>OU612030.1:16680000-17880000 GCA_914767945.1 Eilema depressum | reverse complement strand
CACTGTCATACCACAGAGACTACAAAAAATGCATTAAATTTTAGACCTTATTTCTATAGACACACACTCTTTCGTTCACTCTACAAAAAGTCATTTCATTATAGGCTTTAACAGCATTACTTTAAAGGTTAAAATTAAATGGAATTTCCTTGCAGTGTCAGGTGGCATGACAGTGGTTTTGCTTTAGTAGAATCGAGTGCCTGCTGATTTACGGAAGAGTCTGGCATAGCCGCATAGGTGTCCTCTCAAGGTTGGAGAGTCAGAGACAGAGATCTAGTCGAGTCGAGACTGCCCCATTTTCCGCATGGAATAAGTCAAGTACTTAAGGTATGAGGTACTAGAGGTACTTACCGTGATTCATTACAAAGTTTCGTGAAAAGGTAACATATCGCCAAGGTCTTTGCACTAGACCATATAACAGGAGCATATTCGAAATCCGTTACTCTTTTACCAACTAACCCCAAGCGAAGAAGCGGTGTGTCACTGAGCATTTCTATGACTGTCAAATAAAAATATAACATGATGAGAAAAAAAGCCTATGATAAACAAATAAACGCAGAAGAATAGTAGATTGTATGACCAGGGAGCAAATTAGTACTTTTACGGCGAGGGCGCCACTTTAAACCACGAGCGGATCGAAGGATTCTTAAATAGAATCCTGAGTGTAGCGAGGGATTCTAATGTAGCTTCTAACGTAGAAAGGAAAAAATAATTTGCACCAGAGTCATATAAGTACTTTTCATCCCCTTTCTATGAGAAAAATATGTAGGTAGGTACCTACCTACTGATTACAAGAACAGAGACGGAATACGCGCGCTTTTGTTATTTTATTTTAGCTAGCACGGGTCGCCTATCACTTTTCCTCTTGTTAAAAAGTTCTTAACAGAAAAGAGCTATTTTGCTTCTACTTACAGAGGAACGAAGTGATACTTTTCGAATATAAGCACTTTCATACCTTTGCATTCATTCCAAAGAAGCTGAAATGTTACATGAACATGTTGGTCCATGATGAGGCCAAAACTTTGAAAGGTCTTATGTCAGACTTAAAATTTTATGTGGGACAGGACCCCCCTCCCCCCATACCCCAAATCGTGCACGTCAAATTAAAGTCTTCTAAAAAAGCACTTTTTGAAGGAATTTACACACTTTCAAAAAATTAACTCCCTCTTCCAGGCTGCGGTTGCAGCTGAAACTAATATAATATATACTCACCACCATTATCTGGTTTCAAAACTGGCCCTGTATTGTTATTATAGGATGCCATATAATACAATTGTTGAATGATCAGATTGATTTGATCATGTGTGTCTTTAATAGGGATGTTTCGAGCCAAATAATCCAGTTGTGCAAACAAATCTATGTTTTCTTTTAGCCGCACAGCCAAATTCTTGAGGTTCAAAGATATATCAGTACGGTCAATTTTCTCAATTTTCTCATATTCCTTACCTTCCAATAATACCTTGCCATCAAAACATAAAAATTTGGTGAATTTTTTTAATAAATCTTCTTTCTTTAAATAATCCTTAAAACAAAAACAATAATTAATAAAACTGCCTAATGTGCTATTTTTGTGTGATATACTGATATCTTTTTAAAACTTATCAAATTTAAAGATACCTAAATATGATCAGTATCCTACAAGAAAAATTTTGAGTCATTTTGAGAATACCTGAGTATTCTCAAAATGACTCAAAATTTTTCTCTTCACTCTTCACTCTCAAAACAACTCAATAATTTACACTTAACTTTAACACACTCTTTTCACATTTAAAATCTTATCTGTGTTCTACAAGGGAACAGCGGAATCGGATGAAATGGCCCACACAGAACCCCAGGTCACCCCATGTTGTCAAACTGGATGTAAGTCAGTCTACAAGGGAAGAGTAGGTAAGTGAGTTACTGCCGTGCCGTGTGCTGGGAATGCTGACACACTCATACTTCTGAAAGACTTTAAGGTGGACTTCCACACACAATGGCCCAAAAAGGAGGCTAGGTGCAGACAAAAGAGTCCCCTTTCCATAGGTGGACCTGGAGAATCATCTCATCCGCTCGCATCTACGGTAGAACATAATAATAACTTGATCATAAATCCAGGTTAATATTAAAGTAACTCTGTTTCATGCCTAAACCACTAAACCGTTTTTGATGAATTTTGGTACATAGATGGACTAGAGCTTGAGAAGGGACATAGGCCACGGTCAAGATAACCGACATCTAAGCCGGCAGAGTTACGGACAACAACCAGTAATTATTAAGAACATTACAATAATTAATGATAATATACCTGCGCAAGAGTTGTATCCACGGTCATTTTATCAAACTTAAGGTCCATAATCAGTTATTTTCCTAACTAGACGTTCACGCAATTCAATATGATTAACAATGGAATATATATGTTATAAAAGAACTTAACTGAACCGGTAGGTATTTATGATAACAAGTTTAAAAAAAACTTGTTGATATTTGATAACAAAATGACAGATAGATAAAAGTATAAAAAAAGTCAGGGCCGTGCCCTAGAGATGTATCATTTCGATTTACTAACTCGAGTTACGCTTATATCGAATTAACTCGCGTTAACTATATCGAATTATACTTAGCCTGGCCTGGGGCATAATGGTATAAAAAGTATAAAAACTGGTATTTAATACACATATTACCTGGGGACTGATTCTGCTAGAGGAGGTTAAAATTGAGTTTCGATTCCATTCCACCTCATAGGTACGCCATGTCAAAAATGGCAACGGTTGGTCTTTTTGTCCTACTCACGCCTATACCTACTTATCTTTTGATCACCGACATACATGTCTGTGACCTATAGATAGATATATTGTTTCCGAAAGGGTAGGCAGAGGTTTTAATCTTTTTTTGTGGGTCCCTTCCTCAACCGAATCTGAAACAATCTGAAAAGTCAATATTGTTCTGCTAATTTATAAAAAATCGATTTCGATTCGATAAGCTGTCAAAATCAAATGGTTTTTACGATTAAAACGAACGATCACGATGTCAATGGTCTTCCTTGAAATTTTTAAGTAATGTATGAGGTGGATACTGGTTACTATAGAAGCTGAATTTTAACCGCGAATTTATATCATGCCCTAGTATACATATACATAAAGCACTTTTTTATATAGGACACGTCAATTTGACTTCGCCACGCCTGATGGTAAGCTGAAGGCAAAGTCTCTGAAAAGAGGGTCACCATTAACAGACTTACAACTTGTACTGTTTTATTTGGACAGGGCAAGGACTTCCAATAGCTTAGAGAAGGAATAAAACCAAACACACAATGATACTCATACTTAACTTAACACTTCTCATGTTAACGAACGATAAACATAACAGACAATCGAATTTCACGCTTTTATTATTATATTTTAAGTAACAATTCAAATTGGTTGAGTTGAGAATAAATATAATCGTAATGGACCGTCACTTGTACAGTCGCGCTCAGATGTTGCTGAACTAGAACACTAACAAAAGTAAGTACACACACAGTACACATTAGCTTGGGACGTGACGTGACTGAAAACTTGAACCTAAAATGTGCCGTCTACGCTCAGTAAGTACATGTTTCTTGGGTGTTTTTGAAGATAGCACGGGGAGCTTCTGCGGTGAACGAGCTCAAATTCACCAAGCATAAATTATTACAAAGCAATCTGCGTGCACCAGGGCCTTGTTTGTCTCGTGATTTAGGTCCAAGATACGTGTCGCGAGAATAACAAACGATCTTTGATTAAATAAGGCAGTGGATGCATATTGCATAGCTAATTATTATAATTAGGGTCTACCGCGGTAGCCTAGTGGTATGGGTAATGGACTACTGAGACGAGGTCTCGGGTTCGATCCCAGGTATTACCATGGCACACACCAATGACTTTTCGATGCTTTTTGAGGTTATGTGTGTATTTATCGCAGGTTTATAAGTGCCCGGTTAATGGCAATAGGCTCGCCACCTATTACATTGGGACCTAAACATAAACGGCGAAATGTGGGTGCTAGCACCTCTGCCTACCCCTTCGGGGATATAGGCGTGAGTTTGTTTATGTTTTTTTATGGTCTTTTTGTTTATTATTTTAGTAAACTTTAGAAATCTATTTTACATAATACCTATTGTAAGAGTGATTATAATAAAAAAGTTGTCGGATAACTTTGAACGTGATAAGGTGATACCGATGATAGTGACTGTACATTTTAATGTTCGTGCGATTTATTTCAGATCTCGATTTCATGCCAATTAAATAACTTTCAAGCATCTATTTTATACCATCAAGGCATACAAAATTAGATTATTACTTATTCTAGGAAATTATACAGCAGGATCTAAACTACAAGCGTAAATATAAATGGGTTGTATATGTAGTTGTTGGATCAACATAATACCTACATATTATGTTGTATAAAGTCTAGAACCTCTAGGTGTTTCTAGTGAAACACCTAGCCTGTTTCTAGTGAAATACCTACCATAACAGTTAACATATCCAAACGTTCTACCGAAACGCCACACAGATCCAAAAGGGCTGTTCCACATGTCCCTATTAGCTGTTCCCACTGGTGGGAACACCCCTTTAGCTTAGTGGCGGCCTCTAAGTCTCTAAGGGGGACCCCAGGGGCCTCTGCCTTATCTGGCGGGGTAACCGGAATACTAGGTACCTACTAATTTCGGTGTTTCTTAAAAAAAAAACTTTGTTCGAATGAGAAATCGGTTTAATTGCATCCACATCTACTTAATATGTAACTATGAACAAACAAATTAATAATAACAATAAAAATATAAATATTCACAGATGTATTCAATTAAAATAGCACGAACATTTTAAATATTATTGTCTTTATAAACAAGTAAATTATTGGCTAGTATGCTAACACAGAAATAAATTGTTGACAAAAGGCACATGTACACACACTTGGGCTAACCACACACATAATAATATTGACAATAAAATATTATACTGTCAATAATATTGATACTAATATAACATACTGTCAATAATATTGTGTGTGTGAATGATATTTTGGCAATATTTTTGCAAGTATGCATTATATGCCATAAGATGACTCCATTCATAACAGTTAACATATTGGCCTATGGAATAGCCGCTAAACATGGCACCGATGGCACATACATAAACTATATAATTAAAATATAATACCATACCATTATGTATTACATACAAATTCATTAACAATACACAAAATAGATTTGGCACAATTAATTCTATGATGCATAATTTGTTAAATATCAGTCACTCACAATACAATTACGTTCTAATATTATTCAATAAATTCATGGCAATTTTTCTTTTTTATAATAGTATTTATTTTGAGATTTTTATTCCTCTATCTCATGATGAGACCGTGAGAAAGAATGAGCTTACATGAATAGCAATGCTGAGTTTCTTGAACAAAAAGGTCTTCTCTGCTATAGTGATTGACAAACTTCGTTCACACAAGTCGCGTTTAAGGTCTCTTTGGTGGTAAGCGCGGGGCGCGACGGCGGGGGCGCGGTAATCAACCAATCATAGATTATAAATTATTATTATTACTAATCGTGGGCTCAAACAGGCTCGCGTCATTGGTTGATCAGTTCATTCATGTTATCAATAGTCCATACATGTATGAACTTTTTCATATTGGTTCACAAAGTTTAACAGTAACTATACCAGAGTCAAACCACATTATTATTATTATTTTTGAAAATAAATACAGAATCAGGATCCCTTGGAACCTAAATAAAATAAGATTAGAAATAGCTATTATTGTTAAACACTTAATAAGTTTACGCTAGCAACATAGTAACCACTAATATTTTTATTACTTTTAGTTTTATGCCTAAATATTACATTAACTTTGTTTCGATTTTAACTGGTCTATTTCTAATGCCAATTTTCTGTTTGTCTCTACTAAAGCACTTTGATGGTGAACCAAATTTTGTATTTGCTGGTCCATTGCTGATATTTTCTTCTCTAAATATAGCTTCTGCTTCGTCAAAGCCATCATAATGTGAAGGAAATAGTTCCTGTTATCATCTGCAACATCAGCTAAAGTTAATTTGATAAAATCTTTTAGATCCTCAGCAGCTCTCATATCCATGATCGAAGGTTGGTTCGAGTTAGATGTTCTAACGTTGGACACATCAGCAGTGGACAATTTCCCATTTTCTGTAATGCCATTTGTTGTTATGGGTGAAGGGAAGCCCAGATTTTCCGTAGTTCTACTGTTCAATGGAGTGGACACTTTACTTATATTACTTTCTGGATCTAACTGTAGATATCGTAAATCAAATTTGTCACTTCTCTTTTGCTCAAAGTGTACGGATTTGTCACCGTCTTCATCACATTCATGAGATTTATCAAGACCCATCATCACTAGGAATGAATCAGCTTTTGCATCACCAGCTTGGTCAGAAATATCTGTATTTCTTGGTGGAGAATCTGTAATGAAAAACATATCTGATGTGCGAGTCCCAACTGGCGAACTGATCTTATGTGCTGATAGGTTAGTATCATTGTCTTCCCGGAGACTAACTTCAGTTGAGGCGAACTTTCTTCTTATTGGTTGGAATGCAACTTTGTGGATTTCTTCATCATGCCCTTTCAATACTTTGATAGGACCAGTTAAGTCTCTAAGATCGTAAATGAGTACGATCCCATTCTTAGTTCCGAATGCAACTTGATTCTCTGTGTTTATCCCTAGTGAAGTTAATGCATATGAAGTCTTTACCGTTGATACAATATTCTGAACCCTGACATCATATACATGCATAACTTTATCGTACCCTGTAGATAACATTACGTCCCTGTTAATCAGGGAATATGCAATGTCACTAACAGGAGAGCCGTGAACATTCTGAAAATAGGCCTTATCTTTGTTAGTGGTTATATCACGAATTACGACATGTCCTTCGTCAGTGGCTAGACCAAGTAACGATCTAGACTCGTGATGGAACTTCATTGATGAAATGCTTCTAGAGCAGGCGAGTTTTACTGTTAAGACAGGAATGTTCGATACAAGACCATAAATAATGGTGTCACCATTTTGCATGGAAGCTGCCAAACTCGTATTCTTGGCATTATAGCTAACAAAGTTCACGCTAGACTGCTGCGAGGGAGTTGGAAATGTTTTTGTTACATTCTTATTTTTTGTATCCCATATTATTACGTTGCCACTTCTAGTGCCTATGGCTATGTTACGATGGCCTTCACGATGAAAACTGGCTGACCATGTGTCTTTCAGCGGTATATGTTGTAATGTTCTAATGTCATGGTCCGCCGGGCTCAGTATTTCTACTACCCCTTTTGAATTGACCTGTAAAAGAAAGGAGTTATGTGAGAAGAGCAAGATAACTCTGAAATGGTAGGACTTTAGGCAGTAATATTATAGTTCGTAGGTAATATTCAAGTGTGTTTTATGGGATGAACAGTATATGGTTAACCAGTTAGTGTACATCCATGAATTTTTCATACATATGCAACTTGAGAATGGCTTTTTCAACTTAATATTGCCGAATTTTGACAAAAAGGCATATTGACAAAAAGGTATATTAACAAGGCTTTTTCTGAAAAGTCATGAGAAGCACTGGTAACCGGCAATCTCCGGTAGTAAGAAGAAAAGCTACATAACATAGGTATTGTTATCAATTAAAAAGTACAATGGAGAAATTGCTTCATCTTATGGTTCACTTAGCACTATTAGATGTATCGTCAAAGCCTAGACACAATGGAATACTTGGCACACCCACCAATTTAATTGACATTAATGTACAAGGCACTACACCCTACTTTTAAGCAGTGACAAACATTTTAAAGTGGTGTACGTAATAAACCCGTAGGATACTTAATACTGTACTTAAATATTAGAGATGGAAATAATGTACCTGCAATATATATTTGCTATCATCGCTCCACGATACATCACGAAGTATTCCTTCGTAACACCAATAAGTCTTTTTTAAATCCCAACTGTTGATATCGTACAGAAGCAATCGTGAACTTATCGTTGTGAAATACATTATTATGCTTAATGTAACGAACACATGTAGACACAGCAAACTCCGCCCTCGAACTACTGAAATACAATTAAATTATGGAATGGACAACAGTTTCAAATCGTAAACAAACTCGCTGCAACAAATTGAAAAAGGCAAATGACAACTTCTGGATTTCGGGGTTGCTCGTTGACAAATATAGGGTTTCCTTACCTTACTTCAATATTCACGTTAGACCCATGTAAAAGAAAGTTCAGCGGCTTGGGGAAAACGAATATTTAGTGTTAATAATTCATTTTGATGGCTCTCAGAATACCAACTAGTTCTGAGACAATTTATTCACGCATCTGCATCGATAATAAATTTGAACTTGAACCTACAAATAATATAATTTTTATGACATAACCAATAGTTCTACGGAATAATCTGAATCGTGGCGCTATTGGTAATCTTCTGACATAGAAATTGACATTTATTTTCGAAATTTGAATTTAAAGCAATATCTGCATATTTTCATTCTGGTTTTTATAATGCCTCGTGAGTCGTGTCGTGATTATTTATTGAGGTCAGTTACTCACAGTAACTGACCTCAATAAATAATACCAAAAGAATACTTTGCTACGGGCACAGTACGGGCCCCTCTTTTCTATTGGGCACTCGCACTTACTATGGACAAAAGTCCCCGTTGTCCCCGAGTCCCTAGATTTAAATTTTAAAGAAAACAATTCTAAAAGAAGCCCAGGCAATGGGCGCTTTTATATTTTTCCTTGAGCGGCAATGGCCTTTATACGTCAGACGTCCAAAAAAATCCACCACGGTATTATGATTATGGGTAGTTTTATATATCATTAAGAATAAGATTTATGAATATGAACGACAAACGCATGATTTACTGACACGATACAAGGGAATTATGTTACTGTGGAATAAAATAATAAACTAAACCCAGATAAACCGAACAAAATCACCGCAATGAATCAAACCAACAACATAATATTCACACCTCTATTCTGACTGAAGTGAGAAGTGACGTGTACCGGTGAGTGAAGTGTCATACTTGTTGTCATTTTGTGTGTTGTGTTGATCGAAGTTATAAAACTCAATAAAAAGCATTATTTTCTGATAACTACTTCATAATTGTAAGTACTTCAGCATAATTGGCCCCGTTGCTGAATTTTTATGTTGATAGAGCTAATATCTTTGCCTCTATATACGATTTTTCAAATTATAAAGTACACGCAGAGATTTTCCATGAATGCCGCGTCTTATCGAATTAATAGCATTTATCATTTATTACAGGCATTAAAGAACTAATTACTCATACATACACATAAATACTTATGTCTAACCCTACAGGGGTAGGCGTAGATGGATGGGTGTTACCCACATTTCAGTCCCACGTTATAGGGCACAAACCTACTGTCGTCAACCCGGCACTTAATCATACCTTGTATACATACTCCATACTAATATTATAAGTGCGAAAGTAACTCTGTCTGTCTGTTACGCTTTCATGCCTAAACCACTGAACCGATTTTGATGAAATTTGGTACAGAGGTAGATTAGGCCTTGGGAAAGGTCTATGTTTGGTCGCGATAACCGACAGCTAGTATTAATTAATTCAAAATAATAACAAATACATACCCATGTCTGTATGTATATATCCATACCCACATAGGATACAGAAAGGAACTGTTTGTGGGTTCCATTCAGCATAAATACTACTTCATAGGTAGATTTATCAATGAGTTGATTCAGGATAATTATAGACTTACAGCTTAGTTGTTTTTCTTTATTTGAATTCATGTTTACAAAGACTCCTTTACGGTCAGTATCTATATGTATATGTACTGTAATGTACTTACCTATTAGCTTTTTATTTCGTGTTTAAAATAAATTAGATTGTAATAAATTTCAACACAATGTACCTAAATATTGTCAAGAAATAAATGAATTGAAATCAGTACCTCAAAATTTCTCTTACCTTTCTTAATTTGAATGACTTTTATGGGAGCTACTATTGTCTGTCAATAAAATTGTAGGTATACATGCTAGCAGGTATGTTTAGCTTGGGCCCCATATACCCACTCACATAATGTGTAATGAATTTGATATTCCAGAACCAGCAGTCACCATGATCACCGATATCCAGCTAGCAGTGTTCTCCAACATCCTGGGGGTGTCCATCTTTTTATTAGTTATCCTGTACCACTACATCAGCGCTAACAGCTCAAAATGAAGGTAATTTGATACTGTCTGATTTTAAGAGATCCGATTCTCAGCACTCCATAGATTCACCGTGCGGTTGCCGGGTCCTTAGGGTCACTCATTGCAATAATACCTCTTTTTAATGGATTCTATGCATGACCATGGCTGCTGGTAAGTAGCCGAAATGTGGAGCTAAAAGTAAATAGTAACAAATAGTGATAGAATCCATTAAAAACTGGTTAATGAAGGTATATAATATAAATTTAGAACATTAGTTTCAATTAAGAATGGAAAGGAAAAGAAAAAAATTAGAAAAAATTGCTTTAAAATTTCATGTCCCCTGTGAGTCCTGTGACCCTACCCCCCTGGGACTGCACATGGGTATACGCTAAGGAAAGAAATCCCCGGGTCCCGGGTGTTGGCCTAAACAATGAATTAATGCATTAATTTAAAACAAACTCACAACTGACAAGAGACCATCTCTTTTATTATTTGTGAATTCAGTAACTAATTTTTGTTTCAGATCCCACGCAACAGCTACAGCACATCTCTACAAAATATATTCCATCTAAATAATGTATAAGATGTAAATAAATTACTTATTTTTACCAATTGCTGTGTCATTTTTTATAAATACCTGAACCACCTACAATAGTCGCGGGTGCAGGTTGCTGGAGCAGGTAGGTATTTCTATCCCAATCGAGCAGTCCGACTTGGGAAGTACCACCGCCCTACAGAATACCGCGGGTATAATAACCTCGTGTTGTGTTTCCGACGGTGAGTAGGGTAGCCAGAGCTCGCTGGAGAGATTTTATGCTGTCAGTGGGAAGACCAAAGGCAAGGCGACACAGAATCTCTCTGTTCTTAAAGGGTCGGCTCGGCAGCACGAGTGTGACTCCTGCGGTGTTGCACTCGTCTATAGGTAACGGTAACCACTTTCTATCAGGTGGGCCATGAGCTTGTCTGCGGCCAAAAGGTATAAAAAAATGCAAATCTCGTCGTCAATTTTAACTTTTTTCATACAAAAAGTTACAATAGTCCGTAATTTCAGTAAACCGCCATCTAGCGGGGGAATTAGAAAAACATCCGTTCAGTATGCCATAAGTTGACATTACTGTTCACAAAATTCTACGGTTATCAACAGGTGTCGCTACATGTTTTTTAATCCTCGACAAGACCGATGAATGTCCATGTTATTGGTATCGTATTATGGAAAAAATAAATGTACTTACTTATTGTGTGCAAATTCTGGGATAACCCTACTCTACTATTCTCCATCCTCTTTCACCCCACTGGGGGCATAATCCCCACTATAATAGAGGTGGCAACTGGGAATTACTATTGGCAAATTGTTACAACATTTACCTATTATATGGATGGACTATTGAGGCGGAACTTAAAAAACTACAAAACTTTCCGGCTCTTTATCCTCCACTTCGCACATTTTTGGGCGTCCATGGTAGTGAGAGTGAGACCATTTGCACGTATGTCAACCTACATGACACGACGACGACGTCAAGCCAGGACTTCTTGGACCTACCCACCCAATAACACAATATAACGAACGAGTCATATTAAAAAGCAAGTATTTCCACAGTATAAGTACCTATTTCTCTCTTTCATCGCAGCGTTAAGTAAATCCTAGTCGCATCCGAAGCTTTCTCCTCGGAATCTGGGGTCTACTTTTTCCAGTCTAAATGCGGGTTTTGCTAATCTTCGATATTTTCCGTGAAGCGACTGCCATTTGACCTCTACAACCCATTGGCAATATCGAAGTATAAGTTATATTACAGTTAGACCAGTTGTTGTACTTTTTAGAGGGATCCAACTACGTGTGATGACTGCCATAGATGTTCGTAATGTATAGTACTCTGTGGCTAACCAGGACCAACGGTTTAAAGTGCTGTCTGAGGCACGACCAATGCAAATATTGCCATAATCACGCAGACCAATATTTGTACTGAGCGGGAATCGAACCCGCGCCCTCGTAGTAGTCGTGTTCAGTAGGTACAGTCACGCAAACAGAGGCTGCAGAAGCTGAAGAGTGTTTGTTTATTTTGTTGAACGCGCTTATCTCAAGAATTATTGGTGGTTGGAATTGAAAAAATATTGATATATTGAATAGTCCGCATCTCGCTACTTAGCCAAGCGAGCGGAGCAGTAATCATAAATGTCAACAAATGCGGCAGTTTCCCATACAAATACTATTTGATGGCAGGCAAGCACACGGCCCACCTGATGGAAAGTGGCCCATGGACGTTGCAACAAAAGGGGCGTCACACTCGCGCTGCCGAGAAATTTATTAGAAAATTAATAAATTTGCGGATATTGCCCTACAGATTTGAATAAATTATTTGTAGGAGGTAGGACACGACGGCTTTTCCGTCCCAATCGAGCAGTCCGACTGGGAAAGTAGGTACCTCCACCCTACAGACTACCGCGACTAATTAACCTCGTGTTGTGTTACCGGTGGTGAGTAGGGTAGCCAGAGCTCCCTGGAGGGGTTTTGTGCTGTCAGTGGGAAGACCAAAGGCTTTGTCCTACTTTTATCTTCTGCCCTGACGGCACAAAATCTCTCTGCTCTTACAGGGTCGGCAGCACGAGTGTGACTCCCCTGGTATTGCACTCGTTCTTATGCCACGGTACCTAACCACCAAAAATACAAATAAAATAAAGATAAGATAATGCTCAAGTATGCTACGGGTGAAGTCAGGAAGGGCCAGCTAGTCATAAAATATAGGGAGAGTACATAAACAAAATGTACACAGGAAATTAAGGCATAGAAAGCAAAATGGTGACATGTCGTAACATCACTTTGTGCGCCGTCATCGTATTCCAGCTAGGCCGCACATGACACACTAAGGTTCACTGAGTTCATTAGTAGGCATTTTGAACAACACGTGTACGTATGTAATATGTTTTTAGAAAGTTATGCAACGTATTCAACATACATATACTCACGCCTGTAAATCCCCGACGGGATAGGCAGAGGTGTATTATCATCACCCACATTTCAGAAACTATAATTTACTAGCCCAGGGGTGGCGAACCTTTATGCATCAACGTCATAGTATAAATAGATCAACGTGCCATATTTCTAAATAAACGTTCAATGAAGTCCTAGACGTGCCGAGGGGGGGGGAGGGGAGGGGGGGAGGGGGGGGTTCGCGCCTAAATTTCGTTTATTTCACATTTCATTTAGCCGACCCCAAATAAGTGTATCCCAAAATTATTTGGGGCTGGGAGAATATTAATTTCTGATAATATATCACAGTCCGCCTCTTTATATCATGCTCTCTGAAAAAATGTCGCTCTGTTCGTTCATTTTGTAGCGCATAATATATGGTAGGTATCTTACTTTGTAAAAGAAAGAAAAAAAGCAACAGGTATAGGCACAGATTACCGAATACCCACCTACTAACCCAGGTGGCACTGGTGGAATTGGTGGCGTGCCCAAAAAAATGTGCCGCGTGCCATCTCTGGCACGCGTGCCAGTGGTTCGCCATCCCTGTTAAGACTAGCCTATTGCCGTCGGGCGGGCACTTTGTCATGAGCTGTATGTTTACTGTCGGATGGAGAACAGCCCTATCCCTTAGTCGCCTTCTACGACACGACGACACCCACAAGAAGAAATGGGTGGCCCTATTCTGCTAGCTGCTGCGCGCGGATCTGCTCGTCATCATCATCATCATCTGAGCGAGGGTTGCATCCGGTTCTTCTTCTCGGGGTCTTGTACAAGAGTACAACTACTGACGCTATTATACTACAGCTACTGACGCTATTGAGGACAAAGATGTCCGTCTATGGTTTGGCTTTTATGAGAGCTACAGACTGCCGTCTGAGCTCCGAACCCCGAGAGGAAACCCTGCGCTAGAGCTTCGTCAAGATCCTTGAAGAAGAAGAAGAAGAAGAGGCCGTGTACTTATACACGGCCCGCCTGATGGAAAGTGGTTACCGTGGCCTATGGACGAGTGCAACACCAGGGAACTCACACTCGTACTGCCGATCCTTTAAGCACAGAGAGATTCTGAGCCGTCAGCGCAGAAGACAACCAGGAGTGAGGAGAAGGAGACTCGATGGTAAATGGGGCCCCACACACATGGCCACATTATTATTAACTAGGGATTTGTTTTATTTAGTGCTAAGCTAAAGTACTTGGGTACAGTCAGCATCAGATCGATCACTGAAAATGATAACTTGAACTTAATAAAAAATTTAAATCAATAAAATAACTTGGTATTAACGTCAGTTGTAGGTACTAAATAATCTATATCTATCTTATCTTATCTATCTATCTATCTTCTTAATATATATAAATCTCGTGTCACAATGTTTGTCCTCAATGGACTCCTAAACCACTTAACCGATTATAATAAAATTCGCACACCATGTACAGTTCGATCCAACTTGAGAGATAGGATAGTTTAAATCTCAAATTATAGTCGCAATTTTAATTTATCGCGATAACCAACATCCACGCGGGCGGAGCCGCGGGCAAAGGCTAGTCTTAATATATATAAATCTCGTGTCACAATGTTTGTCCTCAATGGACTCCTAAACCACTTAACCGATTATAATAAAATTCGCACACCATGTACAGTTCGATCCAACTTGAGAGATAGGATAGTTTAAATCTCAAATTATAGTCGCAATTTTAATTTATCGCGATAACCAACATCCACGCGGGCGGAGCCGCGGGCAAAGGCTAGTACTATTATATAATTGTAAAGTGGTCGTGTCTGTACATTGGAGATATTTAAAAAAAAATACTTGGGTTATGTTATGTTAACGATACTGAACACGAAAATATTTTTTTTTAATTTCCTGTCTGTTTGTCTGTTTGTCTGTTTATCTGTTTGTCTGTTTGTCTGTTTGTCCGCGATGGACGCAAAAACTGCTGGACGGATTTTGATGCGGTTTTTTTTGTTAGAAAGGGCTTACTCAGACTTAAAATCTTACGTTTGTTTGATCGTAATCGGTTGAGTAGAACTGAAGATATGAGCAAAGGTCGCGTTAACCGAGATGCACGCGGGCGAAGCCGCGGGCGGAAGGCTAGTACTATTATAAAATTGTAAAGTGGTCGTGTCTGTACATTGGAGATATTTAAAAAAAAAATACTTGGGTTATGTTATAATTAACGATACTGAACACGAAAATATATTTTTTTCATTTCCTGTCTGTTTGTCTGTTTGTCTGTTTGTCCACGATGGACGCAAAAACTACTGAACGGATTTTGATGCGGTTTTTTTTGTTAGAAAGGGCTTGCTCAGACTTAAAATCTTACGTTTGTTTGATCGCAATCGGTTGAGTAGAACCGAAGATATTATGAGCAAAGGTCGCGTTAACCGAGATGCATGCGGGCGGAGCCGCGGGCGGAAGGCTAGTACTATATATAATTGTAAAGTGGTCGTGTCTGTACATTGGAGATATTTAAAAAAAAATACTTGGGTTATGTTATGTTAACGATACTAAACACGAAAATATTTTTTTTTAATTTCCTGTCTGTTTGTCTGTTTGTCTGTTTGTCCGCGATGGACGTAAAAACTACTGGACGGATTTTGATGCGGTTTTTTTTGTTAGAAAGGGCTTGCTCAGACTTAAAATCTTACGTTTGTTTGATCGCAATCGGTTGAGTAGAACCGAAGATATGAGCAAAGGTCGCGTTAACCGAGATAAACGCGGGCGGAAGGCTAGTATAAGAATAATCAGTCAACAAAAAGGGGGGAACACCCAAAGTATTAAGATCATTTTGAGTAAGTACCTACCTACTTTGCTAGTCAAAATCGATCTGATGCTGACTGTGTACGTCTCGGTAGTTTTAAGTTTTATGGTTATGGCTATATAGGATTCGAACCCAGGACCTTTTGATCGTAAGGTCAACGTCATAACCACTAAGCTACTGACGCTACTGAGGACCTGTGTGACATGGCTTAGAACCCGGGGTCCGAACTCCAATTTTTTTCTGGATTTGACTTACCTACTTATCTTGACTTTTACGATACACTAAACTTCCGTGATGTTTTTTTAAGCAAATTTCTAGCTCCCCCTCCCCCATGGTGATACGTGGTGAGGTTTTAGTGACCCCCCTCTAACCAAAATCACGTGTAGGTATTTTTTATTTGTTATTTAATGCAAGAAAACTAAAATCGTGAAAAAAATCACCAGCTATGAGAAAAAATAAATTCACATGATGTCCTATCTAATCAATCAATCAATCAATTGGCCTACTGCAGTCCACTGCTGGACATAGGCCTCCCCCAACGTGCGCCACGTTTGCTGATCCTCCGCCTTCCGCATCCAGTCCGTCCCAGCCACCTTTCGCAGGTCGTCGTCACACCTATAGATGTCCTAATATACCCCTCCCTTCCCCCTAGTAATATTTCGTGATGTTTTCCCAAAATGTTGAGCCTCACGTGATTAATAGACAGCCCCTAACAAGAAAGCCTGCGTCTACCCAAGCCTGTGAATCCCTGACCCCTTCAGGCAGAAGCAGATGTGTATGAACACCCACATTTCGACAAGTATGGTATTCGGTCGCACGTAATAAGAGAGAGCCGTTGCCGTTAAGCGGGTACTTTGTCATGGGCTGTACGTGGCGAAGGGTTCTTATAACCCGATTCCTGCCGGCTTCCCTTTGCATAGATGGCAGAGATGTTTAAATTAACCTAACTAGATCGAGGTAAGAACTTTTTCCATTGGCTACCATTTAGAAAATCACCCTTGGCCACTGCTGTATGTTTACTGGCGGATGGAAAACAGCCAAATAGCAAAGTCTCTTAGCCGCCTTCTGCGACACACAGAAAAGGCGTGAGATGGGCCTATTCTACTCCACCAGGAACCACCACAATACTACAATCTTGGTACTTGGTAGGGCCCCATAAACCCGTTATAACCCTATCGAACCCTGGTTATTACATTACCGACGCGCGACGTACATAACTACACAAGTAATGTATAGACTACTGGCCCGTGTACAAAAATGATGGGTCATTTGAACCACCAGGTGACCTATATAGAACGATATAAGAACATAAAATAATAAGATTCAGCACTATGCCGTCACTTGTAAGCTGTCCAACTGAGTGCAGGTGAGTACAGGTACAAAGTACAGGTAGAGTGAGTACATTTTGGTCATATATTTTTGTACGGCATTCTTACCATCGATAGATCCATGAAAAATAACAAGCAAACGCGTAGTGCTGTACAAAAAATGGTGAGCCACAAAGTCGGAATTTTTATTTTATTTTCCGACATTACCAGGGTAAATTTGGTCATTTGATTTTGTACGGCATCAGTTTCATAATATTTCAATACTGCTTCTAATCCATTATTCCGCAACGCCGTACAAAAATCATGCGACATGGTGAAGTAATCGTGGGTTACAACCCCCTCTTCTTCACCTGCACTCAGTTGGACAGCTTACAAGTGACGGCATAGTGCTGAATCTTATTATTTTATGCTCTTATATCGTTCTATAAAGGTCACCTGGTGGTTCAGATGACCCATCATTTTTCTACACGGGCCAGTAGTCTAGTAGCTTAGTTGGAGGGGTTCACGGGAATATTAGTATGTAATTTTATTTGAGTTGCGACTTGCGGCATTGATTTAAATTGTTACCTACTTAATTAAAAGTGGTTGCGGTCGGCGTAGTGCATAACAAATTTCAGTCATAGTGGGATGAAGACATTCTAAGATTCAGTCAAATCGGGCCTAGCGCATATTATTAGGATCAGTCAATTTGATAATCGTTCATTGTGCATTCAGCCATATTGGGAATATTTGGGAATAGATTGTAATCGACCGGACGGAACGCGGGCGCTAAGCAGGAGGCAGGAGGCGCGGGTTCGATACCGGCTCAGTGCAAGTATTTGTATGCATGAATATGGCTATTTGCATTGGTCTGGTATGCCTGGGAGAGCATCAGTTACACCGTCGGTCCCGGTTACCATACGAACATCCATGGCAGTCGTTACGGGTAGTTGGAGCCCTAAAAAGTCCAACAACAACTGTCTAGGTGCAATGCTTCGATATCGCCTAATAAAATAAACTGGTAAAGCGGATCCCAGACTCCGAGATGAAAGCTTCGGATGCGACTGGGAATTTAACGCTGGGATGAAGAAGTCTAACTACAGTAGGTACTTCGATAACGCATATTAGTTGTGGAGGTCAGATGGCAGTCGCTTCACGGATATCGAAGTTCAGCCGCACACTGTTATACTAGAAAGGCTGACTCCAGCTGAGTTAAGAAAAGGCTCAGAGAATGATGATCTTAAAATGGTTTATTTTGGCATTTTTACGGGACTGCCGTATGACAACCCATGATCGTTAAATAATTTATCACAGAACTCTCTAATCTATCAATATTTATATGTTTTTATGTATAAGTATACCTATGATATCGTCTGAAAGTACGCCATAACAACTACAACTCAATCCTACAAACATTATTAGACCATCCAAAGGTTGCTTGGCAGAAATCGCATAAAGCGATAAGGCCGCCCCTGTAATGATTCCTTGGTCATAATTTTCATATTGTATTTTAAATGGTGTACAATAAAGTATAAAATAAATAAAATATATGCTTATTTAAAGAAAAAAGTTAACAAACTGAGAACAAATCCATATCTGCTTCCACATCTTTAAATCCGACACTGCCCGAGACATCGGCTTGGAAAGAGGCGAAAGTACAGTCGATCCCCAAGGAGGGGGATCGCTCAGACCCAGCGAACTATCGGCCCATAGCCATGACCTCAGTGCTGTGCAAGGTATTCTAGCACATCATCAACGCACAGCTCATGCGTCACCTAAAGGATCACTCAGTCCTAGATCTTCAATCAAAACTTTTAGGCGGGGTATAATTTTTTTTTCGTGCGGAAATCATGTCTCATCTCACCATGAAGCTGAGTGCCACCATTGTAACATGGCCACGTGTCTGTAATGGTAAACCTCTTGTCTGAGACTTTGCCATCAGCTTACCATCAGACTAGGTGAAGTCAAATTGACGTGTCCTACTCCTACATAAAAAAATCATAATTCTCCTTGCATTAATCCCGAACGCATACGAGGCCTTCATCGCCGAGTCCGCCACCCTTTTCCTATTTAATTGACAAGCAAAGCCATCGTATTAATTAGTTCATTGGAAACGAATCATTATGCCTACTAAAGGTTTGTTTAGTAAGCATTTCAACACACCTAGGCGACATATTGTAAGTCAGATATAAATAATAATGCAATTTATTTATCGAAAATGTGCGAATAAGCAAAACGAAGGATATCATTACTTGTTAACGTGATTGCACAATTAATGTTTATAGAGATAAACAAGCCTTTTACTGTGGCTTGGTTTGAACCTGCTAAGCGGTTTTAATGGAATCAATCTATATTGTATTTAACTTGACGACGACTCAAATGCCCAATGGCACTTGGCAGTCTGTAGCCTAGCGGTGTAGTACGCTCGACCGCTACGTCAGGAAGTGCGGATTCGATTCCCGCTCAGTGTTCTCAGTCTCGGGTGTTTATACTGGGTGATTTTATAGTCTTTTCGGATATTTTTATGTATTTACTAACTAAGTATACTGCTAGTCGGTATGTTTTTCCGCCTTCTAGAATCTATTGAAGTTCTAGATAGTGTTGTCACAGAACAGATGTTGTGTAGAATTTGCCCGTAAAATCAGGTAAAATCACTAGAATTCCCGCTTACCCCAACCTAAAGCTAAGCTAATTTGTTTAGACGACAGTCGCTCCCGTAAAAGTCTAGAAAATTTTGATAAATGGAGATGGGAGAGTAGGCCCCAGGCTCCAAACTGTTAGCTTTAGATGCATACACCTATCATAAATGTGAATGTGAAGTAACTCAGTCTGTCTGTCTGTTACGCTTTCACGCCTAATTTTAAACTACTGAACCGATTTTGATGAAATTTGGTACAGAGAGATTAAACCTTGGGAAAGGACATAAGCTATGTTTGGTCGCGAGATGTGCGAGAACGAGAACCGAGATACACGCGGGCGGAGCAGCGAATAACAGCTAGTTAGTAATTAAAATAAATACTAGAATATTATTACCAGGACCTATTGAATGTTGAAATGTGAAAGGGGATTGTTCCATGTTCATACCAAGGAATGTTATTCTTAGATAAAAGAAAAACCCTACCTAATTACAATAAAGTAGGGGCTTATGTAACTTACGAACAAACAGACTTACAAACAAAATGGTTTAATGTCTTCACATTTTATATTAGTTAATACTTACTTACTTAATATCTAATTACTAAGTTCGTAATTTGAGTCTTCAATACATTATGTTTAATTTGATAATGGTCAACGACCCTATTCTGTGTAAGCAGAGACATTAAATACATATAACATGTTTCTGTTCACAAGTAATGTAGCAAACAAGGACCTTAACGTTTAGTAGTAAAACGTTTGACGGTTACGAGATCAAGGTTCGATTCTCGTTTTTTTTTTATATAGGACACGTCAATTTGCCTTCTCTCGCTGAAGGCAAATTGACGGTAAGCTTCTCCTCGCCTGATGGTAAGCTGTAGGCAAAGTCTCGGAAAAGAGGGTCATCATTACAGACACGTACCATGTTACAATGGTGGCACTCAGCTTGACGGCCTCATCAGATGCTTTTTCACGCCCTGCTTAAAGTACCCGGGACTGTAGGAAGAGGGAACACGTGACTGGTAAGGAATTCCAGGTCTTAATGGTGCGGCAGAAGAAGGAGTCGCCGAACCACTTGGTTCTTGCTGGAATATTCTGCACCGTATGCGGTGGCATCTAAGTCCGTTCAATACAAATATTTGTATGCATGAATGTCTATTTGCATTGCTCTGGATGTTTCTATGCATGGGTCAACACCATGAGCTTTTTCCCCAACTCGGTTGTGGTCCGCTCTTCGGTCTAACTGTGATGCGACTGTATTTCGATATTTTTCGTGAAGCGACTGCCATCTGACCTCCACAACCAATTGGTGATATCGAAGTTTTGTAGTTAGACTAGTTGAACTTTTTAGGGCTCCAATTACCGGTACGACTGCCATAGATGTTAGTAGGGCAATTGGGACCGGCGACGCAGACGGCTTAAAGTTCTTTAGGAGACACGGAAATACCCAAGCCAATGGAAATAGCCATATTCATGCATTACATACAAATATTTACACTGACTGAACGGGAAGCGCTGCGTGGTTCCCGGCAGAGTAGAATTTGGGCCACCCAATCTCCTCCCTTACGGTGTCGTACAAGGCGACTAAGGGATAGGGCTGTTTAACATCAGACAGATATATACAGCCCAGGCTCAGCCTCAGATACATGGCTCGAGTCAACAACAGTGCCCGGAATACGGCAATAGACTCACGGTCCCCTATTACGTGGGACCTAATACAATGATTGGTGAAATGTGGGTGTTAATTCACCTTTGCCTAACCGTCCGGGGATAAAGGCGTGATTGTATGTATGTGTATGTACGTATGTGAACGAGAGTCGAACCCGCGCCGCCACGTCACAGAGGGGCTATCCCACGGAGGACAGAATAGGCTATCCCATTTCCTCTGTCGTATTTGTTATTTATTTATTTACTAGCGGTTGCCCGCGGCTCCGCCCGCGTGGATGTCGGTTATCGCGACCAAACATAGCCTATGTCCTTTCTCGAGGTTCAATCTACCCATTATACTCAGTGCTGAATTGATGCCGACTCTTGACCAATAGATGGCGCTGTATGTCCGGAATAAATTTTATTTTTTATTTTATTTTTTGTAACAAAAACTATCCTATGTCCTTTCTCAAGTTCCAAACTATGTCTGTACCAAATTTCACACAAATCGGTTCAGTAGTTTAGGCGTGAAGCAAAGACAGACAGACAGACAGACAGAAAGACAGACAGACAGACAGACAGAGAGAGAGAGAGACTTTATCCCCTACCTTCCTTCTTTATCCTACCTTATCCATTTTGCAGGAAGCATTGAAAGGTCGTTGATAGATATATTCCATGCGTGTATGAAGGTATCACTTCATGCACGCACAGAAAAGGGTCGCGCGATCGATTTCTGTTCACTGCAAAAATATTTGAATGATGTATGAATATAAATAATGTATAGGTGTTGTAAATTAGTCATGAATTTACATACATTGGAGATACTTAAAAAATACTCGCCTTTAGCTTACCATCAGGTAAGGTGAAGTCAAATTGAAGTGTCCTATAATAAAAAAAAAATCTTGGGTTTATTAGATAAACCATATTTTTTGGAATCCTTGTCTGTTGTTGGTGAAGGAGTAAGGACCCTCAAAAATGACAGCCTCTGTGGTGTAGAGGTAGAACGTTCGACTGCTCCGCAGGGGGCGCGGGTTTGATGCCCGCTCAGTGCAAATATTTGTATGCATGAATATGAATATTTGCATTGGTCTGGGTTTTATAATAAGATATTTACATGAAAATTTATCTAGTTTATTCGCATCCTAGAACCCATAGCACAAACGAGGTCTAGATAGTGCTGTGAGGAATATCCCATAATGTTTTTTTTTTAATAAAGTACCTTGGTACGCACCATTTCCCCCCGACGACGGTCAGACGGCGGTCCCCCGACGAGACGAATGACAGAAGGGTCAATACTTAGGGTAGGTCATAATGTAATAGAAGTTATTATTTTACTTTTTATAGGTTCTTTTTAGGTCGGGGGATTTTTAAATTTTTTATTAAAAAAAAATATTTCATGCTTTTTATAGGTAACCACTAAACCAATTTCCATAAAACCTGCTGTATCGTGGTGTATAAATTATGACTTTTCATTTGATACAACACGGGTAGTCATCATCTGCATATAGAAGCGGCGGCTCTCTTGCATTTTATCCGCGATGTCACGGACATGGAGGCTGCCGCGGATGCGAGAGTTCCGTACGCGATCTTTACGCGTAACGCCGCACATCCACCGCAACATTTTCATCTCCGTGACACGCAGCTCTTGCTTGTGTCGCTCGAGCAGCGGCCACGCCTCACAACCATACAAGAGAACAGGCCTAATGATCGTCTTATAGACCTGCCCCTTCAACCTGACTGGCATTTTAGGATCACAGGTCACGCCAGTCATTTCTCGCCACTTGGCCCACGCGGCAGCAATGCGTGCCTTGACGTCGTGGTCGATCTCACCGGTCACATGAAGTACAGATCCTAGGTACTTAACCTGGTCCGTGCGCTCGACCAAATCATCGCCTATGCGGACGGGTGTGGGATCTGTGGAGTTTAACGCTAAGTATTCTGTCTTCGCTACATTTAGCTTCAGACCGCCGTTCTCAAGCGCTTCTTTCCATCCTTTCACGCGTCGCACCAATCTGCTCCTGTCCGCGTCCATGAGCGCAATATCATCAGCATACATGAGACGCTGAACAGGTAAGGACTAAGGACGGATCCTTGGTGTACCCCGACGGTGATGGGGAAGGCTTTCGAGTCGCCAACAGCAGTCCGAACCACGGAACCGGAATCGTAGTACGGGTAGTGTTGGTTATCAAAAATTTTAAAATATTAGATTTTGCATTGCCACTTTCACTCATCATATTTATCTTTCAAATGGCTTTACCGATTTTTATGAAACATAGCTAAGAACACTCTCGACTAAACCATCTTTCAAACAAAAGAAACAGTATCGAAATCGGTTCAGCCGTTTGGGAGCTACGATGCCACAGACAGACTGACACACACACACACACACCCATACACACTTCAAACTTATAACACCCCTTTTTTATTGGGGGCTAAAAATGGTGATGAATGGTGGACAGCCTCTGTGGCGAGCGGTAGTGAACGTGGCCGCTACGCGGGAGGCGCGGGTTCGATCCCCGCTCAGTGCAAATATTTGTTTGCATGAATATGCAATATATCTGGTCGCGCCTCAGAGAGAATGTTAAGCCGTCGGTCCCGGTAGCCATACGAACATCTATGGCAGTCGTTCCGGGTAGTTGGAGCCCTAAAAACTCCAACAACAAGGTTCTAGCTACAATGCTTTGATATCGCCTAATGTCACCATTGGGTTGTGGAGGTCAGCTGGCAGTCGCTTCACGGAATATAGCGAGGTTCAGCCAAATCCGCAGTTAAGACAGGTAAAGCGGACCCCAGACTCCGAGGTGAAAGCTTCGGATGCGACCCAGGAATTAACGCTAGGATGAAGAAGAATATTATGAATGCGGAAGTAACTCTGTCTGTCTGTCTGTTCGCTTTCACGCCTATACCATTGAACCGTTTTGGTACAAAGATAGATTAGACCTTGAGAAAGGATATAGGCTAGGTTTGGTCGCGATAACCGACATCCACGCGAGCGGAGCCGCGGGCAAAAGCTAGTTACTAATATTTCCCACTAACCCGTCCAGCTAAGCTAAATTGCTTGTGTTAGGAGTGGGTTCACGTTGGTAGTGGCCAGGATTCGAACTCGGGACCTTTCGATCGGAAGGCCGAATTCTGAACCACTAGGCTAC
Source organism: Eilema depressum (assembly GCA_914767945.1). Classification (NCBI taxonomy): domain Eukaryota; kingdom Metazoa; phylum Arthropoda; class Insecta; order Lepidoptera; family Erebidae; genus Eilema; species Eilema depressum. The sequence continues at coordinate 17,855,346 of OU612030.1, read as the reverse complement.
CGACGCTTCTAGTTAATATTTACAGGTTACAGTAAAAACGTTTAACATTCATACATTACAGAAAATTTCCTATTGTTTTTGTTAATAATTGTCAGCAAAAATGTATCACTTTACTTAAATTGTAGGTTTTATTCACCAAAGTAACGAAACTGCTAACGCTGCGTTTGTATAGTCCGCGTCGCCTCAACGGCGCGTAGCGACATCCCCACTCACGCTACACACAAAGCTGACTATACAAAACTGTGTATATAAAAACTGAGTATTTTTCCAATATCGACACACACAAATCAGCAACATGAAGGCGGTTCCCGTGTTGCTTTGTCTTGCTCTTGCTCATGGCATCTCTGCTAGCATCTTCAAGCAAGTAGACAGCTTTGTCAACGACCAGCTGGAGGACATTGACCAATTACGGCAACACAGGAACCAGCCTTCAGAAAACGAGAAGCAGCGCAACTACCAGCAAGTACGGGACGAACAGCGCGACCAAAGACGGACCGAGGAGGACCTTCAACGCGCTGAAAAGCGCATCCAGCCACGACTACCGATTGACCCGCAGCCAAACCAAGAGCGTGAACAGCAGCGCAAGCAGCAACCGCACAAGCCTCAGTGGGATCAATCTGGAGAGACCAAGAACAGGGAGTCATCTGAGGAATTAAAGTACGGCAAGCCAGTTGAACAGCCCCGGTATAGGCAACAATCTGAGGAGTCCAACTACAGAATTCCCGCTGAGCTGCCCCATTACAGGGAACAATCTGAGGAATCCAACTACAGAAATCCAACTGAACAGCCTCGCTACAAGCAACAAACTGAGGAGTCCAGGTACAGAAATCCTGCTGAACAGCCCCGGTACAAGCAGCAATCGGAGGAGTCCAATTATGGGACACCAGTTGAACAGCCCCGCAACAAGCAACAATCTGCGGAGCCCAGATATTCCATCCTTGAAACGGCTTCATTACTCAAGGAGTCTCGAAAACACGACATGTACTCTACCTACAATCAGATGCCAGAATCTCACAACAAGCCAAATCATTACAGACTCCTCACCAGAACCAACGAAAACTCTCAAGAATCGCAAGAAAATAAGCAAAGCAATGAGAACGTCAAGTCAAATTCACTTATTGACATCCAGAAGTGGGTACCAGAAAAGGTTAGAGACACGTTCGAGTACCTGAATGAGAAGAAGAATACTTACGGCGATGTCATCGCAAAGAAAGTTGCCCAAATGACCTCAGAATCTCACAACAAGCCAAATCATTACAGACCTCTCACCGAAACCAACAAAAACTCCCAAGAATCGCAAGAAAACAAGCAAAGCAATGAGAACGTCAAGTCAAATTCGCTTATTGACATCCAGAAGTGGGTACCAGAAAAGGTTAGAGACACGTTCGAGTACCTGAATGAGAAGAAGAATACTTATGGCGATGTCATCGCAAAGAATGTTGCCCAAATGACCGTCGACCCTATCACCACCGTTCAAGACACAATAGGAATCAAAAAAATCTTCGGTGACGCCTTAAAAGCGATGAAGCATGTTAGTGATGAAGTAAAGCAACAACTCCACGATTCGTTCGAAATCGCAAAGCAGCAAGAAGATGAGCACATTTTTATACTCAACGCTACCCAACTGGCACAAAAACACCAGTACCCCGTCGAGGAACACACTATCAAAACGGACGATGGTTACGAACTTACTTTATTCAGAATCCCACCCAAGAAGCAAACACGCGACGTTCAGAAGAGGCCCGTCGTATTCTTGATGCATGGTATTGACGGAAGTGCTGATGACTGGATGCTCATGGAACCATCCCAGTCTCTCGCCTTTGAGCTGTCTGATAAAGGTTTCGACGTATGGCTCGGTAACGCTCGTGGAAACAAATATGCCAGACACCACGTCAGCAAGAGCCCTGCTTTACCTGGCTTCTGGGAATACAGTATTGATGAAATTGCCCTTCATGACTTGCCAGCTATGATAAACTACGTTCTTAAGACTACACAACAGGATAAACTTACCTATATTGGCCACTCTCTGGGAACTACCACTTTCTTCGCTCTCACTGCCGCCCGTCCCGAATACAATGACAAGATCAAAATGATGTACGCCTTCTCTCCAATGGTCTACATGAGCCATGTCCGCAGCCCGCTGATGCGCATGATCTCTCCTGTTTCTCACGCCTTAGATCTGCGAATTGGAAATTATTCTTTCAATCCTGCCCCTGGAATGATCCAGGCTGCTGGAGGAGCTTTGTTGGACAAAGTGCTTGGTAATAAAGTATTATCCTCAAACGTACACTTTGTCATGGCTGGAGTAAACATCGAAAACTTGGAGCCCCAAGTAATCGCCAAGATGCTACGTCACTTACCAGCTGGAACTTCTGCCAAAGTGATCAAGCAATACGGTCAGGGTGTCGCCTCACAAGAGTTCCGTAGATACGACTACGGCCACCAGATCAATCAGCAGGTGTATGGTTCGGAACAACCACCCAAGTACAAGATGGAAAAGGTCCAGGCCCCTGTCACTCTGTACTACAGCGAGGATGACTGGCTCGCCCACCCGAAAGATGTTGAGAGATTAGCGAAGGAGCTTCCTAACGTAAAGGAAACCTATAAGGTGACCAAACCACACTTCAGCAACATGGACTTCCAGTTCTCGAAGATGGCACCCGAGTTAGTGTACAGGCGAGTCATCGAATCCATGCAGAACAACCAGTAACGTGTAGTTCAACGACCATTGTATAAATACTTTTATATTGTATAGTATTGTTTACTATTTTAATTTATTTTTTGTACTCCACTGGCGCATAAATAAATCCGTCCATATTTAAAATAATATATATTTTAATTCCTAAATCTCACACAGTCACACCTAATACCCAGAATTATATACCTTTTTTTATACTACTTAGGTCGCAGACAAGCACACGGTCCTCCTGATGGTAAGAGGTTACCGTGACCTATGGGTTATATTTACTTACAATAGGAAAAAGGTGGCTGGGTTAGACTGGATGCGCAAGGCGGAGGATCGAGTGCTATGACGCACATTGAGACAGGTCCAACAGTGGACTACTATTGTATTCCTATCACCTAATCATCCTATTGGATGATTTGATTGATTGATAGGTATAGGTGCCTACACACCAATATCCATTTAAAATTGTTTGATACTGATAGGTAGACTAATAGTTAAAAGCTAAATCAGAGTAGACTTTTTCGAACAGTATCTATACTGTCCATCCATACCTACATAGACTACGGCATGTGCTACGGTGAACGCTTTCTATCAGGCTAGCTTACTAGCTGCTTGTTTGACACCTTAGTAATTTAGTAGCACATTAAAGAAAAATAGATTGTCAGAGTTTCAGGATAAGAATATCCCGAATCCAAATATGAGAGTCCTGTTGGTATTATAGCTATACAGTTTTAACAGTATTTAAATAAAAGATTTTTTATCAACTCTTATCACAAAGTTCACAAACAAAACAAACCTACAACTAACTTTGACATTATTACTGACACGAAAGATTGGAACTGTTTTAGATGAATATAACGGCTTTAAGCGTTTAATCTAATCAGCCAAATAATTTATTTCAGTATTCCATGGGGACTATTATTATTACTCAATGATCGCACCGCAGAAGGCAAGGCGGTGAAAATAATCTTTGTGCCCATTTTTCAGTTAATTTAAGAAAATTCCTATAGATGTCACTACATACACAAAACGGTTGAATGTTTGACATTTTAAACGGCCCACGCTTTGTTTTGACTTATACACTTGCATCTGTCATCAAATTATACACGAGCGAGCGAGTAAGAAATATCATAGTAAACGTGTTAGAAAGAGATAGAGGCGCGGCGGCGCTGTAGCTTCCCGCCGTCCCTCGTCCGACAGTCGCGCTCTGTTCGGTTTGCTGTGCGTTGTTATGCAGCATTTAATTAGTTTTCTACGTTTGTAGTGACAATTCTAGGCCCTTTCTAATAAGTGGACAAGTTTATTAGTGTGAACTCGTGACTAAGTGAGAAAAGAAGTGTTCGCATGGATTGAGTGAGAACGATGTTACCTCCCACGGCCGGTCTATCACAAGAACAGCGCGACCGGCCCGACATGGCGTACCAACAACGTCAGGACGTGAGAGATCTCACCAGAGAAATTATCCGAAGCGCTCGAGTGGCACACAGACAACAATCAACATCCCCAGGAGGTGAGCCGGTCCCAAATCAAAACGACGCCACGTTTCCGCCATGCTTGTCAAATTGACATGATACGTCAAGGTGACATTTATACGAAAACAACTCATTTTTCGGGGGCAAATATTATTAAAATCACGTCTCCTATTCCTAATGAGCGTATACAAATACTTGGCGACAGAAATTAGGGCTGTTACGTCACCTAGGAGCGCGATCTTGCGAAAGTAAAATGGCGCCAATGCGCCACATTGCTTATCGTTGACTGTGTATATCTATAGCGTCTATACCTTGTTTTTTGATTTTCATGTTATAGCCTGCTTAATTATGCAGGTCAATTACTGCTACTTAAATGCTCCTTGTTCAAATACTCATACGTAATAGGCACGTGCTCGAGTTATTTTTAGCATATCCATTAGCATCCTACGTAAGCCGCGAGAGCGTCGCTGGCTCCGATCAATATGTGCATATTTCCTCATACATGTTAATATTGTGTGCCGTTGTGTCTGAAAGTTGAAGCATACATGAGAAAGATTATCTCTTTGTTGTTGTTATTGAAATCTAGTTGACTTTTGTAAAATGTCTCAATGACAGTAAATTGACAGCAGTCAAGGCTCACAAGATGGCTGCCTATCATTAATTTTTGGTAAATTTTTAGTACCGTCACGCGCCACACCAGGAGGCGCTACTGTCGCTTTGTTGATATAGTGGTACAATCGGCGCGGCACGTATAAATAGTTCGTATAGCAAGGTATTATCTTATAGGTATTTTCTGTTCTGACTAGGTACTGGATATATTAGAACACCTTCTGTTCATCCGACCCTCCCTCTTCAGCATTGCTCGTGACATATTTTGCACCCCTTTAAATCATATATTTTACTAAATTTCAAGTAATGTATAGGATTCTACTGGGTTTATTTACATTTTATGATTACTGCTCCGCTCCCTTGGATAGTAAAGTGATAACACATATATGTTGCCTGTATTACATACTCAATGCCCCTTCTAGCTAGAAGACTTTTTGAAACCGGTTCAGAAGTTTGGTTGGAAGCAAAAATTGAGTTAATTTGTTCCATACAAAAATAGAAATCAATGCCATTTATAATATTATTATAGATATAGATTAGGTAAAAGTTCAAAATTGATCTAATCTGATTTCCTACACTTCAAATATAATTAATTTATCTCATGATACAGGTACCTACAATATACATACATGATTTTTCAAAAATGCAGGTGTTCATTGTACCTAACAAAATTATTGTCTAGAAGAGACAAATACAACTCAATTCAACACACAACAAACAAATACACACAACTCAATCAAAACAAAAAAAAAAATAAGAAAAATAAGTCAATTTATTTTCAAAGTATGATTTTTTTAATTTTCAATTTTTGTCTTACAAAATATTATTATATTATGTTTACATGGTAAATTAACAATTTATCATAACAACATGATTAATATCTCCCTAAATAAATGCTCTAATAGTCAGGAAGATGATTATTCCTTATCAATTCCCTCATAAATAATTTAAGAAAAATGCACCAATAAATCATTGAATCTTAGGCTCATATTTTAGATAAACACAGCCTCAGATAAATCCAGATTCAGTACTGTATACCATTCTAGAATACAGGCCTAAGAGTAATGATTATTTAAGTTTTCAAACTGTCTCGAAGTCAGAAGTTATCACCAATTTATAATAGGTAGACATATTTTTACTTGCCTCCTATCACAATAAATAAATATGCATATTGATAACTTGACTGTGTTGATAACAGGTTATTGCCCTTTACTTAACTTTTGATATATTTTAACTACACATCTTTTAAAGTAATGGATCCAAAGGTGAACCAATAAAAAGTGTGAAGATAGATGGACATACAGTTTTAGTAATAGTGATTACTGACTCGGTACAGAGTCCAATATCTGTTGATGGCCAATGGGCATCCACTAGATAGGATAGTAAAAGAAGATGCCAACTGAATGTGTCACTTGCCCATTACCACCTGCAGAAGGAAATAACAAGCTATCATAAAGAATGAAAATAGGTAGAAAGTTTATAGAGTCTATAATGATTGACCAATAGAGCTCCAATTTCCCATAATGTCCGCAGTCACCCCCCGTACAAGCCAAAATATATGACTTACAGGGGGGGCGACGATTGTCCTGAACGCCAATGGAGAAGAAAAATTGCGCCAAAATTTCGTCTTTCAATCAGCTGGTTCATCTTCAGATCGTAAGATCTTGGTGTTTATGATCCCCATACACTCATGCATACTGCTACATCATAGGTCATAGATATTAACTAGTTTGGAAAATTTACCAACATCTTTGACCGAGCCAGCTGTTATCTCGCGCACCTGTAAAATAAAACACGAGTCTCGCACGTATGCTTTCTTCCCGGGGTTGGTAGGTCATGTGGCAGTCGATCCTAGAAAGTGGACATGCTAATCAAACAAAAAGCAGACCCCAAGGTCTAAATGTATGATTCCAAAGGCTACCAATTACGACAACTGCATATGCAAAGTGTACTGTAAAATATTCTCTCTCTCTCACACACAAACACACACACACACACACACACACACACACACACCCACACACACACACGCACACATTGTGTATGTGTTATTATTACGTAATAAGCTTTTATGTTTTGAATATAATAAATTGACTTGGCCATCGCATGAAAACACAATGTATCGCACATCACAATAATTACATTAAATAAGATTGTTTAGTGCGATTGCCAAGTTAATTTATTATATTTAAAACTTAAAAGCTTGCTTGCGGCTTCTCAATGGTGCCGTTCATCCGTATCGAAGTTTAACAAGTAATGTACGTAGTCGCTAAGAGAATGATGATTAAGTTAAGTAGTACTTTCTCGAGCTGGTCTATTCACACACCATACTGTAAATCCTAGCAATGCTAGCTCATTATGTGCCATCCATCATATTGACGGCGCGGCGGCGTTATGACAGACAGACCTACCTACCTATTGTATTAGCATCGTCGCGTCGTGGCGCCATTCAGGTCAACCTGTCACTTGTTTATTTTCACTAAAGGTATTGAATTTAGTTGGCATATTCACACATTCCCAAAGGGGTTAGCAGGTGTGTAATTGAAACCCACATTTGACTTTTTTTCGATCCTACGTATGTAATTGAAGGATTGTCGAACACAAGGATCATTATTTTTTTATCAATTATCATACCTCCCGTGAGTCGTATCTACCATTTGATTATGGGATAGTGTCAGCGATTCTCAATTCGACAGGGTAAAATAAGCATACGCTTTAAAAAGTGCCGATTGACGGCAACAGCGATGCTAAGAGAATGTAAATAAATTCGACTGTTTTATTTTATAAAGTGCTGGCTTGGCATCGTAGAACAACGGTCTCCCTGCTTTGGATAGCAGTCCGACTGGGGAAGTATCGCCGCCCCACAGAATACCGTGGCCATATTAATCTCGTGTTGTGTTTCCAGCGATGAGTAGGGCAACCAGAGCTCACTGGAGAGTTTTTGTGCTGTCAGTGGGAAAACCAAAGGCTTCCCCTGCTTTGTCTTCTACAGTGACGGCACAGAAACTTCCTGTTCTTACAGGGTCGGCAGCATAGGTGTGACTCCCCTGGTGTTCCACACGTCCATAGGCCACGGTAACTATTTTCCATCATGTGGGCCGTGAGCCTGTCTGCCACCTGTGTAGTATAAAAAAATTCTCACTATGATATGACCGAACCCCTCAAAGTAAAGGTATGATTGCGAAGCCGACCGCATACGACAACTGATGCATGCAGCAGATACAACGTGCCCATTACTTGTCAAACTCCGATACGGTATAAGGGGACCATTGAGAAGCCGCAATGAATTTCGCGCTCTGCTGCGTGCGTCTGCAGTTTTCGTATGCATTCACCTTCAGGATTAAGTATAAAAGTTAAATTACCACAGCAGTGGCAAGTACTACTAGTATTATTAGTAATTTTCCGTTTATAAGCTACTTACTGTACGCCTTTTTGGTAGCTATCGGGGCGCTGACAAACCAAGGGTGCGTGGTCCCCTCATCAATTATGCTTACAAGGGATTTCTGCCATGTAACGGCTAATCTATAACATTGTGTAAAATTGTAAATTAGACATGTCTGTACATTGGAGCTATTTGGAAGAAACTTGAGATAAGTTAAATATACTATTCTGAACCATTATTTTCTTCTTTATTTATTTTTTTCGTTTGTTTCTTCGCGATGGACGCAAAACCTACTGAACGGATCTTGATGCGGTTTTTTTTATTTTCTGATAAGTACTTAGGATGTGGGCCCCACTGAACCATTAGGGTCCACCTATCCTCACCTACAAGCCGGTACACTTGCTGATTGATAGACGAGGCTCTGGTGCAAGCTCCCCTCTCAAGGGTGAAAGTAGAAGAAGCGAAAGACATATACCAGGATTGTAGCAAGTGTTTTTTTCAAGAAGGGCGCCCCTGGTGTTACCCACGTCCATAGGCCACGGTAAACACTTTCCAGCAGGTGGACCGTGTGCTCGTCTGCCACCTAAGTGGCATAAAAAGTGGAAAAATGTTATCTCTTCCTAACCAAGGCGTAACTAAATGTATTTTAGACTTGAAATTACGATAGTTTCATGAATAGAACCAGTGAGATTGTATGACATGACCAAAAGTCGCGTTAAACTGACATCCATGCGAGTAAAGCCGCAGGCATAGGTTTGATCAATATATTAAGATTCACTTAATTAAGTTTGAGTAGGGTTCATTTCTTTGTAGTGGCGAAGGGTGAAAATTTTCAATAGGGAAGCCGTAGAAATAAAACTTACCTCCTTGTAAATATGGTAATAAAGAAAATTATTATTATTATTATTATTATCTAATTCGCCATGTGACCCAATGGAAGCCGGCAGGAATCTAGTTATAGGAACCCCCCTAACCATTATTTCTTTGAGTTTATTTACTAACGGCTAGTTAATAAATAAACCCACTTTAATTTGTTGACATTTATGATTACTGTTCCGCTCCCTTGAATAGTAGCGTGATGATAATTATACCTATAGCGCATAACCTTCCTCGCTAAACGGACTATTCAATATTCAAACCAAATACACAAATATTCTTTCAATTCAAACCAGTTACTTCCTGAGATTAATGCGTTCAACCAAACAAACAATCTCTTCCTCTTCGAAAAACAGGTCAGACGGCCGTCGCTCCCGTAAAAGTTAAGTAGTAAAGAAGTCATTATATGTATAGACTCAGGTTTATTACTTTCATTTCTGTTTCCATTCCAATTTATGATTAATCTTATCAAGTTCACATTATCTAGTTAATCCGCGTAAATTGGTGAAAATTTATTGACACAAATACGATTGCGAAATTCGATAAAAGCAATTGTTGGGTGTTAGTGCGAGGGCGCAAAGTCCGCACATTACATTTGCGTAACGCCGGCTGCCGACTGTCGAAGTGTCGACCCGAGAATGTGTCGGGTTAGCAACATTAAACATTCACTATTGACAACCGTTTTGTAATTCTGAACGGTTTCCTTCATCCCGACATATTTTACTGCTAAAGCGCTTTGTCTTCGTATTGCGTGGTAAAAAAAAACTTAATTGAATCTCAATTTCGATGTATAATTCATAGAAAAGGGGTGTATGAAGTCCTACCAAGGTTTTAGGGGCCAAACCGACTTCACCTACGCTGAGGGTCGGCAGCACGAGTGTGACTCCCCTGGTGTTGCACTCATCCATAGGCCACGGAAACCATCACCATATTTTCCGTAAAGTAACTGCCGCTGACCTCCACAACCATTGCATTTCCATGAAGCATTACAGTTAGACCAGTTGCTGGATTTTTACCGCTCCAACTACCCGTAACGACTGCTGGATTCGTATGACACCTGGAACCGGAGGCACGAAAATAGCCAGACCAATGCAAATGTTCATTATTCATGTATACAAAATATTTGCACTGAATCGAGCCCGCACCCCTGTGTAGCAGTCGCGTTCACTACTGCCGCGCCACATACTCAGGGGCTGTCATGTTATTCCTTGAAATGTTCGTGAACATAAATCTAATATAATATTTTACCACCTCATGCCAAGGTGGTTCTGGAGGGTTTAAAACACGGCCCCCCAGGCGGCCAGGTAATCTGCTAAATTATTTAGCTGCTTGTCGAATATATCTGGCAAACTGAACTGAATCCATGTTACAGTATCTTTCTAAATCAATGATCGTCTAGCTAGCGTATTTTGGGTCTCATGCACCTATTATATTTTAATTCCTAACGTCTACGTCTTAGGGCACAAAATAAATAATAGTACTACGTAGTGCTTTAGGTTTCTAGTCTAGTGAACTAAATAAAATAAAAATAAGCCTATTGCCTACCTCAATATGAAAAAGGCATGACAGCATGAATGTTACAAGTTAAAGCATTATTTCAATACGCGTCAGTCAAAACAATCGGTATTTCTATCGACCGGAAAAGTTGAACTCAGACAAAAGTAAAAGTCCAGGATACTGGTAGACTGATCTAGCTTAGGGAGACATTGGGACAACCGATTTTGTGCTATCTAGCATCGGGTTTCCAGACCTATCTCAATGTCAAATGTAGTGCGGTAGTTATGGAATGAACACATTTGAGATTATTATGGAAATAAATATTGGATAATTGCGTTAGTTACTAGGGTTACTTTATAATATTCATAATATAATATAAAAAAAAAAAAAAAAATATCAAATTATTAAAATTTAAGTAATACCAAAGTTATAATCCACACCAGTGAAAATTCATTCAACTAAACTGGGTTCACTCTCTCAAACTTATAAGCTCCATAACGTAGTTTAAATTGATCTCGGTTCATATAATTCATGAAACCCGCTCTAAGATGGAAACGAATCTACCCTAACTCGTAACTTTTACGGCAAATACATTTGTGTTGTCCTTGGCGTTGCGTCTCCCCCTCTAACACCCCGCGGGCATTCACCCCCATCGATCGCACCCTTCACTTCCGCGTGACTATACGTCGAAGTGCACGCGTTATGTTTCTGCGAGATCACTACGCGGATCTTGGCGTGTTGAATTAGATATGAGGCAATAAATTAGAACATAAAGCTCATCCAATGGAACAGTGACGTCATTGTAAACAGTTGAAATTGGCGTTTTATAAGCTCGAAATAAATAGGTTCAGACAAGCTAAAACGTACACACATGTTGACAGATCCATTTACGAGGATCTTGAGATTTAAAAATGTCGTAGTTTCGTCAAAAAGCATATTTACTATTAGAGCTATCGGGATATTTACCAAGTATTGTTTTGAGTACCCGATAGCTCTTATAGTAGGTATTTATTTATTTATTTATTTATCGTTGCGTTAGTCCGGGGCGTATGCGATGCTGCCGTTTAATCTTCCAACCCCTAGAACCTGCGTCAGAGCCTCAAAAATGTGTGCGCTGAGCTAAAAAAACGGTCAAATGCGAGTTGGTCTCGCGCACTGAGGGTTCCGTACTAAACTTACTTGAGGGATGAACTTAAATAAACGGCAATATCTTCTTGCGTTGATTAATATTTTTATTGCGTTGATCTAGAAGTTTGATTTTTTTACAGTTGTAAGGGGTTCTATAGATGAGTATTTGGTATAAATTTTTAACTTGATCCATCCACACATTCCCGAGAAAAAGGTATTGATCCTTTAAGCCTTAAGGTTCCGTTTTTTTCTTTTGAGGTACGGAACCCTAAAAATTTTGACTTCTAATCTGTTAAGCAAGTTAACAAAAAAATAACGCACAAAATCCTTTCTATCTTTATAAAACAGTCTTTTCCGACTCGTGAATTTCATAATTTACTACAGTAAGTAATCTTTAGTACTACAGTCGTGTTATTGAATAGCTGAGTAAACATCGTAAGTAGCTAATGACGTACGCTACGCACGAATCTACAAAATTGTATGTACGTTGACTGTAAAGGTATGAATTCACTGGACTGTACCCACGTGTAAATTACATCAAAAAACTTTGAAAATAAATTATTTGATCGGCAAACATGGCGCATATTGGGAGAGGCCTATGTCCAGCAGAGGACTGCAATAGGCTAATTGATTGATTGATTGAAACAAATAAGCTTGGAAATGAACTGTTTACTCTAATAAGCTGCTCAATCAAAGACAATGTAGGTGTATAATTAAGTTAAATCAGTATGTTTGTAAATAAATCATCAAACCCAGCTGAGTTTGACTGTTCAAAATCGGTAGTTTGACATGCGAATAACAATACATACATGTCATGTAGTAGACTGTATGTATGTAAGTAGATACGTAATTCACCTCCAGACGTATTCGTTACAACTTACAAGTAAGCTCGATATCTTACTACTGTAGAATTAGATTACGTTAGATTTGTCGTATTAGAAGTGTACCCACTGAAATGCTCGTCTCAAACAAATCAAGTGTTATATTATACATTACACGTGAATACTCCCAGTGAACCCGCACCTTAACGTTTCATGACCTTTCATGTATGCATTACATGAAAACACGTTCACACACCGATACTACATTAAGCCCCTTTATACCTCAGTTAAATAAACGAAATTAAATTTATTTTTATGTTGAACATGCACATGATTCCTGAAGGGTTTGCGGATATTTAAAACCTAGGCACCTGTATAAATATTCACGCTGAAATAGAATACAAGGGCTGTTCCATCTCTTCGGTTGGATCGTCTCTGTGTGTGTGTTGTACAAGGCAACGAAGGGATACACTTGTTCTTCATCCCATATAACAATAAATATACAGCCCATGAACATGAAAAAATACCCTTTGATAGCTATAGGCTCACCCCCCATTAGGTGAGGCCGATAAACAGCGAAATGTGGGCGTGCGTTAGTCACCAATGACAATGAATTTAATACCGTACCTGCACGCCTATTCTCGAAGAGGTTTTGGACCTTGAATAATATCCATGCGTGAATAGAGAGGTATAAAGATGTAGATATGTAAGGATATGAGCAAAAGGAAGTCTGCCTACCCTGTCTGGGCAAGCATTGACAGCAACATTCGCTAGTCTTTACACATCTCACGAACTTCCTCACCTTACACAGGATAAAGGAATATAGCAGCGCCTCTAAAACGCTCACGTATCCTGTATCAGATGTCGGTGTGAACAAGCGCTAACGTACAAAATTCATGAGTCAGCGGTAGAATTAGGTCGCATTGTAAACGTATAAAGTGACGTGTGTTTTGTTTTTGTATAACATTTCTCACAAAAAAAATAAACACAATCCCGGGTAACGTTCGAAAGTGTCTGATTATGTATTACCTACAGACTACAGGCACTTAGGCCCGTAATCCCGAACGATACTCACTCCTGAATCTCGATTTATAACTAGTACTGAGATAGATTGTCATTGAAAATCTGTAAATGAAAATCGATATTCAGGGCTGAGTATAGTTTTGGAATACGGCCCGTAGTACCTAAATTCACATGACGGACATTAAATACTGGGTCAGATGTATTGCTTTTCCCTTTTTTTATTGACTTGATATTTATGACCTCGACAATTTATATATTTCCGTCACGCGTTATGCCGGACCTATATTTATTTCGTAGTAGCAGCTATTCGTGATGGTATACAGGTAACGGTGTGATGTCTGTGGCAGGGATACACATAATTACCGAAGAGTAACTGCCTCTCCGAATATACGCCATAGGACCCGATCCTCCGGCTTTCGCAGCTGCCTTTCGTCGTCAGTACAACTGGCTGTGAGGCATCCTATATTCCTTTAGTCGTTTCGCTATCTCCACTCTATACATAGCGGCATATTATCTTGACCCCACTCCAGGCGCGGTCCGAGGGGGGTGGGGTCACAGGGGACATGACCCCCCCCCCAAACCATGCACGTCATATTGAAAAGTCCCAGTACGAGGGGAGGGGGGGTTAAATTTCATAAGGAATTTCCGAAGTGACCCACACCCCAAACTTCAAGCTGCGACCGCGCCTGCCCCACTCACGTCATAAAATGTACTATACGCGTTAATTGATGTGTCTTTTGAGAATAGCACAGGATGCTACGGCGGCGCGGCGCGGCGGGGGGACTCAAATCCACTAATCACAGATTATATATCAAATCAATCCGCGCGCGTTTCTCTCGTCGGCGTCGGCGTCGTTTCTCTCGCGACTTGGGGTCAAGATATAATATATGCTAGTAACTATGATGCCAAATCAATCAAGCACATTCTCAGCAACATAAACATGATTTCAGGCCGCGACCGCTTCCCATCAACTTCGTCGACGGATGACAATGAGAGCGGCACAGACGGCGAGGCGGATCGCTCCCGGCGCGCCAGCCTCGTACAAGGCGGCCATCCTACTCCGCCTCCTGGCATCGTCTCCATCCGCAAACGCCGAGGCAACCTGCCCAAGCCCTCCGTGAAGATCCTCAAGAGATGGTTGTATGACCACAGATACAATGCGTATCCTAGTGACGCTGAAAAGATTACATTAAGTCAGGAAGCCAATTTGACTGTACTGCAAGTGAGTGTTTGAGTTTTAATTTACTACTAAGATAGCAAATAAGTATGGTATATCTATTGGCAAACGCTTAACGCTTGTAATATTATAATGGAATTTAAAAATCTTGTTACGGAAGGCAAGGGTATGGCGGCCAGCCATCCCACATACTTTAGGTTTGTTCCGCTTTACCTCCTTAATAAAATAGTACCAGAAGAATATAGAGGGCGACAGCCTCTGTGGAGTGACGGTTGCGAACGCGGCCGCTGCGCAGGACGCGCGGGTTCAATCCCCGCTCAGTGCAAATATTTGTATGCATGAATTTACTTTGGTCTAGCCGTGCCTCGGAGAGCACGTTAACCCGTCGCCGTCGGCCCCGGTTGTCATACAAACATCTATGGCAGTAGTTACAGGTAGTTGGAGTCCTAAAAAGTATAACAACTTGTCTAACTGCAATGCTTTGATATCGCCAATAGCTTCGGATGCGACTGGGATTAACGCTAGGATAGAGAGGAAGTAAAGGTCTGAACGGGTTTTTAAATTTTATTAAAGGAATTATGTACGGATCGGAATGTTAAAATATGATACATAAATACATGACTGTTATTTTTAACTATTTCTATATGAAAGCAACACTCGCAACGCTTGGCTAGCAGTTCCTCCCATTGAGCAGTAAACTAACCTATTTTAATATTATTAATATACTCATTACTGTAACAAGTTGCCTTTACAGTGCCGACTGCTGCGATATTAATCTTCGTACCGTAGTCACAAGTCACTCTAGTTAGCTGTATTATATGAAATCGTAACCGTGACCACACAGCCGCATGCGCTCGGCCTTCTCGCAAGTTCTGTAAAGACGTCTGTGACGCATCTACATGTAAACTGGAACCTGAACATACATACATACATACATAAAGTCACGCCTTTATCCCCGGAGGTTTAGGCAGAGGTGAATTCGACACCCAAATTTCACCAATCATTGTATTAGGTCCCACGTAATAGGGGCTGAGCCCATTGCTGCATTCCGGACACTATTGTTATTATAACTCGAGCCATACATCTGAGGTTGAACCTGAAATGTGCTCTATACACGCAGTACTCGTTTCTTAGATGTCTTTTGATGAACGAGCTCAAATTTACCAAGCATTTATTACAAAATAAGCCGCGTGCGCTAGAGATAATATTCATGGAAACACGTATATAGTCGTCAATGTATAAGTATATCATAAACGTCAAATCTCATACATTAGCCATTCTACCGCCCAATCTACGCCGACGAATTTCCACTTGTCTAGGGGGGCTTGATAGAAGATTGTCATTGGTCGGGCTGGGTGACGTCACTGGAGATTGAACAAACACAATCTCTATCAGGCAGTGCTGCGCTCGACGCTGAATGCTTAAAGAATTGGACAGCTGCTCTTTTTTCAAAATTTTATTAATTAATTTGTATCTGTGATCAGATCATACATGTGTGCATCCCTAACACACATTGTCACACTCCTTCCTTCAATTCCTTACCACGTGTTTCCCTCTTCCTATAGTCAGGTCCTTTAAGCAGGGCGTGAAAAAGCATCTGATGAGACCGTCAACCTGAGTGTCATCATTGTAACATGGTACGTGTCTATAGGTGACCCTCTTTTCCGAGACTGCCTCCAGCTTACCATCAAATTGACGTGTCCTATTATATATGATGCTCTAATGTTGTTCCGTGTCTCCAGGTATGCAACTGGTTCATCAACGCGCGGCGGCGCATCCTGCCGGAGATGATCCGGCGCGAGGGCCACGACCCGCTGCACTACACCATCTCGCGCCGCGGCCGCAAGCAGCCCGGCGCCTCCTCCAGCGCCAACGCCGGCGTCGTCGTCGCCTCCTGGGAGGGCGTCGAGGTCGAGGTACGCTCCCACTCACCATATAGGTGCCGGCAAACTGCATGAAAAAACTAGCAAAAGGACTAGAGACATTCCTCCTCCAATGCCTTAGGTACAGTAAGCTTCAGAGAAAAGGGACCCCCCCTTGTTAATGATATGAAAGCATGAGGGGGTCTGTTTTCTTTGACGCTGACTGTACCTATTTATGTTTCGGGGAATCTGGGTGTCTTCGAATCGACAATGAATAGGTTGCTTCTAGTTGCTTCTGCACCTTCTATTACGAGTACTTACTTAGGTAAGATGGTGGTTAATCGAGGGCAGGCAAATAAGAAAGAAAAAATTATGCCTATATTTCATTTAATTAGTTACTTAATTTAAGGTAAACAATCTTATATCTACTTTTTATGAAAGCATAAAATAAACAAATAAACTAGGCTAACTAATTGACTAACTGGAGATTGGATTTTATTCTACCCTTTAATAATGAGTTTATAATTATACAGAAAACATTAATAATTGAATGAATTTTGATGCATTTATTATGCTAATTGTCCAAAACATTAATAAACAGATTTTTTAGACACATCAAGATTGTTTACGTTTAGTTATGTACCTAACCAAATGGACTTTAACTCAGAAATAAAAATATTCCCTCACATATAACATTATTTTCTAACCAGAACGACGCCGACCGTAGCGGAGAACAAGACTACAGCGACGGTCTGCTAGTGTACCGCAGCGACGGCGACGAAATCGCCGACGGCGAGGAGGGCTACTCGTCCAGCGCCGTCTCCGAGGAGGAGGTGAAGTACGACCCCAGCGTGTGGCAGTCCGTCATCAGGTACGGGCCCGGGGACCGGGAGCTGCACCCCGCCGCCAGGGGGTAAGTTACTCCCGTCCCGGCTACACACATCATTCATTATCGGTTCACCCTTGTTTGACAAAAAACCTATGACAAAAATTTTTATTTTAAAGTTCTGCATGGTTATAAAAAAAAAAATTGCCACGAAGGCTAATATATCCAAGTCGGAATGAGCAGCTTTCTCAATAATCTATCACTAACTGTCTGTTTGTCAACTAACATGTTTTTAAAATAATCAATTTGTGAAATGATGTTTTTTAAAATGAATTTAAAAAAAAATATTTTGTCTAATGAGTAGTTTATTAAACAATAGTTTATCAAATAATACATTTATCAAGTATAATGTCAAACGTTGTTTGTCACATGAAAATTTGTCATTTGTTTTTTGTCAAATGATAGGACACCTTCATTATCATTTGTTATTAGCTAATGACAGCGGTTTCGTCCGCGTGGAATACTGGTCCCGCATTAAAAACTCATGGGAACCGAGTCCACAAATAAAAAATCCATATCCATACTTAATCCATATCCTTCCATACTAATATTATAAATGCGAAAGTAACTCTGTCTGTCTGTCTGTTACGCTTTCACGCCTAAACCACTGAACCGATTTTGATGAAATTTGGTATAGGGGTAGATTAGACTTTGAGCAAGGACATAGGCTATGTTTGGTTGCGATAACCGACATCCACGCGGGCGGAGCTGCGGACAAAAGCTAGCATTATAAATGCGAAAGTAACTCTGTCTGTTACGCTTTCACGCCTAAAACACTGAACCGATTTTGATGAAATTTGGTATAGGGGTAGATTAGACCTTGAGAAAAGACATAGGCTATAACCAACATCGACGCGGGCGGAGCCGCGGGCAACAGCTAGTAGCCTATATAGTATTCTAGATCAGTGATGGGCAAAGTATGGCCCGCGAAACCAATTAATCCGGCCCGCTGATGGTCCTTCCACCTACATAGTGTATGGCTCGCTATAATTATTATATTTTAACGGTCCAGAAGTATATAGTAGATTCTAGAGTCACAGTAGCTGCTTGAGAGCCACTTCTATCTTGCACTGGTTGACATCGATATCTACAATTGGTATAATGACGCGTTAGTGAGCGGTTTGACAGCCTCCGTGGCGTAGCGGTAGTGAACGCGGCCGCTACGCAGGAGGCGCGGGTTCGATCCCCGCTCAGTGCAAATATTTGTGTGCATTAAATATGGGTATTTGCATTGGTCTGGTCGTGCCTCGGAGAGCACGTTAAGCCGTCGGTCCCGGTTGCCATAAGAACATCTAT
The DNA here is from genome assembly GCA_914767945.1 of Eilema depressum. Classification (NCBI taxonomy): domain Eukaryota; kingdom Metazoa; phylum Arthropoda; class Insecta; order Lepidoptera; family Erebidae; genus Eilema; species Eilema depressum. The sequence goes on along the minus strand of OU612030.1, from coordinate 17,836,631 downwards.
GGCAGTCGTTACGGGTAGTTGGTGCCCTAAAAAGTCCAAAAACAACGGTCTAGCTGCCAAGCTTCGATATCGCCTAATGTTAACATTGGGTTGTGGAGGTCAGATGGCAATCGCTTCACTGAAAATATCGTGGTCTAGCCAAATCTGTAGCTATGACTGGCATAAGCGGACCCCAGACTCCGAGCTGAAAGCTTAGGATGCGACTGGGAATTAACGCTAGGAGGAAGAAGTGAGCGGTATATTTCTGGCCTCCTGAAATTTCTTAAATTTTCTGGCCCCCCTTTAAGGAAGTTTGTCCACCATTGTTATAGATTATAATCTATGTATACAAAATTTCAGCTTGATCAGCTCATGTTTATTCGTTTGAGAGTGATTGAGTCGTGGCCGTCATATTATGTTCAGATAATTTGATCAAACTGTCAGTTTCAGTTTTATCAAATTGGTACGAGTTGTCAATCAAATGGTTTGAAGAAATACAAGGTGATTTTGTAGTCGTTTCGGAGCGAAAGATTTCGGGCACAGTTTCGATAGCGAAAGCGTCTGGAAGTATTAATTTGGCGAAAAAAAAAACTTTTTTTTTATAATGTATGGGAAAAATGTAAAGGTGAAAGGCATAATGTATGGGGGTTGTAAAAAAAAAGTTTTTTTTTGCCAAAATAATACTTCCAGGCGATTTTGCTAACGAAAGTGTGCCCAAAATCTTTCGCTCCAAAACGACTATAAAATCACCCAGTATATTTGATCAAACTGTGTGAAACTGCCTGTTTGATCAAATTATCTGAATGTATAATAATATGGTAGCTATAACCGACATCTTTACAAACTTTAACATTTATATTGCTTGGCACATAATATCTTGAACCTAAAAATAAATGTGCTCTATACATGCAGTACATTTTTTTTAGGTGCTCACAGCACAGGTTGCTACTGCGGTGGATGAGCTCAAATTCACCAAGCATAGATTAGGGGCTGTCCATTAATCACGTGTTTTTTTTTTTTAGCAATTTTCTAACCCCAGTGGAGCCTCACGTGATTAATGGACGGTCCCTTATTACAAAACTATTTCCCGCGCGCTAGGGCCTCGATTGTCTCGCGGTTTAGGTCTAAGATACTATCCCATGCAATAATATTAGTAGGGTGTACTAACAAAGCTCTTCTGTTCTGTTCCCGCAGTAGGACGGCGAACGTGGTGACGGTCCGCACGTCGGAGTCGGACGACGGCGCGGGGGCGAGCGGCGCGGCGGCGGGGGGCGGGGGAGGTGGTACACCCACGGGGGGCGGGGGAGGGGGCGGGGGCGGCGCGGGGGGGTGGCACCCGCAGCTGGCGCACCTGCCGCAGTTGCCGCACCCGCTGCGTCGCAGGCTGCAGGTTAGTACGCCACGACCTGGCTGACTAGGTTTTTTTTTTAGGTTCATTAAACTGGACACATACCACATAATAACAATTTTAAGTGAAGGTTAGTGTCTGTCCTTCTGGAAGTGAACACTGCATGCATATCTAAAATATAGCTAGGGGTACATTGTTACTCAGTGTTGTAATGCTTAGAGTGTACATTACAGAGAGTGTATCACTCGGGTCCGTTGTGCCGAGCGTACGCACGAGTACGAACAGTACCGAGGCAGATGCTTAGCGCACCTATAGTGACGTTTTATGTATTATCGAAAATATCAGTAGTTGGATTATAGTATAAGTGTCACGCAGTAGTACAGTGGTGTCTCCCTGTCCAGGTGGTGCCGGCGGGCGCGCGCGAGGGCGAGCGCGACAAGTTCAAGTGCCTGTACCTGCTCGTGGAGACGGCCGTGGCAGTGCGCCAGCGCGAGAAGGAGGCCGAGGAGGTGCCCGTGTAGTGCCGGTACGTACCTACTTGTGACAAGTTCAAGTGCCTGTACCTGCTCGTGGAGACGGCCGTGGCAGTGCGCCAGCGCGAGAAGGAGGCCGAGGAGGTGCCCGTGTAGTGCCGGTACGTACCTACTTGTGACAAGTTCAAGTGCCTGTACCTGCTCGTGGAGACGGCCGTGGCAGTGCGCCAGCGCGAGAAGGAGGCCGAGGAGGTGCCCGTGTAGTGCCGGTACGTACCTACTTGTGACAAGTTCAAGTGCCTGTACCTGCTCGTGGAGACGGCCGTGGCAGTGCGCCAGCGCGAGAAGGAGGCCGAGGAGGTGCCCGTGTAGTGCCGGTACGTACCTACTTGTGACAAGTTCAAGTGCCTGTACCTGCTCGTGGAGACGGCCGTGGCAGTGCGCCAGCGCGAGAAGGAGGCCGAGGAGGTGCCCGTGTAGTGCCGGTACGTACCTACTTGTGACAAGTTCAAGTGCCTGTACCTGCTCGTGGAGACGGCCGTGGCAGTGCGCCAGCGCGAGAAGGAGGCCGAGGAGGTGCCCGTGTAGTGCCGGTACGTACCTACTTGTGACAAGTTCAAGTGCCTGTACCTGCTCGTGGAGACTCAAAGTTTAAAAGCATAGCTGCCTTGTTATACTAAATTAGTACCTACAGTAATAATAATATTGTTGAAAGCTAAATAAATGTTTGTTTTGTTCCAGGCGTACAGCACAAAACGAAGCCGCGCGTCGCGTAGCATCCCGCGTCGTTCCGTACGCGTACTTCCGGACTCGCACCTACTAGCGCTGTTCATAATGCTCGTATGAACGTACAGACCTATGTAAGATATATCGTTATGTAGCTATTGTCTAGTAACATTATATCCGCACTCCGTACATTATTTTTAACGTTACAGTTAAGTGTTTACGATATTGTGATGGAACTAACTACTTTCTATATAAAGAAATGTCAGGCAATTCAAAGATATGTATGTTAGTACCTATACCATGATGGCGGTAATTCCTGTTAACATTATTGTATATGCTTTCTATACCATTGTATAGTATGAAAAAGGCTTTTTAATTTTCAAATACATATGTGTATTAATCTAGGATTCGACCGCACGATTATTAAAGTCCTCTTATTTTCAATCAAATCTTAGTCCCGTATGTAGAACGACACTCAGTCTTGAATCTCTAATTATCTGAAAACAATCTGTCTTCAGATAAATCGGATTCCGAATTGAGTACCATTCTATATAGAATGCAGGCTTTAACGATTTCTACCGGGTTCGATAGCCATCTAATGGCTAGAAAATATGACCATAAATATTTTTAATTACTTTTAAACTATGATGATCACTAGCAACCAGTTACAAATTTTTATACACATTGTATATTTAAATAGTAAATGAAAACTATTTTATTCGTTAGTCTGTCAAGGTAACCGCAAATAGGGATGGCCAACTACCACATAAAATGAGTGGATGTTCAATTTTAAATACTTATTGGTATATTCGTAACTCGACATAAACTTTTCCGTTATTAGCAATATATTGTTAAAAATATAGATACCGACAAACATAGGATCTCATGGGCATACCCAGTTTTCTTTAAAGGATGGGACAATAGTCAAATCGATTAAGAAAGAGAATCGACCTCGGGCGGGACTCGAACCCGCGATCTTTCCCTTACAGGGGGAATACTCTGACCACTAAGCCACCGATGCCCGCACGAAGCCAAACCAATTCCTCTATATATCCGTCTTGGGGCGACGGTGGAGCCATCTACCGATACTCGTACGAACTATCGAAACCAATGAATGATGTTACAATTATTTTTAAACATTGATTTTTGATGACTCCGCCCAAACAATTGAATGAATGCTTAAAGGCGGCCACCCACTAGCAGTTTATCGAACGACAACCGGATGATATCGGTCTGTCAGTTCATCGCAATAGCCCACACACTTACAGTTTTGTATACGATTTTGGACTGACGGCTAATATGTGTGTGGCCGCTTGACGATTTCGGTCAGCAAAGACAGTTAAAGGTCGGACAGTCTATGGCCGTCGGCATTTTATACGTAATAACATCAGACTAAAAGAATAAAGTAATGTTATTATTTTAGTCTGAGGTAATAAAATTATGATTACATTGATGACATAAGGACTGCAGAACGCCGTACAGACGAAAAACTGCAGGCGGACTGTAAGTGGGTGGCCGCCTTTAAAAATTGCATTAAATAGTCAAATCGGATCCGGGAAGGGGGGAGAGCTGTTGTCGTATTTTAAAGTTATTAACTTCGGGCACTGCAGTATAGGGCACACGGCCCACTCCCTCCACCTGGGTGCCACATGGACCTCCTCCTTATTCTCTAGTTGCTTCTCTAAGTCCACATACGTTTGGTCACGTGACACCTTTATTCGCCGATTTCATTGGTCGCAGAGATGTCACGGTTTTGTGGATGTCTGTCATGCTGAGGCTACTGTCTTCAGATAAAGGTCCAACCCCACCAAACGGACGGCATCGGCCCGGATTTTACAATCTTTAAACAAAATTAAATCTTATTATCACAGTGTTTGAAGTTTATATTACCAAGTCACGCACACCAGCTTGACAGCGACGTGCGGCGGCATGACGCACGTCAAGCTGTCATGCGTGACTTGGTAATATAAACTTTAAATGTTGTGGTATAAGATTTATTTTGTTTAAAGATTGTAAAAACCGTTCCGATGCCGTCCGTTTGGTGGGGTTGAACCTTTAATCGAAATTATTGATACAAAGAAACATATTGAAAGAAAGAAAGTTTTATTGCTTTGACATCTTCAAATTTATGAAATTATTGCGACTGTTGCGACGGTTCGGATCCTACCGAGTTTTGACTGTTTGCAATTTGTTTTACAAATTCTGAATGTACTTTTTATGATAAACGCATAAATATCAATCGACAGACTACATTAATGTAACTGCACATATTTATGTATAAAGCGCGTCATCGCATTACTCCGTGTGCGACACACTACTATAGCACCTTTCCCAAAAGTAAAACGTCGTTAGTGGTTATATCGAGTAGTGCACATAGCTCGTTGTCGTAGTATGCTCTGTTATTAACACAGGGCAGCATTATTGGCTATAGGTGAATATTTTCTAAAGGGAAATCTACAAAATTAAGGTATATTTTTTAATTATTTAGAAAATAAAAGTAATCAAATTACGCAATGTATGTATTACACTAATTTCTTTGCTGAAATTATTATTTTTCTTATTTTCTTTATTTATTAATATTTTAAAACAAAAACTGATTTACAAAAAGCAACAATATACATATATTTGAAAATATAAAAGTAAATCGTATTTCTATTTATTAAAAACAATATGTTTACTAGTAACTGGAATTACTAATATTTAGTAGTCTCTATAAATGCTTTTTCACGTCTTGTTTAAAGGATCTGGGATTGTAGAAGGATACACTCACATGGGTTGGGAAAGTATAGTGTGGCACAGAAAAGAGGACTCAAAGTAAGGAATAGAAAAGAATATGAGATTAATTGAAAGAACTAATCGGCACACTCGCCAGGGTAGAGGTGGTATTATACTACCAAAGAATCTATGTCTATGAATCTGTCTATGCAATAGCAAAGGCTCGATGGAGTTCCAGTGATATTGACTGCACAAGAAGCATCTAGTAAGTTGCACAATCTTTAGAATGCTCTGCACAATTGCAGAGCTGAGAACAGTATTCCACGCAGAAGTGAACTTGCATGTCATGCAAAAGACACATTTGCTTTTATGCCTCTTTCATCTTTTATGCTTAGAATTGTACAATAAATGGTAAAATTGACTCCACACTTCTGAAATCGGCATCGTCGTCCACAATGAAAATACAATAAAAATTGGAATAACTCAGTACTCAGGGCAGGACTTGACATCGCGAAAATACGTTAGGAAGTCTCCTGAACTGGATTTTCAATGAAAAAAAAAATCAGTAGATGGTTGCTTGCTACATTGTCTGCGGACGCCATTTCCAAGTTGACAGATAATTTGAGTGGGACTCGCCGGTTCCGTCCTGCCTTGAATGTCGACTTTTCCAATTAAACATATAATAATCACGCCTTTGTCCCCGGAGGGTTAGGCAGAGGTGAATTAACACCCACATTTCAATAATCATTGTATTCTGTTCCACGTTATAGGTGAGCCTATAGCCGTATTCCGGGCACTATTGTTTACTCGAGCCATCCATCTGAGGCTGAGTCTGGGCTGTATACCTATGTCTGTCTGATGTAAAGCTTTCCAATTAAAATTTACGTTTAATATATTACTTTAAAATTACTTCAAATTACTTGAATGGTGATAATAGGCAAAATAATTATCTCTTTTGAGTTGGACACAACTTATATTTTGTGTCCAATTCGAAAGATTAATTTATTATTTTTGATTAGCCCTTTTCAATATCTGAGTCCTTTTCCTCGTGTCTTTTTATCACAATTAAACCTTAAATATTGCAAACAAGATTAAACCATAATTTAGAACATTTTTTCCTACTGGGGTAGGCGAAGATGTTTTATTTTATTTAACGATTTCAAAGCGGAACTTGACTAGGCGACCAACCCATTCACGAGTTATCAACTTCTTCCTCTTCACTGTAGCGTTAATCCCAGTCACATCCGAAGTTTTCACCTCGGAGTCTGAGGTCCGCTTTACCAGTCTAACTGCGGATTTGGCTAGACTTCGATATTTTCTGTGAAGCGACTGCGAGTTGTCAACTTAGTATACAGGGCGTCCCACGGCGATGCCACATGGAGGGCAAGTACCTTAAATCCTTAAGTTGGCTCATTTTACTTAAAGGAGACATCATTTTATTTTTAAAAAGAAATAAAACTGCATTCATCGATTTTTTAAAATTCGCTTGCCACACCCGGTAATCGAACTGACTAAAATCCGAAAAAGTAACATCCTGTATTTTTATGGCATCAATCGATAGTGTCAATCAAAAGGATGAAATTTCTCTAAGAAACATGGTAAATTAAATGAAAGGAAGTCCTTGAAACCTAAACTTATAAATTCAATTTGGCAAAATAAAACACTTAACTCAAAGTTCATTCATCCATCTGATACCATATTAACAATGAAATTCCATATTTAAATCACTTTTCTTTTTTTATCGTGTGGAGACCGCTGCATCAATCGATAGTGTCAATCAAAAGGATCAAATCTCTCTAAAAAACATGGTAAATTAAATGAAAGGAAGTTCACAAAATCTTAACTTATAAATTCAATGCAAACAGACACAGCACTTTTACTCCAGGAACCATCAGATAAGGTATCTTGTAAGGTCAACACTAGAGATATCTTTGATGAAATTTATTTAGTAAAATAAGTACATACTGAATGAATGAACTTTGTTACCTGTTTAGAATGTAACTTTATTGGGTAACTGCATGAGGTTATGTAGGTAGGGTAGGTAGTAATTTTTAGGTGCTTGATTAGAAACCTGCACGCGGTGTACCCTGGGCAACGAAGATGGCGAGTGAATTGCCCTATTGGATCAACTTATAACCTGTTAATTGAGGCGGCGTGCGGTTTTAGTCGGTTTGAGTTCGACATACCTAAATACTACTGCTGACCAGCAGCGGTCTCCACACGATAAAAAAAGAAAAGTGATTTAAATATGGAATTTCATTGTTAATATGGTATCAGATGGATGGATGAACTTTGAGTTAAAGTGTTTTATTTTGCCAAATTAAATTTATAAGTTTAGGTTTCAAGGACTTCCTTTCATTGAATTTACCATGTTTCTTAGAGAGATTTGATCCTTTTGATTGACACTATCGATTGATGCCATAAAAATACAGGATGTTACTTTTTCGGATTTTAGTCGGTTCGATTACCGGGTGTGGCAAGCAAGTTTTTAAAAATCTTTGAATGCAGTTTTGTTTCTTTTTAAAAATAAAATGATGTCTCCTTTAAGTAAAATGCGCCAACTTAAGGATTTAAGGTACTTGCCATCCATGTGGCATCGCCGTGGGACGCCCTGTATAACATTATAACGTTTCAGTTCAATGACAGATGATGGTACATAAATATCCTACACTGGATCTTAGACCATAGGAATTCTAACCGTTTTCGTTATTTTACCGTTATTTTTAGTGACACAATATAATTCCTTGAACTATAAAAGCAATAAACTTTATGTTTAAATAACGGTCTAAGTGCCTAGTGCGAGTTATTTTCTCAATTCGATTAAAGTTATAAACTATTATTTGTATAATATTGGTTCAGTTGCACCTAGCGGATTTGTTAATGTTTTTTACATATATTTTTTGTCTTTTTGAAAAACATGATTGTGTAACTCGTATTAAGCACTCGTCGATTTGTCTACGCCTGTATATATTATAGCTTTATATAAATATATGGGATTCGTCTATCTCACATCAAGACAGGTACTGCATTTTCAAAAAAAAAAAAGATTATTTTTTTGAAAACCTGCTCCAAATATATTAAATGTATTCGTATCTAATGTATATTAGAAAGACTGGTTAACCTCTATCTAAAACTATATATTCAGCTTGTATTGTTCCTAGTTGTATTAAAGATAATAATTGTCCTTTAGGTAAGAGTTCTGTAAAAACATGTCTGTAATATTAATCTGTTTTAGCGATTTTTGTAAAAGAATTGTATCGCTAATGACATAATCATTGAAAAAAAGCTCGTACACTAAGTTGAAAGCAACTTGCGAACCAATGAGTGACCTCCGTTTAAACTCGTGTCGACATAACACACCAAATGCTGAACGCTCATTGGTTACCTGTAGATCATCGATCAACTTCGACCAATGACCGTTCAGGATTTACTATGTACACAGACGTATGAGTCCAATCACATAAACTTTGATTTACGGTCGAACCTGCTATAGCAATGCTGAAAATCGTCTCACTAGTCTACTGGACCGCTGCGTTTATACACACGCGATGAATACGCAAATGCTTCCATTTCTCGGAGACGCCAATATTTTTTTATAAAATTTCTTTGACTAGACCTTTATAAGTTAAACTATTATCAGTTTAGCTGCCTAACGTTTAGATATAATGTATCTTAAACACTACATAGTAAACGTAGTTACATACAATGTGCCGTTAATGTTGTCCAACTTATGAATCCTATCGTATATTGTTCACTAAAACTTTATGAGATTTATAACATTTCATATCTAAAACGTACGTGTAGTATGTTCTAAGATGGTTAATATCGAAGTATCGTCGCGTACAGTTCTTGATCTTGAGTTCAATCCCTCTAGACAAGTGGTAATTCGATTAAGATTGAAAAAAATTTCAACGCCTCAGACGGGAATTGAACCCTGCGACCAGTCTCTTGTAGAGGGAAAGCTCTAACAACTAAACTATTAAGTCACGTCTTAAGTATTCGAAATTCTCCTTCATAATCCCTGAATTTATTTTAATAGTTAGCATACTAATTGCTTTAATTTTTTTTAAAGTGGCAAAACGTTGGCGTATTGTAGAATTGAATAATGAATCTATGAGATGGAAAAATGAATATATGAGATTAACACGTATTTTGAAGTATTTGACATACGTGTCAGTCAAAATATGTGTCAATCCCATACATAATTTTTTTTCTATTCTACAATACACGAATTACCACTTGTCTAGGGTAGCTACTCGCCTAGAGCTAATTGATTAAAAAAAAAGTTAAATCATAGTCATTTTAATATCATAGACGCGGTATTAAAGTTCTGACATCGATTGTGTTCAATACTTCTGTAAAAGACTGCTAGCTTAAATGATTCTGAAGATCGTGACAGTCGTGTCCCGCTAGTGTCTTGCGATAGATAACTGTCAGGTCAACAGTAGAGGTCAACCATGAAAAATCGGATCCGAAGACAATATGACTCTAACGTTAGAAAACCCAAGTGACTTCATAGTAAATGGCTAAATGCTACATCTTTCGTTTGAGTTTTGTGCGAGCCCGAAGGTTCGATGGTTCATGGTAGCCCCCAGTTTCTTTTTACAAACGTCAAAATGATAAGATCTAGGGAAACCAATTAAGGAAAATATCCTATTCACAAAATATAGCCAGATTATTGTATCATCGGGTATTTTCATACCCGATGATACAATAATCTGGCTATATTTTACGACACATACAGAGGTATGTGTTTATTTCTTGAAATACACATGATTTCTAGTTATCCTTTACTTTTGTTTTCTAATTTGGCGTAGACCGCTAACTACCCTGGTTCTAGCAATATAGTCTGGTCTGTTTTTTTACAACCACCATACAGTATGCCTTTCACAAAGTACATTATTAAACCTGTACATTATTAAAAAAAAGAAGTTCTTTTTCTGCCAACTTAATACTTTCAGACGATTTTGCTATCAAAACTGTGTCCAAAATCTTTTTATATCCGAAGCGACTATAAAATAAGGGTGTTTATCATGGAACGCGAAATATACTTCAAGGAATATTTCATTTATATACGAAAGATCTGTCTATAGATTACTTCCAGAGATAAGACAGTCCATTGTACAGTTGACATAGGAGATACGGTTACATTACTATGCTACCCATTTGTCCTACTGTAAATCTATTGGTACACAATAAATAATTTATCTATCTAAATCTGTATAAAGTACCGCGTCTCGTGTGTGTCAGGATGGCGTGAGTGAAATCTGAATTGTCACAAAATTTGCACCAAATAACTGTACCTAAACTGTACTAAACTGTACCTATGTTAAAAAAAACTGTACCTCAAGCAATTCAATATTAAATAGATAGTGACATAGACACGCCATTCTGACGTCAGCTTGGCGCGCATAGTCGTGTATCACCCCAACGTGTGGGAAGTATGTTCTGAAACATATATCAATATACTGTACCTAAACTGTACCTCATAAAACTGCTAATAAAAAAATTTAATCACACGTGATATTCGTCAAATCAACAAAAAAAATGTTTACTGCTCATTTATTTTATACTAGCTTTTGCCGGAGGCTCCGCCCACGTGGGTGTCGGTTATCGCGACCAAACATAACCAATATCCTTTCTCAAGGTCTTATCTATCTCTATACCAAATTTCATCAAGATCGGTCATCATAATATTTGAGTGTAATTAGTAAACTCTCAAAACTTGTACATAAAACAAGAAATAAAACACATTTTTTTCACCTATATTGTTAGGCTAATTTTTTTTTCAAATAATTGTGGACAGTAAAAACATTTTAAATAATCAGGTAAAGTAAATAAATGGTTTTTGAACATTTTACTTTTTATTGATTACCGTTCTCGGCTCACTTAAGACTCAATAAGGGGCCTCGACGGTAATCACCACTATTACACACTTGTACCATATTGTATGTAGGTACATGTAATGAAAACAAGCGCCTATTGCAAATTTATCGACAAACATACATGTTACAACATACATGTTACATTTAATCAAATAAATGAGCAGTAAAAAAATTTTGTTGTTGGTTTGACAGATATTGTATTATTACGTGTGATTTAATTTTTTTTATTGGCAGTTTTATGAGGTACAGTTTAAGTACAGTTTATTGATATATGTTCCAGAACATAGTTCCCACACGTTGGGGCGATACACGACTATGCGCGCCATGCTGACGTCAGAACGGCGTGTCTATGTCACTATCTATTTAATATCGAAATGCTTGAGGTACAGTTTTTTTTAACATAGGTACAGTTTAGTACAGTTTAGGTACAGTTATTTGGTGCAAATTTTGTGACAATTCAGATTTCGCTCACGCCATCCTGACACACACCGCGTCTCAACCTTCTTATGACAATTCGTAACTATATACGCGTACATATATACTCGTGTATTTGTAAATACAATATATACATACATTATGTATTTTAAAGTATAACGTTTGTAGCTTCTAGATATATTTTAGTACCAATGAGGCAAAAAACATTAGCGTTTATTTATTACCTTGATATTTGTAAGGGTGATATCCATAGGTGAGTCATAGGCACTAGTGATTGAATCGGGAAGTTCAGAACACCTTTGAGGGACAGACACAGGCAGGGAATCGAACCCCACACGTTGCAACTGGAAACAGTAACTTCATCACACGCTTAAACTTTAGAATGAACTTCCTGCCGTGGTTTTTCTAATCGAATACAGTATGGGGTCCTTCAAAAAGGGCATTAGAAGGTTCTTGCGGGGTCGGCAGCGCGAGTGTGACGCCCCTGGTGTTGCATACGTCCATAGGCCACAGTAACCGCTTTCCATCAGGTGGGCCATGTGCTTGTCTGCCACCTAAGTTGTATAAAAAAGGGACTTTTCTTGTCTATTTATTAATAATTCGTATGGTGAGACCATATCAATTGAGAGCAATATCTGATATACTTAGCTAGTTTTACGTGCACAGCGGTATCACCCCTGTCTATAAAATATATCGATCGAAGTAATTATGGTTTACTTTATTTTTGTATCACTAAATATATAACTAGAGAAAGCTTTAAAGTTTGTACACGTTTAGTGATGTAATATTCGTTTCTAGTACCGGCAAGTACCCATACGACCTCAAAGTTTTACCCATGCGACCTCAAAGTGACCTCAACCAGAAATGGGTCTTAAAATGATAAATTTAAGGTTCGTATTCTAGAACGATATTCAGTCTTAAAACTCGATTTAACTGAAGATAGATTTGACAGTGTCTATACAATCTGTCCTCAGATAAAAAACAAGATGCAGACTGAGCGTTATTCTGGAAAATGGACCCCATTTTCCAGAACAACGCTCAGTCTTGAATCGACTCTCACAATGACTTCTAATGTCATCTAGAATACAGTTTGTCTTCAGACTGAGTGAGTATCGTGGAATTCGGGCCTAAGATCTATTTATAGATGAGGTCGAAACTTTGAGGTCGCACGGGTACTTAACTCTAGTACCTACATCGAGTAATGTAGTAATGACGTCACACAAGGCATGTTTTGAAATGGTATTCAGTTTTTGATATTATTCGCCTGGAACACCAGTATATTTGGAAATTATATTTGCTTTTTTTCGTATGGAAACCTACAGGTACCGTCTAGCCAAGACCCTCATTTCTAGGTTTAAAAAAGGCATCTAGTAATTATATAGAGTACCCGTACGACCTTCAAGACCCATTTATAGATATATAATCACACCTTTATCCCCGGAGAGTTAGGCAGAGGTGAACTAACTGAAGTGACACCAATGATTGGTGAAGTGTGGTACTTCACCAATCATTGTATTAGGTCCCATGTTATAGGGGGTGAACCTATTGCCGTATTCCGAGCACTATTGTTGAGTCGAGCCATATCTCTGAGCTGAGTCTGGAGTATATCTGTCTCATGTTGAACAACCCTATCCCTTACTCGCCTTGTACCACACCGCATGGGAAGAGATTGGGTGGCCCAAATTCTACTCTGCCGGGAACCACGCGGCTTTATAGACGAGGTCGAAAGTTTGAGGTCGTATGGGTAAATAGCCATTTTATTTCTTACGATGACGACGAAGTTGTACATTTTGTTAAAAAGTTTCAAAATTCAAATTATTATTATAACATTTGTAAGTGATTCTTGCAATTCATGAATTTATATGTAAAGAACAATGCTGGCGTTGCATACTGCAATAATGAATGCTTGCAAGCTGAGCCGAGCCCTCATATTCATATTGGCGTATCAGATTTCTTGCAAGTTGTAACATTATATGTGCCGAATGTCTCCGGTTATTATGGGCTATTGCCGACTCATACAATATAATGTTGCAACACAGGTCAATAACAGAACAAAATGCATTTTTAAAATGTGTGATTATCTTGCATATTATCACGCCTTTATCCCCGGAGGGTTAGGCAGAGGTGAATTAACACCCACATGTCATCAATCATTGTATTCGGTCCCACGTGAATGGGGTGAGCGTATTGCCGTACTCCATGCACTGTGATTTTAGGCCTCATGAACAGCCCTATCAATATCTTTTGAATCTATTTCTTTAATCGAAGTAACCGCGGTAGCCTAGTGGTATGGGTAATGGACTGCTGAGACGAGGTCTCGGGTTCGATCCCAGGTTTTACTATGGCACACACCAATGACTTTTCGATGTTTTTCGAAGTTGTGTGTGTATTTATCGCAGGTTTATAAGTTGGGACCTAAACATAAACGGCGAAATGTGGGTGCTAGCATCTCTGCCTACCCCTTCGGGGATATAGGCGTGAGGTTATATATTATGAGTTTATGTAATCGAATTAAAATCACGCGTTTTCAAAATTGCGTTTAAATTGAATTGAGACCTCAGCTTGACAAATGTTCGTGAATAGCAAGAATTCAATACAACATGATATTGCGCAAATGTAACGAAGTTCTACGCATTAAAAACCCCTCTATAATTTATTGGTTGTGAATCCGAGGCGTTGTTGTGTGAACGGATATTCTATTTTAAGGCATTTTCAATTTCTTGGAAAAGGACAATTCATGAAGCCTATACTTAAAAAATGTCTCGTCAGCACCTACCGCAATGCCCAGTGCGAAACTGCTCAAGGCGTTGACGAGACTCAACTTCAATTTCTCAAATCAGAAACCGTTAGTCTGCTAAACAGACAAAACATTACTATCCAACCTGGCTTTGCATTCTGGTAAAGCAAAACCACTGTCATACCAGACACTGCAAAAATTGGCATTAAATTAAGACTTTATATGGCTAACTATAGACTTAAAGTCCAAAATTAAATGTTTAATTTACTCTACAAAGAGGCACTTAATTATAGACTTTAACTGCGTTGCTTAAAGACGAAAATTAAATGGAATTTTATGCGGTGTATGACAGTGGTTTTTAGTAGAATTGAGGCATTGAACAGTCGATCGAAATAAAGCAGGAGAATTCTGCAAAAGATAATATTATATTTAAGTCATGCTTGTATTGTTTAAAATATAATTTAAAATCGTAAGTCGATGTAAGTGGTCGGCAAGTCCTGCAATATTGAATGGCGTTCATTTTAAATGGTCAAGACACATCGTCGACGACGGCTTTTCGCTGTCTTAAGGTCATTTTCAAATAGGCGGAAAAATTCTCCAGCAGTTTTAAGTGGTAAATAAAACCTTATTCCATTACAACAAAGCCTAAAATAGTATGCAAGAACGCGCTACAGTTATATCATACTATTGCATAATATTTTCGGCTACAGACTAAAAGAATAATACAGACGGAACGTATAGAACTAGATCCAACATATAGTACCATCTCGCTCGCACTCGTGCCTGCACACAAAGAATGCGAACGAAATGTTACTACTTTAGTATTATTTTATGCGGTTTCACTCGCTAGTGCTATACGTACCGTCTATGTTATTCTTATAGTCTGAGTTTACGGCCTTGTCTAAAAGGAATAAGGCATTTTAATCACTTAAAAGAGCTCGAGCATTTTTCCACCTGGTCTGAATTGACCCTTACGTTTTGAAATATTACGGATATTTCATCGCGTAAGGGTCAATTCAGGGCAAGATAGCGTAGACACGAAAGAAGACGGTGCATCTCGCTCTGATTTATAGCTGTTAGAAGGCATAAGAAAGTGATAGCTATGCAGTTATGCGAAAGGCCGTTAAAAGTGTCTTGGTCCATAGATGCAAAGCATCTGCTTCGTCGCTTAGCCATTGGAATGATTTCTAAGCAGTCAATATTAATGATTAGATGTTAAGTTGTTTGTTCTAAGGTGTTTCATTTAACTCTTAAATGTAAGTAGGGTGTCATTTTCGTTTCTTAATTTACCTGAGTACAATAAATAAACTTAGATCTTAGTATTTTTTCGTTCGTGTAAATACTCTTATGTAAGATGCGTAATCTGTTAGTGAATAAAATAAAATTCATAAAAATAATGTTGTTTTATTATTCATATTATGTTTATCACTAATCTAATCTGTTTGTATGTATGTTGAGGTACCACAAAGTGAGACAGAATTTTATTCTACAACAAACAAACACTGTTTAGACCTTCTAAAGGCTATACCTTACGTATCCATATAAACCTAAATGCTATTATTTTAGACAGATCGGAGTAATAAGAAAACAATTATATTATAAACTGGACCCTGATTCTGCTAATTGCCAACTACAGTCGTACCACGGACACTGCAAACAATGAATGACTCCCATTTGAGACTTGCTTTCAAGTTTAAGATTTGATTGTGTCATGCCAGTGAAGATGGCAAAAAATGCCATTTAATTTGAGACTTTACTGCTATGCTGTTAAAGTCTAAAATTAAATGGCATTTTTTTTGCACTGTTTATGGTATGACAATGGTTCGCAATTGGCAGAATCAGGGTCTGTACATATTCGTTACAATAACAGATTTTGGTAAATTACTCATATTTTTTCAGTATTTTATACCTACTTGCTACATTTATCTTATAAAGTAATACTTTTTGCAATGACAACAATTTTATTTCTCAACGAAAGAGCCATCTCATTCGAATTTCAAATTAATGAAAAAAAAACTGCGGATCCTGTTGTTTTCATTCATCCTTCATAATATCAAGTTTACTGACGCCGCCGGTGCGCCGCTTGGGGGCGCTGGCGTCGTCGACGGGCGACTTGCGCTTGCCCCCGTCGTCGCCCGTGGCCTCGATGTCGATGTCCTGCGTGGGGATGTCCAGCAGTAGCCTGTCGAAGCTGCTGCTGTTTTTACTCAGCTCGTGCTTCTCATCTGAAGACAATGGCGTTGTAAGAAATTATCTCTAATGGCCGGTTGTCTTTTCCACGCCTACTCAAACAGACATCGCAATACAAAACTATACAGTCAGCGTCAGAACGATATTGACTGCAAAATCTCAAAATGATCTTATTACCTAGGTATTAAGAGCAAATCAAACTGTTTTGTTGATTAAAATTGTATTATTGTCCGAACTAAAGGTGTAGCAAATATCAGAACAATCAGTCAACAGGAAGAGGGGAATACAAAGGTACCAAGGATACTTACTTATTATTGATATTAATATCATTTTGAGTACCTACCTACTTTGTGTCAAGATTAATCTGATGCTAACTGTATAGTTGTACCGGCGTATATTTTGTCCCTAATCAGGTAACAAAATGTACTATTTATGCACAGTACGCGTTTTTGGGTGTCTTTCGAGGATAGCACGGGGTGCTACGGCGCGGCGGTGGAAGAGCTCAAGCCCACTAATTATAAATTATATCGAACCAATCCTCATTTCTCTTGTCACTTGAGGTCAATATATCTATTATAGTATTCCTATAACAATAATAGGCGTCGACTCAACTTCAATTTTTCAATTTAGTAACCACATTTGTGGTAGAGACACGCGGGTCCGAGCGTGACATTGTATAATTTCGCCATCATCGATGACGTTACGCGAGCCATTTTCTGAACATACCCGACATAAACGGATTTTTAAGCTATTGCATAGCTTCTATCGCGGGCCTTGGGCGTGGAGACCGAATCCAGAAATTCCGTAACGAAAAAAACCTAACACCCAACACTCCGAGCTCGCACGAATCGAGAGTGTCGAGGGGGGTGTTAGGTTTTTTAACGTACCTAAGTAATTATAATTGCATAAGTTGATAAAAAATGCTATGCAATAGCTTTACCGCGGCAGTCCCCGAGTGCCACACGTCTTTTTTTTTTCTATCTCAAGGCGTCAGTCAACACAATTCGATATTCCTATTCTCAATATAGACAGATTAGCTTTTGCCCGCGGCTCCGCCCGCGTGGATGTCGGTTATCGCGACCAAACATAGCCTATGTCCTTTCTCAAGGTCTAATCTACCTCTATACCAAATTTCATCAAAATCGGTTCAGCGGTTTAGTCGTAAAAGTGAGACAGTCAGACAGACAGACAGAGTTACTTTCGCATTATAATATTAGTAGGGATTTAACTTAAAGGGCCATGAGTAACATGAGCCACCTTATAGTTAGTGATTGAAGTTATCATGGCCACTCCAGTCATGTCTGGGAAGAAGGAAAGAGAAAGGTAAGTCCACCGAGGAGTTTGAAGCTCGACTGCTTTACAACGTTATAATCATCATCATCTTAGCATAGAGTCCGCAGTTGCAGGCGAGGCTCTAACGCAGGTTTCCTCTCGGTGTTGGAAAGTCAGAAAAGGAAGAGAAAAAGAAAAAATAATATAAATAAATGTTTATAAAAATATATTTAATTAAGCAATACATAACAGCCTTACAGAGAATCTTATCCCAACGTTCGCAACGCCGTGGTAGGCCCACTGTACTATATATGATGGGGAGAACGATCCTATAAGCAGAGCCTGAGAGGCCATTTTTTCACTATATTCTTGTACTTGGTTGTATCTATTACTTAACAGCCCCCCTAAAGATGTGGCAATTTGTTGGCAATTCTAGAATAGAATAACGAATGTATGGTCTGACAGTCAAAGTCACTTGTCTAGGGAGGCTGATGAGCATACTACAAGCTCACCCGTGCCGTAAGTAATGTCCCTACCACACGCACAAGATTGGATTGACTGGTTTGTTCAAGGAACACCGTTCATGTGGTTTGTCCAGGTACAGAAAGTTGAATTCCTAAATTCAACTTTCTGTACCTGGAGGGTAAAACTGACTGATACAGTAACGCACAGTATTCCTTGTACAAAAACTATACTCTTTGATACAAACTGACCTGCTGGCAATTCTCTAAGCGTTCAGCGTCGAGCAAGCGTTGCGACAACCATGATTGAGATTCTCATTGGTCAGACAGGGTGACGTCACTGGAAATCGACCAATGGTAATCTCGATCAAAGTTGTCGCAACGTTGTGCTCGCCGCTGAACGCTAGGCCCGTATTCTAGAATGACGCTCAACTCAAACTCGAAACTGAGGACAGATTGTATAGAACTATACACAATCCGTCTGACAGCCTGCCAAATCTGTGGAATCTGTGCATACAATCCTGCCTCAGCTGAATCGAGATTGAGTTGAGTGTCATTCTAGAATACGGGCCTTAGAGAGTTGCACAGCTGGGCAGGTGAAACTGTGGTGAAGCTTGTACGTGTGGTAGGCCTATAAGAGAACAGTGGTGTGCTAACCGGGGTTGTGCCTCGTCAGCTGTTTCAGTCGGAACTCTTCCTGCGCGAGCCTCTGTCGCCGTTTCCTCTCCGCCCGCGCCTCTTCCTCGATCTGCTCGGCGGTTTTTGCTCCCTCCTGTTTAAAAATTATGCGTTCATTCTTTCGACTTATATTTAGCCATCAAAAGATTGTCTCGGCAGCGCAGTAAGACCGATTTGAGGACTCGTGTTCGATTCTCGAGCAGTGCTTTTTACCCACTGCCAAGGGTTATTTGTCAAGTAATTCTTAGTATCAGCACGTAGTTTGGCAAGTTTCCGGTTGACGGCAATACTTGCCTTCTACCTTTTACGGGAATAGAAACAAAGTTGAAGATATGTGGGTTTTTTACACCTCAACCTTTCCCTGGTTGGATATATAAAATGTATTTAATATTTCATTCTTAGTTTCATGTTTTTAAATTTTCTTAGCTACTCTTTTTGTTATCGAAAGTTAATTTTAATATAATATAACAAAAATGGGATAAAATTATAATAACAAATCATAAAAAAATAATATCAATCAAACATGATAAAATTTCAAACAATTTTATTTCAATAAAAACAGATAAATTATTTTATCGTTACGCTCATACGCATACCGCGTCTTAATCCGACAAACACTACAGACATTGCAATTCCATTCAACGCATACGCATACCTAATTCATAGAAATAAAAAAAATAGTGACGTAAGAAATTCGTAGGGCTGCCAGTGAAACAAAAACTGTCTGTCCTTACAGGGTCGGCATTACGAGTGACTCCCCTGGTGTCGCAAACGTCCATAGGCCACGGTATCCACTTTCAATCGGGTGGGCCGTGTGCTTAGCTGCCATAAAAAATTCAAGGACGATGATCGAATATTATTTCTTTTTTACACATTGTATTGAATGCAGCTACAGCAGCTTTAAAAATGCTGGCCAGCGATCCCAAAATTTGTTACGTCACACTTTTCTTGCCTACAATAAAATAGGTAAATCTCTCTATAGCCAAACCAATTCCTAGTGTAATCATAAGAAGGACTTATTAAAATATATCGTAATATTAAATCATTGAGGAAAAATTCGTTTACTTAAATATCTACTAGAAATCACACAAATACCACAACAGGTCTAAGTTCCACTTAAATATAACATTCAACGTTTATAACACGCGCTATCGTTGTGCTCAGAAAATATCTGCAGTGTAGATGCATGTACAAACTGTTTAACGTTAAATATAACCACAGATGAGCAAATCACCTCGTCCACACATCGTCGGCGGACACGTCCGCCGCTAACATCCGCAGATGAATCTGTATACGTGTAGATGAGCCTTAAGATGTTACCCTATACATTTATATCAGTGGGCCTACCATAACGTGTTATAAGAGAACGTATACGAAAAAGGGATGGAGCTATATAGGGTGCATAACTCCATCCTTCTTTCAACGCTCAGAAAACGGCTGCTTATAGTACGTCATGGGATATCTACTAATGTTCAATGTAACGGAAAAGGTTGTGAAGAACCAAATCTTCGGATCACGAGAAAACAGCGAAATAATCTGAAAAATTGAGAACTACCTCCTTTTTTGAAGTCTTTTTTTTAGTTTTTTAGTCTAGTTTAGTTGTAAAGTATTTGTATCAGTTTAGACTTTTTGAAAGATTTCTGAAATTCCTTTTGCCATGAGCTTCATAGCCACAATGTGCCACAACGATAGTGCGTGTCAAATCTACCGATCTAGGCGTTCACCCTACTTGTCCTTTACTTTCTACTTCATAAAACGAGCTTTAAATACATTCGTGAGAGTAAATAGTACCTGCTATTCGAATATTTTGAGTATTTGGTCACAGTAAAATCAATTCTCTAAGTGAGACGTGAATATTGTTAGCGGCATATATATCCTGACCCCTATCGCGGGAGGATTTGAACTCCTCTAACGCCGCCGTAGCTATGCGTGCTATCCTCAAAAGACACCCAAAAACCGCTCAGGTTCAGAATGTCCAATTCTCAAAATGTCAAGCGGTTTCAAAATGTCCTATTCCCATTATTGTCCAATTCCCTAATTGTCCAGTTCTTAAAATGTCCAATTCCCAAAATGTCCAATATTTTTTTATTCCATAAGCACTGACAGGGGTACGTATTTGAATACCTAAAATTATAATACCTAAAGTTAAATAACCTAAGTTCAAAATACCTAAAATCTAAATACCTAATGGTGGGTTGACCTAAATTTAAAATACCGAAAGTTTAAAATCGCTAAGTATTTGAATACCTAAAATTAACGGCTAAGGCGGGAGCTCCGCTCCGCTCCGCTCCCGCCTTAGCCTTCGTGGTTATTTTTTTTTATAACCACTCATACAAGGATTGTCTGCTCCAATCCTGAAGTTCCAAATCCTTGTATGTGTGGTCATAAAAAAAATAACCACGAAGGCTAATGCGGGAGCTCCGCTCCGCTCCGCTCCCGCCTTAGCCTTCTAACCTAACCTATCCGAGTCGGGGTGGGCAGTGTCCCTTTTTTTAAAGCGCTGGATGCGGGCTGCTTTAGATCGGTCATTCTGGAAGTCTATGGGAGAGGCACAAATAGTAAACGTACAATACAAAATATTTTTTACTGATCTACCCACATATTGTTGTGTGGTGTGTGGTGCATTATTTTCAGGTATTTTGACCATTTGGTATATTAAATTTTGGTATATCAACCTTTGTTGTTTTAACTTTGTTGAATTTAAAAAATATTGGACATTTTGGGAATTGGACAATTTGGGATTTGGACATTATGAGTTTTGGACATTTTGGGATTGGACAATAGGGGAATAGGACATTTTGAAACCGCTTGACATTTTGAGAATTGGACATTCTGAACCTGAGCGCCAAAAACGCGTACTGCGCGTATAGAATTCATTTTGGGACAAGTTTGGGTCAAGACATATACTTTGCAGTGGCGAGGGTTCCCTATAACCCGATTCTTACCGGCTTGTTCTACAATAGGAAGCCTTGGAGATATTTAAATTTTAACTCTAATCAATTTCAGTATCTGAATTAAGAAAGTGCAGAATTCCATTTAAAATTGCTGTTATCATTAAGAGGTTTTTCCACCGGCTTCCTTTTCGACAAATTTCACCCTTCGCCACTGATAATTTGGTTAGTTCCTTGATTAGGGGGCCTACCCTGGATATTAAAATATAAATAGTGTGTAATCTAGTGTTATGTAAGATACTTTTGTACCAACATGCCTTCCCAGTTTAAACTAATTAATAGTTAGCCATGCACCATTAAATGAACATAATACAGAATCAACTATACTACATTTAATGCATTAAACACACATAATATAGCATCATTTATACTCTGTTTAGTTAGGTAATTAAAGGTTAACAATCTTGAAGTGACTTTACATTACACAAATACATATTAATATAACCAAAGCTTAAATTAGTGGTTCAATTTCGGTTTTTCGTCGAGTTTTACTTTTATTCGAACTTTTTAAACATACAGATGGACAACGAAGTGATCCTATAAGGGTTCCGTTCCCCTTCAGATATGGAATCCTAAAAAAGATTAATAAACCGAGATTTTAAATAACAAACAGTAAAAGACATATCAAGTTTGTTTACCTTTCGTTAAGTAGGTACCTAATCCAACGGAGTATATTAAATACTTCTATATAAAGAGGTATTGTGATTGAAGATGGACATCGTTCTTCCATACATTTATGTAATTGATTTTATTTTGACCAAGTACAACAAATAGATACCTATTCATCCGCAATATAAAGTCCCACAATAACACTACGACACCAGAGTGAGTGCCCTACACCTTTAACACTTACAAGATAGTACAACGTCGAAAAATTTATTAAAAAATAGTTCACCATTTTTGAGATTTCAAACTTACCAATAATAAATAGCTAAAATATCTATAGTATAGTTTACTATCCTCCGTTAACTACTGACGTGGCGAAAAAATTCCACAAGTGTATAAGAATAAATCGGTGATAAGAGTTGAGATAGTGCAGTAACCAGAGCTTAGGTCGGTCGTTAACATGTCAAGGCAGAGCGTCACCCAGTAAAGATAATACTGACTATTACGGGTCGATGCCTTACTCAGTGAACGCTGTTCCACTTGACAGGAAGAGACGGTAATTCAAACAACCAGGCAAGAATTGAGGTAGGTTATGTCAAGAAGGCGAGAATTTCAGTGTTGGCAATGCTGATCTTTAAATGTAGAGGGTGCTGTTTGAAGATTGCGTCTCTTCCTAGTATTAGCGATAGGCCTAAGATCTGACAGACAATGTAGTTAGAGGTCGAGTCGAGGTCGTGTGTTGTTTGGTCGGCCGCTAAGCGCGCTGGCTTATTTACTAAAAAATGGATTAGATTATTCACATTGTCTGCTAGTCAAAAATTTATCTCACATATTCACAAACTTTACTCGTCTCTGTGCTAAAAGTTACCACGATATCGTTCATAAAATAGGTATATGTTACGTTCGAGTATCACTCTCAGAGAACGAGAGTGAGAACTTGTAGTAATGTCGTGAAACAAGTCAAAAGTCAGCCGTCACTAGTCTCAGGCCTTGTTGTCCATAGGCGCGTGTGCAACGGGAGAGGCAGCCGCCGGTTCCTCCGGGAACTGCTTCTCCACCTGCTCCGCCACCCACTTCTTCACCTTCTGCTCGGTCCAGAACCCATCGTAGAAGATAGTAGGCTTGATCCAGCAAGGCTGGGCCGGCGGAGGCAGCTCGTCCGGCGGCCGGCAAGCATTCCGACACTCCATTCCCCCGCGACCATTCACGACCAAATTCTTCGGCGGCAGGTTGAAATTCAGATTGACGTTTCCTGGCGGGCGTTCGTAACTCTCGTAGGCGAAGTGCCAGGGCCCCGGGTACTCGTAGTATGTAGGGGGGAGCATGTGGTGAGACATGGGCGGGGCCCCGAGGCGAGGACCCGCGCCGTACAGCGGCGGGACCATACCGCCCACTACCGGTTGTAACACGAAACTTACGTTGGAATTGGGTCGAGCGGCCACGGGTCGTCCTGCTCCTGGTAGAGGCTGCCTGTTTGCGGGCGGGCCAGTTGGACACGGCGGGCAAGGAGGGCCTGGCATGGGCGGGCCCATGGGCAGCGGCTTGGCAGCAGGGGCGTTCTTCACGGCAGGCGGAGGAGGTGCGTGTGGAGAGCGGAGAGTTGCAGGCGGAGGTACGTCGACAGAGTCTTTCCTCGGCGGGCGGTTGAGCGGAGAATTGTTGTGGTCGACGGGTCTGTTGGCCACATTCTGGTTGTTCTCGGCAGCGAGCTCGGCCTGGTTGGCGGGCGCCCCGATCTCGGCGCGATGTGTCTCTAGAAGCTCCATGAGTTCTGTCGCCACGCTGCCTCCGAAGCTTAGCAACGTTTCCCGGAGTGCATTGGTCACTGCACACTGAAAATAAAGAATGGTTTTGTTTTGATGATGCTAAGTAGTTTTACTTAAGAACACTTGCAATACTAGAGAATGGAAGAAACTAAATGGAAACAGGATTAAGCAGATTGAAGAAGAAAAACTCTTCACCAAACAGTAAAAAATGCAGCATTCTGATATTTATAGTCAATTTTAGTGAGAAGATATAACTTTTCTGGCTAAGCCAACCTACTCATGCTTAAATTTATTAACTTTCTATACTTAATAATCACAGAATCTTCTAGAATGGATGTAAAATGGACTAGAGTGTACTACTTTCCAGGTGAGCTAGTACTCAGTAAAAGAGGTTCATACCTTTCTGGACTTGTAGACTGCAAATCCCTTAGTATTGGCAACCGAAGTTGCATATCCAACATTCTCCCGATGGATATCAAAACTCTTCACGGTGACATTGACAAAGGCTGCCACTCCTGCACAGTACTTTCCATTGGTGAAATCCACGAAATCTGCACAGGTACACAATATTCTATTAATAAATATGCTGTTACTGTGGTAAACAGGTATTGAGTGCGACTGCTGTGTTGTGCATGTCTAGGGTTTGATTTCACTGTGGATTTTGGCATAGGCAGTGGCAGCAAATTTTGACAACTGCATCACAGTACATAAGCATTTGTGTTATTGGTGAAGAATAACAGTCTTGGTGAAGAGTAACATGTGTTGTATACATGTTTGAAATGCAAAAAAAAAAAATACAAAACTAAAATATCTCTTACCAACGTCTTGCTTTGTGACAGACCAACTCCAATTATTGAAACCCCATTGTGAGTGTCCAAAGTTGATCAGCTGCAGCCGTCGTTGCTCAAAATCATCTTCATGACTTATTGGCATTCCTTCTGGTAATACTGGACATTCAGGCTGCAAGTAAACAATACTATTTGGTTACCTATATCTGCAATGGATCAGGGGTTGAGTCGGACTATCCCTTCATGCTTGCTAGAGATCAAATCTAAGAAATTAATGATGTGAGGAAGATTTTGATTAATGATAAATTGATAACAGAAAAACACCTGATGCTATTAGTGGCCCCCTAACGCAACAAGCCGGAAAACTACGTATTTACGCTGTATATCTCTGGGAGTCACTTTCGAACTTAGAACATCATAACATACTCATTGTTAGTAAATTGCGGTTACCTACATACATTGGTTACTTTCTCTAACCTGAACCGCACCATATTGCTGGTGTAACTACTGAAGTAAAGTAACACATTCATAGACTTTATTTCGGAATACGACTATTGTTGATTTCCTAGTATAAATAACAAGAATTCACATTTATTTACCATTTTTATGCTGCAGTTCGCCACAGGGAATCCAGGTTTCCTCTGCATCCTTATGAAAATTGCGATTCCAGCTGCGTAAACTCATCAAAAGGTTATATAGTTTGACTGTAGCAATCAATTCTTATATATTATAATGTTAAATAATTCATTTATAGAACAACTTCACAAGCTATTCGTAAATAATTCGCCAATAATTCCCCAACAAAACAAGTATTGACATTTTGCGCGGAAGTTCTCACTTCCGGTTAGGGACGAGCTACATTCATTATGAGTATGTACATATTATTACGGTTTTTAAATTGTCGATTCGATACTATAATTCATATAAAGAAATTTATTAAACCTTTATAGAAAGGTTTGAATTAAGTACTAAGGTTTAATTTCAATAGAATGAGCTCGTATACTATACTCATTATAATAAATATAAAGGCTTGGAATGCAATTAAATGCAACGGTGGCAACCGGTGCGGTACCGGTATTATTATACATCAGTTAAGTACTTACTGATTAATTTGAAAATCGACTAAAATTTTAATCAATTTACAGCTCTAGTAAAATCAATTTCGAGTCTATGGTGGTGCTGTACCGTGCCGTCTTTCCTGACAGCTGTTGTTAAAAAATCTTTCAATTCGCCCGGTGATATTTAGCGAATGTTCTTTTATTTTATTTTTCATATTTTACGCTAATTAATAGCATAAGAAGGTATTTATTGAAAGACGTTAAAATGAATGAATTTCTAGAAATTGATGGAAGTATGTTAGAAGGGGTAAATATTCTCTGGTTTCAATACTGTAATATTTTTTGTAATGTTATCAAAATTATCAATTAATTTAAAAATATTGTTTTCAGGGTGGTCAAATATTACGTATAGCTGTCTCTCTGAGTGCTATATTGAATGTACCAATTCATGTCAGCAGAATACGAGCTGGCCGGAGTAAGCCTGGACTTGCAGCTCAACATCTGATTGGTAAGAAGTTTACAGATTTTAATTTTATTTATTTATATAGGTAATATAGATTCATGTGTAAAAGTATCATGAACTATATGGTTAACTAAAGATATAGAATTTCTTACTTATAATAGTTAAGGAGGCAACACCCAACACATAATCTTATGTGGGTGGAAAAAATCAATAAAGTTATTTATAGACAGAATCTATTTTTATCTCTGACCAAAGAAACATTTTTCATGTTTCCCTGGTCTGGTCAGAGATTTTTATGAGTCCTGTATCCTGGTGGATGATGGTGATAATAATAAATCATACAGAATTTGATGCAACTGTTGTTGCATTACTATATTTTTTCTGTTATTGAATAAAAAATAGCATTTCAAATATTTCTTTTTTATACTTTGTCTCATGATTTTAATAATATTTGCTATAGGTATATTTTATAGGGACAATATTTGTGTTTACTTTTGCACATGTATGTGACTTTGTCGCAAAAGTGCTATCAGACAACCAGCGCTTTATATGATGGGCAGCACATTCTGCATTCAAGACCATTATTTTGATGTTTTGTATGATGATAAATATCGTTATACTTGTGTCAGCATTAAAATTCTAACATATTATGCTAAGTTTCATCTTCTTCTTATCACAAACTATTCGCCAATTGCCTCTGCTATCTGTCCATATCCATGATAAACATATTTTTGTATTGTCTCCAGAGTAGAATGTTATGAAAGCCAAATGGCATGTATGCAAAACATCGTGATCTCAGATGTTAATAATCGTAATTGGTCATGATTGCATATAGTTATATCTTTTTAATAACATTAGGACTGAATATATGAAGTTCTGCCTGTGATTAATGTTAGACTGTGATGCTTAGATAGCTATAATAACTGGTCTGGCTGAATTTGTTACAGGGATAAAACTGATGGCTGATATGTGCGGAGCTAAGCTGAAGGGGGCCCATATTGGCTCTATGGAAGTAACATTCGTTCCAGGTCGCAAAATCCGAGGGGGACATTATGTTGCAGACACTCGCACTGCTGGGTGAGACACTACTGTTTATTCATAGTTTACAGAACTTAAGACTAAAAAAGAAATAGAGAGAAGTGAGAAAAAAGTTACAGGAAGAATGAAATCATTTAAAAACATTTGCTGCAACGTCGGCTGCAACGTCAACATCGGCTGCAACATTTTAAATTAAAAGTTAGTAAATTAAGAATGTAGTTGAAAAAAAGAAATTGTTGCCCTAGGTGCATGAATGCTTTATGATTTAATTCAAATCAAAACTGTTTATCACCAGTTCCATCAGTCTACTGCTCCAAGTTGCTCTGCCTTGCGCCTTGATGGCTAACGGACCAGTCACTTTGGACATCAAAGGAGGCACTAACGCTGACATGGCTCCCCAGATTGACTACTTTAATCACATCTTCATGAAAAATCTTAATAAATTTGGAGTGGATGTTGATTTGACCGTCCATAGGCGAGGGTAAGTGATTTGTTCTTTTTACCACTGCGGGGTCATACACAGGCACTTAAGGAAACACAAAGTTTTCCGTGTTCTTTTTTTTTATCGTGCGAAATATTCCCATGCGGGGGGTACCGCCGGTGGGGGAGGTTATGTCGGACTCGAACCGACTAAAACGAACGCCATCGATTGCTGAATTTGAAATTGTCTCAGTAGACATATCCCTCGTATCCCGGCCAGCCCAGCGCCATTTCTCTCGATCTGGCCATTTTCGGGTGTAGGGACAACAGAGTCCCAGACTCGCCCCTGGGTTTGGGGAGTTGAAATATGCCATTAATTTGCATTATGTGTCTTCAGATATTATCCGAAGGGCGGCGGACATGTCACTGTCCGGGTGGAGCCCGCCCAGAAATTCAATGGCATTACAATGTTGGACCGGGGTGACTTTATTAAAGTTTTCGGCTGGAGTTTTGTAGCTGGCACAATACCCATGAAGGTAAGTGTTATAATATTAATTTGTGAAGTTTCATATGGCCGCAATCCAAATTATATACACATATCACTAGCTACCCGCCTTCACCGAAGCAAACAGATATATTAAGAAAATCTTGTAAAAAAAGAAAATTCTACATCAATTGAACTGAAATTTTCACACTGTTTATACTGGAGATTGATGGCACTTGGTGGAACTTGCTACACATATTGAATAAATCACTTGTACTTTTCCACAATTATTTATTTATTTGAACCTTACCGGTTTCAACGGTAATGCCGTAAGCATTATCAAAGTTTTACAATGATTTTTACAATTTTTTTTAGTTTTTGAAGCATATTGTTCTGTTGGTTACTGCCAACTTAATATTTGTATATAACTTGTCTTGTCTGTGTGTTGCAGCTGGCTCACCAAATGGTGGAGGGTGTTAAAGAGCAAATTTTGCCGGTGCATGACTTTGTGGAAATCCAGGCCTACAAGGAGGACTCCAAAACTGCGATAGATAATTGCAGCGGGTTAATGTGAGTGTTCTTTTTGGAGATATTTCAGCTACATTCACAGGTTGTCCACTGTCCATCGGCTTGGGCGTATCCAGCTTCCTTTAAGGGATGGGGAAAAAGTCAATTCGGATCTGGGAGGGGGGAGGGGGTTGTACTTCGGGCAGAGCAGAGTGCAAGCACGTGTTCCAGTGACCATCGGCCATAGTTTACCTGTTTAGCTACTTATAGGTGCTGGCAAACTTCTTGAATAAAAGTTATAAAGTTGGTGCTTGTGTATTGACCTATCAAAAAAACAATAAAACCAATGACAGGAGCCCGTACGCGATTGATTGGTTTAATGTAGTCTATGATTGTTTGATGGTACCTCCGCCCACATAAAATACCTAAACACCCGTTCTACACAACTAGAGTATACCTCGGGACACGTATCTTGGCCTAAATCGCGAGACAAACGAGGCCCTGGTGGCGTTCGCGGATTGTTTTATAATATATCAATGCTTGGTGAATTTGAGCTCGTCTACCGCAGTAGCACCTCGTGCTATCCTGAAAATACACCCAAGAAACGTGTACTGCACGTATAGAGCACATGTTAGGTCCGAGATACGGACATATACATTGTCAGAAAGTTTGCCGGTTGACAGCCTCCATGGCGTAGCGGTAGTGAACGCGACCGCTACGCAGGAGGCGCGGGTTCGATCCCCGCTCAGTGCAAATATTTGTGTGCATGAAATATGAGTATTTGCATTGGTCTGGTCGTGCCTCGGAGAGCACGTTAAGCCGTCGGTCCCGGTTGCCATAAGAACATCTATGGCAGTCGTTACGGGTAGTCGGAGCCCTAAAAAAAAATCCAAAAAACAACAGTTTAGCTGCAAAGCTTCGATATCGCCTAATGTTAACATTGGGTTATGGAGGTCAGATGGCAATCGCTTCACGGATAATATCGAGGTCTAGCCAAATCCGTAGTTAAGACTGGTAAAGCGAACCCCAGACTCCGAGCTGAAAAGCTTCGGATGCGACTGGGAAATAACGCTAGGAGGAAGGAGAAAGTTCGCCGGTGCCTTGTGACTATTAGTTAGTAATGGTGGTGTGGTGTGGCGCAGTATCGGCTGCGACACGACGACGGGCTGCGTGCTGGGCGCGGACGGGCTGGGCCGGCGCGGCGCCGACCCGCTGGACGTGGGGCGCAAGGCGGGCGCCGACCTGCTCACGCTCATGGAGAACGGCACCTGCGTCGACGACTACGCGCAGGTATGTAGCACCGGGGCGTAGCACGTAGCACAGGTACGCCGACCCGCTGGACGTGGGGCGCAAGGCGGGCGCCGACCTGCTCACGCTCATGGAGAACGGCACCTGCGTCGACGACTACGCGCAGGTATGTAGCACCGGGGCGTAGCACGTAGCACAGGTACGCCGACCCGCTGGACGTGGGGCGCAAGGCGGGCGCCGACCTGCTCACGCTCATGGAGAACGGCACCTGCGTCGACGACTACGCGCAGGTATGTAGCACCGGGGCGTAGCACGTAGCACAGGTACGCCGACCCGCTGGACGTGGGGCGCAAGGCGGGCGCCGACCTGCTCACGCTCATGGAGAACGGCACCTGCGTCGACGACTACGCGCAGGTATGTAGCACCGGGGCGTAGCACGTAGCACAGGTACGCCGACCCGCTGGACGTGGGGCGCAAGGCGGGCGCCGACCTGCTCACGCTCATGGAGAACGGCACCTGCGTCGACGACTACGCGCAGGTATGTAGCACCGGGGCGTAGCACGTAGCACAGGTACGCCGACCCGCTGGACGTGGGGCGCAAGGCGGGCGCCGACCTGCTCACGCTCATGGAGAACGGCACCTGCGTCGACGACTACGCGCAGGTATGTAGCACCGGGGCGTAGCACGTAGCACAGGTACGCCGACCCGCTGGACGTGGGGCGCAAGGCGGGCGCCGACCTGCTCACGCTCATGGAGAACGGCACCTGCGTCGACGACTACGCGCAGGTATGTAGCACCGGGGCGTAGCACGTAGCACAGGTACGCCGACCCGCTGGACGTGGGGCGCAAGGCGGGCGCCGACCTGCTCACGCTCATGGAGAACGGCACCTGCGTCGACGACTACGCGCAGGTATGTAGCACCGGGGCGTAGCACGTAGCACAGGTACGCCGACCCGCTGGACGTGGGGCGCAAGGCGGGCGCCGACCTGCTCACGCTCATGGAGAACGGCACCTGCGTCGACGACTACGCGCAGGTATGTAGCACCGGGGCGTAGCACGTAGCACAGGTACGCCGACCCGCTGGACGTGGGGCGCAAGGCGGGCGCCGACCTGCTCACGCTCATGGAGAACGGCACCTGCGTCGACGACTACGCGCAGGTATGTAGCACCGGGGCGTAGCACGTAGCACAGGTACGCCGACCCGCTGGACGTGGGGCGCAAGGCGGGCGCCGACCTGCTCACGCTCATGGAGAACGGCACCTGCGTCGACGACTACGCGCAGGTATGTAGCACCGGGGCGTAGCACGTAGCACAGGTACGCCGACCCGCTGGACGTGGGGCGCAAGGCGGGCGCCGACCTGCTCACGCTCATGGAGAACGGCACCTGCGTCGACGACTACGCGCAGGTATGTAGCACCGGGGCGTAGCACGTAGCACAGGTACGCCGACCCGCTGGACGTGGGGCGCAAGGCGGGCGCCGACCTGCTCACGCTCATGGAGAACGGCACCTGCGTCGACGACTACGCGCAGGTATGTAGCACCGGGGCGTAGCACGTGAGATATGATGCGATCTGGGATCAATATTTGGACAGGATTAAAAGAACATGTTTGTCGTATTGTCTCTGTTTATTGAATGAAACCAAGAAATCTTACCTAAAGTTCACATCGAAGATCCAATAAGTTACTTTCCCAGGCTAATGCGCTGACATCATCGTAATATTATAAGTAACCAGAATACATTGTTATAGAGTAAGATTGTCAAAGAGTAGTTTTAGGTATAAAACTATATAAACTTTAATGCCTACGCTTCACCTCCCCTGAAAAGTTACATCACTGCCCCTCTTTTCTACAAAAAAAATGTTTATTGATTATGGAATTCAAAGACAATATAACTTAAAATAGGTATAATAAATGTTAACATAATAAAAAAACATTTTTTTTTTGTTTTTATTTAAACACAATACAATTTCGTATTATTCTTATGTACTAAAAATTCTTTATTATTCTTAAGTATTTTAACATTGGGTGACAATTCCTCTAAAACTTTATAAGGACCTTTGAAGATACAATCCAATTTATTACCAGTTTGATTTTTAAGTAAAATCAAATCGCCATATTTATATGTTAAATTATTAAGTTTTGTATCGTATTTCAATTTTCGAATTTGTTTACTGTTTAACAAATTTTGATTAGCATCATATTGAGCTTTCTGTAGGCGAAATTTCAACTCATTCGGGTAATCATCAAAGTTATACATGGGATCTACTTGACTTGATAAATTGCTTGGAATATTACATTTTTTACCAAAAACCAATTCAAATGGAGTATATTTCGTTTGCGAATGCACACTGTTATTAAATGAAAAGCACCAAAAAGGTAACCAATCGCTCCAATCTGATTTGTTATTTTCGCACTGTATCCTAAGATATGCCGCCAAATGTTTATGTGTGTTTTCTATTCCTCCTAAAGTTTCGTGGTGATAAGCTGTGGAATGGTTTTTCTCGATACCTAGTAACTTACAAGTTTCTGTCATAAGTGAAGATGTAAACTCAGTACCTTTATCACTAAGAAATTGAGAAGGAATGCCGTATCGCAATATAAAGTTGTTAACAAAAGCTCTCGCTACTGTTTCTGTATCCTTTCGCATTAGAGGATATGCTTCAACGAATTTGCTTAGATCGCATTGTATAGTAAGTATATACTTATTTTTATGATTATCTATATCTAAAGGACCCATTATATCTAAACTTATACGATAAAATGCTGAGTTAACAGTTGTAGTCAAAGTCAGTGGTTCTCGAACATTTTTGTTTGAGTGTTTCTGAATTTGACAACTCTTACATTTTTTTACGTAGTTCGCGACGTCATTTGACATTCCTGGCCAAAAATAATATCGTTTAATGTTGTTTAACATACGATTAATACCGGCATGTCCACTGGTGGCCAAAATATGGAAGTCATTTAAAATTGTCGTAATTTCATCTTTGTCAAAAATTCTTCTAACATCTCTCGTTATTAAAATCTGTGGTGACGCTACCTTATTTTTGTTTATTATGCTGCGCAGCAAACATTTAATATCGTTCTCATTACTTTTATTTTTAATTAGAAGTACTTCATTTATATTTAATATCTTGCACATTTTTTCCAAATCTCTCGCTAACACCTGCGGGGTCGATAACGATCGAGAATCTAGAATTATCGCTGAGTACGACGGTGCGTAGATACAACATTTAGCGTCAGAAACAATGTCATTTGATTGTACTATGTACTTATCAATTTTATTAGTAAAGCGTAATTCTATAATATTATTAGGTTTCTTGAGTACTTCTACAACCGCTGGGTGATCAGTCCTGGGTAGTGTAGATGACTCATTCATTTGTATGTCATAGTCATGACCTTGATTATTATTATCTAGCTGTCTACGTTGAGCTCTGGTTAGAACTGATACTACGTTGTTATGTAGATTTTTTAACTCCTGTGACGTAACCAATAGTCGGCTTAATGCGTCGGCCGGAGCATTAACTCGACCTGGTACGTACTCTACTGTAAAATCATATTCTTCTAAATACAAACGGAATTTTGTTAAACGGCTAGAGGGATCCTTTAAACCGAATAAATGTATTAAAGGTCTATGATCCGAATATATTATAAATTTTCGACCATACAAATAAGGGCGAAAATGGCGCACGGCCCAAACAATAGCTAATAATTCTAATTCAATGATTGGGTATCTAGTTTCAGCTGGTTTTAGGCTTCTACTAGCGTACGCAATTACTTTTCCGTTGTTATTAGACAATACTGCACCTAATCCTGTCTTACACGCATCACAATGTAGTTTAAAGATATTATTTTCTGAAAAATCTGGATAGTCAAGTACTGGAGGGTTCATAAGTGCAGAACGTAATTTATGGAACGCATTTTCGCATATTTCTGTCCAGTTAAATATTGCTCTCTTTCTACATAAACAATTTAATGGATAAACTATGTCTGCAAAGTGAGAAATAAATCTTCGATAATAGTTCGCGAATGCTACGAAGCGTTTTACTTCGTCAGCACATGTTGGTCTCGGATAATTATGCATGATTTCAATTTTGTTAGGGTCAGGAAATATTCCTTCTGATGTTATTTTGTGACCGAGATAGACTATATCTTTACGCAAAAATTCGCATTTTATAGGATTAATTTTTAAATTCACTTTTCTTAATCGATTCATGACATCAATCAGGTTGCTATTATGATTTTGAATCGAATTTCCGATGACAATAATGTCATCTAAATAACAAAAGCATTTTTGGTAATTCAAACCTGACATGGCTATAGTCATGAGCCTAGAGAAGACACTAGCACTGGTCTTCAGACCCATAGGGCATCGTTTCATCTGGTATTGTTTACCGGCTGTGAACGTAGTGTATTTCCGTGAATTGCTGTCTAAAGATAACTGGTACATTTTATTTAGGCTAAAAGACGTATATTTACGTGAATTTGGTGACAAAGATAGTTGATAATATGATTGAGACAAGTCTAATTTAGAAAAATAAATACTACCGGCTAAAGAATCTAATATTTCGGTTATATTTGGTAGTGGAAATTTATCATCTTGTATTTTATTATTTAGGGTAGACTGGGTACGGTTGAAACGGTGGACGGTTGAAACAAACCAAATATCTCGTGAACAGTGCGTGATGGGGTGAGGGGTACAAGGGGAGAATGAAGCGGGCGACTAGTCGAAACACGAATTTTAGTTTTACGTCGGGCTTCGGGCGACGTGCTTGTCAATAGGAGGCCCATTGTGTTTTTTGACGGAAAAGTAAGTATTTTTGTACCTACATTTTTGCGATTATTAGGATTTTGTTTAAAGTTACAGTATTGAAAGTTTTATTTCGTTTTAATTAAAGCTTGTAGAATATGGCAGTATGAGTAGTTTTTATTTAAATTTATTATTATTTTTACTGTGAACCGTTTTATATCAAGAGGCGTATTGGGGACAGTTGAAACATTATTTGTGGGTACGGTTGAAACAATTTATTTATTTAGTTTTCTTGTTTCTTAGATGCCAAGGGTACGCCAAAGAATCCAATATTCAAGCTAGCTTTCGCACAACTGGTATTGTTCCGTTTAATCAGCATTTGTTTACAGAACTCGGATTTTGCACCTGCGTTTGGCCTATCAGATAGGCCAAATTCAATCGAAGCAGCTAATGGTCCTATTCAGAACATCACAAATGGATACAAACAACGCACAGTATTGCACAGTATGTAAAATGCATGGGCACATGAAGAGTTCACAGAAGGTGGCCTTAGTTATGTTTGCCACAATTGTGACTCCGAATGAACTCGTAACCATGCAAACTTATGTATTTTTGTTTAAAATATTAATTGTTATGGAAATTATGTATTTAGTTTTATTAAATATTATTAGATGATTATTAAAACATGATAATTGATTATATTTTGTATTATTTGCATGTGTTTCAACTGACCCCAGGCACTGTTTCAACCGACCCTGGCATGGGGACGGTTGAAACAAAAGACAGATTTTTTTAAATATGATCTTACACAGAAAATATTACACACTGATCTCAAATAACATTGCCCATTAGTAGACAGATACAAGGTCTTTTATTTAATATATTTCCGTCATCGCTCACTTAACAAATCCCGATGCTATGCACGATAAACGCTAAAATGTTTCAACCGTACCCAGTCTACCCTAGTTGACGATAATCGATGACCAATCTCCATTTCATTTGGTTAGATTTATCTGTTTTTTTGGGAACTAATAAAACCGGGCTCGACCATTCTGAAGTAGTCTCTTCAATGATGTCATTTTCTAACATTTCTCGAACTTGTCTATCAATTTCTTTTTTTAAGGCTTGTGGCACTCTGTATGGTTTGACATAAACAGGTGTCACGTTGTCCTTCAACACGATGTTATGTTCCGTAAGATTCGTGACTGATAACGAATCGCCGGGTAAATGAAATACATCGGCATATTTGGCGCATATTTCTTGCATACTACGCTGTTCTTCATTATTTAAATAGCTTAAATCGAGTAGTTCGAAAAGATTTTTTACACGTTCTACTGATTTATTACTTTTGTCAAGGTTACACACATCGAAATGACTAATCGAATGTACTTCTATTGATGAAAAATCTAAAGAAATATCTTCATCTTTTGTGTTTAGTACTCTAACAGGAATACTACTACGCGAGGGGGTGGCAATCATGCCAGCAATAAAAATTCCTTCTTTGACCTCACTTGCAAAAATTACACAATCACCATATCCATTATAAGGAATATGTTTTATTATTTCGCAACGCGCAGGTATCGTATAAACGTACCTATCATTATAGTTGTCAATGCTCAGATTAACTTCTATACCATTATTTAATAATCGCAAAGACCTTAATTCATAATTAATTATCGCATTGTAGCGTTTAAAAAAGGTATCTCCTAAAATACCATCTGATAAGCATAATAAATTCTTAAACACGTAAAATTTTTCCTTAAATAAAACCCCGTTATATACTAAATCTAAGTAAATATAGCCTTCTGAGTGTAACTTACCACTAATTCCGTTGATTATTATCTTCTCATAGTGTAAGTAATTCAAGTACGCCTGATGGCGAAGTAACCACTCGTATTTCAAAACACATAGGCTTGCACCGCTATCAATTAAGAGTGTTATGCTACTATCTATACCTACGTTGAATGTAACTATTCTATTCGTGTTATAATTAAGAACGTAATGTTTGTTGTTGGTCACGAAAAAACTCACTATTCGGTGCGCTTTGAGTGCACGGTTCGCTTTGTACAGCTTGCGACTGAACCTGAGAAACATTTGCGTTTCTTGGGTTGTAACGAACTGGATTCTGAGGTGTTCTCGGAGCGCCCCTAAAATATCTAGAGCGACTACTACGATAACCACGTGACGACTGACCTCTTAAATTATTTTGTCCGTTTCCTCGTTGCGAGTTTTGGTTCTGGTACCTGTTATTTAACATGAACCTACGAGAACCCGATATAAATCGTCTATTAGGATATCTACCCCTATAGTTCATGACTTGATGATCGCTTATGGATGTAGTATTCTCGTCAAGGGCAGTTTGTATTGCCTCTGGGAGAGAGATAAATTGGCGCGATGCTATGATTGTACTCAACTTGGAGTCCGATAACCCATCAGCAAAGTGTTTTATAGCTGCTTTCTCGTTCAATGGACGCAATAAATCAAATTTTTTATCATCTCCGTCAGCTTGGGCAATTGTCAATTCGACAAATAATTTTTCCAAGTCAGACCCATATTTATCAATGGACCTACGACCTTGTTTGGTGTTATGCATTTGAGACTGTAAAGCGAATGCTGATGTTTTTGGAAGCAAATGTAAGCGCATATCTAAAGTCATGGCCTCGACAGATGCATAAGAAGATTTTAATCTTAACTTAGCACTAGGGGAGAGCCTAGTTTTGAGAGTGAATTCGATCAGTGGTTGTTGACCTTCACTGTTTAGCATTGTACTATAAAGATTAATGCTATCTATCAACTGTTGCGTATTTTGCTCCTGGCCAGTCATTGCAGGCAGCAGGGCAATCGCAGTTTTTAAATCGAAGTTACTAGTAGCCATTTTGGTGTCAATAGTTTCTTCTACTAAGAATAAACTCGTTATATTATTAAAAAGATAGTGAATATCGTCAATGTAATTATTAATAATCGATAAACTATCGCTACTTATTTCTGATTTTTCTATTTTAATCTTAATTGCAGACGAAATATTCTCCAACTGACTGTATAATTTCTGTGCGTCACTAAACTTTGTCTTGGCAGTTTCCGATGACTGTCTACGAGAAGGACCGATTTTAACTAGATATTCTCTAATATCTTTTAAGCCAACATATATCCCTTGTAAATCAGATGCAGACATATCCTACTTGTTATATTAAAGAGAATAGTAAAATAAACAGTCTAATAAAAATCACAAAATCATTATTTAGTTAAGTTCACTTACTAGATAAGTCTACGGTAGAACGCACGACGTAGAATTTGCGACACGAAATTATGTAGAGCTCCGTTTCGGCTGGTAGGCTGCGACAACGTTGTAGGAGGCGGTTCATCAGGGTTCGCAGACGATCTCATCGGGAAATTGGTAGCTTAGTGGAGTCTTTCTATAGGTTGTTCGGCTGGCGAGCAAGATTGTCCATGGAGATAGCGTTCAATTCTCGGCGTAGAGTTTTGACGGCACTGTTGCGGCATTTCTTCATGACGTAGTATATCACTGCAGCGAGGGTGAGCGCGACCAAGGTGATGATCAGGCTTCTATAGAGGCTGTCAGATTCTCCTTGTGACAACTTGGCGTTTGCTGAAGCTGCTCCGTTCGCGTTCTGCGCAATCACTACTTCTTCCTTGGAGTACGATTTTCCCATAGTGTGTCTTGACGGTTCTTCTTTCTTGATAATGAATCTTCTTTCCTTGATAATGAATCTTCTTTCTTGATAATGAATCTTCTTTTCTTGATAATGAATCTTCTTTTTTCTTAATGAATCTTCTATCTTGCTAATGAACCTTCTGTCTTCTTAATAAAATTAAACTTCTGTCTTGAAAATTTTTTGGCAGGAACAGAGGGTTTGCGGTAATTGTGGTTCTAATCCAAGGTCCATTGGTGTAGGCAGGGTCGCCATGAGATATGATGCGATCTGGGATCAATATTTGGACAGGATTAAAAGAACATGTTTGTCGTATTGTCTCTGTTTATTGAATGAAACCAAGAAATCTTACCTAAAGTTCACATCGAAGATCCAATAAGTTACTTTCCCAGGCTAATGCGCTGACATCATCGTAATATTATAAGTAACCAGAATACATTGTTATAGAGTAAGATTGTCAAAGAGTAGTTTTAGGTATAAAACTATATAAACTTTAATGCCTACGCTTCACACGTAGCACAGGTACGCCGACCCGCTGGACGTGGGGCGCAAGGCGGGCGCCGACCTGCTCACGCTCATGGAGAACGGCACCTGCGTCGACGACTACGCGCAGGTATGTAGCACCGGGGCGTAGCACGTAGCCCAGGTACGCCGACCCGCTGGACGTGGGGCGCAAGGCGGGCGCCGACCTGCTCACGCTCATGGAGAACGGCACCTGCGTCGACGACTACGCGCAGGTATGTAGCACCGGGGCGTAGCACGTAGCACAGGTACGCCGACCCGCTGGACGTGGGGCGCAAGGCGGGCGCCGACCTGCTCACGCTCATGGAGAACGGCACCTGCGTCGACGACTACGCGCAGGTATGTAGCACCGGGGCGTAGCACGTAGCACAGGTACGCCGACCCGCTGGACGTGGGGCGCAAGGCGGGCGCCGACCTGCTCACGCTCATGGAGAACGGCACCTGCGTCGACGACTACGCGCAGGTATGTAGCACCGGGGCGTAGCACGTAGCACAGGTACGCCGACCCGCTGGACGTGGGGCGCAAGGCGGGCGCCGACCTGCTCACGCTCATGGAGAACGGCACCTGCGTCGACGACTACGCGCAGGTATGTAGCACCGGGGCGTAGCACGTAGCACAGGTACGCCGACCCGCTGGACGTGGGGCGCAAGGCGGGCGCCGACCTGCTCACGCTCATGGAGAACGGCACCTGCGTCGACGACTACGCGCAGGTATGTAGCACCGGGGCGTAGCACGTAGCACAGGTACGCCGACCCGCTGGACGTGGGGCGCAAGGCGGGCGCCGACCTGCTCACGCTCATGGAGAACGGCACCTGCGTCGACGACTACGCGCAGGTATGTAGCACCGGGGCGTAGCACGTAGCACAGGTACGCCGACCCGCTGGACGTGGGGCGCAAGGCGGGCGCCGACCTGCTCACGCTCATGGAGAACGGCACCTGCGTCGACGACTACGCGCAGGTATGTAGCACCGGGGCGTAGCACGTAGCACAGGTACGCCGACCCGCTGGACGTGGGGCGCAAGGCGGGCGCCGACCTGCTCACGCTCATGGAGAACGGCACCTGCGTCGACGACTACGCGCAGGTATGTAGCACCGGGGCGTAGCACGTAGCACAGGTACGCCGACCCGCTGGACGTGGGGCGCAAGGCGGGCGCCGACCTGCTCACGCTCATGGAGAACGGCACCTGCGTCGACGACTACGCGCAGGTATGTAGCACCGGGGCGTAGCACGTAGCACAGGTACGCCGACCCGCTGGACGTGGGGCGCAAGGCGGGCGCCGACCTGCTCACGCTCATGGAGAACGGCACCTGCGTCGACGACTACGCGCAGGTATGTAGCACCGGGGCGTAGCACGTAGCACAGGTACGCCGACCCGCTGGACGTGGGGCGCAAGGCGGGCGCCGACCTGCTCACGCTCATGGAGAACGGCACCTGCGTCGACGACTACGCGCAGGTATGTAGCACCGGGGCGTAGCACGTAGCACAGGTACGCCGACCCGCTGGACGTGGGGCGCAAGGCGGGCGCCGACCTGCTCACGCTCATGGAGAACGGCACCTGCGTCGACGACTACGCGCAGGTATGTAGCACCGGGGCGTAGCACGTAGCACAGGTACGCCGACCCGCTGGACGTAGCACATGCACGCACGAGCGAGACGTAGCACATGTACGCACGAACAGGGTGTAACACAGGTACGCACAAGCGGGGCGTAACAAAAAACGCATGAAAAGGGCGTAGCTAGGAACGCACGAGCGGGACGTAGCACCAAGATATAGCAACGCAGGCTGCAGCACGTAACCAATAACAGAATCAAAACTCGGTCAAAACCAGCATAGAGACTTAAGTTAAAGTACACAAGGCTTACCTTACTAACTTGATAATAGTTTCATACATACTAGGCAGAGACTACGGCTCGCCATATTCTGATTCTTTCCTTATATATATCTATAATTGTTTCAGGACCAAATAATACTGTACATGGCTCTGGCGGAGGGCAAGTCCACGGTGCGCTGCGGACAGCTCACGCTGCACACCAGGACCGCCATACACATCGCCGAAATGATCACTAAGGTAACACTTGTCATGTTGTGCTTAAAACATAAATGATAAACTACAGTTTTGAGGCAAACTTGGGGGCAAATATCAGTGTTGCCGAACTATTGATAGTTTGACTATCGATAGTTGACCTCGAAAATCATCTATAATATCTATAATATCGATATATTCGATACTATCGATTGTATCGATAGCACCGTTAGTATAAATACTATCGACACAGTAATTATTACACAGTACTAACGGCGCTATCGATACAATCGATAGTATCGACAATATCGATACTATCGATATTTCTATCGATAGTCTAACAATAGACTATCAATAGTCGACTATCGTGCGGCAACACTAGCAAATATACATAAATTTCGTTCGTGGAAGGTGAGGGGGATATGCAGGATTTTGTTTGAGGGCAGAGCTTATAAAGAGGTTATTTTGAAATTAAAATAGGGTTTTGAGGTCCAAGCCACCAACACTTTTGGGGTCCAAGCCAACCTTGCCTCACCTGCATGTTGGTGCACCTGCTAAACAATGCTCGAGGCTCTGGCGCAGACTTTCCTTTCAAGTTTTGAAGGTCAGACAGCAGTTGCTCTGAAAAAAAAACGACAAAAGTTAATAAAGTAAAAAGACAAGAATTAAATTAATTTTATTTTATTTATTTATTATTTATTAATATGTTGGTTTTCGGAGTAAACTTTTCAATTAACTCCAGGATGCTAAGTGAAAACTTTGGACGTAATAGGCAATCGCAATTATGATGATGATAACTTGTAGGATTGCTTCCATTGTCTCTTCTCCTTATATCCATGCCTGTCTCTAAAAACCTTAAATCTCAAATGCCTTAGAAGTCTCATACGTAACATAGGACATTTTGCAGTTTAACAAAACTGTTCTTATTTTATTATGATTATTTCGTATTTCAGGTGCAATTCACAGTGAATCCTGAGGGAGATCAGAACATTATCGAATGTGTGGGCCTCGGGTACGTCAACAGGCACTTCGACGCCGCGCACTGGGGACCTCCACCTAACGCCGCCGCCTAATTATGATATACTAGCTTTTGCCCGCGGCTCCGCCCGCGTGGATGTCGGTTATCGCGACCAAACATAGCCTATGTCCTTTCTCAAGGTCTAACCTACCTCTATACCAAATTTCATCAAAATCGGTTCAGCGGTTTAGTCGTAAAAGTGAGACAGACAGACAGACAGAGTTTCTTTCGCATTTATAATTTTAAGTAGGGATTAGGACATCCATCCGACTGTATTTCTAAGTTTACACACCGCCAAAGAAAATGCTGGCTAACATGTTCATTTGTAGTGTACCCTGCGCAGGTATCCACTATTTATTATTACAGTTATTTATTAGATCATCAACAAAAATATATTTAAATATAATATGTATGCGATCATAATTTATTATTGTGACAACTTTTGCCCGCGGCTCCGCCCGTGTGGAAGTCGGTTATCGCGACCAAACATAGCCTATGTTCTTTCTCAAAGTCTATTCTACCCCTATACCAAATTTCATCAAAATAGGTTCAGTGCTTTAGGCGTGAAAGCGTAATATATAGACAGAGTTATTTTCGCATTTGTAATATTAGTATGGCTTAGTGTTATGTACTAATTCAGTAATGTTTTGTATTTGTCAACGTTTATGAGTTCTCGTGATTTAGAGTGTAAGATATATTATTAAGTACATTTAACTATAAAAAAACAGCAGAGCAAGTAAGTCGAAATTGCGGACCGAAATTTCGGATAATCGGTACTATTAATTTATCGCGAAATCGTGCTCGAAAACTGCACGTGACAATTTCGGTCGACCTAAACTCTACCGGTGTTCATTACATCTTTCAGTGCATGGTAAATGCTACGTGTTTCGGGCAAACCCAAAGTTTCGAAGACGGTCTTTCGACTTATTGGATTTCAATAAGCCACGGTAACCATGTTCCATCAGGTGGGTCATGTGTTTATGTGCCACTTAAGTGGTATTAATTAAAAAGCTAAATTGACATCACAAACTTCAGAATCGTCATCTAATGCTCAGTTCAAAGAAATCTGTCTCACTTGTCACAGTTGTCACTTTAGGAGTAGGTTATTAATTATATTATGGAAATTAAGAATATCGTTGTACCAGTTGATTAAGCTCAATGTAGAATAATGTCACATGTTTAAATGCTTATTTGCGCATACGTTTCTGCTTGCTTGTTTATTTGATTATTTTACTAAGCCGCGTGGTTCCCGGCAGAGTAGAATAGACACGTCGTCGTTGTGATAATGACTCGTCTACTTTCTTCATTTTCTATGGACCATAATGATATGAGGTCAGAAGGAAGGTAATTTATAGAAATACGTAGAAACCAGTAGCGCTCGCTGAGTTTCTTGCCGGAGTATTGAAATTGTAAGATTGATTGGTGCGAATTTGGTGATATATAAATTGACAATCAGCCCCTCTAGGCAAGTTGCAATTCGTTGTTCTGCGTATGATGGAATAGAATGCCAAATGTATCGGATTTGACGTATATGACAGGCGTCAACGAATGTCAAAAACGTCAAATCCTATACATTTGTCATTCTATTCCATCATACGCCGAGTAACGAATTGCCACTTGTCTAGGGGGGCTGTAGCTTAGATAGATAAAAAATGAAATATTTCAATATTTCATAAGATGAAAGACTTCATAATGAAAAAATATATAAAGCTATCTAAGATAACCTTTCTTATAAATTTAAATCTGAAAAAGTCAACATTCTAGACAGACGGTTGTGAAGCAGGATTTCAGATATCTAGGGCCTCGATTCTGCTAAAGTTAGTTAAAGTCTAAAATTAAATGACGTTTTGTAGATTAAATGAAAAGGTGTAATGAAGCTCTTTTCATTTAATTTTGGGTTTTAAGATAGCAATAAAGTATGAAAGTGGGTGTTAATTCACTTCTGCCTAACCCTCCGGGGATCAAGGCGTGATTGTATGTATGTATGCAATCTAATATATAAAAATATTAAAAATCAATGCCACTTTTCGTTGTTATTTTATAACTCAAGAACGGCTAAACCGATTTGGCTAATTTTAGTCTTGAAATATTCGTGGGTGTCCAGGGAAGGTTTAAAGGATGGCAAAATAGGTGCAGCGGGAACGGGAAAAATATGGCGGTACGAAGTTCGCCGGGACAGCTAGTAAATTATAAAACTTAATGCTATTTTTGCATAGTATGTGATATGACACTGGTTTTGCTTTAGCAGAA
The DNA here is from genome assembly GCA_914767945.1 of Eilema depressum. NCBI lineage: Eukaryota > Metazoa > Arthropoda > Insecta > Lepidoptera > Erebidae > Eilema > Eilema depressum. The sequence goes on along the minus strand of OU612030.1, from coordinate 17,792,169 downwards.
TAGAGGACCAGGAAACGAATTGAGCTCCCTTCAATTAGCAGAGTATTACCCCTAGAAAGGGTCTAGTCTGTCCTAGATATTGACTATTTCCCATTAAAAATTTGCAAAATTTTATTTATTTTTGTACAAAAAGTACCTAAAAATATTTTGTTTTTTTTTATTATTCTTAAAACTGTTATTACTAAAAGATATTTTATAATTTAGATGTCAGTTGTGTGTGGACCAACCATCGTGGACAAGCATTACAATGGCCTGGGTTTTGTTGTTATTAATTCTATTATAAGTTTATGAAAGAAGGAAAGAAAAGTTTTTTTATTATGTAGTTTTTTTATGTTTATATGGCATAGGGTTTACCTATAAGGTGCTTTATACATGGCGACTATGGAGTTACCGAGATAGCTATTTATACGACTGACTTATGGCACTTATTGGAACTTGCTTCAGTTCCAAAACACATTGAATTAAGTTACTTGTACCATTTCCACAATTAATTTTAAGAAGAATATTAGTAACCGAATTCCTTCTAAACCCTTTATCTAAACATTCTAAACCAAATAGCTTTGTGTTAGGTTAGGAGTGGGTTCACGTTAGTATCGTAATGGCCAGGATTCGAAGTCGTGTCCTCTCATTGATCATTGAGCTACCGACGCTTATTTATTTATTAAACCTAACTGGTTGCGCCTCACGGCATTTTCAAGGGTCTGTAATCAAATCAGTTAGCACAACACGCAGACGCACAATTTCAAATTCAAGTACTATAAAGTGAAACTTAATGTAGTCGCCCTGTGTAAAGGCTCAACAAGATATTGATTTTGTAATTTTTACGGCTTGCTTGCTATTCATTTGTTCCTAAAAAATGTAGAACTCGCTACATGTTTTAAGACGGCCTAATTAAACCACTCAACTCTCACAGGCTCTTATTTGATTAATCGTGTATTCATTCGTTATCTAGATACGTGAAGATTACTATCAAGCAATTGTACCGTATTGTAATTATATAAGAAAACTTGCCTATTTGGCTTACCTAGGTACCTACGTACTACCAAAGTTGCGGCCCGAGATGTGTGCCGATTGAAACCACGATACGCATTTATCCGACATTCAGACCCGCAGGTGAACGCAGACCTAGCCGCACCGCACTCCCAGCATTCCGAATTCTTTATATGAAGTTCTATGCAACCTCGAACACCTAGCCGGCCCGCAGTCGCCGAATCGTTTGAGTCCGCGGTGAGTGCGGTGCTCCGGTGCGGCTAGGTCTGTGTTCACCTTAAGTTTGATGCAAACCCTTCCGGAGTAACTTCATGATATCTAAGTCTGTCGTGCAGGCTGTAGTTCCGGGACACATGCACATTTCATGGTAGCCTTTTTAATCAGATAAAGATGTCTTATCGTATGACCTACCTACCTAAATTGCCGATAAAATTTAAAAATCCAGATCTAGCCATTGCTGCAGAATGCTCGACTCGAAGAAGAAGAAGAAGACCTAGATTGCAAATATCTATTGTAAATTGTTTTCTATTATTTTCTTTTTACCTACCGGTGGTCATGACCTCTTAAAACATGAATCGAGCCGTATATGCCCAGACTACAGGGATTATATTATATTTTAAGTATTATTTATAAGGATAGATACACTTGGATCTAATCAAGACTGTTTGTTTAGGTACCTTTTAGTACCTGAAAATATTTCATCTCGTCAATTGTACTTTCTTACATAGTATATTATGTATATTGTAGTCTCACTTGGCAGTACGCGTCCACAGGCAGAATTTATATATTTATAAACGAAAATTAAAAAATATACTCCTTTGTAAACGCACCGTTTTAGATATGAAACGTTTTAGATATGATATGAATACTATGTACAATCAGTATCAAATCGATCTTAACTAGCAAAGTGCTCAAAATGATCTTAATATCTATTAATGATGTTATACCAAACTGTTTTATTGATTTAAATTGTATTATTGTCCCTACTAAAGTTGTGTACTAAATATTAGAACAATCAGTCAACAGGAAAGGGCGAATACTAAGGTATTAACATAACTTTAAGTACTTTCTAGTCAAGATCGATCTGTGTACCAGGATTTGATAAGATCATAAATATCTGATATAAGACAATATAAGAACCGAGATGAATTAAAATACTTTATATCTTCACAAAAATACGCACAGATAATTACAAAGTAATGAAAGAAATCAATTACCTATTGAATGAATATGAAAAGTTAAATAAAAATTTATTTTAGTTTGTAACGTCGCCGATCGCCCCAAGACGTACGGATAGGAGATAAGTACCGATTTATATTTGCGCCGTTTGTGATATCAAGCTTCGATATCGACCATGGGTTGTGCAGGTCATATGGCAGTCGCCTCACGGAAAATATCGAATATCGAAGTTCAGACAAACCCACAGTTAGACTGAAAAAGCGGAGCCTAGATTCTGAGGTGAAAGCTTCGGATGCGACTGGGAATAAAAATGCTAGGATGGTGTTCGAGGAGTAAAGTTAGGTACCTACTAATTCGAATTGTTCTGGAAGTTTCCAGCCAAATGTACAAGTTGTACAATTTGTATAAGCTTTAATGTCTAAATGTATTTTTATTCTCTATCGTCGATGTAATTTTCTTAACTGTCCGTCCATTGGATATGCAAGTCGGTATCGCTAAGAAGATACTGTAAAAATGTGGACAGTTACATTCGAAATATGTGTATACAATAATGTATTAATATACCTACATTAATATCAAATAAATGTCGTTTTATTTATATTTGTTGCATAGTCAAGTGGTGGGCTGTTGTATCTGTGTGTGTTCGCGCAGCGGAATGTTGTTGAATTTAAAGATTTTAATTATGCAGATATTTAGCACATGACGTCGTGTAAATGCTTATGGTAAAAAAAAATTTGTGCATGCAGCCATTGTGGAGAAATTCGCTAAAAACAGATTCCGCTGGGCGAACGTTGTCCTGGCGGCACTTTTTTTGAATTCATGGACTTAGAAGAAAAAAAATGTGTCCAAAAATTAGCGTGTATTTGCGTGTAATTGTGTATGTATGAATAAAATTAATGAATGCATAAACTTCGGAGAAATTCAAGTTTCCGCCACGCGAACGTTTGGCCATTAGCTAGTTTTCATATAAAGCGCTTATATAGAGAGCTGTAGATTTTTACATACGTTGTTTTGAATTTGCTTATATTTGTTTAATAAAAAGATTTAGAAAAAATCGAAGGGTTTAACAGATAAAAATATAAACGTAAAATACGCTTATTAGGTCTTAGTTCGTAAAGTATGCACTTTGGGGTCTAGATTTTTACGTTTATACAAACCTTGTAAGTGTCTGCAACATGTTGCCAAGTATCAATGATGTTCCGCTAGTAATTAAAGAGCAATAGGACAATTTACCATGTATAGACCACTGTTTACAAAGCAGTCAAATATCACGACGTTCTAAAGGAATTGCATAGTAAAATATATTCCAATAATTAGCTTACTGATTCAACTATTCACATGCAAAATTTCATCTCATTATATTCAGTAATTAAAGATTAACAATGAAAATACTGACAAAGCATCGAAACCCTACATAACCCGACCAAGTTCGGATGGCTACAAAAAAGCGGCCGTGCAATATATTTAGGTAACATTCTAAAATTTACAGTATAATACCGGTATTGAATTGGTACAGGTGATAACACAATTGTTATTTCGATTTAATTTATAGATCATTTATTTTTTCTACACCTACTTTTTTAATTGTATTTGACTAAGATTAGTAAGTACTATTTACGTAGGCGGTAGGTACTTTATTTAAGTAAGCGCTTGAGACTTGCGTCAGTCTCAGTATATGATATTAGCGTTGTACCTACTGGTACGGCAGTGACTTATGTATGTAAGCGTGTTCCCGTGCACCCCACCAAAATATGCAGAATTATTTTGTTCGAAGCGGTACGCTTAAGGCTAGACCTTTGGTTAAATAGTCTAAGTATAGTAGATATGAATTGATCAAAAATATTAAGCTAGAGAGAAAAAATAGATAATTTGCCAATTTTTGGGTTTCTACGTTTCTACGTTTCCACATTTTGCCAATTTTTGGGTTTCTACGTAACAGGTGGCGAGAAATAAATTGTAGACGGATATTTAATTAGAGAAGTACCCACCTACTTGTTAATTGAAGATTTATTTTTATCGTAGATCGTTATTAATAAAAAATATTTTTCATTCAAGAAATGCAATTTATTGTTTTATTTTTCCTAACGCTTGTGTACGCAACTGTACCATATTAATGAATACTATACTGGAAGGTTAAGAACGTTACTTAGATATATGGTACGGCCGCTTTTTTGTAGCCATCCGAACTTGGTCGGGTTATGTAGGGTTTCGATGCTTTGTCAGTATTTTCATTGTTTATCTTTAATTACTGAATATAATGAGATGAAATTTTGCATGTGAATAGTTGAATCAGTAAGCTAATTATTGGAATATATTTTACTATGCAATTCCTTTAGAACGTCGTGATATTTGACTGCTTTGTAAACAGTGGTCTATACATGGTAAATTGTCCTATTGCTCTTTAATTACTAGCGGAACATCATTGATACTTGGCAACATGTTGCAGACACTTACAAGGTTTGTATAAACGTAAAAATCTAGACCCCAAAGTGCATACTTTACGAACTAAGACCTAATAAGCGTATTTTACGTTTATATTTTTATCTGTTAAACCCTTCGATTTTTTCTAAATCTTTTTATTAAACAAATATAAGCAAATTCAAAACAACGTATGTAAAAATCTACAGCTCTCTATATAAGCGCTTTATATGAAAACTAGCTAATGGCCAAACGTTCGCGTGGCGGAAACTTGAATTTCTCCGAAGTTTATGCATTCATTAATTTTATTCATACATACACAATTACACGCAAATACACGCTAATTTTTGGACACATTTTTTTTCTTCTAAGTCCATGAATTCAAAAAAAGTGCCGCCAGGACAACGTACGCGCAGCGGAATGTTGTTGAATTTAAAGATTTTAATTATGCAGATATTTAGCACATGACGTCGTGTAAATGCTTATGGTAAAAAAAAAATTGTGCATGCAGCCATTGTGGAGAAATTCGCTAAAAACAGATTCCGCTGGGCGTACGTTGTCCTGGCGGCACTTTTTTTGAATTCATGGACTTAGAAGAAAAAAAATGTGTCCAAAAATTAGCGTGTATTTGCGTGTAATTGTGTATGTATGAATAAAATTAATGAATGCATAAACTTCGGAGAAATTCAAGTTTCCGCCACGCGAACGTTTGGCCATTAGCTAGTTTTCATATAAAGCGCTTATATAGAGAGCTGTAGATTTTTACATACGTTGTTTTGAATTTGCTTATATTTGTTTAATAAAAAGATTTAGAAAAAATCGAAGGGTTTAACAGATAAAAATATAAACGTAAAATACGCTTATTAGGTCTTAGTTCGTAAAGTATGCACTTTGGGGTCTAGATTTTTACGTTTATACAAACCTTGTAAGTGTCTGCAACATGTTGCCAAGTATCAATGATGTTCCGCTAGTAATTAAAGAGCAATAGGACAATTTACCATGTATAGACCACTGTTTACAAAGCAGTCAAATATCACGACGTTCTAAAGGAATTGCATAGTAAAATATATTCCAATAATTAGCTTACTGATTCAACTATTCACATGCAAAATTTCATCTCATTATATTCAGTAATTAAAGATAAACAACGAAAATACTGACAAAGCATCGAAACCCTACATAACCCGACCAAGTTCGGATGGCTACAAAAAAGCGGCCGTACCATATATCTAAGTAACGTTCTTAACCTTCCAGTATAGTATTCATTAATATGGTACAGTTGCGTACACAAGCGTTAGGAAAAATAAAACAATAAATTGCATTTCTTGAATGAAAAATATTTTTTTATTAATAACGCCACTATCTACGATAAAAATAAATCTTCAATTAACAAGTAGGTGGGTACTTCTCTAATGAAATATCCGTCTACAATTTATTTCTCGCCACCTGTTACGTAGAAACCCAAAAATTGGCAAAATGTGGAAACGTAGAAACGTAGAAACGTAGAAACCCAAAAATTGGCAAATTATCTATTTTTTCTCTCTAGCTTAATATTTTTGATCAATTCATAACTACTATACTTACACTATTTAACCAAAGGTCTAGCCTTAAGCGTACCGCTTCGAACAAAATAATTCTGCATATTTTGGTGGGGTGCACGGGAACACGCTCACATACATAAGTCACTGCCGTACCAGTAGGTACAACTAACATCATATACTGAGACTGACGCAAGTCTCAAGCGCTTACTTAAATAAAGTACCTACCGCCTACGTAAATAGTACTTACTAATCTTAGTCAAATACAATTAAAAAAGTAGGTGTAGAAAAAATAAATGATCTATAAATTAAATCGAAATAACAATTGTGTTATCACCTGTACCAATTCAATACCGGTATTATACTGTAAATTTTAGAATGTTACCTAAATATATTGCACGGCCGCTTTTTTGTAGCCATCCGAACTTGGTCGGGTTATGTAGGGTTTCGATGCTTTGTCAGTATTTTCATTGTTAATCTTTAATTACTGAATATAATGAGATGAAATTTTGCATGTGAATAGTTGAATCAGTAAGCTAATTATTGGAATATATTTTACTATGCAATTCCTTTAGAACGTCGTGATATTTGACTGCTTTGTAAACAGTGGTCTATACATGGTAAATTGTCCTATTGCTCTTTAATTACTAGCGGAACATCATTGATACTTGGCAACATGTTGCAGACACTTACAAGGTTTGTATAAACGTAAAAATCTAGACCCCAAAGCGCATACTTTACGAACTAAGACCTAATAAGCGTATTTTACGTTTATATTTTTATCTGTTAAACCCTTCGATTTTTTCTAAATCTTTTTATTAAACAAATATAAGCAAATTCAAAACAACGTATGTAAAAATCTACAGCTCTCTATATAAGCGCTTTATATGAAAACTAGCTAATGGCCAAACGTTCGCGTGGCGGAAACTTGAATTTCTCCGAAGTTTATGCATTCATTAATTTTATTCATACATACACAATTACACGCAAATACACGCTAATTTTTGGACACATTTTTTTTCTTCTAAGTCCATGAATTCAAAAAAAGTGCCGCCAGGACAACGTTCGCCCAGCGGAATCTGTTTTTAGCGAATTTCTCCACAATGGCTGCATGCACAAATTTTTTTTTACCATAAGCATTTACACGACGTCATGTGCTAAATATCTGCATAATTAAAATCTTTAAATTCAACAACATTCCGCTGCGCGAACACACACGTATAGAAAATCTACCCAGAATCACTATCTCAAATCTATAGAAAATCTATCTGTCCAGCATGGTGACGCACAGTGGGCTGAAATTCGCGTTTCATAGACATTCAAGTTTTTTTTTTTAAGTGCCGCTTTTTTTGCTTGGAAACGATTAACAATACCTATTTTATGCTTTATATAATTAACTTTCAGGTTTAAAATCGTAAACAGCTCACTCAGAATTTTTTTTCAAAAATTTTGTATGGAGATAACATAATAAATGATGATAACTCCGTTATCGCACAATTGCGCCTAATATCCTCTTAGGTTATTAATATATCAATTATTTTGGATTTTTTGACATACTCCATGCTACGGTCAAACATGCGCTTTTTTTTTTAAAAATCTTTCAAAAAATTAAAATTTTATTTTGTTTATTTTCGTTTTTAATCAACAATATCAAGCTTAACATGGATGTATATAAACCAGAAATTTGCGAAAATCAATTATTTGCTATATAAGAAAATGATAATTGAATGAATGAATGAATTATTGTTCTTAATTTTGAAAAACGCTCCAAAATTGAGTGACTATAATTTTTTGTTTCAAACCGTGCTAACTCGTTTGAACAACAGTGTATCTGAAGAGGATTGTGTGACTTTAAAAGAATTTTGCCGGAGATTCGCTAAGGCTGCACAGCAGCGATATGATTCAACACACAGGAAATCTGAGAAGTTCCGAACTGAATACGAAGGTTGGCTTCAGGCTGATGTTGATTGGCCAAGTTGCTTAAAAGCAAATATGAATTTGATTACTCAACATGAGGGAAGCCCAATAGAGCCACTTTCGGAGCCATCATCAAGTTCTAACGTTAATATTTTGGAATCGTCATCAAGCGCTCCTGATTCTCTTTTGGAGCCATCTACGAGTACAACATCAATTGAAATTATGACGAAAAGAAAAATCTCAACTCGTAAATCATTTGAAGACTTGGGAATGAAACAGAAAAAGAGGCGGTCTAGAGACTTGACAGACAAAGATTCTAGTGAGCTTGTATTTTCAACTATTTCTAAGTTGAAAAATGAAGGCCAAAACAACATTGCTTCTGTAATTGAATATATGGTGAAGCATCCAGAATCAATCGACAAACTTAAAGATGTAATTACAAAACCAACCAGTAAAGAAACGTTTTCGCCCCAAAAAGCACTTGGTTTACTGATATCTCTCAAATTATCTAAGTGGCAATATATAACTTTGAGAGAATCAGCAATTCGAGAAGGCCTTAACCACTTGTACCCTTCGTATTACTGCGTGAAAAAAGAGGAACTGGTATGCTTACCACCAGAACCGAAAAATTCCATTACGGTGACAGATTCCTCAGCAAAAATTTCACTGCAAGCTTTGCTAGATCTGACAGCAAAAAGAATAATTAAGTCTTTGCCAGAAAGTATACAAAATAAGGAACTCACTTTAATATCAAAATACGGTTTCGACGGAGCATCCAGTCAAAGCAGATACAAACAGAAGATGGATTCTACCCAAGATGACTCTAGTATTTTCATGACTTCGTTATCACCACTAAAGATGACATGGGAAGACATCACAGTATGGGAGAACCCGAAACCTTGCTCAGCAGCGTATTGTCGTCCAGTACAATTCATCTTTGTTAAAGAAAGTGAATCAGTGGTAAAGGAAGAAAACGATAGACTCACCGTTGAAATATCAGCTCTCCAACCATGTGATTTTGATAGCAATATGGTGAGTTATAAGCTAATGCTCACCATGGTTGATGCTAAAATAAAAACTTACCTTTCTCCTAACGCAAGATCGAATGCAGTGTGCTACATTTGTTTGGCGAAACCTTCGGAGATGAACGACTTGGAGAAAATTAAAAATAAATCAACAGAAGATGCCTTGATGGAGCTCGGACTTTCTTCACTACATGCGCGCATAAACATGATGGAATGTCTTTTGCATATCGCATATAAATTGGGCATTAAGAAGTGGTCTGCTAGAGGGGAAAGTGAGAAAGCCGCAGTGGATGCAAGAAAGAAAACTATCCAAGCTAAGTTCAAATCGGAGCTCAACCTATTAGTCGATATCGTTAAACAAGGTTATGGCACGACTAATGACGGCAACACTGCACGTCGATTTTTTGAATTTCCCGAAAAGACTGCAGCTATCACTGGACTAAGTGAAGATCTGATCCGAAGATTTGCTATACTTTTGCAAGCCATAACTTCAGGTGAACCCATAAATGTTTCGAAATTTAAACAATATGCGTACATTACTGCTGAGAAGTATGTCGAATTGTACAACTGGTACTACATGTCATCAACAGTGCACACGATACTGCTTCATGGAGCCGAAATTATCGCATCTAATGCAATAGTACCGATTGGGAGTTTATCTGAAGAGGCTTCAGAAGCCAGGAACAAAGATTTCAGAAGGTTTAGAGAACATCACTCACGTAAGAAGAGCAGAGTGAGTTCAAATGAAGATATTTTTAATTTTTTACTTATTTCGTCCGATCCGCTTATTTCAGCAGTAAGACCAACGATGAATGCAAAAAAAAGAAACCCTTGTTTGATGAAACATTGGACCTGCTGAATCTTCAAACATCTGAATTCGAGTTTAGGGATATTAGTCAAATAAACTCCGACTCTGAGTTCGACTCTGAAGATAGTAATTCAGAATAGGCAATACATACAATATAGTACATATACATACATATTGCATATATACATTCTTGCAAAATAAGGAGTCTGATAGTGTTTGTAAGCTCACCATTTGTACTGCTTAGTTTTTCATTGAATTTAAATGGCTATGTGTAAATGTTTCTATAAACTGATATAGAATAAAGATTTTAAGCCATATTTTAATAGTGTTATTAATGAATATCATTTTCTTATATAGCAAATTATTGATCTTCGTAAATTTCTGGTTTATATACATCCATGTTAAGCTTGATATTGTTAGTTAAAAACGAAAATAAACAAAATAAAATTTTAATTTTTTTAAAGATTTTTTAAAAAAAAAGCGCATGTTTGACCTTAGCATGGAGTATGTCAAAAAATCCAAAATAATTGATATATTAATAACCTAAGAGGATATTAGGCGCAATTGTGCGATAACGGAGTTATCATCATTTATTATGTTATCTCCATACAAAATTTTTGAAAAAAAATTCTGAGTGAGCTGTTTACGATTTTACACCTGAAAGTTAATTATATAAAGCATAAAATAGGTATTGTTAATCGTTTCCAAGCAAAAAAAGCGGCACTTAAAAAAAAAACTTGAATGTCTATGAAACGCGAATTTCAGCCCACTGTGTGACGTAGACATTATCTATCTTCGCTTCTTTTCGACACACATAAAAAAGGAAAGTGTATCTAAAGGGAAGAAACCTTTTTTAACTACATATTTCATTAATCGAAGAGATGTCTCGATTTTGTCGATGTCCGCCATGCTGAGGCCGCTGTCCTCATATAAATCCAAATTCAGGACTGGTTTCGTTCTAGTATACGGGCCTCAGTTTCCTAAAAATATTTTTACAATACTTACAATTGGTATGTAATTGCAGGGGCCCATTGAGAGGTTCGGGGCCCAAGCTAATTAACCAGGCTCTGGTGTAGGTTTTCCTTTGCAAGTTGGGGAGTCGGACGGCAGTCACTCCCGTAAAAGCCAAGAGATGTCACCGTTATACGATGCAGTGAGATAATACAATCTCGTACTAAGCGGCTCTAAAATTCCTTCACCACAACAATGAAAAAAAGAAACGCTCTATATACTTTCACACATGTGCCCCCTTCATACAATCCTGGATTCTTCGAGCAGAACGTGAAAAAAAAATATATCGAAGCCATCAAGATAGGGGCAGCCATTCAAGGGATAACATTTGTAATGGCGGCCATTATTCATTGGCCTGCTCCCTAGCTTACCATCAGGTGGCGAGGTCAATTTGACGACCTAAATGGCTTCGGACACACACAGGTTCACCTTAGGTAGGAGTCTAATCGCAATACTCCGCTCTCTCGATGCGTTTCTATTACGAATTTAAACATATTTCGTGCTCGGGGACATATACAACGTGTTACAGAAAGGTGTGGTCATATTCGGGGGACGCATTAAGTGTCATATAAATAACATATTGGCTTGGGGAACAAATCAGATTTACTTGCTATGACGTAGAAAAATGCTTTTCTTTTTTATCGACCATGTGTAAACTGGTGGAAATTGCCGATAAACGTACAACACTACAAAACAACCAGGGCTACAGCACGCTGTTAAGAGCTGTTTACAAATAAACTACAATTTGAACCCGAGTAGGTTTACCAAACGATCTAAATTGGTGAGACAGTCTCAATATCGTCCTACTCAACTACCAGATAAGTTCATTTTATGATGTTATCGGGCAAAGAAATTCTGAAGTAGCTTCTAACTTATTAAAATAGTCTAAAAATGTTGATAGAATTCACTTAATTAATAAGAAAACGTTTTTATGTTTCTGAAATCATTCATCAGCTGTATGTGAGACTGTCTCAAACGCTTCCTTTGCCTAAGGTTAACCTACATTCAATACCAGGAGCCGTGGACAACCGAATTTGCAGCCACACCTCATAATATTATACTAATTAAAATTGGTTCCGTACCCAATTTAAATTTTTTGGATCAATTTACGTTTTATTTTATCAAAATGTTATGAAAAAATTAAAAAAATAGCATAGTAAAATAAACAAAAAGCATATTCAAATACCAGGATAACATAACATGTAAGAGCGATTTCGTCAGAGTTTTTAAAATATTATGCTACGTTACCCTAAAATAATTCATAATAAAAACTATTTTCTGCATTCCTGGTATAAGATGTACCTTTTTGACCGTGGTTTCTTAGCAACCACGTTGTTTAGTCATTGTATCTGAAGTTTATTAAAAATATGCAATTTTGTGTAAAATATTACGAAAAAATAGCAAACATAGTATGTGATTTTGAGCCGTTGTTTAAATTTTAAAAACGTATGCCGCATGCCGTGGAGATTTACGCATACTGTGGCGGCATGAACTCCTCAGTACTTGTGTTTGTGATGTGACATACTTATTATAGTTAAAACTCATTGAGTTGTGCTCGTGAAGTGATAAATAAGTACATTTCTGTGGCTGTAGGTACACTTACCAGATTAGGTATATCACCGTTTCGCTGAAAGTAGACCCCGGTAAGTGTTAGTCAATGTATCCGTAAGCTCCATTGTAGGTAGGTACTTACACCTCTACGCAGCTGTTCGCCTGATAGCCGAAATACTGTTTGGCTACCAGGCGAACAGCTGAGTGAACTTATCGCAAAAGGACAAAATACAATAGTGATGTCACCTACCCCGTTTACTAATGTATCGATTAATTTAAGGAATTTTAAAATTTTGTATGATGATTAACGATGCCATCACTTTATTACTATTTGTACTTTAGTCGGTGCCCAGGAGTTCCTTATCAGACATGTGTAACGACCCTTAAATATGACCACACCTTTATGTAACACGTTGTATAACAATGGGTCGACTTTTATAAATAAAATCCAATGTACTTATCGGATCCATTTATTGTTAATACAACTGTAGACAACGGCATCGCGCCATATAGTCGCCACGCAAATAGACACATTAGAAATATTCTACAAATATAAACATAGTACATTGATATAAATAATCACACAAAAATTATTTCAGGGGTAGTTAGTCCTTCAATAATTGAATAATAGACATATATATTGGAATATTTTCTGTTAACACCGAAAGTACCATTTACTGTTACAAATATACACATTTAGTAGTTAATATTTGTTGTTGGCAACACAGGTCCTAACACATTTACAAAGCTCTACACAGTAATATAAATAACTTTACAACACACCTGCTCATAACAGTGATATTATTTTACCGCAATTAAGCACGGAATGACACCTATTATAAAACTGTGACTTTTTCATTGCTATTATTCACAAAAGTGAGTTATAGATTCTTTTTTAAATTTTATAGAAAGTGTCTATAATTGTCTATGTTCTTAAAAAAGTTTTGATACAAAAAATAACGTGTTTAATAGTACGAATAAATTAATACGCCTATTGTATGGTCATTTGATGCATTTTCGTATTTAAATAAATAATTTCAACTTGTAATACTTGTGTAATAAACAAAAATTTCGCTCAAATTTAACTTTTTTTTTTCTCTAAGTACAGAAAAAAAAAACAGAGTAAAAAAAAGTTAAGTTCAAACCTCATTTTTTTTTAAATATGGTCGACCGCCATTGTTAAATGCGCGCGCATAGGAAAACGAATTAATTTGTAGTATTGTTTATTTAGTATTTGTAGTATTATTTTATTCGCAAGTGTGTTGTAAAACGTCGTATGGCACGTGTGAGCATGATGATTACCGTCCTCGGCTGTCTTAAGACCCTCGCCTGGCGGCTCGGGTCTCAATGGCGCCTCGGTGGTAATCACCAACGTTGCTCACTTGTACCATAATGTACTATATCAACATCACTGATTATAATTATTTTATTCACTAATATTTATGAATTTGTAAGTGGACTACAAAAAAGAAATACATATCGGTATCATATTATGTAATATTGAAACTAACGTAACGTAAGTGTAACTAGAAAAACATTGAACCTACGTAACGCGTGAGATGATCAGATTGTTATATAAACAGATACCCTGTTTTTTATACAAATTACGTAATTGTATTATTTGATTACTCAACTATATACAAATTTAGCGTAATGGTGAAGGGAATGATCACTTGCTTAACAAAAGATGAGAATAGTTTTATTATCAGAGATACCAAAGACCGAGCGAAATTGAGGAGTGAAACCCATGCTCTGAATGTAACTTGGATCAATTATCAGATCGCGGGCGGAACTAGGAAGAGTTATTATAGCTCTTGTATGGAAGTGATGTATCTATTACATATTACCTATTAACTAATCCGGAATCAGGGATCCGAAAAACAAAAAAAAATGAATAAGAGTAGGAAACAAGTGGAAGCTTTGGAAGCAATTGGGATTAAGATTAAGATGAAGAAGAAAATGTGTAAAGTTAGCACATCGCGTGTCTTAAGTCTAATGTGTTTCTAGATAAATAAAGGTTCACCACACTACCCCTAGTTGGCCGGACATAACCTTTTCAAGGTCATAAGTACTTATTTTTACACCATGGATCACTTTACAACAAGCGCAAAGTCTTGTTCGAGCGTTAAGTATAAAATACATAATTCTATAAACATTTTGTGCGGGGTTCTTTTTGCGACATGATATTTTAACTAAGAGTCAATTTAGTTTCAGAAATTTTCAATAGTATTCCGCTAAAACGGGGGCTACTATGAAACATCCGAAACTTCAGGTCCGCACAAAACACGAACGAAAGACATGTAGGTACAATGAAGTCACTACGGTTCTTCGGTAAGATTTAACCGAACTGCCTCCGTAGACAAGTGGCATTTCATTGGCCGACGTATTGTAGAATAGGAAGATGAATGTATGGGATGTGACGTTTGACTATTTATATGTTTATGACATACGTTGAAAACTGTCATATACGTCAAATTCCAAACATTCACCATTGAGTTTTTTGAATTGTAACTTGTCTAGGGGGGCTGAAGTGTCACGTACCGTCTTTAAATCCGATTTCTGTATAAATGTGTTCTATGGATCCGATCGCCCGAAATTTCGGTCCGTAACTGCGGATGTTTCATTGTAGGTCTACAGTTTTGTGAGTACGTAGTTTATTTCGTCTTCTGTAGGGTTTCTAGAAGACGTCGATTTCAGAAGTTCCATGTGCTATTGTTAAGGAAAAAGTAGGGCAGTGTTTAATAAATAAAATATCTGCTCGCGGACAGATCTGCAGACGAGGTATACCTAGATGACACGAAACTTCTGAGAACATAAAACACCAATTTAAGCGGAAGCGTAACTAATTGTGATAGACTTGGAATGTAAAATAAAGAGGTGCCTTGTAGCCATCGCCTGTGTCAATGCTGTACAGATGTTCAACATGATTCGATTGGCAACTATCTGACATTTACTTTTAAGTTTGCTATCTGGTAAAAATGCCACTGTGGGATGTGATTGGTCATATTAAAGTGGTGAGTGGTTTAAGAACATTTCCTCTCGATTTTACATTCCGTGGTGATAGCTAAACATCCCAGGTACAAAACAAGGCAACTGTAGAAAGATTATTACCATATTAATATTACATATTTATTGTACTTAGCTTATCTATGTTTAGAAAAATGAAAAGTTGCAAGTACTTCGGTAACTTCTGAAACTTGAGACGGTAGACGATGTAACAAAAATATAAACTTACTATTAAGTTCCACGCGAAAACAAACATACAAATTGATTCTTTAGATGAAAAAAAAAAACAACTTAACGAAAAATAGTATAAAAAATTCGACATAAAACTATAGAAATTATTTTTTCAACTGTTGATATAATTTAAACAATTTAAAAATATACATCAATTCGTTTAAAATTAGAACTAAACAAGTAGTTTGTAGGCGCTCAAGTGTTACAAACGGTTGGAATGACCAAACAACTAAAATAAAGTCATGATTGTCCATCACTAAGGTCCAACATTGCTACACAATAATGACCAATTAAAAAATCACCTCATAGTAGTTTTCTCACTCAAGATCTTAAAAAAAAACACGGCTCTGTGGCGTATAATAAATATAACACTCACATATTATTATAATACATTGAAATACATCTCAAAAATTCAAAATTAGAATCAAATTTTGTGGCAGCACTATGGACAGTGTTGCCACATAAAGATTTATCTTTTATACATACAATCGACACCAATGGAAGATTATTATATGCTGGAAGTATAGTATATTATTTACCCTTTATTTTCTACAATAGCAACATTAAAACGCATCGAACGCGGGACCGATTACAAAACATGTGTGTTTTTTAAAAGAGGTAATGAAACTGGTTGTATAGAAATTTAAGTTTCGAATGTTCAACTTTCGAATACGAGCCGTCTTATATTATTTCTTATGGAAGCAGCGTTTCAGTTATCAGGTCTTTTGTCTCTTTTACTCCTATACTAATCTGAATAGAGTAGAAAGGGATAAAAACACCTTTTATACAATACAGTAAAAGATATAAATGAAGAACAGGTGCAATCAAAACGAACCTCAATAATTTATGTTCTCCTTTTCATAGAACTATACTTTAAAATTAAAAATAAACTTTAAAAAAAATAACAGATTATCTGTGATAATATTATGCTTTTAATTTCGTACACACAAAAAAGGTCAGTATGACCAATTTTATGTTACTAACGATGTTGGAATGCCAAAATAAATTTCAATTTATTAACCCTAATATAATAAATGCGATAAATTCTAACTTTGTTACCTTTTGCGGTTAAACCACTAAATAGATTTACTAATAAAAATGGTTGCATCATCGGCTTTTATCTTGAAATTTTGTCAATGACCTAAAAAAAAAAAGGAAAATGGACAAGTGCACTGATTTGCACACTAGGTCAAAACATCACACGTCTCATAATCGGTGTAACAAACAAATGGTCACAAAACGTTATAGTTACATCACTACGCCATGGTCCCACCACTAGTGGTCAATAGAGATGTACTTAAATAACCGGTGTGCCGTCGTTTGTGCTCTATGGTTGTTGTCGTTGGCTTATTCAGTCTTTTTCGACTTGCTTGTGCTGGCCGCGCCTTCCACTATCGCGGGCTGGTCTTCGTAGCTGTAGAATTAAAAATATAAAAATTAATTTTAGAGAACTGATAATGTCTTGTATTTTATGTAAATGTAAGTAAAGTCCGACCAATAAAATAAAAAACCCGTACTGGGGGCGCCAAAAACATCTATGATTATGACAACACCAAGTATAGTGATACACATGTAAAATGCCAATATTTTTCAACACACTTGCTTATGAACAGGCTTTTATTTCCCCGCAATTAAGCACGGAATGACACCTAATATAAACTGTGACTTTTTCATTGCTTCTTCTTCCTCCTAGCGTTATTCCCAGTCGCATCCGAAGCTTTCAGCTTGGATTCTGGGGTCCGCTTTTACCAGTCATAGCTACAGATTTGGCTAGACCTCGATATTTTCCGTGAAGCGATTGCCACCTGACCTCCACGACCCAATGTTAACATTAGGCGATATCGAAGTTTTGCAGCTAGACCGTTGTTTTTGGACTTTTTAGGGCAACCGGGACCGTACCCATATTTAATGCACACAAATATTTGCACTGAGCGGGGATCGAACCCGCGCCTCCTGCGTAGCGGCCGCGTTCACTACCGCTACGCCACGGAGGCTGTCATGTTTTTCATTGCTATTATTCACAAAAGTGAGTTATAGACTTCTTTTTTTTAATTTCATTGATTAAGTTGCTTTGTTCTTAAAAAAGTTTCGATACAAAAAAGATCGTGTCCAACATTACAAACGAATTAATATACCTATTGCTTGCTCATTTCATGCAGCTTCGTATTTTAAAAGATAATTTCAACTTGTAGTACGTGTTTAATATACAAAACTTTCACTAAAATGTATTTTTTTTTCTCTGTTAAAAAATTAAGTTTTTCTCTGTTAAGTTTTCTGGTTAAAATAGAAAAATAGACGCGGCGTGTTATACTGGTTACAAGGACTGGGCACAAATCACAACACAGTAGTATCCGTATAATAGTTTACTGCTTGGAATGGTAAATACAAGTTAGACATACAGTTACATTACACTATGTATAGAACAGGGACCACGCGATATTGTTTTTCGGACTGCATAAAATTCTTGTATTTTATGCCTAACAGCACAGAGATCAAAATAATCGAGCATGATTTTCTTTTTTGCGTTAGGCTTATTTTTCTTAGGCGTAGAAAATACATTTGACGTTTGACCTTCTCTTTGTATTTTTATTACAGAAGATCGGGATATACCTAAAAATGTGAATAATAATTAGTCACAGTAAAATTTTAGGCCAATTTCAATTGCACGTACTCTATGATGTACCTACCCGTCATGTTGACAACAAGGTCCGTGATGTTATTTAGAGGAACAGAGTCCAATCCTTCCTCCTTTTTATCCGACAAATACTTTGTTATATTATAAATTACTTTTCTTAACTGGCTTTTAATAGTTTTCGGCATATTACTATAGTTTTGTAGTTTTGTAGCGTTCTCAAACTCATCAACACGCACAATTGACACCACACTGACAGATGACCATAATGACATTGTATCACATTGTATAGATTGTTACCATATGAAGAAATTAGTTCCAATAGTTTACCGCAATATGGCGAGGTATTTTATTTTACTGGTCGGGCTTTAATATAAAGTGTACAGTTATCAGTCTGTAGTAGGGAAGAAAAAATGCTTTCATCACACACATCATTTTAATTTAGTCGCAACTAAATTAAAAAATGTGTGTGATGAAAGCATTTTTACAATTGTGAGATCATGAAATCAAGTCACAACACATTGAATCACGAGGATGACGCATGATTGAACCTTTTTCGATATCAACAATTGATTCGAAACGGAAAATTGAAATTGTTCTGCATTATGCACGTTTGTCTTTCGTAGTTTTTCCTTTTTTTCCCATTACGAAAAATGTTACTGCTATGAGTTTGTGTGCATGTGTGCGTTTGTGCGTACGAAACTGCGTGCGTATGTGCGTCCGTATTTGTGTGGTGTGTGTGTGTGTATGTGTGCATGTGTGTGTGTGTGTGTACGTACTTGAACAGCGCGTTGATGTCCCCGCGCAGCAGCGCCAGCGACAGCGGCGTGCCGAGGCAGGCGGGCACCAGGTACAGCAGCGCGGGCTGCGCGTGCTTGAACACGTGCATCACCAGGATCGTGGCCAGCAGCCCCAGGATGTACGCCGTGAACGTCGCCCTGGGGACAACCACGAACATGTGCACTAGGGCCTAAAGGACCTTCCTGTTTATCGGCAATTCGTGAACGAACGTCACGCTTACCAACAAAGCGCTTACCCTAAAAACTCGCCTTGTGCAGACTCAGTACTTGTCAGGGTAGGAACACCTCACACATCATGTGTTTCCATGCAGTTGCAGAATACACAGGCGTGAACATGAGCGTTTTCTTAATGGGAATCTGAATCTTTGGGATGTGGTGAAAGTCAAATCAGATCCGGAGTCTTTGATGCCTGTGGTGAAAGTCAAATCGGATCCGGAGTCTTTGATGCCTGTGGTGAAAGTCAAATCGGATCCGGAGTCTTTGATGCCTGTGGTGAAAGTCAAATCGGATCCGGAGTCTTTGATGCCTGTGGTGAAAGTCAAATCGGATCCGGAGTCTTTGATGCCTGTGGTGAAAGTCAAATCGGATCCGGAGTCGTTGATGCCGGTGGTGAAAGTCAAATCGGATCCGGAGTAGCCAGTAGCCAACCCACCCTACTCTGCCTGGGTACGCGGTACGCCCATGCGCGTGAGTAACATATACGCCCATACAAACAATGTATTATAAATGCGAAAGTAATGGAGGG
This sequence comes from Eilema depressum, assembly GCA_914767945.1. Classification (NCBI taxonomy): domain Eukaryota; kingdom Metazoa; phylum Arthropoda; class Insecta; order Lepidoptera; family Erebidae; genus Eilema; species Eilema depressum. The sequence continues at coordinate 17,772,318 of OU612030.1, read as the reverse complement.
TAGGTGCACAAAAAATCCCCGCCCACCTCTCGACGCCTGCAGACCAGCCAAGTCGTGACTACGGGTGCTGCTAGCTGCAACGCACCCGACACGTCGGCACAAGTAAGTTCCATAATAATAATTAATCGCGATAAGTCCTGATACCACAAAAACAATGCGAAAGTAGCTCTGGCCGTCTGTCTGTTACGCTTTCGCACCTAAATCACTGAACCGATTTTGCTGTAAATTAGTACAGAGATATACTACTAACTAGAGCTTCTTGGGGAAAGCTAGTAACAACTAGTGATACTATACAAATCATCATCATAAAGTTTGTTTACCTGAAATAGAATTCCGAGTTGCGCTGCAGGCTCTTGTCGAAGCGAAGCAGCAAGGCGATGAAAATGCCGGGCACCACGATGTCACCCAGACCCAACATGGCGAAGTTGCTCGCGTCCAGACCGTTCACCAGCAAATCTTGTGGGAACACCACTGTGGAGCAAGTTATAGTCTTGAGAACTCGATTAAATTGCTAATAGTTATTTTCATCCTCCCATATTTTCAGAAAGAATATTTTTGCTCTAAGATATCTTTACTTTTTTATTTTTATTTTTAGATTTAGAACATCGTGTAGTTTGCGAATTCAAAACATTAAACCTTTACTTCTACTTCTATGGTGCTGAATATATCACACAACTTATTTATTTATGAAAAATTCGGGTTAGTCTCATAATGCCTACCCACTTGTCGTAAAACGTTCTGATTGCAAAATGACCAGATAGCAAAATGCCCAAGTTGCAGAATGTCTATATGGCGTAAAGTCTAGGGAGCAGAACGACTAGGTGGCTAAACGTTCAAGTTGCAGAATGTCTATATGGCGTAAAGTCTAGGGAGCAGAATGACTAGGTGGCTAAACGTTCAAGTTCAGTTCAGAGACTTATGTGGAATACCAGTGTACGACCATATTCGGACCACGGAAAACCACCGGTTACAAAAACAATAATAAAGCATCAATAGTAAAGGTTTTATTTGGAAATAATTATTACAGAAATTAAAATTTGGATATTATACCAACTAAGGACACCGTTTGTTTGTTTACAAATAACAACTAATAACTATAACTGCCTCGATTTACGTCATTTTTTTGCTGTAAATATAACCTCGATTAAGAAAAGATTATAAGACAAGTTTATTTAATATCAAAAGGACATCATTCACGCTGCATACATTTTTGGTCCAAAATTAAAAGTGCCGGCCAAAGAAAAAAATACGATATTTCATTAGAGCTTGCTCTTACTAGCATTTTTAATTACAGCGTCAAAGTTGAGGGACCACTTCCAACGGTTTTATTTGAGTTCAAAAATCTTGAAAACATTATCTTTTTATGATACGAACTAACTATTGAAAATGAATGAAAAATATTGTTCTGTATTGGAAGAATACTTCATAAAAGTTAGCATAATAAATGCTTCAAAAATTCATTCAAATGTTTATTTTGTCTGGATCATAGGTTCAATCACGTTACCGCGTTTGTAAGATTACTGAGGGATTACAAAGATAAAACGACAACAAACGAACAGGGGGTCAAAACGGACCAAAATTCTTCTTCAGTTTATCAACGGAGAATTATATCGGTTGGTAACTTGTTGGAAAAGTTGAGATGGGTAATTTCACGATGCCTAATTTTTTGGTAATTTCGGTGGCATTTTTCAATCATAGGTTTTCCGATGAAAAAATTTAATGGAGTTCTTTTAGAATATCTAGAATACTGATGTGTTCTATTAAGAACTCCATTAAATTTTTTCATCGGAAAACCTATGATTGAAAAATGCCACCGAAATTAGCAAAAAATTTGGCATCGTGAAATTACCCAGATAGATATTTTCAGCGTGTAAATTCACATCACTTATTTTATTATTTCGTTTTCATTATTTTTTTTAAAGTCCACAAACGAATATTTAAATCGAAACCTATTGGACGGTAGTGCCACGGGTAACTAAGTAGATCACGAGTAAATTTGTTGTATGCGTTCAATGAGCCAATCAGAGTAGTAGTGCCATGGGAAAGTAAAATTTCCCATGACACTACTGGTAGTGCCAAGCAGTAGTGCCACGGGTAATGGAGGATAAAAATGTATGTTTTCAAGATTTTTAAACTGAAATAAAAACGAGGGAAGTGGTCCCTCAACTTTGACGCCTTAATAAAAAATGCTAGTAAGAACAAGTTTTAACGAAACATTGCATTTTTTTTCTTTGGCCGGCACTTTCAATTTTGGACCAGAATGGGTGATGTCCTTTATATATGTTTTCTTTTACGGATGCTAATAAACATCCTACTACTTCCTTCTTTTACATAAATAAAAATGAAATGAAAGTAGACTTAGGTGCTATTCTAGCATCATGACGAAAAAAAAAAAGATTTAATAATTAAAAGATTCCTCATTAAACTCTAAATGGTGTGATCCTGACCATCACACCAGACAGTGCAGTGAGTGTGACAAGTGGACAAAGCAGTGTTAAGAATAGTAGGGTGGAGCACGTATTTTTTAATCAGTTGGTTTATCATTACGACAGGGACCACGGGTAGTTGTTTTGCTATGTAATCATTTTGCACCTTGTACCTTTTGCTATATACCTAGTCATTTTGCACCTTGGACCTTTTGCTATGTAGTCATTTTGCACCTTAGACCTTTTGCTATGTAGTCATTTTGCACCTTGGACTTTTTGCTGTGTAGTCATTTTGCACCTTGGACCTTTTGCTGTGTAGTCATTTTGCACCTTGGACCTTTTGCAATGTAGTCATTCTGCAAACTAGACATTTTGCAAAGTAGGTCTTTTACAACCAAGTCAATATGAGTCTAACCCAAAAATTCAGACTCGGAACCTCCTTGGTGTACTTTTGTTTTTAATTGGTTTTGCTCGCGTCATCTATACTATTATATAATTGTAAAGTGGTCGTGTCTGTACATTGGAGATATTTTTAAAAATATACTTGGGTTATGTTATGTTAACGATACTGAACACGAAAATATTTTTTTTGAATTTCCTGTCTGTTTGTCTGTTTGTCTGTTTGTCCGCGATGGACGCAAAAACTACTGGACGGATTTTGATGCGGTTTTTTTTGTTAGAAAGGGCTTACTCAGACTTAAAATCTTACGTTTGTTTGATCGCAATCGGTTGAGTAGAACCGGAGTTGTGAACAATATTGATATTATACGGAATATGAGCGGAAATATAGATGGCGCTTTTTTATTTTTATGGATGAAATTTTATATCTTATTACATCCGAGCAAGTATGTAAATAAATAGACTTTAATTCACATTTATAATTGTGTAAACAAATGCGATTTTAATCATGAAATTATTATTTTTTTGTCAATGAATTTATTTCCGTATACGTAACTAGATGGCGTTAACGCGGTTTTGAACTTACTATGGTTTCGTTCCAACTGGACGTATATAAGCATTTTTTTTACATATTTTTTTTTCAATTTCTAATTTGTCAGGTATGAAATAGATGTCGGTACTGTCTTAAGATCGGTTACAAAATCGTTTTCCACATAAAGACAGATTACTTAGAGCGTGGTGAAGGATATATTATATAGTGGAGTACTGGAGTAGACAAGAGATACAACGGGGAAGCGAAGGAGTAGGGGAAGGGCAAAGGTATGGGGAGTAGAGAGTCGAGTAGATACGCAGGTAGAGGGTTTTTTTTATACCACTTAGGTGGCAGACAAGCACACGGCCCACCTGATGGAAAGTGGTTACTGTGTCCTATGAACGTATGCAACACCAGGGGCGTCACACTCACCCTTCTTGAAGTATCTACCCCATACTATAGTCGTGAGTCGTACTGTAGTAATGAGGTCGCAAACAAGCACGCGGCCCTCCTGATGGTAAGTGGTTACCGTGGCCTATGGGTGAGTGCAACACCAAGGGAGTCACACTTGTGCTGCCTACCCTGTAAGAACTAAGAGCAGGGATGGTGAACCTTTTTTGTGGCTATCGTATAGCACGGGCGCATCTAAATACCTACTTTGTGGTGGCACTGCTGGCGTGCCCAAAAAATTGTGCCACGTGCCACCTTTGGCACGCGTGCTTTTGGTTCGCCATTCCTGGATTAGAGCTTGGTGAGGGATATAGTGGAGTAGACAAGAGATACAACGGGGAAGGGGAAGGAGTAGGGGAGAGGGTGGGGGACGGGCAAAGGTATGGGGAGTAGAGAGTCGAGTAAATAATGCAGATAGAAGGTTTTTTTTATACCACTTAGGTGGTAGACAAGCACACGGCCCACCTGATGGTGAGTGGTTACCGTGGCCTATGGGTGAGTGCAACACCAGGGGAGTCACACTCGTGCTGCCTACCCTGTAAGAACTTAGAGAATCTGTCTGACAAAGCCTTTGGTTTTCCCACTGACAGCACAAAGCACAAGCTACTCTCCAGTGAGCTTTGGCTACCCTACTCACCGTCGGAAACACAACACGAGGTTATTAAGCCGCGGCCTTATGTAGACCTTCTGTAGGCCGGAGATACTTCCCCAGTCCGACTGCTCCATTGGGACGAATATACCGAGTATATGGCGAGTACAATGTCTAATCAGCGTTTAACGCTCAACTTTCAGCACTATTTACAACACCACGCGATAAACGACATCCACGCGGGCGGAGCCGCGGGCAACAGCTAGTTCGTCATAATAATCTTACTCTCTCGTCGAAAATACTCTTTCCGAGATGGGGGGATGAAAAATGATTGATCTCACAGTTCTGACAGTTTCAGTAGCGTGGCGGTAGTGGCGTGCTACGCAGTTCGATTCCCGCTCAGTGTAATTGGTCCGGGTATTTCTGTGCCTCGGACAGCACGGTAAGTCGTCGGTCCCGGTTGCCATACGAACATCTATGGCAGTCGTTACGGGTACCTAGAGCCCTAAAAAGTTCAACAACTAGTCTAACTACAATATTTCGATACCGCTGGGACTAGGACTCAGTGACTGGTAAACCACTCTGGACATAATTATCGAACCGATCTGAAGTCCCACGATACAACAACGCTTGAATTTTTATGGTTTGCTGTTAAAATAATAATTATTAAACACTAGCCTTCCGCCCGCGGCTCCGCCCACGTGCATCTCGGTTAACGCGACCTTTACTCATATCTCCGGTTCAACTCAACCGATTGCGATCTAACAAACGTACGATTTTAAGTCTGACCAAGCCCTTTCTAACAAAAAAACCGCATCAAAATCCGTTCTGTAGTTTTTGTGTGCATTGCGGACAAACATACAGCAAATTCAAATAAAATATTTTCGTGTTCAGTATCATTAACATAACATAACCCAAGTATTTTTTTTAAATATCTGCAATGTACAGACACCACCACTTTACAAATAATATAATATTATAGATATAGATTTCAAAGTCAGTTAGTTACTAGAATACAATCGTAGTAATAATTATAGTTAATTACGTATTTTGCGACTGCGTGCAAATCACCTTTTAATGCTGTGAATTGCAATGAAACTGGTTTATAACACGCTTAGGTACACAGGTTCGCTTGCATCTAACTGACTAACAAGTTAACTAACTAATTTTTGAGGTCAAATTTAATCAACTGTCTTATCGATGCGAAACTTTGTATGTAGTATTTGGATGACAATGATTACAAAGTTAGGCGGAGGATCGGCAAAGGTGGCGCATATTGGGAGAGGCCCATGTCCAGCAGTGGACTGCAAGAGGCTAATTGATTGATTGAAAGTTAACGAACATACAATTCTATAGATAAACCTAAATCGATGTACAAGCATGTAGGCTACATGTTAATCCAACGACCCCCTGACAATACCTAATACCAACCTTATCACTAACATTAAAATGACAGTGTAAGGTTGATGTCAAAAAAAAAAAAATTGGTAACTGAGTGGGTAAGTAACTGTATAGAACAGCCCATTTTTTTTTGCAGAAATACCTTCGGATACCGGTCGGTCGGGGTACGACACATCTCTCTGCCGCCAACCTCCGGAGGTTATACCTATCGAGACACGTATCTTGGACCTAAATCTCAAAACAAACGAGACCCTGGCGTACACGGATTGTTTTGTAACAATCTATGCTTGACGAATGTGAGCTCGTCCACCGCAGTAGCACCCTGTGCTATCCTCAAAAGACACCCAAGAAACGTGTACTGCGCGTATAGAGCACATTTTAGGTCCAAGTCGATATGGGGTTCTTTAAGAAGGGTATTAGAAGGTTTCTTCAGGGTCGGCAGCACGAGTGTGACGCCTCTGGTGTTGCATACGTCCATAGGCCACGGTAACCACTTTCCATCAGGTGGGCCGTGTGCTTGTCTGCCACCTAAGTGGTATAAAAAAAAATACACGCGTAATTTTGCGCGCGTTAGTCAAAGTCAAATAGACCATCAAAACGGCACTTACAAAACGTCAATAATAAACATATATGTACTAAAGAATAGCTTAGCAAATGGACCACCGCACCGGTTCGAAACGCGGCCCCGGCCTGAGAAGACTCCGGCAAGAAACTCAGCGGGCTTTTTTTTTTGGTCTATTTACAAAAAATGCTTAGTCTACTTAGTCTAAATACAATCATTTGTTTGAGCAAGCAAGTTTATCATCTAAATATTCTTGTATTTTATAATAGCCTTTTTGGCACAATTTCCTCTTAACTTCATTTTTAAATTTATTTATAGGTTAAAAAAAGCATGTTACGTTTGATAGGCGCCTCGAAGCTCTTGGCGACGGTGACCATGACGTTGGTGCCGAAGACCCAGAAGATGTCGTAGAGGAACAGGCCGCACAGTAGGATGCAGCCCGTCACCACGTTGTTGAGGTGCAGAAGCTCCACGCCGTTGATCGCGAACGCTATGCCGAACAGGTTGTTTGCGATCCAGTGCTGGCGACAAAATACGGGTATATAAATCACTTGTTGAAATTGCAGAGCTCATAGCTTGAGAAAGACTTGGTCCACTTTGGATCGTCGCAATTTTTAAGGTGTGTGTAAATCGCGCCCGCTCCTATTTGCCGCGCGAGCCAATATGCATATTAATTTAGTTCGAGTGCGGCAATGCTCGCCCCGTTTACATTGGGCGCGGCGGCTGCGTGCGGCAAATGAAAGTCAACTATGGTCGAAGCTGCCGCACGTATGGAATGGAATGGAAAGGGGACTCTTTTGTCCGCACATAGCCTCCTTTTTGGGCCATTGTGTGTAATGCGGCCGCTCGTAATTTATACGCACTTTTAGGATAAGCATTATGAGAAAGACAATAGTTATGGTTAACAATAATCGATAACTATAAGTGATTTACAAAGATGGTAATTTTAAGAAAGTGCTCATTCGAGGAAGAAGTCTTTTTCGACCTGAAAGGAGGAAATATTATTGTGCAATATGTAATAAAAAGCAGTTACCTTCTTGAATAAGTACCAGGCGCCCAGACATAGCGAGATAAGTACGCAGATGACGTCATACGAGGTGAACTTGTAGTTGATGATGTCGGAGCGAGTGTCCCGCTCGCCGCGCGTGAAGTGGATGTGGTACGACACGTTCGGGATCGACGCCGGCACCATGAAAGATATTATTGGGCTGGACAGAGAAAAAAAACATTTGTTAGATATTTAAAGGTTCGAAGAAAGAAACATGCGCCGGAGTTTTTGGAGACTTCTGATAAAAGTAATAGCAGTCTGTATAAAAAGTATTTCGTATAGAATCGTTTGCGAACGTTCGTAACGTTCGAGTAACGCATTCACCAGTTTACCCCCTAAGTCAAGAGTGCCTAAAGAATTTCCACTTCAAAAACATCAGCTACGGAATCACGTATTCACGGTTCAGATCGATTTCGCCATAGCCTTATCTGTACAGTCGACAAACGAGATATGGTTGCACTTTATACGGTCGCACAGTAGGTATCTCCTTTGTCGACTGTACAGAGAAGGCTATGGCGAAATCGATCTGAACCGTGTGGTTTACACGTTGTTCCATCGGGGACCTATCATGACGAACCTGGGTATACCTAAAAAGGAAATTCCCCAGAATACTGCCATTATTTTATAATTACTTAAAAATAATCTTACGAAAGCCGTGATCGTGTTGATAACTTGCCAAGTCATACTAAGAATATAGAACAAAAATGCTAAGTCATCACAACATTTGAAATAATGTAATGAATTCTGTCACGAATGCAAACTGGTACTTTGAGTGTAAGAGAAATGAAGGTCTAGGAATGATAGACGTGTAAAAGTACGACTCCGTAGACGACGGCATACAGCAGGCGATGATATATGCCGCGAAGATAGTCGGCTTAACTTGTATGAGACTATTGAGATGACGCCGGCAACCCAGGAACTCTGTTACCTATATCTTCGTTTCCATGTGGGAAAAAAAATCGCAACGCATTCGCGTACATACGTGATCTTGATAATATCTTGATGTATGAAAGAAAATTCCAAATAGCAATGCGGTTGCGCCCATATGTTTAAACACAAATGGACGCGAATGCGTTACGGTTTTTTTCTTTCTTACATGATGTTAGAATTTAAACGATATCCTATATGGAAAGTGCTTCACTTTTGAAGAAGTGTAGCATTAAATATTAAAGGTTCTTTTGTTCAATTACAATTGGACAGGGTGGTGCAATAGGGTTAAAAGATATTTCATGGTTTTATTCCCGGGCGAAGCCGGGACACTGGCCGCTAGTAACGTCAAAAATTACACAATACAGGAAGCTGGCGGCCTACCTTCACGACTGAAGAGGCACGAATAAAGCAGAATAAAAAAATGAAACAAAATATCTCGATCTGCTTTGAAAGATCCTACTAAAAAGCGAAATAAAAATTCTATACTACCTACCTCTCAAACATCTTAATTATGAACAGCTGGCGCTGAAACCAGCGTGCTAAAGAATAAGTAGGGCCGGGCCACACACCCAAGCAGCAAGCACACAACAAATGCACCTACACACTTATATTGATCTATACCTATGCCCCAGCCCCAAATGCTTCCTAACATTTAGCACTAAAAGAATTGACGGTGTAAATATAGGTGCATTTTGCTATGCTCGCTGCTTTGGTGTGTGGCCGCTTTCCACGATCCGCGATTAACAGACGCTGCGGGATTTCACGAATCATCGGCTCATCCGTATCGTGAGTCGTGCAGACACGTTTCGTTCGTGAAACCTCGCACCGTGGAAATCCGGCGTAAGACATTAATAAAAACACTACGCTGCATATTTTACCAACGGAACTTTCGTGCATATATTTTCAAACATTATCATGCATATGAAGCCGTATGCACAACCGCAAATGAGTAGATACCTAACGCAGTGCCGTAACTGAAGTGCTTGTTGTGGTCGCTTTGGTAGCCGAAGCTCGGGAGATTGCGCCTGGCATCTCACGTTGCGGTACGCACCCATCCATGGCCTACGGAATCGTACCTTGGTTGACGTTAAACGGAATCATCATAATTTGGGGTATTCGACTGTCTCTCTAGTCAAATTAGGGTCGCCGCAAAACGGGCCACACGCGCCAGTCACAAACGCCGCTACATGAAGCTTGAAGCGGCCACAAACGTGGCTGAAGCGCTGGCGGCACGACAGACACTTATGGCCGATGGTTGACATTTGCGGTAGGAAGACGCTACTTTTTTAACCCGTGCGCGCAGTGTCAGAATAGACTCTGATGTAGGGGTTAGGGTGGGGAATCGCGTGAGTGATGTGTGGTGGTGTTTTGTGTCGGCGTTTAGTGGTCGGCGCGGGCCACAAGAAGCGAGCAGCGACGATTGTAGCGTGTAGCGGCCACCGGCGTCAAACGTGTGTGTGTCAAAAAACTACAGAAAAAATGCCAGTGGCGGCATCTTGGGGTTGTGGCCGGTGGCTCGTGTGCCCCAGTTACTTTTTACTAAACATCAAAACGGAAAGTTACAATGAAACAATTGTGAATTGTGTCATATTAAAAATAAATAAAAACGATAAAATAAGAACAGACGCAACTTTTACTGCTGTTATACCTATTATAACATGCTTACCTTAATGAGCTCAGTTAAATAAATTTATGTAAACTACAGGAAAGTACTCAATTTTGGAACACGCCCATTGCGTCAATATGCCTAGCAGTACTTTAAAATCATGTTTACCTTAGTCAGTTAGAGGCGCGCTGGTGACTTGAGTTTTGTACGTAAGGTCCCAGGATAAAATAGAAGTGGGGACCCAGTCTTTTTAGGACCCAAGGGGTAAAAATAAATAAATAAATATTCTACAACATTCTACACAACGCTATCTAGACCCATGGTAAGCTTAATTAGCTTGTGTTATGGAATCTAGAATGCGGATATAAATACTTAGATACTTTTTTTTTTTTGTAAATACATACATATTATACATAGAAACACCCAGACCAATGCAAATATTTATATTCATGCATACAAATATTGGCACTGAGCGGGGATCGAACCCGCGCCTCCTGCGTAGCAGCCGCGTTCACTACCGCTACGCCACAGAGGCAGTCAAAATGGAACTTTATTCTCCGCTGTCTTTATCACTATACGCTACCAGGCTATATTTCTGTTGCCGCTATATATCCTGGGTATAAGGGTGTCTCTCGTGCAACAAACGTGATTTTTTTTACCGTTTTTTGCTCAATATTTACAAGGGCTAAAGGTTGATGCTTGAAATATTTAGTTGGATATTCACTTTTTATTTTTATTTTATTTATTCTTTATTGCACAAATAAGATGTACAAAGACACTTTAAAAATAAAAAAATAAAATAAAAAGAACATCCTAGTAGGCAGAGATCCAATGTTTCCACTTGCTACGATCCTGTCATACAACTTTCCCTTGTACTGTCATTATTGTTTTCACACACGTTCGCGCGCCGGTCAGGTCCACTGGGAAAGAGGGGTTGACTGTATGTATGTAAAATGAACATTTAAGGGGCTTTTCGCTTGTTATTTCAGAAGATAGACAACGGAACCGACCGTGCGCGAGTCCAGCTCGCACTTAGCCGGTGTTTTTCTCTTAGTAAATTTGCTAAATAGCATTGATAAAGTGCCTGGATAACGGCAATAGGAAGCCAATAACGTGGGACTGGAAACAGCTGACGAAATGTGGATACACCTCTGGCTACCCCTTCAGGTATATACAAGTATGATATAACAGCCTTTAGAGACTTCCTTGTAACAATATCTTGCTTCTAACTCCTTGCAGGCTATTAATATAACAATTATGTAAATAAAACAGTTGTATAGTGCTGTGGTTACACTCTGTGAACATGAAGCGAAAATATTTTGATGATGCATCGTAACATAATCATTTTATTATGTAATTAGATAACTTACTTTCCTTATTTTAAAATGTTTCAAAGATCCTATCCTACTTCATGCTGATATTATAAATGTAAAAGTTTGTGAAAATGTTTATATTCAAATTACGCTCTGACGGCTGAACGAATTTGGCTGAAATTTAGTACAGGGATAGATAACAGTCTTGAATAACACATAGAATGTACTTTTTATCCTGGGAATAGGTTCCCATAGACTGCAGGGAATGGGACAAAAATTTAACAGGAATTTCGTTCTAAAGTGCCCTTTGGAGACCAGTGTTTCTTACACCTTTCCTAAACTCCTACACTCCTTCAGAGGGTACGACTGCCATCTCGCCCCCAACCCTGAAAGGAAGCTTGCGCCAATGCTGTTTCTGTAAATCAGCAGGTGTAAAACTTGCAGTTGAGGCTTGCCCCCGAGAGCCTTGGTGGAGCCCCAAAATATAACCATAAAGAACTCGGTAGATCTACAGAGTACAGACTTCTCAGCGTCATGTTATGGATACTTTTCAGTTTAGTTTTTTGGCGCCCTTTGGCCAGAGTCTAGGTAAATGCTAGTAGGATAAAATTTATACCCATTCCGATACATGGTGATGTATTTACTAAAACCATGATACATTCAAAGTTTCGCGTTTTAAAACTACTATCGTAGTTTTTTTTGGCATTTATAGAGGGTTATCCTTAGTTGTCACTATTGCGGCGACAGCTAAATAGACGATTACATGATGAGCTTCCTTCAGCCGTCCTGTTTCAAGCGTGAGCTCACATGCGACCACCTGTTCGTACACATAATATTGTGCAAAAATATGTCCAATTTGCACAAAACAGTATGCCGTGTAGGCAGTATAAGGCAGCGGAAGCCCTCAGTTATTTTTCCAGTATGAGGTAAATACATCATTTACCTTATTATAGTAAAAGAAATAATGTAACAGATTTAAATGTTTTACGAACCTGAGTAGATGACTCAACGCGAGTACTCCGAGGAAGAAGAAGTACCCAGTAAGCAGCAGATTAATGTACTCCTTGGAGAAGAACTGGAAGAACACGTAGAGACCGAAGAGGGCGCATGACGCGATGATAGGGAACATCAGCGCATCTTTGTTTGACATAGTCTCTGTGCGGCCACCAGAATCCTTCAGACAAATTGGATAATAAATATCGATTGGCATTTTACTGTGATAGAGTGTCAAAAAAGCAAGGGAGGTAGGTAATTCCTACTCACTCACTTCACTGAGACAATATTACAATTATCGCTTTTTCATTTTTAAGGTGCGGAAAAAAAATAACCCTATTAATAAGATTCCTTTGTCTGTGTGTCTGTCACTAGGCTGTATCTTGTGAACCGTGATTGCCAGGCAGTTGAAATTTCCAAAAGATAATGTATTTCTGTAGCCTCTACAACAATAAATACTAAAAAGAAAATAAAATCAATATTTAGGGCAATCAATGGAAGGAACCCATTGTATGTGAGCCCGACTCACATTTGGCCAGTTTTTAATTTTATTAACATTAAAAGAATTCAGTTTTTTTTTTCTTATAAGTTAAATTTAAAATTGTTTTCAGTGGCGCAACACTAGGGAAGCCTTGTGGTTATCAACATATTAAGATTAACTTATCAACACCTTACAACTGTGTCCAATTTACGTACATTATATTTATTTATTTTAGCATAATATTTTGATTGGTGTACAATAAAGTTTATTTCAATCCTATTTGAGCGGCTTTATAAAAAACTCAACAAAAAGTAAAATAACTCAATGTACTTTTTTTTGTTGTATATTAATTTGCATATTGTCATGGTTAAGTACTTATCTAAACTTACTTAAATTATTATTTAACACACTATTATTTAAATAGGGTAGTGATAAATATGTATTTATTTAATATGGGTAAATGTTTTTTTTTATTTTATTAATTACCAAAATTACTAATATTTCCTATAACCCCTCCAATTGAATTAAATTGCTTGTGTTAGGAATAGATTCACATCTGGCTAGGAATCAAAACTTGGACCCATTGATCATAAGATGGTCTCTTAGCCACTGAGCTACTGATCATATATATTGCTATATCACCTGAGTGTGCAGACAGGTTGATAGAATATTCTCATGGAATGAGACAGTCATGTCATGTTTTTTTTTTTTTGGTCTATTTACAAAAAATGCTTAGTTAACTTAGTCTAAATACAATTGTTTGCTTGAGTAGCATGCATGAGTGAACAGCTCATTTCCTCCAGCTAGTTTATCATCTAAATATTCTTGCTTTTTATAATAGCCTTTTTGGCACAGTTTCCTCCTAACTACATTTTAAAATTTATTTATAGCCAAATTTAATTATGATAAGGTTAGCATAGTGTACAAATTCTGCCTATAGCCTAATAATGAAACAATTTGGAATATTGATTGAAAATATCTAAATCAAAACTATATCTCAAAGAGGATTGCATTAGGCAGCAGAGTTAATGACATGATACAACAAAACTAGCTGTCTTAAGTGTATAATCTAAATACACAATAAATAAGTCAATCATCAGAGCAATGGCACTATTACTGTATTTGGATTACCCCTTGCCTATATTATTGCAGAAGTAACTGCCAATGTACCCCGAGCTCCGAACCCCAAGGTTAGAAATGAAATGAAATTTAATAATTTATTTGCCAGAATGCAGGTGTTGCATACGTCCATAGGCCACAGTAACTACTTTCCATCAGGTGGGCCGTGTGCTTGTCTGCCACCAAAGTGGTATAAAAAAAAAAGGGAAACAAGATAGACCTTATTGTTACAATTAGGGATTGCAAAATTCGAAAAATTTTCAATTTCGAATTATTCGAATTCCACTTGACCTAAATTCGAATTATTCGAATTATTCGAATTTTTCCAAGTTTTTTTTTTTGCAATGGAGCATATTTTATTACATTTGGATTTTTTAGTGAGCATACCTACACTGATCAATAAGAAAAAAAAGGCAGCCCATTTTTATACAATTTGCGTTTAATAAACTTTACTTAATTATATTTGCTTGGTATCTTGGTATCTTATTAAGTGAGCATTCCCTCATTCATACTCACTCTCAATTTAATAAAAGTAAATCTTCTTCTAAACATTTAAAATCACAGTCTCAATCTGAACTTAATAAAAGTACGGGTTTCGTCTTCTGGTCTTGAAGCTGGACGGACATTGTGGTGGTGTCATATAAGCATCTCAGCACCTCGATGTATCGCCAATCGACACAACACCGCTGCAGGGCATCCAGCACTACCCACGTTTCGATAGAGTCGAAGGCTTCTTCGTAGTCCACAAGCGCCATACACATGGGCGATTGTACTCCTGATTCTTTTCTACAATCTGCCGAACAGTATGGATCTGGTCCACGGTACTATAGCCTTTTCGAAACCCGGTTTGCTCAGGTGGCTGGAACTCGTCGAGATTACCCGCGATGCGATTTGTGACGAGCATCGAGAACAACTTGTAGACATGGCTCAGGAGTGAGATGGGCCTGTAGTTCTTCAGCAAGGACTTATCACCTTTTTTGAAGAACAGTACCACCGCACTCCCGCTTCATGCCCTAGGTGTTAGCCCTTGCTGGATGACGGAAATAATGAGACTCCCTAGCTCTTTCAAGATTGGAGCGCCACCTGCTTTCAATAGCTCAGTAGTAATTCCGTCATCACCAGGGCACTTGTTTTTCTTCAGTTGCCGGAGAGCCATCTCTACCTCGCACCGCTCGATATCTGGCGTCTCCTCGGTGTAATGGCGCGTGACTGGGGACCTGTGGTCTTCATAGCTGTGTTCCATCGGTTTACTTATCCGTGATGCATATAGCTGTCCATAAAATTTCTCGATCTCCTCAAGTATCTTGAACTTTGAGGTAATTGTTTTGCCAACCCCAGTTTTAAGTTTCGTCAGATGGGGCCTCCCCAACTGCTGAGCGAACAATTTCAACCCCCTATTTCACTCAATTGCCTCCGGGATAGTGCGAGTGTTGGAGTGTCGGGGGTCGCGTCGTATCAGCTTTTTGATTTGTTGGTTTAAGGCTCTTCCATCCGATGAAGATGACTGTGTGGATGGTTGTTCATGCCTCTTCCTCATAAGTTCGAGAGTCTGTCTGCGTTTTCCGGGAAACAACTTTCCAGACACTTCCTGCAATGTTTTGACCACTATGTTGGCCTCCTCATCAATGCTGCTAGAGGTTTCCAGTATTGCGAAAAGATTCTGAAGTTTTAGTTGGGACTTTTCGGACCCTAGAGCTACTCGGAACGGCGTGGGTCGGAGGGTTTATCTTATCATTCGGAATCTTTCAGCCTTGATGTTGATATTTAGAGAGCCTCGGATAAGTCGGTGATCGCCCCCAGTTTTAAACTTATTGAGCACAGAGACATCTCTAAATATGTGCTTACTGTCCGTTATGAAAAAGTCTATCTCGTTCTTTATCGCAGAGTCCCGGCGTTGCCAAGTCCATTTCCTGTGGGGTTTTTTCTTAAAGAACCTATTCATAAGAAGAGCCCCTGTAACTCGAGAAAGCTGACTAGCATTTGCCCTATGCGATTTCTGCTCCCCACTCCATAACGTCAAATTTTCGTCTCGCTGCGTTCTTGTACTCCCACTTTGGCATTGAAGTCCCCCATAACAACTTTGTAAGTGGCCTTGGCGGTGTGATTCATTGCCTTAGCAATATCCTCATATACCACTTCGGCAGTTTCTTTGGGGTAAGACGAGGTTGGCGCATATACCTGTATCACCTTCAGCGAACGACTGTTCGTGATTTTCAGGACAAGGTACAGACAACTTCAACAACGCTGCTGATGAGGTCCTTTTTACCAGAAAGCCGACTCCTCCCTGGGAGAGCTGATCACCTTCTCTAAAATAGAACAGGTCGCCTGAATCAAGGGTTGTCGTGTCCTCCCCTTTCTTCAGATCTCTGACAGTCTCAATATGTGCCAGTTTATGCGAATTAGTTCTACCTCGAGTTCGGTGAGGTGCTCGTCCAGCAGTAGTGTACTGCAGTTATAAGCTGCCAGCAGTAGATGGTTTCGGTAGCCTCCCGCTACCATGGCTGGGAATAGCGGGACCATCGGGAACTGGGGGCCTTTTATTTTGGCGTCAGTGCATGGTGAGAGTGTCTAGCCTACTATTGCGTAGTAGTTTTTCATGATAGTAACCGAAATTCGAATACTTGGTTTTAAAATTCGAATTTATAAATTGGCCCAAAAATTCGAATAATTCGAATTTTTCGAATTTCGAAGTATTCGAATTGCAATCCCTAGTTACAATGGCCCATTTACATTCTACCATTATGGAGTGCAAAATAAATATTTAAATGATTTGAATTACACTGCTATAGTCTGTATAGCCTACAGATCGTCGTCTGTCAATCAGTCGGTATATTGGTAAGGTGAGGTTGGCTTGGGCGCCTAAAATCATAGTTGAGCCCTAAAACACCCAGCAACAACAAGAAATGAAAGGTTACTTTTTAATTTGACAACATTCACTTCACACCTGAATATTCCTTCCAATATTATTGTGTGAATTGTAAATTATCTATCGAAAATATTTTATTAATAATATAGATGTAGTGTATCAAATTGACTGAGAAAGGTTTGCAATAAAAATTGACTGCTGAGTGAATTTTCAATCAGTCACAATTTATGATAATAAATTAATTACGATTGCGATAACTACTTCTGAATGTATTAGAACGTCATACTGTCATACTATGTCTTGTAGCTCTCAACTGGACAAGGACCTTCAGCTTTGACAAGTCAACATATGCCACGATGATGATACGTGTGTTTTTCTAATTGGACTTAAAGATATGCCGCCAACATGTGATAATATTATGTACAATTAATAGGATATAGTAGTACTACTTACCTTTTGTTCCTTCAAGTATTTCACCGACCGAAATGATCCGAAAAATATAGGTAAAATAGCCATAATCACTAAACTCAAGTAAGCAATCGCGACGCCTTCAATACTCGTCGGTGGTTTGTCTGTAACATTTTTAACAGCTTCTCTGACTGTATTTTCAATAGCTATAGGAATTTCTGTCGCTGATTCTGCCATTTCGTATGATATTTTTGTTAAAATGCGTGGCGAGATAGGCTTCGCACTACGGACCTACTTTGACAGGAAATTGACATGTGTACAATTCAAGTTTTATGGTTGGCAGACAGTAGGGTGGAGCCAATAAACCGTACTTTATCGAAACATAACAGCGATTTACTAAAATTATCATATTAAAGGAAAAGGAAAGATGCAAGATCTAACAAGTTCCTTTCCTTTCATAATGAAGAATTGAGTAGTTGAGAACATTAAAGGCGTGAAAAGTGTCTAACTAAACATGCAAAATAATTTTCAGGAATTAAATGAATGTTGGGGAAAAACACTTGCCAATGTCAGCTCAAAAGGCCAGAATTTAGAGAGTTAACCTTTCAAATTCACTTTAAAAAAACTAGTGTCAAAATAAAATAACTCAAACAGGACAGAGTACTTTCGTTTCTAATTTTCCATCTGAATATAATTAATTATTAAACCATAGAAGTCATGCTTACGCGTAAAATAACCCCTATTGATAGTGTGTGTTCTAAAAAGTAATTATTATAATTAAAAATGGAAGTTTCGGGTGGTGCGGAGGAAGGTTTTGTGAGAGAATGGTCTCCGTGTTCACATATTTTAAATTTAATTCCACCTCGGATACAGACTGGTATATTTTCTAACGAGCTTTATTTAACTTGTGTTGATGCGGTAAGCGAGTATATTGCATTGGGGACCAACGTTGGACTTGTGTACTGGTACGATCGAAAAAAGGGGAACATTCAGAGATTGAGATGTGAGGTAAGATCTATCAATATGCCAAGGATTGCTAACTTAATCCTCAGCTAGACATGTCCTTGTATATAATTAATAAGTTTCTAAAGTTCTCAAATTGATTTTCATCAATAAATTCATCATACATTTATTTTTCCATATTTATAAATTTTATATCTATTTATTATTTCAATATTACAATAGAAGTTTATATTAATCTACCATATCATATTTTTATTTAATAAAAACAAAGGAAGGAAATCATATAATAAAATATCATCATCATAGGAAGTCCACTGCTGGACATAGGCCTCCCCCATAAAATATAATTACTATTAACTTTTAGTCTGAGACTTTAAAAACTTCAACATTCAATTAAAAACTAATCTGTTTGTAAACATTAGTCAAAACATGTTTGTGAACTAAACATGTAAGATAATAATATACAAACCAAAGGCTTAGATAAAGTTGATTAGATATTGGTTGTATACTGTACTACATTTGGTTAGGCACTTTAACTAAAGGTAAACTATATTGTAGGGACTTTTTATAAAAACACATATTAAACAAATAAACTAGGCTAACTAACTGAAACTGACTAACTATTGGTTTGATTTCAAGTTTTAGTCTTCAAATTAAGTTTCTAAACAGAAAAAATATTTATAAACTGAGTTTTTAAATAAAACATATTAAATAAACTCATCAAGATTGTCTATAGTTAGTCAAGTACCTTATACCATACCATATAGTTAGTATAGGACCAAGACATATAAACTAGGCTAACTAACTAGTGAGTTAGTTAGCCTAGTTTATATGCTAGTGAGTTAGTTAGCCTAGTTTATATGTTAGTGAGTTAGTTAGCCTAGTTTATTTGTCTTATATGTGTTTTTATGAAAAGTCGCTACAAGATTGTTTTCCTTTAGTTTAGTATCAAACTGAATGAAGTATAGTTCAATCAATCAATCAATCAATCAATTAGCCTACTGCAGTCCACTGCTGGACATAGGCCTCTCCCAATATGCGCCACGTTTGCCGATCCAAAGTATAGTTATCTATTGAATATTCTAATGAGGATGCTGGTGATAACTTGGAGCTAACCACTGAGGAAATACCCTTACCAAAGATTTATATTTTTTCCTCTTATCAGAATAATTAATTTGTAGACCATAGGTCAGTTACAACTTACAAGTCTTATCATTATATTTTTATTCTACATCCTACCACATTGAGTGATGCTGTCCTGCACACTATAGACAGACGTTGTATGTATGAACCAATACCTTTCAGACCCACCATACCACCGGCCATAATACTGGTGGTATGGTGGATCCAGAATGGTACCATCTTGGGAGAAATAGAGATTTGACAAAATTCTATCAGTTAGTCATTTTGTATCAATGTAATGTAGGCAGTTTAGAAGACTTCTCAATCAATTTGACATGATATCTTAATATACCCCTCCCTCCTCCCTGGTGATATCTCATGATTTTTTCCAAACTCCCCCCCCCCCCCCCCTTTTGAGCCTCACGTGATTAATGGACAGCCCCTAACATGTAAATGTTTTGCAAATGACAAGAGGAATTTTCAGGCTTCAACATCATCCATAACTTACGTGAAGATAGTGAACACAGTGGACTACATGGTAGGGGCAGGCAACGCAGCAGGGCAAGTTACAGTGTTCCAAATACCCAAGCCACATCCTGAAAATGTTCCCGACTCATTTAAACCCAAAGTGGAACCCAAAGTTGAAAGGTAAATTAATTCTTTACAGCTTTTTTTACTTATAAAGGTTATAAATAAGCATACTGTTGATGATCAATAAAATAAATACAACTGAGGTGTTACTTGCATGAATGGAATGGAACGTAATGAAGAAATAGTTCATTAGGAGTTAAGACTTCCAGGAGTCTTTGCGAAAGTCATAGGGAATTTAGAGTTCGGCTACTTTTCCGTGCGGAAATCCCTCAGATACCCCTTTTTCCGTGCGGAAATCCCCTCAGATACCCCTTTTTCCGTGCGGAAATCCCCTCAGATACCCGCCCGGCAGGGGCGGCTATGTCAGACTCTACTGCCTACTTAAACCGCACGCCGCCTCTGGTGCCATCTAAGATAGAACATAAATCAATTAGGTAGGTAAGTATCTAATCTACCTAATCGACTTATTTCCCACACAGCTTTGTCTATTTTTTTGATGTCCTAAAATTTCAATTCAACGTGTTCTATACACAACCTTGACAAAAGTCAAGCTAAATAAATCTAAAATCAGCTCTGCTTTTGTAACGGACAATAGTATATTTAAATAACAAAAGCAGAATTTAGATTCTACATAGTATCTATATGTAAAATATAAGTGTTTGTATATTTTTAGGTACACTATAGGGGACTTGCATAAAAGCAAGATAACGGCGATAGAATGGTCAAAGAACGGCATGCGATTGTTTTCCGGCGACAAGAATGGGGTTATTATTATGACTGAGATCGACTTCTATATGGTAAGTGTTATCCATACTCCATACTAATATTATAAATGCGAGAGTACCTCTATCTATTTGTCTGTTACGCTTTCACGCCTAAACCACTGAAACGATTTTGACGAAATTTGGCACAGAGGTAGATTAGATCTTGGGAAAGGAAAGGACATAGGCTATGTTTGGTCACAATAACCGACATCCGCTCGGGCGGAGTCATGGGTAAAAGCTAGTACTATTATATGTTTGCTGTTTCCACTCTGGATGGTGATGGCCAGCCTCTGCCGTCTCAATGAGCTTTCGTCCAATCTCCTTTGTCCAAAGTTCGCGTATGTAATATGCAGACCAATCAGAACATCAACATAAGGACTGATCAATCATCAACCAATGACGTGAGCCCGTTCGCGCGTGATTGGTTTAATGTAATCTATGATTGGTTGATTGGCGTGCCCCGCACTTTCTAGTCCTCTTCGGCGACTCCGTCATTTGAATGAGTTAGCTGTGTCTCGCTCGACTGTGACTTGCAAAGCTAAACTTGGTCTTGAAGATGCGATTACAGGGCGCACAGTACAGTTTAGTCACATCCCTCAGGACAACTGTACGGGGCACAGTACAGTTACAGCACTTTTCACCGAACCGAAACCTAAAAATCTCGTACAGCGCAACTAGAGTCAACGACAAAAGTAGCTTAACAAATTCTAATCTATTGACACTTGATGACAGTGGCCCTTAAACCTCTCAATTGAAAATTAATTATATTAACTTTGCCCACTGGAGATCATGAAACTACTTGTCAAGAAGATTTCCAATCACTAGACAAACCCCTAGGCCTCCTTACCCTAGCCTGTACTTAATTATCATCTGTTACCACATTACGAATCTTACGGCGGATAAAAAAGCGGGTTATATTATACGTTAGGTATCAATTCAGATAACTGTACCAATTTAATATGAGGCCGTTTTTGTTCCAAATAAATAACTAGGTTGATAAGTTTTATTTGTAGATAGAGATAAAATGCGAGACCAAGAAATAAGGAAAACAAACTAGCATATTGCCGAAGGTCGTAACCAAGTAGAACTTAACTGCCTTTGAGAAGTTTTATCATGATATTTAGAATTGGAACCTTGGGACCGAATAGGATGTGCCGTTTAATTTTTAAAACCTTACACCTTAAAACCTGTAGGCACATGCTGTAAGAACATTTCGAACGATCATTCAGCTGTCGAGTTCGTTCAAACGTTCGAAACGTTCTTACAGCATGTGCCTGCTGGTAATTCACCCGAGACGACGACGTACGGTTTAAGTCGATCAGAATCTGTGGCAATTTAGAAAAAAAGTCGTTTCTGTAAAATCAAATTGTTGCAAAAATTTAAAGGTGTTGGAGCGCGGACATTAGTCTTTAAAGTGCAGGCATTGGATGCTACGGATGCTACCGGGATTGGCACTCAGACAGGGAAGAAGTGTAGATATTAAATACTCTACACTCCACCAAAACTAAATTGTACGAGGTTGAAGAAGTCCCTTAGGTACAATATCATGAAATTGCTTACATAATGATAATACGAAGTGATTCCCTAGAGTTTCTCTCGCGGGGGTTGACCGCAATGCGGTTGAGTAATTGTTTGATTTGATGTCATTCACTCCCTTGCCTTCGGCGTCGTCCGTACGACGACGTTCGGTAAATAAACTGATAAGGCGCACTATTCTTCTTGACTATGAGTTTCAAACGCAGTTGTAACGTAAATAGACGGTGGATTCTCATTGGGTACCCTTTTTATTTTCGTACGGATATCCTCCCCGCTGCGCCGCTCAGTGGGGCGTTTAAACTAAAACCATCTTGGGTATCAAAAGGCGGGATGTAAGTGCCAAATTAGAAATTTCCTTCGCACCTCGGCTGACCTTGGACCATATCCGGCTTCGAAATGGCTCTATCCGGTGTGGAACCACGGTGTCCCTATCTTGTCCCGGAGAATGGTGGAGCACGCATGGCGCCACTGTCCCGGCTTGATGTAGGGTTACAGTCCACCTGTCAGTCACCCTCAGACCTGGCGTCAATGGAGAACGGAGGTCGTCGAACCAAACAGAATTTTATTATGTGTTGGTGTTCTAATATACTGCGTACTATATATCATTTCCTCATTCTTATTTAGATTTTAGACGATAAAACATTCTTGAAGCAATTTTAAGTGCCTATTGTACGGAAAAAGATACTCAAGAATAAGAGTATAAAATGTAAATAATACGTATCGTGCAGTAATATAATGATGATACGCTTGTAACGGAAAAATGATAAAGAATGCGGCCGACGGAGCGGCGAGGCGAGGTTAAGGTTGAGTTTGCGTTCGTTTCGTTGTTTTTTGAGAACGTCCATGATTTTTAAATATTTAGTCCGTTAGTTAACTACGCGCTAGTAGGCAGGCCAGATCATGATTATAGCGACCTCTGGACCGTCGAAATACTTTCACCATACATGCATAAAGTTTTTCTTCATCCTAGCGGTAAATCCAGTCGCATCCGAATTTGAAGCTTTTCATTTCGGAGTCTGAGGTCCGCTTTACCAGTCTAACTCCGGATTTGGTTCAACTTCGATGTTTTCCGCGATATCGAAGCATTGCAGCTAGACCAGTTGTTGGACTTTTTAGTGCTCCAACTATCCGTAACGACTGACATAGATGTTCGTATGGTAACCGGGACCGACGGCTTAACGTGCTCTCCGAGACACGACCAGACCAATGCAAATACCCATATTCATGCATGCAAATATTTGCATTGAGTGGGGATAGAACACGCGTATCCTGCGTAGCGGCCGCGTTCACTACCGCCGCGCCACAGAGGCTGTCGGTGTATTTCTGTGAATATGGGACTTTTAATCCTCCCTACACTAGCAGTCCCGGTAGACATCGCCCTGTCGAGAAAAGCAGTTCACAAACCGACAACAGCGCCAGCTACTGGGTCCAATTATATTTTCAAATAATGCAAATCTAAATCGATTCAGCCATTTAGGAGTCGGGTGACAAATACACGTACAGAAGAATATACCTTATCCTTGTAATTGCGAATGAAAGGGTGCACCTCTATCATTCATACCCCATTGTATATTTCATCAGCATTATGTAAAGGTTCCATGTATGTTGTTGTAGCACCTGTGCAAGTCAATGGAGATCGTGAATGAGGAGCACGAGATTGTGGAGATGAGCTACTACCAGAACTGTCTGCTGGTGTCGTCGCTGTACCGCAGCATCTTATGCGAGAGGCGGGACGCGCGCTGGCACATCAGCCAGCTGGGCAAAAAGGAGCGGAAAAGGTAACATTGTTTTTTTTTTTATTTAGCATATTTTGACATTGCTGGGCCTTTCTCTCTCTCTCTCTCTCTCTCTCTCTCTCGACGTCAATGTCGAACTAGGGCAATCTATGATATATTTCTGGACATCACTATACTTGTGATAATTTAGAGCCTTGTTGTCTCTTCAATCGACATAATATATTGCTTGTGAAATGCCGCAGTGGAGTTTGTTGCGCCGTTTCTTCTCCATTAGCGCTTAGGAAGCGGTGGTAAACTTAGTTTTAAGGAGTTTTTGACGTCAAAAAGCTGTAACTGTGTTGCACTATTTTGAGAAATAAAGACAAAGACTTTGACTTTGACTTTGATAGAAATGTCAAGATGTCAGAATAGTCTTTCATTTATCCTCTCCTCATACCTATATTTCACTAGATTTACAATGAAGTCATCTTCCTATTTTTGTCCTTTGTAGTGTGAGGCCACTCGCTGATTTTGTCCAAGGGGTCAAAATTGTGCATTACTAGTATCAAAGACCACAGTTCTTGCCAAATTTATAAAATACCCTCTTAGATCTTAGCGTAATACAACGGAAATAACATAAATGCCGACCGCCGACGCCATTATTAAATACGGCTCAAAGGACCACAAATTGTGTTTGGTTTTATGGCCAGCACAATTTTTGGTCCTTCGAGTTAATTTTATTGAACTGTATTTTTGACTTGTACATAAAAAGTGGTACAAATATCTCCGTCACACGGTATAATGTCAGCGGTTACCACATATTCAGATAATACGCCGGACCCGTATCTTGGATTTTATTTGCGAGACAAACAAGGCCCCTGGCACGGAGTGTTTCATAATAATTTATGCTTGGTGAATTTGAGCTCGTCCACCGCAGTAGCACCCCGTGCTATTCTCAAAAGACACCTAAAAAACGTGTACTGCGCGTATGGTGCATATTTTGAGCACATTTTAGGTCCAAAATATATGTACTGAGCAATATCTAGCCCATATTCAGTCAGTTATACCATATACTAGCTGAACCGGCGAACTTCGTACCGTCATATTTTCCGTCCGCGTGGTATTTTGACCCCCGACTTATCAGTATTTCTCTACAATATTATGCATGTATTATACATATAAACCTTCCTCTTGAATCACTCTATCTATTAAAAAAAACCGCTTCAAAATTCGTTGCGTAGTTTTGAAGATTTAAGCATACATAGGGACGGACAGACAGCGACAGCGACTTTGTTTTATAATATGTAGTGATGCTATACGTTGTGTGCAGCCTGTGCGCACTGGGCGCGGTATTCCAGTACTCGTACGCGCGCGGCGGGCCGCCCGCCGCCTACTGCGCGCGGCCCGGGCTTCGCCTGTGGCGGGCCGACCCGCAGGGCAACGTGCTGCAGACACTACTGTTCAAGGTACGTACATCTAACGTGGATAGTCAGCCGTCTAAACGATTAATCTAAGCCTAATAAATGTTGTATTCGTGAAATTTTGAAAGTAACTGGTATGTTAACTATTCAAATCGATTATGAATAGAAAAAGTTAATCCCCCAGGCGAGAGTCGAACCCGCGACCAGCCCCTTATACGGGGAATGCTCTGACCACTGAGCTACCGGGCCCTGCCTGAAGCATATCAATTTCTCCTAAACTACCGTCTTGGTGCGACACCCATTGGTGGCAGCCATCAACCGATATTCGTACTAACTATTTTGCATTCTTAATCGATTTAAATGTAATATTTTTTTTTAGAGAATAGATATAATTTTTTGACACACTGATAACACGACGACAAAACCAATATAAACCGAAAGACGTGACACTGAGCCCCTATCATAAGCTTAAAACAGGTCAATAATTGAACGGCTGTTATATTACCAACTGCAAAAATAACTTTGTAATCCCATAAAAATATATAAATTAACAAAGTTACATTCAAGTGGTAGTTTGACAGCTGTTTAATTATTAACTTGTTATAAGAGTAGGCTTGCTGAGCTTAAAGCTGAAAGCCTCAGATGTAACAGGGAATAACGCTAAAATGATGATGAAGAGTCATTACTAGTATTACTATATCGCTTATAATTATTACAGGAGGCAATAGCCAACCCCCTGACGATAGCGGAACTCCTCAACCCCTCACAGCACAAGCACTCGCAGACCCAACGGGAATACAACCTGGGACCGCTGTACGTGTTCCGGGAACACTTCCTCGTGTCGCACAACGAACACATCCTGTATATATTGGACCCGCGGTCGCTCACCGCTGTGGCTGTTGTCGACGAACTCAGAAGGTAATTCTTAACCAACTTCAAAAAGGAGGAGTTCTCAATTCGATTGCTATTTTTTATTTATTTATTTTATTTTATCTTCTTCTTCTTCTTCTTCTATCTTCTATGTTCTTCTTCTTCTATATGTATAAAAATCAATGCCACTTTTCGTTGTAATTTTATAACTCAAGAACGGACTAACCTATCCAAACCAAATGTTTAGGCTTTGTTCGGACTATTTAGTAGGTGGTTTATGTGAAGTTTGCACAAAATCGGTGTAGTGGTTCTTCATTTATCACATTTTTTGGAACAAATGAATTCAATAAATGACGGATCATTGAGATTGTGCTGTGAAATTGAAACATTTTTCAGTGTTGACAGTACAAGCATGTTGTTATGTCATTCATGCGGTCATCTATTGACATAGTGGTACGAAGTTCGCGGGGTCAGCCAGTTTATACATATATGACACGTCAATATGACTTCATCCCGTCTTAAGACGAGCTGAAGACAAGATCTCCTGAAAAACGGTCACCATTGCAGACACCAACAATGCTACAATGGTTGCCTTCAGCTTTATGGCTTCATTCATCTAATGCTTTTTCACACCCCACTTGAAGAACCTGGGACTGTAAGAATTCTGGTCTGCAATAATGGCATTCTTTTGGACACTCAAGTTACCTAAATGCATATATTCACGCCTATAATCCTACGAATCTCCCGATATAAATGTAAATACATTATACCAAATACTGAAATACATCGTGATAGAATTCGTTAAAATGTTTTATTTCAATGAATGATATTCGCGTAAACTTCCTTCAGTATTTAATGGTCAATGATAACGATATGTTTATTTATATTATTATAATAATGCGTTCAATGCCATTTAGTTTACATAATTGCCTACTTTATCTGTTAAATATAAATAACTTCACAAAGTGCATGGCTATGTCAACAGACAATGTTAGAGTGTGATTACAGATGAGCATTATCTTTGCATATGACGCTCGTTTTGGTATATACCATAGATTTTCGTCAGTCCATCTGACTATTCAGTAGATCGCAGAATAAGCAAGCTGAATGAGCTTGCTTATTCTGCGAACTTTAGTTTTTTGTTGGCTGTCCTCGTTGCGTGACTTAAGATTATTTAGATCAAGACCGTTGTAAAACGGTAGAAAAGACTAAAATACGCTGCAATGGAGCCACAATATTATTTTGTGCCCATTGCGGTGGAGACTTTGAGCTGGGGACAGTGGTCCCTCAACTTTGACGCCATAATAAAAAAAATACTAGCGAAGACAAGTGTTCTAAAGGAATACCATATTTATTTCTTTGGTCGGCACTTTCAATTTTAGACCAAAATGGGTGATGTCCTTTAGCGGTTACGACAGCTAACTACCCTCCACAATTGTTCGCAGGATACTATCGGTGTCGGTGAACAAGGACGAGATCTTCGTACTGGAAGGGCCGCGCTCGCTGGTGCGGCTGGCGCACTCGCCCGAGCCCGCCACGCTCGCCACAGGTCTGTTCGCCAAGCGCAAGGCTGTCTAGCACTCACGTTTTGTTTCTGTTGTTGATCGCTATTATACCACATGTTAGTAGCACACTTGGGCATGACTGCAGAGGGCTAACCACTCGCAATTTTTGATGTCTGAAAAAAATATGTTTCTTCTTTTCATGTACATACAGCAAAAAAGATAAGTAAAGGTGTGTCTCCTTTGCCGTCTTTATTTAGGTTTTCTCTTTTTCTTTTTAGGTCGTCTGAGGTCCCGACTTATATTTCTATTCTGGATAGTTATATGGGGTGTTAATACAAAACTGACACGTTTTTCAGTGATAAAATCATATTCATAATCACTCACTGGTATTCAATATAACATAAATTATTTTTTACAGTAAGAAGTTTTTAAGATAATATTATGCTGTTTAAACTTCACATATCGAACTAAACCACGTGTTTAAACTTCAATTCAAGTCAACTTGACACATTCATATTTAGGTATTATAGGTTATTGCAAAATTTATATTACGAGACTTGGCCCTCTGTTCTCAGTTCTATGACTTCTATGTATTTGCTCCCTAGCCAAAATTCAAACGCTTTGTAATAATTGTGTAGGTACGGTTTCTTTGTCCAACAGTGTACGCATGTGTGGTCGTCTTCAACACGTGTACGCATGTGTGGTCGTCTTCAACACGCATACACTGTGGGGCACAAAACGATTGACCATACAATAAAACTCAAATTACATTTTTAAGGTTAACCTAGCTAGTATTATTTTGGTTGTTACGACTTTTCAAATAGACTGTCTTCTTCGTGAGCTTGATGTCCATGCTTTAATATGCATGTAGTATCTTTAACTAGATTGACTTCCAATTTATACATTAGTTAAAAATTCTGCTGCATGCCAGCTCAAGGCCAAGCCCGCACTGTGGAATCTCTTTTTGTGT
Source organism: Eilema depressum (assembly GCA_914767945.1). Taxonomy (NCBI): domain Eukaryota; kingdom Metazoa; phylum Arthropoda; class Insecta; order Lepidoptera; family Erebidae; genus Eilema; species Eilema depressum. The sequence goes on along the minus strand of OU612030.1, from coordinate 17,743,738 downwards.
TTTTTTCTGTTTTTACAAGTTCGGTGAATAAAATTTCTCGCCATTTTTGGCAGATTTCTGTACTAAATACTCCATAGTGCATGAAACATTCGCTCTGCAAAGAGGTAGGTTATGTTTCAAAATACAGATTTGTTTGCGGAATTACTTTCGCGGGGATTTTTTCACCACAAACATATCGCAGAATCCTGCGGAAATAATTTCGCAGCTAGATCACACAGTGCGGGTTTGGTCTAGTGTGTAACTCGATGAGGCGTAGAAAAATCTACAATGTGGTATGTATGATACGATATCATATTTTATGAAAATAAATATTTCTTCCTATTTTTATGTAGGTATGTATGTACTTATAAATTTCTCCAATAGTGCCTTTGACTGGTTGTGTATCTACTTATTTTTATGTTATTTAGCATTTTAAATTATTATGTATTTTAACAATTTATCTTGTACTTATTTGAAAATGTCCAAAATGTCCAGCACTATATTTTATCCATTCCCTTCCTTAATCAACTGAACGGTTAATAGTTATATTTGAAAAAATATGTACTTAATCGATATGTTATCATCTGTTAATTGGACATTTTCAAATTATTCATTAGAATTAAAAAATGACTAAAATATTTAGACTATATCTGTATTGCATTTATCATTATTGTAAAAGTGTCTTTCACAGGTACAGTCTTTATTGAAGACAATTTTAACAGAAATACACAGACTTTTATGTAATTTAACATTGAAAGACACTTTAGTAAAAAAAAAATTGTGAATGTGTAAAAAATAATGATCTTTCTTCAAGTATTATGAACTCGGCTCCGTCCTTTTAGCATGCATTTTTGTCTGTGTTGTCGTTTACAAAATTAACATTCCTTTTTTAGACAAAATTGGGATAAAATCTTCAATTTAGTCATCTCATCTCAATTCTTCAGTTTAGAAAAATTTGAATAATGAGATTACAGAAAAACTATATTGAATTATAGACGAGCTTTGGCTTAAATATTAGAATAGAAAAATACTGCAAGTACTTATTATTACCGCACTTTCAATCAAGCTTATCATATTAGATTATTATTCTATTGACTAAAAGGTTAGTGTATTTTTATATATCCATACATATAGATTTTAAAACTGTCAAGTGCCTTAAAATTGACTCTTTATATGTGTATTATACGCTTCCACGTGCTAAGTGCCATTATGACATATATTTAAAAGCTTGTAAATTTATATACATTGAAGGTTGTACTTATATCACATTCGCGAATTTATTAACATAGATTAATCAGGTCCTGTTTCTAACTGATGACAATTTTACTGTTGCTAACTTATTCTACTCGATAGGAAGGAATAACTACTCTATTTTTTAAATTTTCGCTAATCTCTAATACTAATCTCTAAGTTGATTTTCAAGTGTTTATACTTGAAAATTACACATTGCAAATTACAACACAAAAGAGTATTACCGATTTATTTATAAAGGGACATTTTTGTTTATTTTTATACCACACAAGCATACGGCCCACTTGATGGAAAGTGGTTACTGTGGCCTATGGACGAGTGCTTCACTCTCACTTCACTGACACAAGAAAAATAGCCAGTCTATCCAGTTCTTAAATTCCTTTAATTTGTTTGTTTGTGTATACAATAAAGAATTATCTTATCTTATCTTTAATTTGATCAATTTGAAACAGGACCATTAGTTTTTATTATTAGATATTAGAGTATTATTAGATATTAGTTTCAGCGCTGGTGATGCTTATAGAATTAAACATACACCCTGATTGTATAGTCGTTTCGGTTAAAGAGATTTTGGACAGTTTCGATAGCAGAATTATCTGGAAGTATTAATTTGGCGATTTTTTTAAATAATTTATGAGAAAAATGTACAGGTAAAAGGAATAATGTTTGGAGGTTTGTAAAAAAAAAATAGTACGAAAACATCGTAAATATGTACCATTATAGTCAAATATAGTTACGATGTTTCCGTATTAAGGCGTCGACATATCAAATGACAGTACTGCACTTTCAGAGATTGTAATATATTAGATTAAGTACTAATAAGTCAGTGTGTTGAAGTTGGAAGTGCCTTATGAATACCAAAATGTGACCAATGTATTTCATAATATACCTTTATGTATATGTGAGTGTAGACTAAAATTAGTTGTAGTTATGCTATTCTATAACAAAAGGACTAGGGGTATTATTAAGGCTTAGCTAAAGAAACTGAAGCTTTTAAAATCACTTCTTTTTTTATGCTTTAGTAAGCTTAGCTTATAAGCTTAATTTTATACTTATAGGCATATCTTTGTCTGTCCGTAAAACGATGCGAATAGAGATCAAAGGCCGTATGCTTGTTTTACTTAAACGGTAAAAAATAGCTAAATTCTGTAGTTATTTTCTTTCAAATGCAACTATGGACTATGTTCAATGTAATAATGAACAGATACTTGACATTTTGTAAAAAAATATTTTAAAACTAACGACCATTTTATCTCTATTCACCCATTGATCCCTATTCATCCCGTTTTACTCGGTAGATACACGGTTCACCAATGTCCTCTGTGGTCAAGTTTATGAAGGCTTCATTGAAGAGTAAAGTTATTTTACAACACACCTGCTCATAACAGTGATATTATTTTACCGCAATTAAGCACGGAATGACACCTATTATAAAACTGTGACTTTTTCATTACTATTATTCACAAAAGTGAGTTATAGATTCTTTTTTAAATTTTATAGGAAGTGTCTATAATTGTCTATGTTCTTAAAAAAGTTTTGATACAAAAAATAACGTGTTTAATAGTACGAATAAATTAATACGCCTATTGTATGGTCATTTGATGCATTTTCGTATTTAAATAAATAATTTCAACTTGTAATACTTGTGTAATAAACAAAATTTTCGCTGAAATTTAACTTTTTTTTTTCTTTAAGTACAGAAAAAAAACAGTAAAAAAAAGTTAAGTTCAATCCTCATTTTTTTTTAAATATGGTCGACCGCCATTGTTAAATGCGCGCGCATAGGAAAACGAATTAATTTGTAGTATTGTTTATTTAGTATTTGTAGTATTATTTTATTCGCAAGTGTGTTGTAAAACGTCGTATGGCACGTGTGAGCATGATGATTACTTGTACCATAATGTACTATTAAATTTAAATTCGAATATAGAATTTGAAGATCACACAATCACAGAGGCCGAAACATTACCAAGCAACTGTCTTTACTAACCACCGGCTTCTTATAAACATTGTCTATCGTAAATTCATAACCTATCGGTTTAAAGTTTAAGTTTGCCTTTCTCAAAAACTGTTAAGTAGTTATAGTTACCTTAGTAGTTAGTTGCGAATTATGGTCTGATTATTTGGTTGTATAGAAATTATGTTAATTTATAGTTTAATTGTGACCAAGTATTATTTCACCATACATTAATAATATTGTAAGTTTTTGATTTGTTAATACTTGTAGTTGAATATCTTTGGACGTTTTTTTTTGTTAATAAGTGCGTGTATTTACTTAGATCATTATTAGCTTATATATCCGTTAGCATATTAGTGAATATGGTTATATTCAAATTATAATCTCCAATAGCATGTTAGTGAAAATGGGTATTTTCAAATTATAACGTCCGATAGTGAATAAGTATAATCAAAAATGTCCAATGTGTAGGATTTACAGTGTTTCACTATATCTAAAACCATGAAATATTTTGTGTCTTTGTATTATGATACCTATCTTGTGTGTACTTAAATTCTGACAATATTGATACATTCCTATACCTTATAATGTTAAAATGTCATTATGATGACGTTATACGAATTGTAAATGGTGCTATTTTTAGTTATTAATACTGCTGAATTTAGACAGTTGTAAAACAAGTACATAATTTTATAACCTGCAACCTGAGGTCAAATAACTTGTACCCAAACCTCTCTCGACTAAAACAATTTGCAAAGTTTGATTCTTCTAAAAACATACACTTCACTTGAAACTTCCGTCAGAACACAAGTCATAATACCTAACTCTTATTATGAGTTGTGTTCTGACAGAAGATTTTGAGATTAAAAATATACCGTTCTATATTAAGGTGCGTACAAATTATATAGCATAACATGTTATAAAACAATGTTATATAACATGTTTCAGTAATGTAGACACTGAACTTAGTACAATGTTGCAAAGTTATAAAACAATGTTAGATAATGTAGACGTGTTATATAACACAAGTTATACAACATGTTACATAATCTGTACGCACCTTTAGTCTTTGGTAGTTAAATATTCAACAGTTGTATGAATTACATGTGTAGTTAATGTTGATATTTTTTGGTATCCGGCTATTGTTTCAAAAGTGTTAAACTTTTGTAAAGTCTGCCCCATACGGGTTCGTTATTATCGATCAGTCATACTGGAGCCGTTATTGTTTTACGACGCAGCAGTGTGTCGTATAGCCGTCCTTCTAATACACAATGTATTAAAAACAGATATCGCAATAACGCGTCCCGTATTATCGATCGAAAATAACGCACCTATGTGGGGAGGCGTAATTCTCCGATATGATAATGACGGTTTCCAATCCTTTCCCTGAGCAAATCTTGCAATTAAAGAAATCTGTCACTTATTTTGCAACTGTCTAATAATTTTGAACACGTTTCAATTATTAATTGTAGATTAGATCTATCGCCTAATTAAAGCTTTGGTGTATCTGTGACGCTTGTTAAACAGTGTAGGTTTACACGTATTATTTTCCTACACCCTGTATTTAGTTACCCTATTTAGTGAATCTTTACCATAATATGTATGATTTTTTTTAAATGTATGGTCTAGTCAACAGTAGAGTTATAGGTACAGGAAACTTATTGAATATTTTATTGCTAATAATAAACTTCAAACACCAACCAAAATGTGATGAAGCGTAGTTTCCTTCGTCCTATCTCTTTTGTTATGTGTACTTATGTTGCTTGCAAAAAAATAACGGCTCATTTTCCTACAAAAAGCTGTTGCATAATTAATACATTCTATGAAACATATCAAGTTAATGATACGTATTTCAAACTCTCGTTGAAATTCTGTTTCGGAATGTTCAATAAAAATAGCAAAATTCACTAATTTATTATAAAGTGTCAGATCTTTTTTACATTGACTTGGATCCGTATTCTAGAACGATACTCAGCCCTGAATCCCGATTTATAACTAGATGCATAACATGACAGTTCTAATTTAATAATTGTGAGAGTCGATTCACAACTAATCGTTGTCCTGGAATACGGGCCATAGACTGGATATGACGAATGATAATGCTTTCAAATTAACTGAGTTCTCAAGTTTTACACAATAATATACATGTAGTAAAACTTGAAAATACCGTTTACATAGTTTTAATTGGTTCCTATTTATTGGTAAAATAGCACAAAGTGGATTGCACAAAACAATAATTCAAAATAAGTCTCTGATTCATTTATGTTGTCACAGTTTGGTTTTTATTTTGATGCACGTTTTTTTGCAAGCAAGTGTAAAGCCGGGTTTCTATTGCGAGTGGAAAGAACTACGTACGAACTGATTTTACACTAGTTTACCTAATTTAACATATTGCCTAAGCTATCAATGCCCCGAGCACGAAATATAGGTATTCGTAACGTAAATGTATCGAGAGAACGGAGCTTTGCGATTGGCCGCCTGCCTACGGTGAACCTGTGTGCGTGTGAAGCCTGCCAATCACAATGCTCCTTTCTCTCGATACATTTACGTTATGAATACGAATATTTTTCGTCCTCGGGGCACATGAGTATGTACATAATATATCGAGTCCGTAAGGAGTCCTCTCCGCTCGCAATTGAAACCATTCTTAAATGTTGTCTCGAAGTGCGCATGGCCATTGTACTTATATATAAATATACATCTGCACATACACATATATGCATTTTTATTTACTATCCACCTTGCTTAGTTTGTATATTTATGTATACGAGCAATGGTTCTGCTTATGGCTTGTTCCGCTAAATTTATATCTTGATACAATCTTGAACAAAATTTATATTTTTTTATAGCTATTGCATGCTACAATATATTTAAAAAGTCTAATACTATGAATAGGATGGTTTTTGAATTGAGAACTTGGATTTAGTCTCTTCAACACCTACTTACGCATAGGTCCGTACAATGGGGTGAGCACGAACTACTATCGAAATCGTATCGTGAACGTAACGAGAGCACGGAGCATTGCGATTGGCCGCCTGCCTGAAGCCTGCCAATCGCAATGCTTCGTGCTATCGTTACGTTCACGATACGATTACGATAGTAGTTCGTGCTCACCCCACTGAGCATAAGTAAGCAGGCATTGATTAAACTCAACTTCGAATTCTCAATACAGGACCGGTCATTTATTTTTTAAATTCTTGTAAGCACAGGAATGTTCAATATCTTTGTCTGTCTTGCTGTTTGTTTGCACGTGTGACACTATTTATTTTTAAACATATGATTTTATAAATTAATCGATAATTTTAAATCTAAGGGTTCGATTCCCGAGTCGCGTAAAGTGTTAAAATGTTTTTCGCTTCGGATAATATCAGTATGTAGGCAAACTTGCTTCGTATACGACAATAGTCTTATAATCACTACATATTATAAAACAAAGTCGCTGTCTGTCCGTCCCTATGTATGCTTAAATCTTCAAAACTACGCAACGGATTTTGAAGCGGTTTTTTTTAATAGATAGACTGATTCAAGAGGAAGGTTTATATGTATAATACATGCATAATATTGTAGAGAAACACTGATAAATTTAGAGATAATAACTTCGTACCGCCATATTTGAAAATATCGCCGGGTCATCTAGTATATTATAATACGTAAAATAGATATAAAATACACCTTTGCTTACGCCTTCGGGAATATTAACGTGGTAATGTTGCCGCTTTGACCTAATTACAACTACGAGACGACTAGAATAGATATTACAATTTAGTAGCTTTGAAACTATGAAAGTTAGAACAACAGGTAAACCTATATGGCAGTATTCCTTAATGTTTCACAGAATATTGTTGTTTATGGAGTCATAATTGATAACTAAACTACCATGACAATTAGTTTTATGCAAATACCGTACAGGGATAACTAGGTCTGGATTAGATATTACAGATCCACACATAGACCTATCGCCATCTAGTGAAAATAAGTCAAATCACTTTGCAATTACCTACTGTAGATTGATTGACCTATTATATTGATCTTACATCGTGAAATCGAAATTCTCACGCTGATATTTATTCAACTTTCAAGGTCATATATTTTAATCGAAGGATTCTCTAGTTTTTTTTTTCTATTTGTGTTCTATGGCGTTTTAAATATATATTATTTAACAGTAAGTTTAACTTCTAAATAAAAATAGCCCAAATAAAAAAATCAGCTTTTCCTAACACACGCTTTCTTTAACAGAGGAACCGATCAACGTAATGACGAAATCTCTGTCTACCTCCATCCAACAAGCCGTGAACACAGTCCGGGACTTCACCCACATCGACCAAACCGTCCCCTACATCACTAGCGTACTCGAACAACCTATATCGATATTCACTAAGAACGAAGTCATTGAAACAGGAACGATCGCTAGCGCCGAAGAATGTTTCGAACTACCCCCCATCAAGCATTTACCTCTCGATATCTCGGATAACGTTTTAGAATCGATTATAAACGAGTTCCGAGATGTGTCGAGTGACGCTGAAGAGATAAGACGAGTTAAAACCGAGGAGCTTCAGAGGAAGCTGAAGCTTTACAACAGTATCATGGAGAAGAAGTATGATGATGAATTGATTCATAGCAGTCGTAGGAGTAGGAGTAGCAGGAGAGATGGCAGTTCTGGAGGCAGCACGCCGAGGTTGTCGACGCCTGTGAGGAAGCCTGTTGAAAATGTTAGCTACACGAGTCCTTGTGTTATGAATATGAGCGTGTATAAGTAAGTTAATTTTCTATTTGTAACTACACTATGCAATAATAACCTTTATTTTAATTTATAATGTAAGTGATATTATTCCAAATCTCTACGGCAACCTTCACAAGAAGTAGGCGGATACACGACATGTATCCCCTCTTCTGAGGTAATATGGGGACACTGTTCCCATTCCACATCCAAGGAGGCCACCTCAAAATCGTAGATGGCCCATGGTCAACCGGGGTGCGAGGGAAATGCCTTATTGAGTAACCCTATATCCCTAGTTTTAGTAGGTTCGAGTCCGACATACCCCCGATTGCCAGCGGGCAGCGGGGTCAGTATCCGAGGGTATTCCGCACAAAAAAGGAAGGTCCTATATGTTCACGTTGGTAGGATAATGGCCGGTATTCGAACCGGCAATATCTCGATTGCAAGCTCAACACTTCTATTTCAATAATTTATTTTCTACATGATATGTATTTGACTATTTACAGCAGCGTAGACCAACCGAATGACGAACTTCTAGAGAAACAAATAGAAGAAAAAGAAAAGATATTAGCCAAGATATTGAACCTGGAGTATATCAGTATGGACAGCCCAAAACCCGACACTGACCAAGAACCCTCACCGCCAGAGCCCACACCGCCACCATTCAAACAGGTCGACATACAACCAAATCCGAAGGTAACAAATACAAACCCAAAATCTGTGATCCCCAAAAAGAACCCTAACCCTATAGACTTAGTACCCAAAGTTGTCCAGCTACCCAATACTTGGAACTTAGAAAATATTGAACTGAAATTTGACGCTAAACAAAATGGTTTTAAGGAAAAGGCTCTCATTTCGCCTGACGACCATTTAGATAGTGAATGGGAAATAATCTGATATTAAAAACTAGATCTAATTTATAATTTATATGTCCATAATCTAATTGTATTATCAATTTAGACTGAAAAAGTGAATGCTCAAGACGGAACTGAAACCCGTGACGAGTCCCTTTCAGGGGGAAATGCTCCTACCGAGCTACATGAACAAACATGTCTAGAGCATTCGATGTTTCTCAATATGGACAGCCCAAAACCCGGACACTGACAAAAAACCCTCACTGCCAGAACCCGCTCCGCCACCATTCAAAGAGGCCCTCTATCCTGCTGAACCATTGTCCACTGTGGTACACGGACGCTGCAAAAAATGGCATTAAATTTTTAACTTTATTCCAAAATTAAATTAGTTTCATTGCACTTTTTCATTCACTCTACAAAAAGCTATTAGATTTTAGACTTTAACTGTATTACTTTAAGTCTAAAATTAAATGGCAATTGCTATGCCAGTTTTGCTTTAGCAGAATCGAGGGCCTAGTCAACACATAACCAAACCGACACAAACTCGTCTTGAGCAATCGGTGCGATGTTCAAGTAGCTCGTAGGTTAGAGCATTCCCCATGTAAGAGACTGGTCGCGGGTTCAAGTCTTGAGCATTCACTTTTTCTAATCTAAATCGACAAGAATAGTTAGCATACTAATTGCATTAAAATTTCATTAATTTCATTATATGTAATAATTAATGATATGATAATCCTATTTCAATGACCTCAAACGCTCAACTCACCGTGACCATGTTTCATTTAATAATATTTTAATAGTACTACTGGAAGAAAAGTGAAGTTCTATAATGGAACTAGACAATGGTATTAGGGATATAGCTAGTTCCGTGAAACTACTGGGAGGAAAAAATCTCAGTAGTTCTATAATGGAACTAGACAATGATACTACTGAGATATAGCCAGTTCCGTAAAACTACTGTGAGGAAAAAAATCCCAGTAATTCTATAATGGAACTAGACAATGGTACTACTAAGATATAGTCAGCTCCGTGGAATAATGGAACTAGACAATGATACTACTGAGATATAGCCAGTTCCGTAAAACTACTGTGAGGAAAAAAATCCCAGTAATTCTATAATGGAACTAGACAATGGTGTTACTGGGATATAGCCAGTTCCAATGAACTACTGGGAGGAATGAATCCTAGTAGTACTATAATGGAACAAGAGCTAGACAAAGGTACTACTGAGATCTCCCCGTTGACCAGGGAGGTCTCTTGAAAAGACTCGATAATATTTTTAACCAATATAATCGTCAATTATTTGATAGTTTCTTTATACAAGTTAACTATGAAAGGGATAACACGACAATATATCAAACTTTTAATTCATCAACTGAGACACTAATGGTACATTTAACAACGAAAGTCTTTTAACGCATTGTTACGTATAAAATCAGTGTCACTCCGGAAGTGCCTACAAAAGTGAAAACTTGGCTGAATGTAGATACTGATTCATATAAGTGTAATACATTATGAATCGTCACAATCTGTCGCAAGAGGTGTCGGTAACGGTGTCGCGAGTCCAAGGGATTTCCTCATCTCAAAAAATGTTAAACTGAAAATACACAACGCGCCAGCAGTTTGTATAGCTCAACCCCCTAGACAAGTGGCAATTCGTTGCCCGGTGTATTATAAAATAGAATGATGCATAATTATATTGCATATATGGGAGGGCCACGTATTTTGACGTTTATGACAGTCACCAACGTTTGTCAATCCCATACATTGAGCAATAATGTATTGCCACTTGTCTAGAGTTGTAGAGCAGACAACTACAATGAAAATCGATTTAAAATATAATTCACACAACATTGCGTGACTGAAGGCCAAGATGTTCAATTTACAGTCTCGATCTGTCAGCTCGTACAGTCAGGGTCAATAGCGTATCTATTCTCCTTCACTGTGTGAACATTCGTTTTCCTTATCATTTTTGTGTCATACAATTTTGGACTCTGTGCCGTATGTAATAGAAGGCATTATTGCGCCAGGGTACTGTAAATTCAGGTGTGTTAAACGACTTTCGTTGAGTTCCTCATGAGTTCAAGTACGTCGCATTTATTTGAGTGTAGCTTTTTTTGAAGGAATGCTAGGTAATGTTTGAAGCCCTATTATTAATAAGTAATATTATAGCTGCTATTATAATTGCAGCAGCTTATTAGGTTAAGATGTGTGTATCATAGATCATAGGGAGAATCTGTTTTAAAGTGAATATCAAAATGCTTGCAATGTATGCAAATGTGAGTAAGTTTCAATTTATTTATTAGTAATCGTATTGTGACAGTTGCATATAATACGTAGCTGCTGCATCTAACAATCAAAAGTTGATTAATACTGAAATATTAACACACCTTTTTTTACATTGGAATATAATTATGTATACAAGAAAGTTCTAGGTTTTATGATCTCCAGAGGACAAAGTAAATATAATTCATTTTTTTTTTTAAAGGTTTCTGAGCTAAGGTGTTAGGGTTAATTAGGGTTTGTTAGTCTACTTTTTTTATATATCAAATCGACGAGTTCACTATTTCTAGATTATGATTTTAATTATTTCCATACACACATAATGTATCTAGTGTATCTACCTACTATTTTCAACGAAGGAGAAAAAATTAAACTAGTCTGGGACTGTTTTTTTTCTCAACCATTCAAATATAGGTTCATCTGTATGTGTTTGATTGAAATCAGGATCACATGTCACAATACGATTAAAATTATTAATTCTACAGTATTTTATAGTTTTGGTGTAAGTTAGCGTAATTATTTTTTGTTACACGTCAAATTAGGGCGAGGTGTTATGCTACAATAATAATTTAGCAATATTCTAGTCCATATTATACTGATTTTTATAAAAAAATTAAAATAGATTAAATATTTTAGTTTAAGTGTGATCTTAAACCATTTGCTGCCATCACCACCAAGTCGTTGCTTTAAGTTCTAATTCTAACACGTAAGCAAAAAAAAAACTGGAAGGCATAAGCGGCGATATGCATCAATACATACTGTCACTTATCCGCTGCAGTTTTGTTTACTTACGTCGTCATCATCATGTCGTATGGCTTTTGCTCGAGTCTTCATATGTCGACGTCTAGTTGGCGAAGCCAGTCTATTGCTGCCAGTGTGAGGTCATGTAGTTCAAGCATTCATCATACGTGGTGTTAAAATATGACGAAATGTCCTCTGATACATTTTGTACATTTCATGGTATGATTCCGAACTCTGCAGCACGCAGCAGTACTGCCTGCTGCCGCACTGAATCCGAGTGGTGATGTGCTGTTGTTTATCCATTCATTTGAAGAGAAGAAGAATCTCATAATATAAACTCTTAGAGATTGTATGGGGACCAGCTGTAGTGCTGTGCAGCACTGCTGCGCGCTGCCAAGTTCGGAATCATACCTTAACTATCGTTAAAACATGGTTTGACGAGAGTGTAACGTAGTGTTTAGTCAGGTGTAGCGTAGTACGTTTACGAAATTATAGACAGAGCTGCATATTTACTGTCAATAAAGGTGAAGTCGTTGCCACAGTAAATAATGGAAGTGCACCAACATTATCCTAGTTTTGTAGCCAGTGGTGCATTAACACCCACATTTCGCCATTTAGGTACGATTTTCGATCCCACGAAATATGGGGCGAGAATATTGTCCTTTTTACCGTCAAACGGACACTTTGTCTTGGACTGTACATTGTGCATTCACTGTCTAATGGAGAACAGCCCTATCCGTAGTCGTCGTCTACGACATCCACAGGAAGTGGTGGGGTGGTCCTATTCGACCTACAAAATTTGATTTGAATCTACTGCTTCATTTTACTCTTACGAACTTTTTTAATTCCAGTAAGATAGCATGCGAGCACCTCTGCTCTCCTCTCTCTCATATTTTCGTACTATGCGTGACACACTGACGTCAGCCCTTCGTGAGTAACTCCGACAAAGAAGGAAGGAGGAAATTCCTCGTACGATGCGCCAGCAGCTCACGTCTTCTTATGTGATTACATTCTGGAGCAGGCCATAAGAGTCAATTCCCACTGAAAGAACAGCAACGGGAATTGCTAAGGTGCGTGTGGGCTCGAAGCGCCACGCTGCCTCTCCTTTAAAAGACTATGAACTTTTATAAGACTCAAAATGGTTTGTAATATTTTGCTTCAAGTGTATTTATTATGGCACAGCGTCATACACTTCATGGCTGCAGTTTCACATTTCGCCAAAATAAATGTTCTTCGTAATCGGTGGTGGCAGATCAGGGTCTAGTTCATAATATCGACAGTCACTACATGATCAGTCGAAGGGACAAGGTCCTGTCATTTACCACTTCCACCGCCTCATGTATGACACGCCCATCACGTCCGTATGCGACGTCATGTAAATCGTATAGATATTTTTGAACAATTTTGTGCAAATTATCTGCACGGAATTAACTCAGTATTATTTGCACGAAACAGGCACTCGTATCCGTGCACACGCAAGACGCACCGCAGGCCCTTATGGACTGTGTGTACATGACAGAACTTACTACAGCACTATAGTTACTACGCACGCTAGACTAAACACCACAGTGGTTTCATTAGATCACTCACATTTATTTCATAAGCAGAGCCAATCGGCACTCTTTCAGAGGTATATTCTTTTATTCTTATGGCTAGCTTATGCTCTCTTCTTATGAACTTGATTTGTCAAAAAAAATGTATTTTCTATGTACAGCCAGCTACAAAAGTTGCTGAACATGAACGAATTTACAAACGATCTTCATAAATACGTATTTTTGTAATCTTTAGAGGACAAGGTTGATATATTTTACGTTTTGTTTATTATTTTATGAAAGGTTTTATAGCTAAGGTGATCTGTAAATTGGAATCTGTTAAGCTACTTTTGACCATATTTATGCTGCCCTTTGGGCTTATGACGTGTGTGATAATTTACTTTAGAATAAGCGCACATTTGTATTATGTACCTACATGAAATTATTTTGATTGGTTAATGGTTTTTAGTAATTTAATTTGTTGAAAAAGTATTTTTTATTTACATACCTACTTGGGCATTTGAGAATAGTTTATTTTTCTTAATTGTTATTAAACGTTATGTTAATCAATAATACGTAAAACGTTGGAAAAAAATTGAATTAGAAGTTTTATATTTGTTTATCCAATTTGTGATTATTATATCTGATTTGACTACAGAACATTGATAATGCGAATGGGTTTTGGTGGTCAGAAGCAGTCACTTCACGGAAAATATCGAAGGTCGACCGTATAGTATTAGACTGAAAACTGAAACCCAACTGAGTTGGGGAAAGGTTTAGAGGATGATGATTTAATCTTTGATCTGAACTGGATCTCATATTGCTGGATCTAAAATATACTCTATACGCGCAGTACACGTTTCTTGCGTGGATTTTGAAGATAGCAAGGGGTGCTACTGTGGTGGAAGAGCTCAAATTCACCAAAAACATTTATTATTTAGGTCCAAGATATGTGTCATACATCTGTTCGGCAAGCACGTTTTTGACTCGTATCAGCGCGCTAATCTGTTGGGTATAGCTCAAGATCAAGCATAGCGTGAAAAGTGTGCTCGCCCAGACATACTCATAAGTTGTATCCAGCTGATGACTATAGAGTACTGATTTTCAAAATAGTAGGTATTTGTCTATACTGTATAGAGCAGACACAGTTCAAAACATTAGAAACTTTTATTCTCCCAATAATAGTATCCATTGCTGTGAGACTTGAACACCTAATTATGATGTAATGATACAATATACATATTTATTTTATTATTTATTAGAGACATTGTGATATTATTATTTTGGCAAAAAATAAAGCATATTGTACTGAATTATATTGTTTTATTTTGAGATGTCGTTTCACATTATTTAATACTTATATTGCAATTCAATGTACTGTAAACTTTAAAGTAACCAAATGAAACAAAATTTGAAACTATTCTGATTGAAGGCTATGATAATTTAAATAAATATTGGATTCTGTATTGAGGCCTGGGTTAAAAAAACCTAATCATGGTACACTCTCCTCAGCCATCACCTCTTTTTCTTTAGGAGAGTTATTGCAACCAGCTGACATTCAGACGACAAAGGAGTTTCTCGTTTTCTTTTCTTCCACAACACTGGACAGGGCAATTATGATTCGAGTGTCAGAATCATGTTTGTTTTGAGCTCCACATCAAACCAGGCTGTGACATTATCTACTACCTCTAAAGTTAGGTATGTATGCTAAGGTAAAGAAACAATTGACACACAATTAAACAAAGCATGTTAAAAATGAACAATTTAATTTTTACTATAATATATAATGTACATCAATAACTTATTGATTATAAATACCTACATGTATTGAAACATTATTATTGTCTCTTTTTAATTTGTTTGGCTTTAGATGTAGATGGTTTTGCCGCAGCCCCTCTATTGAACAATGAGGTAAACATCTCAGACATTTCAGGCATTTCTGACATCTTAGCTAGATTGCTAATCTGCTTCAGGTCCTCTTTAGTCTCTGGATCATTCATTATCTTGGGTAA
Organism: Eilema depressum; assembly: GCA_914767945.1. Lineage (NCBI taxonomy): Eukaryota > Metazoa > Arthropoda > Insecta > Lepidoptera > Erebidae > Eilema > Eilema depressum. The sequence goes on along the minus strand of OU612030.1, from coordinate 17,728,412 downwards.
AATCATAATGAACAGCAGTGGCAGCACCATCATGATGACCATGGGGTTGAACAAGAAGTCTGTCAATCGCCATTGTTCCCTCATTTGGAAATATCGATACTTTGTGATAGCCTTTAGTCTTAGTGGGTAGGGAACCTGAATAACTTGTGATGTCTGTATATAATTCACTTTCCTGGCTCTGTACTTGCCTTTCGAATTGATCTCGACTCTCACAGGCTCGTATACATAGTCAGGGTGCAATATTTCAATTACGTATGACCCTGAAGGAACATTGTGTATGACGAACGTGCCGTCTTCTCGTATGAAGCCTATATATTCACCACTGTTAACGTGGACGCGCGTATCTACTTGCCACGGTCCTAGGTCTTGTTCCTCCGGCGGAAAGACCTTCCCTTCGATTACATATCTGCCGTTTCCAACTTCTTCCTCAATAGAATTCACGGCACATAGAACATTACTAAATAAACTTACTGTGAGGAAAACTGCAATCAATTGCTTCATTTTCAATTGTTAAATGGTTTCCCTAGATGTACAGATGATACAAATAGTTCTGTTTATTTCTATGTAGAAACGAAATGATCACAATTTGTACACTTTCATTACACAAAAATTAATGAATTTGTCCAATTTATAAGAATTTGTCTTAACTCAATCAATGACAATCGGAATCGCTATCGCATGAATTTTGACATTTCATAGAGTACCACTCTACTAGAGTAGCCTCGATGTGATGAAAACGATCGCACAGAGTAATAAATGAATCTTATTACATTATTATCAGAAATGTATTTGTCTCAAAACAATAAAATTTTACTGTAAATTTATATATCATTCGCACGTTTTGCCAAAACATAATTTTTAGTACAAATACCGTTTACTTATTAATCTGTACCATAGACAAATACTATATTAATCATTGGGAAAAACCGGTTTAACTTATCGATTTTAAATAAACGACCAAGCACTATTCTGTAGCTAGGTTTGTCTATGACTTTTTGTAAACAATTATTGTTTGATTGAACATGTGCATCTCGTGTTTGTGTGTAGTCCAATTTATTTATTATAAACATGAGTGCTAAGTAGTGAAACAAGAAAAATCACTATGTCTGGTTACTTAGAGATAAAGTATCCTTTCAAATCTAGCTTAGGCCTTAATCCTTTCAAGGTAAGTTCTCGTCACGTGTGAAAATATATTTATTATTTGTATCACAACATTGATTATTTTTGTTATTATCAGTCGTGGAAAAGACAATGGTGCATTCTGCGGCCCAGTCCGACGTATGCTGGGGCTTCGTTAGCTGTGTATTGTAGTGAAGCGGGTGCTTCAGCGGGATCTGTAGAGCTACCGTTGGGCAGCGTAGTGAAGAGGGCGAAATCCCGTACGCGGCCGTTTGCTTTCGCGGTGTTTTCTGTGAATGATCCAAGAAAACCACGCATACTACTTGCAGCCCAGTCTCTCAACGATACTCAAGTATGGATGGAAAAATTCCGGGCTCTAATAAATGGCAGCAAAATGTTAGGTGAGTGACTACCTTCAATATTATTGTTATTTTGCTCACGTGGTCAAAGTTCAACATGTGAAAAAGGAATTAATAAGATTTATGTGGGAAAAATTAAACTAGAACTAGGAGTACCTAAGAACACCTATAGGGGCAATATAGGGGGCTGAGTCATAGTTGTTTATGTTTTTGTACTTATGGGAAAGTTTTACAATGACATGAATAAATTGTACATTGTACATTTTGTAGTAATATGGTACATGAAGATGTGAAACTACATTAGGCTTTCTTGCACTGAGGACAGTGAAAAAAAATCATTTTTAAACTTTACATTTTAGTAAAATGTAAAGTTTAGAAATTCTAGCAATTTCTATTCCCAATAATTTTATTGTTTGTAAATAAAACCATGCTTCTGGTGTTGAGAATAATAAGAAATAATAATAACTAATGGAGAGATGACTGAGAACATAAATAATAGTAGTTCTATAAAGCCTATTTTACACAAGTTACCATTAACTATTAAGTTTATATTAATTGTTGATATGACTTAGTTTAGGTGAAGTAAAAATGGATGACTGAAAATTATTTATGTATTTACAAAAATAAAATGTATATTTGCAGAACTTATAACACTTACAAGCTAGTTAAGCTATGCCCACTTTGGGTCTAGGTGCCATTGTGTAGAATGACCTAGAATATTCATTTATTAATTTATATTATTGTAGGTTGCAAGTGTGTTGGGCAATTTTGGAGCAAGTAGAGGTCTGGGCGCATCTTTATTAGCGCAAGCTCTAATTTGTGAGCTTAGTATAATATATACCTATTGATTGACTTAATTATTTTTCTGAATGTTACTGCCGTGTATTGTCCTAATTGGTAGACACTAGAATAAGGTGGTTTCCTATGCCACGAAAGTAGACTCGTCCTGGAAGGCAGTTAATTATCATCAAGTTTGATATTGTAAATCATATTAGGTATATTTAAAAATATTTGCATGCATATTGCTTATGACCATATGAAATTAACTATTTATTTGGGTTGTCTTGAGTGACTGCACATCAGTGCCAAGATTACAATTCATAGAGTAAAAAAATAAGAGTATATTTCTTTTGTAACAGACATGCTGAGAAAATATTTTTGATAAGATACTGCTGGTCCCCAAGAAAGTTGGTTAAAAAGACTTTGATCTGAATTGGCCATAATTAATAATATTTTTATTTCCTGTGTGGGAACTTTCAAATGTGGAAGTGATTATAACCTTGTAATAGTAGATGCAATAATCTCGATACTCGTAATTGTTACTTAGTGACCTACATGAAAAAAGCTACATATTAGATTTGTATGAACTTTATAGACATGCTCTGGAATACTTCAATATATGGGGATATCATAATCTTCATAGCTTCTGCAGTAAATTGCGTCAATTCGGCCAAATATTCTATGCAATAACCCTAATTGCATCTGAGGTTTTCATCTTGAAACCTTCCTCACACAAATTAATCTAGCTTTTAGAGGAGGCTCAACTTAGACTTCAACAGAGCTTTGTCCCGTAATAAACAGGTGTACTGGCTAGCAGGCAGTGCCGGCTTGTCGAGGGGCCCTGAGAGGTGTTGGCGGGGGGCCCCTGAACAACATAGATAATCATTACAGAGCCAGAGTAGAATAGTTGAAAGGTCTTTCATTGTCTTAATGTTATGAACTGTCTATCAGTTATATAAACTTTCTAACATAGTAGTAATAACATGTCCATGTAAAATGTAAATTGTATGGAGTGAACACTACAATGTTTCTATAAATACGTGTTATACACTGTTTGACGGACCTATGCACTAGCTGGTTGTAACTGAACTGAACCAGTAATATGTTTTGAAACATTCTTTTACACATTATCAGGTTCAATACATTATATTTTTCGAAACTAGATTTTACAACATAATATTTTTGAATGAAAGAGGATCGATATTATCTTTTCTCATCATCTACTGTCTTCGCCCCAATTATTTGGGGTCGGCGCAACATGTCATTCTCCTCCATACACATACATTCATGTCAGATGGCATTTCGTCAGTCACTCCCTTCTTTGCCATATTCTATTTCACACATTTCATCTATCTTTTCTTAGGCTTTCTTAGATATTCATACTTTGGACCTTTTTTACAATTTATACGTACTATCTTCTTAGGTATATCTACGTGTATCTTTGTAGACAAACTTTAATAAACATGACCAAACATAGCCTATGTCCTTTGTCAAGGTCTAAACTACCCCTATACCAAATTTCATCAAAATTGGTTTAGTGGTTTAGGCGTGAAAGTGTAACAGACTGACAGTGCTACTTTCGCATTTATAATATTAGTATGGATGGATACATCCTGTAAACAGGTTGCAAATTTGAAAAAAAAAAAAGTTGAACATCTTCACAAATTCATATCACATGGTGCCCATGGCCTGATATTTGCATCGGGCACATTGACGTCATAACATTGAATGTAAATATGTACGCACCAACCCCATTTAAATTTGTTGTACTGCCCAACAATACTCTATTAAATCGCATGCGTATTGTGCATTGCGTTCGACATTCAATTTACATACTGTATTCAAAATAACTTACTCATTACCTGGTGATTTGAACAGGAAAATTCTCGTAATAAAAATAGAGTTAAAATTCAGTTACAATCCTATCTCGATTTCACAAATGTCTTTTAAGGGATTCTCGTAACAGAGCTTTCAACATCCAAGATTGACTGTAAATGTGAACGAAAGTTGAAAAATTGCAAATCGGTATTCTGTTAGACTTTTTAATTGATATTGATAAATGTAGCTACGAACTTCTTATCCCGTTTTAAACGTTAATTTTGACCTTTTTATGCGATAATCATGTGAATGAACTGAAATTCAATTGAAATCATCATGCTTGCGTTAGTCCTAGTCGCATCCGAAGCCTTTTTGGAGTCCCTTTTCCAGTCTAACTATGAACCGGCTGAACAGGCTGAACTTCGATGTTTTCCGTGAAGCGACTGCCATCTGACCTCCACAACCAATTGACGATATCGAAGTTCTTTACTTACACCAGTCTGTTGTCGGACTTACTACCTCGGCACGGAGGGATCTCAAAAATCACCAAAATCGACCCGGCTAGTCTTGCTTAACCGTGGAATGTGTTTACCTACTCCATTATCATTTGGCCACTAAACCATACCAATACAGGAAAATATTTTATGAGCAGAAAACCTACATAGTAGAATAGATCTATCATCAGTATCATCACCATCATGCTTATCATTCATTACAGACACAGAGCCATTGCTCAAAGACTCGTACTCGGTGAGCGTGACATCGACGGAGCTGTCACGCAAGTGCGGCTTGTCTAGTGACACGATAGTCACGCTGTCCGCCGCCGGCGTGATCGTGGCGCGTGCTCAGCTCGCCGCCTTCCTCGATTGGAAACACATCACTGATGTGCGGCTCACCGATGGCGATAAGAATAAGACTTGCGTGCTGCGTGTTGACAGGTTGGTTCATTTTCGTTCATACTCCAGCTTTAATTAAGTTAATTTATTGTTTATTCATTGATGTATATAGGGCGGGGCCCCGCCTGGGGCCCCAAGTCAACCTCACTAGCAAGCTGTAGTTTTCCCATGCGACTAAAATAAGAGTTCTTCAAGAAGGTCACTGGAAGGTTTCTTCAGGGTCGGCAGGACGAGTGTAACCCGTTAGTGTTGCATACGTCCATAGGTTACGGTAACCACTTTCCATGAAGTGGGCCGCGTGCTTGTCGGCCACCTAAGTAGTATAAAAAAAATTGGTGCACATTCTGATAGACGGACGAGATATTTTGTATAAATGTCCGAGGCCGAGTTTGGAAGCAACTTCCATCTTATCTGAAAGTAGCAAGTAGTACATTTTTGTTACCAACCCTGCCCTTACACCAACATTGGGTTTCATATGGCGAACATTTGGCACTCGACTTTTAGTAACATTAGGTAACATAAATGAAGTCAGTCAGTGTTACACACTCTTGACTTCCCGCTAAAAAATACCGTAGGTACTTGACTATTTTTGTTTTAAAATATTCGAATATCCAATGTCAGATGGTAACAGTTCCCGTCTGCTCCAAAATCTAATCGTAAAACAGTTACAAGTCAAACAGAAAAAAAGCACAGAAATGCTACTTTCGCGGTTAATTGAAATAATGAATTCTAAATTTTTGTACAATAACGTTGGCGCTCGCCAAACTGTATCTTAAAAACAAAAAGAAGCAGCTCATGATGTTAACAGAATGACTTTGCCTCGTAGAAAATGCCCTGACCCAATTATTTTAATGTTTCCTCACCGTGACCCTCCACAAACGAAAGAAAAACATACGATGCAGTCTTTGGGGGCCGCAGATACAAGTGAAAACTAGGCAAATAATAAATTGTATCGTTGTGACGTCAGATTGGCGCGAGATGCGTTTGGTGACGGCCTAAGCGTCAAGTGACAATGACGGGAGTTCTATGCTTTTAAAGTCACTTCAAAAACACATGTCATAGCTAAATAAAACAAGGCTTGAAGTTGTATTTCAAGAAATGGCCACGAAAGAATATAAACACGACGAATATGGCTGACCTCCGCCACACCCTTCTAACCTAATCTGTTCATTTCGGAGCACGTGGTTTCCGCGAGCTAACAATTAACGCCGGTATCCTTTCGAGTTTCGATCAGACTTGGTAAAATCCCGCTCCTCTTCACATATTTGGGCTATGTGAACGGCAAGGTGATCGAACTATGTTTTTCTCAGGCCAGTGTAGTATTATTTTATTTTAACCGTCTTAACCCTCTGTTCCTTTAACGTTAGTCGTATAAAAAATGCCGCTAATACCTAAGTGCCCGCTTGACGACAAAAGGCTCGCCCCCGGGTCCGAAAATAACTTCTAAAATTTGATTCCAAGGCAGTCATCAATTACTCGATGTCCTCTCACGCTTTTTATACCTACAATACACTGTGGTTTAAGTCTTTGTTATATAAAATATCAGATCTTCTCACGCAAATCATTACATGAAGGCACAATTGTACGAGTATAAATCCTGTTTTGCGTGAACCGTGTTATACCTACGAGCCAATGACCGAAGTGTGAGAATGGTTTTTGAACTTTTTGGTGACGAAAATAATTTATAGGACAATTGTGCATCACAATGAACAATGGCCCGGTTACCAAAAATTTATTAGGTACATTGCTAACAACTTTTTGGAGGATACAAGCAAAGGCTTGTATCTTTCCGGGTAACTTTAGTACAAGTTTTGTAATAGAGAAGCCGACTTCTGAAGATAACATTATGTTCAGAAGTCAGGGTCATGGAACTTCTTCACTCCCAAATTCTTGCAATTTTGCAATAGAGACTCAACATGTATTAGTAGGGACCAAAAGTGTGTAATGGGCGGTATTTAAATGTATAATACGCCTGTCCCTGTTTAGGGACAATATCGAATTCGAATGCTCCGGAATGGATATAATTATAACGTATTTAAAAGCGTTTGCATTACTTGATTAGGTTCTGTAACCATAGAGATTACCTATATTTCTCCTGGGCATGTCGTTCATGTCATCGCCAATGTCACATAACAAACTAATTAGAAATATTATAGGTACGTCAATTATGTGTTACTCATAGAAGTTGTCTAGTTTCGCAATAACACTTAATGTTCATTTTGCTAATGATACATACATTAGTTTCTTGATTAGATACTAACCAATGTCATTTTCGTATGAGTACACAATAAAAAAGAACGTATTCGTAACGGTAAACGTCTTGAGAGAACGGAACATTGCGATTGGTAGGTTTCACACACACACACAGATTCGCAAAAGACAGATGGCCAATCGCAATGCTACTTTCTCTGGATACATTTATGTTACGAATATAAAATATTATTCGTCCTCAGGGCACTGTCTGTTTCTCAAACATCGTTGAGCAAATATCGTTGAGGGCCGCGTTCCGAACCGGTGTGGTCCATTTGCTAAACTAGTCTTTAATGTTGTTTAATGTTGACGTTTTGTAAATGTTAATGGTTTGTAAAGAATGAATGATCTTTGACTTGGACTCTATTTACTTCGGAATCAGACAACGGATTTCTTACAGTTCATTATTATTCGAGCGCCAATCTCGTTTGCATCCAAATGTTGGACATCGGACCCCAGGTCGGCTTCCTACTCCTCCGGCCTTGACCTTCGCAAGAGTGATTACCGTCTGACCCCCAAACAGTCAGTCAGAGGCCTTTCCTCTGTCTGTTTGAGCGTCAGGGCTTCGTCCATCAGTTAGCAGTACCGGCTTTCAGGCGAGGGTCTTCTTGAGGCCCCATACACCATTTTTTCGTGCTTGAGAATCAGTGGCATGTGAAATCTGTACTTGCTTTTAAGAATGTACTAAATAATGGAATACTACAAAAAGAAATATGTAAATAAATAACAACAACAATAGTGTTTTCCTTCTAATACAATAACAAGCCATCTAGGTAATGGGTTTTAAATGGACGTTAATTATGCTGGGTTAGTTATGTAAGTTTAATTATTTATCATTCCATATAGTAAATATATGAACATCATCTGTATTTTTTTTTTAATAAAAGGTGATTATGACATTGTCAATATTGGGTCATTATAGTGACGGGGAAAAATATCAATCATGTACTTTTTATTACATTGCCTATTTGGTACGGGCAGTATATGTGTACAGACCGTAAACAGACTTATCTAATTACTCACAACAAATAGATATCAGTACTTTCATCCTAAATTAATTAAAGAAAAACATAATTTGGAAAAAACTAATGAGTTTTTGGAAAAAAAAAATTATGGCAAGAAAATGTACAATTTTTTATACAAAATTTCAATTTTTGAACTCTTCAGGAAGTCAATAACAAAATTCCACACGAACTCACAGAAAAGCGAGTGAATAAAGCCGTGGTAAGAAGTAAACTGCAATTTATTGCAATTACGTAATTGTTCCACTTGATAAGCGAACTGTTAAATATAATATAAGATAATCTAATTAGTCTATCTGGTTTACTAATACATTTCTTTGCCGGCATTGTATAATTGTACACGCGACGCAACACTCTTACCTAAGTCGGTTTTCGTAATTCCATTGGATCGACAGTTACTGCCAATCTTATTCTGTAGTCTACTGTTATTTAGCCTAAACTCGCCACTCCGCCCTAGGAGAATTCTGATCCCGCGACCAACAGAAGCCTAATTTCTAGGATCTTGAGTGGGGTATACAGTATACACCCGCTGGTTTCTTAATTTCGACGTCAATAGGTGCAACTGCGTGGGAGTTTTAGGTTCCTATAGGAAACCTAACAGACCCTTGGTGTTGTCGGCGGCTTCCTGCAACCTCGGTAGACCGAGGTATCCTGTATTCCGCCAGTCCCGGACATTCTATAAGGATGCGTCCCGCTGTTTCGTCTATCTTCAAAGACTCTACAGACATAATCTGTGATACCTATATTCAACATGAACAATGTTTTATAATTGCACCAGTAATCATTCGTAGTTTAGTCTTGTCCAGTTAGAAGTTTTTGAGATGCCTTGGCGTCTTGGAACAAGAATCTATTCCCTAGATAAAAAATAAGCTTTCTAGCTACCTCTAAAAGAAATCATAAATGTTTGTGTAATGCAGTTAAAAACAAATGCATTTATAGTAGTTAGTGTTAGTGCAAGTTCGTCTGTCGAGCCTAAGGCTGCTTTTCCATAGACTATTTCTTTACGATCTGGCAGAATCTGGCTGCACGATGTATTATGGCCGACAAAAACTTGACAACTCTAGCTGCACAGAAAGCGTTCACCAATCAAAGATTATATTAAATCAAAGGCTTATCAGGAGTATTGGTTCTTTAGTTAGCCCGTATAGTATTCGTATTCCAACTTTTATTCAAGATACTATCAGCACTTATACCTCAGTGAACTAATACTAGCGTCAACATCTTGAAAAAAAACAAGAGGGTCGCCGGACGCGGTTTGCTTGCCACCCCGAGATACCGTCTCATAGAAACGCGGCCTTACCATGTCCATAAACACCTTACATAAGAATCGTGACTAACTTGTTTACAGAAACATACAAACAACAACACGTAACGGCGCGTACGCGATAGACACTCTTCGGTTTACAATAACTATGTAAATATGACAGTACTACTTACGCATAGATTGTTTGTTGTGAACCAAGCAACTGAGTTGTAAATTGGACGCACTTTTACAAACCAGAACCAAACCACACAATGAGATCGGGGAGAATTATGTTGTAAATAAAATATTGTAAACAAAGTTACTTTAATAGTGTAACACTACTCATTGGGATATTTCCATGTTTTCTATTTGTTTCGAGTAACCGATATTGTTACACTGTTACAAGCGTCATGATCACAGCGTACGAAATCAGCAGCAAAGTAAACAAATAAAAAAACAAGGTAAATATCCCGGTGAGTGTTACACTATTAATGTGAATGACCCATATGACCATGTCAATCTCAAACCATACAAAGCTGATGCCCGCGGCTCCTCCCTCGTGGAGTTTTAATCCCGAACTCTCAACCCATGGGAATATATTGCAGGAATAAAAAGCAAACTTTCACATACAAACAATGTTGGATTATACACTAGATACAAAATGTATGTATATGCATACATCAGTGGCGAAGGGAGAAACTTTTCAAAAGGGAGTCGGTGAAAAAAATCTTACCTGTTATAAAACGACCATAGGAATTTTGCATGGAATGCTCTCAATTTTAGATATAGAATTTCAGATATATTCAGTTTTAGATAATTAGATTATACATTTAAACATGTCTACCACGGCTTCCCTTTGGAGAGCAAGTCGGTAGGAATCGGGTTATAGGGACCCCTCGCCACTGGGATACATTGAATATACAAGCAATAAGCAGCGGCGTTATCACTGTCACCATAAGCTATCACCTTTTCCGTCGTTGAGGCATCCTGTGAATATTTATGACTTCATACAACCCGTGGAACTATCCTTTGAAAGAACATGAATATAATAAAAGATAATATTGCGTACTTGCACTATAAATTATAAAGTTCTATTTTACACGAAACCTCTGATACCTTGTTGCGATATAAAGTTTTTGTGTTGTTCTTTGTAAAAGAAACATATTTATGAATGTTAGCAGGAAAATATACATAATTTTTAATGAAAATATTGGATACATTTGAAGGCCTTTTGAATACTTACTTATTTAAATTTTGACGAGTTGTATGTTGCTTCCGGTTTACGTTTAACTATTGTTATTGCATAAAAGTAGGTAACATAGCATCAGGGCCTTGACCCCGTTCACAATGGCTGATGGCAATTCAGTGGGCTACCATTGACATGCTATCCACTGTTGAATTTTTAATGGCAATTAAACTTGCAAAGATGATTGCATTGCGCGATGATTTAAAAAAATATTAAAAAATAAAATTCCCGACTGCTGTCTAAAAGATCTAAAAATGTTTGACAACAGGCGGTACCCCTTAATTTTCTTTCGGTTCATGATTAGCAATAGGCTAAAGTCTGCTGTCAAACATGTTTTAGACAGCAGTCGGGATATTTATCTTCTAATATTTTTGAATTGTTATAGTATTTGCCCAACACTGCGTGTTATAAGTATTCGTGTTTTGGATAAGGGTGAAACTATATATATAGCGTGTTAAGCTCGATGGAACTTAACACAGAAAGAGGGATGCCTCTTTCTCGCTGAAAACACGATTGCTAATAGCATTTATGGTAGGCCCACTGATCTCATGTAAAGATCTCAAAAGGAAAAGGCGGAAAGGGGATCTCGAAGTCCGAGATGAGGGCCTTGCCTTTCTAAGGGTACCCTGGTCTACTGAGCCACCTGTCTGTTGTATAATAGCCTCCCTATATAATGTTTTTTAAGCTGTTTTATTAGTATTTGTTGTTATAGCAGCAAAAGAAATACATCTGTGATTTTTTTTGTTTTATTAATTCTAACTTTAACGGTTCATAAGGTACAGCACAGTGACAGACAGACGGACAGTGGAGTCTTAGTAATAGAGTTCTATTTTTACACTTTAGTTACGGAAACCTAAAGATGTAATTTGTGAATCACAGCCTATCTAGTTTTTACTCAACATGTGTAAAAACTAGATAGGCTACTCAGAAAATAGCACATGGCAACGTTACCATATGATTCAGAATCAGAAATAGACTCAAACTTTGTGTTTCGAGCGTATGTCTGAATGACTGTAGCTTTTAATTCCAGTTTGTTGTTATATTGTTTTTAGTTTATCAATTTTCCGATGACTTTGTTCATTCGTTTTCCTTTTAAATATAATTATTTGCTCTTAATAAACGTCTTCATTGGACGTATATTATTCATAGTATCAGTATTATTGCTAGAAGCACTTATTTCATAGCAATCTCGTCAATAACGATGTTTAGGTGTGATCAGGGTGCTATTTAAGTACTAACAATGGTATTCCGTTTATGACCATCCGAGTTCCAACTGCGGTTGCATCCATGGTTGAAGTCTTGGATCCGCTTACCTCCAACCCCGAGAGCAGAACCTGCATCAGAGCCTCGTCCGTCAATAGCAGATGCACCGGCTTACAGATGTTTCGATTCGAAGGTTTCAGTGGGGCCCCATACATCGGGTGTATTTGTACCTTTATACGAACAAAAAAATACGAGCGTGATTGCTTCTGAAGTTGTATATTTATCTATTTGCCGTCTGTACATTGCTCCGGTACCTACCCAAGCCAATGTATTTTTTTGTTAATAATATAGCTTATGAGGTACCTACCCTAGCAACTATTTTTTAGTCAATAATGAGATATGTTAAGCTGTATATATCACAAGTGGTGTACTTTTCAGTGACTTCCAAAAGGGTGCCGGCGAGTTGAGGTTCACGTCGCCGCTGGCGGGGCAGCTGGCGCGCGCACTGCACGCCGCGCTGCGCACGCGCCGCCAGCGCGCCGCCAGCGATGCGCACGCGCACGCGCACAAACTCAGCAAGAGCGACGGCGACCTGCGCACCGCCAAGTGTAGCGACGCCGACATGGGTACGTGCGCATGGGGACATACATACTTACATATAATCACACCTTTATCCCTGGGGTGTTAGGCAGAGGTGAATTAACACCCACATCTCACTAATCACTGAACTTGGTCCCACGTAATAGGGGGTAACCTTTCTCGATAATCGGGCTATTCAACACAAAAAAATTTTTTCAATTCGAACCAATAGTTCCTGAGCGCGTTCATCCAAACAAACTATAACTTTAGCTTTAATGTTAATTAATGTTTACGTATCAAAATACCGATGTATGAATGTACGAAATACCGAAGTACTGAACTTCGGTCTTTCATACATCAGTATTATGAACTTCGGGATTTTGATATGTAACCTAATTAATCAGTATATTCACGGAGGCCTTTTACTTAGAACCTACCCCTATATGAATATTCTGTCGCAGGTGACGTCCGCCGCAGCAGTTGGTACAGTGGGCCGTCGGAAGTGTCGCTAGACGACATCGATCTCGTCATGTCCAAGGTACGAGATACTCAACTATCACCAAGTTAATCGAAACTAGATGATCAATTTGGCTGATTAGACATGTTCCTATGCGGGAATATGTATATCGCGATGCAGGATTGGTAGTTGCTAAGTTGTTTCAATTGCTTTAGTTAGATGGCGCTGAATATAGTGTGTTTTATATATTAGAGTTTATAAATATAGGTCTGTATAAATCGATATACAAAGAGAAAAGAGAATCGACGAAAGGGAAAGATCGTGGGTTCGAGGCTCATCCGAGGTCGACTCTCTTTTCTCTTTGTAAATCGATTTGGACAATCAGTATAATAAATGCATCAAAATTTCATTCAATAGGACTGTTTAATTAGTAACATTCTGGCTCTCTCGGTGTGGATTGAACCTCAGAAGTTCTGTAGGCGACGGGGTGTCTCCCGCGGTAGCTCCCTTGGGGAGACAAGAAGGATTGACAGGGGGGCCGTAGTTCTCCTGGACGACGGAGACAATAGAACTGACGAAGGAGTACTTTTTATCGCTGGTGACGTTTGAAATGCTCATTTGATTGTTCCAGGAATCGAAGCACATCCCAACGGGGCAACTGTCGCGGTGTATCGGCGCGGGCGAGCTCACCGGACAACTATCGGTTGACCCTCAGCCGTTCAACGTGCAGTCTGTCACTTCCTTCGATGACAGGTACACACAAACAATATTACATATCATCATCATCATAAGAAGAATACGAATATAGTATAGTCGACAGCCCGAGAGTTGCACACGTCCATAGGACGCAGAACCGCTTCTAATCAGCCCCTCTAGACAAGTGGCAATTCGTTGCTCGGCGTATGATGGAATAGAATGACAAATGTATAGGATTTGACGTTTTTGACATTCGTTGACGCCTGTCATATATGTCAAATCCCATACATTTGGCATTCTATTCCATCATACGCCGAGCAACGAATTGCCACTTGTCTAGAGGGGTAGGTGGGATTCTGCCACCTAAGTAGTATAAAAAAACTATAATATGCCTTTTGTTTTTACAGAAGAAGTTCCCAAACTCCAAGGGGAAAGCTTACGTCAGAGTCTTGTCCGTCAATTAGCAGTGGGCGTCAAGATTTTAGTCGGGGCCCAACATACCCCAAACATAACGATAGCCTTTTTTATCGAGCGCAAAATCCCCATTCATACCCCACTCTCCATCGGAACCGACGGAGGTGGTTACGTTAGACTCGAACCGACTAAAACGCACGCCATTTGTGGTCTTAGACTGTCGGAGATGAGACTGTCTGAGATATATCTCTTGTACCTCGGCTGACCCAAGGCCACCTCTTTCGAAAGCGTAAAGTGTAACGTCAGTACTAACTTAGTTGTATGTGTAGCGCGTCGGACCGCCGTTCGCTACTGTCGGTGGCTTCAGGCATCTACGAGGAGATCCCCGACTTACCACCCGCCGGGCGGGACGTGCCCGACGGCGTCATGAAGGTAAGAGAACCTGTTGAACCACTGCCTTTACCATGCCACATCGGAAACTTGAATTATTCTAGTTACAACATACTTATACTTACTTATATTCAGTACTTAAACTTGAAATTAGTTTTGCTAACAAAGTTACTGTTACCTCACATCATAATTATATATTTAATTCTGGTAAATTAGACTTAGATCTCAAGCTGTAAACAGCCTTCTGCAGTCCATTATACTTTAGAAAACCTTCAGGGGCCCTAGACAAAGTGACATTCTATTGATGGAATCGCGCTGAAGCGAACCATTTATAAGGTTTTACCCATGGATTTCGGGACATTGAGCTGGTTATAGTAATAATGATAAGTTAAATAATGTATTTCGAGTTACAAAGACTCAAGTTTCATAAGAAAAATATAGTTATATTAATGATTTATGTCAATTTCATACTACAATTAGCGATTCCACTGGCGTTTTCGCCAATAGAATGTCACTTTGTCTAAGGCCCCTGTAACGTTCTGTAACCTATCAATCAATTAATTAGCCTATCGCAGTCCATTACTGGATATAGGCCTCTGCTAATGTTAGGAGGCTTTGGCCTACTGTTTCCACGCTGGCCAGATGGATTGGTTTTATTTCGAGTTTTTCTTCTCTCGCAGTGATATCGTTGGCGTATTGTTCTGTTAGTCGCCTCTTGCGACATCCTTCGGATGAGATGATGTGTTGATATTCTTTCTCTTCTAGTATAGGTTACGATCCGTGTGGTGACCATACGGATCGTAATCTATACTATACATATAATGGTATGGTGTCATACATAGGTGCTAGAGGAGCCGACGTACGAGAGCGTGGCGGAGTGCGTGTACGCCACGATGCGTCGCCGTCGTCCACCACCGCCATTGCCGCCGAGACATCCTTTCGGGTGAGTGACTAGCGCAAACAAACCTTCCATAGTTGTGTAGATTTACGCACGAGTGACGAAACTCACGTGAAGTAAATTGGTTAGTGCGTGACGATAGCGTTACGAAAAGTGTGATCGGACGAGGCAAACGGAAGGTAAGATAGATATGAGTTACTGAAGATAGGAAGAGAGTTACGTTTCGTATATTACTATAGGGGCAAAAGCTATTTCTCTCATAGCCAGTTACGTTTTATATCTAAGGCGCAATGCAAATCTATTAAGTTTGACTTCAGTCCCAAGTCCTAAATCACACTCGCTTCTTTTAGAATTTCTAAATAGCCCTGTAGGCTTGTGTATGAAATTATTTGCTTTTTAGAATTTTGTATTAGTGAAATTAGGAACTGTTGACATCTGTCAACTAACTACAGAACTTCGGTATCGCCAGTTGGTTATGGTGGTCAGATGGAAGTCGCTTCACGAATGGAAAACATCGAAGTCAAACTGAGATCAGACTCCAATTGCGTTACAAATGGGATGATGACTTAAAAATGACATTCCATAAATTATAAACATAATGTGTATGTGTGTCTGTTTGTGTGCAGCACCCTCAAGCCAGGCGGCGCGTGGTCGGGCCGCGACGGCAGCGTGACGCGCCACTCGTCGCTGGGCTCTCTGCCGCGGTTCTGCTCGCCCCCGACTAACGCCGCCTCTGCCGACAACAAGACCAAGACCCTGCCCAAGCTCGACAAGAGGCAGCCGTTCAGCGTGTTCAGGTAATTACCACTATTATTAGGTACCCCATACGACTTCCTTTAAATTCAACACGACTATTAACGTAACCGAACGCCAATCCCGGTTGGATCCCAAGCTTGATCTTTGAAGCCCGGGGTCAACTAGTCCTAGATAATTTTGTGCACCAAAAAATCGACATAAATACGTAATCCTAATTTTCGCATTTTTTTATATATCATCCGGGATACTGCAAATCCACTTAACTAACATTGGTCGTAGCCACGTATCAGCATGACAACAAATTTTACAGCATGCGTTTAAAATGTCGTCGTATCTTTATTATTTTAAATTTTAACGACTACTTTCATTTTTGAACTTCAACTGAAAGCGTTCAATTAGATCAATAGGTTTGCAGCTTTACATTCTGCTTCCATGGATAATTTAAACTTAATTATTTTCTTTCAAATCACAGAAAACGCCTGAAAAGCGACTCACGCATCACAAGCTCCCAAAAATCGGAGACGTCAAAAGAAAACAAAGACGTCGAAACTAAAAAGAAGAAATTCGACTTCACTCCCACCAGGGACATCTTCAAGAGCTTCAAGGTAAGTCGCAAGATGAAGAACCTCAAGATCACCACCGGCACCCTCACCAAAGGAGAGACCAAGAGCTGCGAATTCCTCGACGACACCGAACCTGTCGAGACCAACCGCTGCTCGAAGTCTGTAGAATGCTTAGAGAATGACTTCGATTTCGAGACCGACTTATCGATAGAGTTCAGTCAAGAGAACATCGCAGCTCTGACTTTGCCGCAGCAGATCGTCGAGTTGTTACTCGAACATGACCAGTTGAACAAAGTAAGGTTAAAAGAGCAGGTGGAGAATGACTATATGCCGATGTCGCCGATTATACCTCCGCCGATAGAACATCACTATATAGTGATGTCGCCTAGGACTAACATCGCCTAATCTAGTCGTTACGCTAAGTATTTATAAGGTATACACGCTGATATTGTATATGATGGAGTTATTTGTAAAATTAACGTTAGTAACTCGGTAACGGTAAATAACGGTTATTTATTTGATAGCGTTTCAAAAAGCGTTTCAGTTTCTTTAACTGTTTTATTAAATTTAATGCTAATTTTCTTCAAATGTGAGCTTACCTTTCCGTATACATACTTTCAACTCCTAACTCAATTAGGTAAACAATTTTGAACGTGTTCTCCATTACACGTGTACATTAATTTCTAATCAGAAACAATCACGAAATTCTGTACTTCTTTCGTCCATAAACCATACAATCGTTCGTCCCTAATTTTACCCCCTTAAAATTTTCCATAATAATTTTCTTTTTCACGTAGGTAGTCAATTAAATAACCGTTATTAACCGTTATCGGCTACTGTTATTTATGGTTATATTCGTGAGTAACGACCATACTTTATTATGGTCTATATTGTGACGTCATTACTTATGTAATTACAAATCGCAGCAACGATTGCTGTGATTGAAAATGGTTAAATATCTAAGGGTTATTAATATTACTTGTAATTGACATTAATCAAGTAATACTGATATTTAAAAGACTGCCTCGGTAACGCAGCGGTAAATAGTGCGACCGCTGTGTATGAGGTCCCGTGTTTGTTTCTCGGGTTA
This sequence comes from Eilema depressum, assembly GCA_914767945.1. Classification (NCBI taxonomy): domain Eukaryota; kingdom Metazoa; phylum Arthropoda; class Insecta; order Lepidoptera; family Erebidae; genus Eilema; species Eilema depressum. Next base: position 17,710,633 of record OU612030.1, on the reverse strand, counting down.
AGCATAGTGTGATATTTCGGATAGGAAATTCTCAGCAGCAGCTTGACGTCTGTCAAAATGCTACTGCAATAGATTTGACAGACTAATTGCTCGTATCAATTCGTCACTGCTTACCCCGTCGGGTATACAGGCGTAACTAATAAAAAATCTAATTTGACAACTAGATTTCATCTATGACCTTTGACGTGAAATTCTAAAAGGTTGCTTAAATAAAATCAAAATCTGTTTGAACGAACGGCAACTTGTAAACAATTTGAACTATGGTAACACTGAAATAAAACTATTTTATTACATGCAGTCGCGATTTATTTTTTGATGTTGCTTTTCAGCAGCCATAAAATAACATCAAATAAATCGCAACAGAATCCTTTAAAGCGGTTATATTTCAGTGTATAATATACGTGTAAACTTCCACCAGTAATCATATGGCAACAGTATTTAAATGATCGCACTATGATGACGGCATCCGATCAAAATGGACTTCACCGCGATCAATTTTTATAACATTTGTTGGGCGAATTAGATTTGTCGGTTACTTGGACGCTTGGTCATTATCATCACGGAGACCCTAGGCTCCAGGTCCACCTCTTGCTTTTCCTCCCCCACTTCGCACGATCTTGGGCGTCCATAGTAGTGAGACCATTGGCACGCATGTCACCCTCCACGACTTCAAGCCATGACTTATTTGCCTACCTACCCCTCCTACCGGCGGGGGCGCCATTAAAAAGAAAACAAAAACTGAGTAAAATACTATTACTCTTTAAGAAATATATTTTGAAAAGAAATAAGAGGCTATAACAATATGTAAAAATTTCTAAAGTAATTTTCAAATTTAACACCGACACACGTCGGTACAGGTATTTGTTTCGGTTATTTGACAGTCATACTAACTATGACTGCGAAAAATGCAAAAAATAAACATCCCTTAGATGGACACTCCCTTTAAATTTTTACTTTTAGATATTTTTCATTATTTATTGTTGTAGCAGCAATAGTTCATCTGTCAAAATTTCAGCTCTTAAATGTGGTTTATAAGATACAAACCGCTGACAGACATATAGCAGGGTTTTATTAAGGGTTCCGTTGGTCACTTCTTGTGTATGGTTACCCACAAAACAAGGAGCCCAGAGTCCGCTTTTTAACTCCACCTTTCCTTCACTTTGGTATCCCTGATAGTAAAACCATTGGGTTGAACGCTAGTGTAATATGTATTACATGACATAGATAATTTCGACGGGGGCGTTCAAGTAGCCGGCATAGGGGCTGTTCATTAAACACAGGGGGGGGGGGGGGGGGTTCGGAAAAAAACACGAAAAATCACCAGGGGGGAGGGAGGGGTATATTGAGATATCACGTGTACTTATTTTTTCTTATAACTCGCGATTTTTGTCACGATTCTAGTTTTTTAGCATTAAAAAAATGAATAAAAAAATACACGTGATTTTGGCTATGGGGATAGTCCAAAACCTCACCACGTATCACCATGGGGGAGGGGGCGGGGTTAAAAAATTGCAAAAAAAAAAAACATCACGTGATTAATGGACAGCCCCAAATCTACTTTGTCCAATAGATGTATGGACTTATCGTATTTTTGCGACTTTATCGATTTACACCTCGGGACTTATATCTTGGACTTAAAATGTGTTAACATTCGCGTTAAGCTTTAGGTAATATTTCGAGGTATACTACAATATCGATAAATCTTTGGACGTAACTCTTCATCACAGTGACTTTTGTCGCACATATCGAGACTTTTCTACATAAATACCTAACATCTACGTAGACTGATAAAATGATCTGAATCTAATTATAAGTAATCACAAATATACGTAAAAGACTTTAGAGTAATATCTTAAAATTGTTATGATAGATGATATTTCTTAAAGACAAAATTCTGAAAGACGAAATGTTTACATTCAAGTATTGAATGAAAAATTTAATGACAATTTACCTATCTTTAAATATAGGAGCAAAAGACAAAACCTATATTATGTACTCGTTTTAGTACCGTGAACTTGGTCATTGCAATCAGTTTTACATTTCAAATCAAGACTGGCAATATTTTGCATATCCTAATTTTGCACAAAATACATGAGAATTCATTAAATTCTATAAACAAATTATTATTGCCAATAATGTGTTCGTTATAGATCTTAAACTATCAACATCTAAAGATTTCTTGAACTTTTTTTTTTTTTTATTAACTATACTTAATAAGTGTATCTGAGCACTATGTAGTGCCTGATCTCTCATTATACCTATAGCAAGTTGTTTAGTAACTTATTCTTGATAAGAATTATCTTTAAATAAGAAATATAACAAATAAGGTCCTAATACAAAAACCTTACCGATGTATTGAACCATAGATTTAGCATTTTTGCTTTTTAATAGATTGGTACTGTCAACAAGCGAATGAAACCAGTATTAAATGTGTATATGTGCGTGTGTGTCAATAATAATCCTGGGGATTATCCTTCTGAGATGAATCACAACTGCACAACTGTGCAAGAAACCATCGTAATATGTTATTTAACGCTGTTATATGTTAAACACATAAAATCACTTAAATAATCTCGAAAATGTGTATCCAAACACTCAACAAAGCTGCTAAGTCCGGTACATGGTGAGGTTGACGACAGCTTCCTCTATCTTTCACAACTAATCCCAATCTAGCGAGTTGGCAAAAATATGCTAAATCTATAAAGGTCTCTGCATACGTAACGGGTTTTTTCACGGACGGGACGGGACGTGAAGTTTTGGAAATATCGTTTCATACAAAATCTATGCGGCAATGCATATGTCACGGGGCCACGGACGGGACGGAACGGGCCGCATACATTTTGCTTCACGTCCTGTCCGTGAAAAAACCCGTTACGTATGCGGAGACCTTAAACTGGTCTAAGTTAATTTGACATAACTAAAACGTACCATCTCTTTCTACCGAAGGCAAGGCTGTGTAAGGTTTAGATTTGTCAAACTTATTAAAAACGATCAAATTCAATAGTCCAGCCAGCTTATCATGAAGTCCTGGAATAAAAAATTTCACAATATGATTGTCAAACTATTTCACTGTCGTCATTATTGTAACAAAAAAACCGACATGACATTAATTTTTTTATCTTGCCGATGAATAGCCTTACATCGTGTTTCCACGGTACGAGGTTTCACGGAGGCATGTACTATGATAAACATGTTTGCACTATCCCAGACGAGCCCCATTCCACGGTGCGTAGTCCGCAAAATCGCAACACGTCCGTGAAAACGAGGGCCGTGGAAAGGCGGCTTTGGACGAACGTGACACTCCCTCTAGACAATTGGCAATACGTTTGTAGAATAGATTAATCAATGTATGGGATTAACATACGTTGACGACGTACCCAGCTTTCTTTAAGGGATGGGGCAAAGTCAAGATTCGTGTAGGGGGGTGTTGTCGTGTGTTTTAACCTCGAGTAGAGCAAGGTGGGGCAAGCGTCCCTCTTGCTTTGCTTGTTTACTTGTCGAACCCATATACATGTATCATTGTATTCTACAATACGCCGCTACTTCTCTAGGAGAGGGCAAGAAAGTTAGGACCTAAGTTCGGTTGTGGATGACACGACCTTAGATTAGATACGTTTTGTGTACTGAAGGTTGTGGAGTAGCATAGGCGGCTATGTTTGTATGTATATGTTGTTCAGATCACTGCCAAATGTTAGGCTTAGAGGGCTGTCCTGCGGCTTCAGGTATAAGTCTCTTGTAGATATAACTTCAATTGAAGACGGCGACTAATTAGTTTCATATCGACACTATCCGGTGCCCTTATAACCGGATAGGTCAAAGTAATGTCGAAGTGTACGAATATAGTAGGTACTCCCAGCCCAAAAAACTATCGCAATCGTAAACGAAGCGACAGAACGGAGCATCATGATTGGTAGGCTTCACATATACACAGGTTCACAGTAGGCAGGCGGCCAATCGCAATGCTCCGTTCGGTCTATACGTTTTCGTTACGATTACGATAATTAATCGTGCTTGACATTTTAAAATTGCACGGTATATTGGATTAATGGGTACAGTTTTGAGTTATCTATATATTTGATTACGTATATAAATAAAAATAAAAAAGGGTGTTCGTTAATTAATTAATAATTTGATGATGATACAGTTAGGTTAATATGATTTTAAAAATAATAAGTATAACGGTAAAAAAATGCCTAGAAAATAAGTTGTCATTATTTAAAACAAACTTCAAAAAGGAGATTCTCAATTCGGATGTTTATACTTTTCTTTTTAATAAATATGAAAAATAAAAATCGTGTGTCGCATATTAAACGTTCCTTGACGCCTACCAATACTGAAAATAGTCAGGGATGTGTGTTTGTTTATCACTACGTAATACTATAGTTGTACGATTTATGTATAGTAGAGTAGCCGCAGGACGAGAGCTATAGGTAGGTAGATAATATGATGCGGTCATCCAAGAAAGACTGAGGGACAAGACTAGCGAATTTCGGATATATATATCGTCTATTGTTAGTCGGAATAAGATCGCAATAAGGCGTTGGCGTCGGCAAAGCTTGATCTGCATCTATTTAGTCATTAATTAAAGGGATATTGTTTCACAACACAATTATGACAACTGATACTAAGGATTAGCTTTTTTATACGTTATAAGTTGTATAGATTTATTTATTATTTTTTTATAGTTTGATATTTAATTTCCTTTCGGAGTCCGTCCAGTGGTTTGAGATTCAAATAAAGTCTGATGTCAGTTGTGTTCGCGTCGTTCTGTCAAAGTAATTAACTAAATCTGATGTTCATCAGGCCCTCGAGTCTGCTAAAGTAAAACCACTATTATACCACAGACGCTGCAAAAATGGCAATAAATTTTGGACTTTCTTGCCATAGACTTAAAGTCCAACATTAAATGAAATGCGTTTTCATCCTACAAAAAGTCATTTAATTTCGGACTTTAACGTCCTTAGTTTAAAGTCTAAAATTAAATGGAATATTTTTACAGTAGTTTTGCTTGAGCAAAATCGGGGCTCAGCTCATAGTTGTGGAGTGAAACATGGACCTTGCTTCTATACGTATACGGCTTAATTTGCTATGTGTTGTGATATGTAATCTAAATAAACTTGTTAAAACTTTTCTATGAGCTTAAAGGCTTCTGTTGGTTATACCTATATCTATGTACGCGTTGTCACCAAATGTTTGATGCACAGCGCCAATGTTTTGTCAAATATTTGTGTGTTTAGTCAAAAAGCAGTATTCAGCTGATTTTATTAATGTTTAGCTTAAATTTGTATAGCTTATTTTATGGGCGGCACCCACAAGTCTTATATGATGGTATATTTGGGGAGTAATCGAGATCTGACGTGAGGACAATCTCCCCTCATTTTTTTGTGAAGGCCTATGCCAAATTATAAAGGCCTTATGACATTCGGTCGAGGGTATGCAGCATTCTAGAACTGTCCACTGTATTGTTAATATGATAGGTATTTATATTATTAAAAAAACAAGTATTAGCCGGTCCAATTGCATTAAACTTTTGCTAACTTTAATATAACTTCTAACCTTAGAGGATAAGTAATCTAACGCTTACTGACTTTCTATATTTTTTATATTTTATTTAAATTATATTTAAAGTATATACATTTTTTAACATAATTTGAATTACAGAGATTTTCTTGCAGTAGATATTATGTTTAGTAATGTCTGTCAATGTAAAAGGTTCTATTTAAATTAGGTACAGTCGACAGAGGAGATAGTGTCACACTTTTACATACAACTTTATATGAAATAGTGCAACCAAGTCTCCTTTGTTGATAGTACATTAAAATTGTTTGCAGGTTAACATTAACCTCGCCTGAAGGGTATGTTGGGTATGAGGGTAGATTATTCTTATGTTAGATCTAGTACTTTAGGGAACTAGTGGGAATTTAGGATTTTAATAAAATTTGGCACTGAAATTGTTGGGTAGAATCTCTTGTTGGATAGAGGAATAAGTATTAGCATTTTATAGCATGATCTCTACGCGACGGCAATAATACACGGCCTATGTGAGCGGCTTAAGACTGAGCCTTGTACCCTGAATCAAGCTAAACTAGGGTGGGGTTATAGAAGATTAGGTAGAAAAATTTACTCAGGCTTGTGGGTGCCTTTGTGTTTAGTGTAGGTAGGTCGCGTCCATACTCACGCACTGACCAATTTTGTATCTCGTAGTATAGGTACTTAACTTTTATACTTACGAATAAAAATGAACCAACCCTTGCGATAACATATCACTCTACAACAGACTGCAAAAATTTATATTGCAAGTCAACTCCGGTAATTTTAGACAGCGTAACTTAACGTCTTGTTGAGTATAAGTAGTTTTTTTTAAGTATAGTCCAAATTCCATTCATTAATTTTATCCTAGTTGTCACATAAATAGACATCCTTTCTAGAGAAAAGGTTGTTGTACTGTAATGATTTGAAAATTGTAACAGGAATGTATTTATTAAATTAAAGGCGGTTGGCACACTTCCCCGTACCACGAAGCGTAGGCAGTGCTGTGCGTGTTTTTGCTATGGAAAGAACTGCGTAAATTGCATCTTCTGTGTGTTTCATTACGTATGTTTTCAATACAAAGAGAGCTTTTTAAAAGACAGACCATGCACTCCTGCATAATGCGGCGTGGTACGAGGCAGTGTGCCAATCACCTAACTGTTGATCAGCCCCCCTAGACAAATGGCAATTCTTTCTCCATTGCAGAATATTGTATTGTAGAATAGAATGATGAATGTGTAGGATTTACACGTATTTTAACAATCGTTAACGTGTCGGAAACGTCAAAATGTCAACTCAATAAATAATATACTTTTTATTCTACAATAACCAACGAATAGTCACTTGCCTAGGGGGGCTGATTGTCTAACTAAAATGAGTGATGACTGATAATTAAATCTGTATCGTAGCCACAGTTAGTTTCCTAAATATGTTTGGTGATTGGACGATTGTAAATTGCTCTATTATTTCGGATAATGTAAGTATTCCGAGTGAAGGGCTAGGGATTATAATTTTGTGATGTCAATGAAATTTCCAAAGTGTTTGTTGATTTTTATAAGTAAGAGGTATTATAATTTTGTTATCGTATTTGGGCAAATAATAATTCATGCGATCATGAGGTATTTTTTTTTGTTCCTATAACTTTATTATTGATCATAATTTGTTACCATTTTTTTTTTGTTTAATTTTCTAGAGCTCTTGTATATTTCTCAATGAATGACTTTGTTAAAATCATGTTATCACATTGTACTGAACCATGAATGCATGATTGTTTTGCCTTCATAAATAATTAGTATCTACTTTATAATTACTGTAAATACCTTATGAAAATGAGGGTTTTCTTTGTAAGATGCTGAATATTATGTTGTCAACAAATGTAAACCAACGTTTATATTTGTTGAAAACAAATGTTTGCAATAAACAAATGTGAAATTACAAAAAAAAATCATAGCAGAGTAAAGAAACCCAGGAGCTCTTAAGTTACGATATTATAAAATCATTGTTGATTGTAGAAAAGACAGTATTTTTTTATTTCTTTAACTGCTAGTTCGAGATTCGGTGAAGGACTGAATTGATTTTTGTCGTTTACTGCGGATTGTCGATAAGTAGGTACTATTGCATCGTGTTATGCAAATAAAGTTTGTATGTGCAAGTCTGTTTTTCATTTTATTGCAACAACTACCTTCAATCCTCTATACCGGACTTAGCAAATTGCCCTACATTTACGCAATAAATGCTTCTTGAGATCTTTGGTGGGGCAATTTACTGCATGCCTGCTGCTTTGGAATATGGCTCCCCCAAGTATCATCATCTGATAGGTTAACTGTCTGGGTTTGATGCAGGCAGACTACGAAAGCCACAACTGTGTAGTGTACGATGTGAAGAATGGCTCTCGATGAAGGTAATTCCGGTGAAACTAAAATCAGTAAGTGTTAAATAACATACGTTTCATAGCAATCTTCGTTAACCGAATATTTCATGCAACAATTAACGAAAATTCGCAAGGATGCAAAAAAAAGCTCAGAGCAATCTCTACAGATTCATTTTCATTCATGTCGAAAATTGGATCTGCCTACCTCGGAGGGAAAAAGGTGTGATTATAAATATGTACCGTATGCGTACAAAATTTAACCAAAGAGGGGACTCTCTTTGGTTAAATTTCTTTCAATAATTCAGTCCAAAGTTCTTTGCCTTGAAGACGAATCGATGGTAGATTCATACTGAAAAAGTTGCTATGCCTAAAAGAATGTTTATTGAAATAAAACGAAACATTTTTATGAAGATTTTTTATTTGGAAATAAACCTATGACGATAAACCACTCTCCTACTCTACAGAAAGGCTTTGTAACAACTTAGGACAATATGTATTACACAAAATTACAAAAAAGTAAAAAAAAAATCAGTCATTGGTAATTTGGACGGATACTACTTAAGTAAACATGCTCATATAGAATTATAGATACGAGCTTGTCTAAGCTCAAATGACGCGCCCCACCACCTCAATTACGCATAAAAGTAAATTGAGACGATTGTTTTCGGATTTGTTGGTCAACTAGTCATAAAGTGACAGGAAGCGCGAGCGAGCGGACGTCTTGCTCTATGCAATATTATCAACGCTAGTCGATACACAGAGCGTGCTCGGATTTATCACGCGTCCAGTCACCGCAAGGATCGCATACATGTTATTTCACGAAGCACTCGACGTTTTTATATAGACGAAGTGGGTGTGGTGGGGCACGTTACTTCAGTCTAGACAAACTATACGAGATTCTTTATTTCTATCCTTTATATAATATTAAATATTCTCTGCTGATATTTTGGACGGGACATCTTCGTCTACGATCTAGTCTACCAATGGCTGCATCCATAAATATAAGAAATAAATATTTTTATTCGCCACGTTCACAAAAACTTATGCTTAATTATATACCTACTACAGATCAATGTATAAAATATATCATATTCTATTGTCTTTCACTAATAAGGCAATTACGATTGACAAGTTTGATTGTATGGGTTAATAGACAGTGTACAGTAAAAGTATAGTTAAACATATCCATCAATTCCTTATAATAAGTCGCTATCTTTCTAAATCACAAGGTATTTATGTATTATCTACTCGCGTGAAACAAACTTATACTTGCTATGTCTTATTTTTGGAGTAAATAGCAAATAATTCACAATGTTGACTTTATATGTATTGATTTTACCTCGCAGAAAGATTCCTGGTAATGTCGGTAAACTTTTAAGTCAAGACAACTCCATTCCATCAGTCAATGTTTGAATTTCAAGCTGTTCACAATCAATTTGTCGTCTGTACACTGAGAACAATTTTTACGTTTTAGGGCCAATTCATACTACAATAGTTGGAAGAGAACAAAAAGGTAACATTAAATTTCACCTTATATTGATACCATATTATCTCTTCTTAGATAAGAAAAATACGCATGAATTCACGCGTGAGCTGGCAAATAGTCTGCGAACTGCGAACGACCAATGCTGATTGGTGGTCTGGCAGAATTTAGCTTCGATGAACTTCAACTAGCCCTAGTGTGAATTGACACATACAAACACTTATTTATATATTAGAGTAGTAGCTGCACAGTGCACATTGCCTATTGTATATAAAAATAAGTCCAAATAAGGCAAGGACGCATTTCATGCTTCTTTTCACCAATATATCGAAATTATTTGTGGCAATTTTGATATGTTATTTTTATTAATATATTTTATGGCTTAGATTTAGCTTAGTTGTAGAGAGAGGTGACATATAAAGAATATAGAAGTAAAAATTGTAAAGACCGTACATTGTAACTGTTTGTTTCCCAAATAAAATAAAATAAAATAAAAAATGCTGGCAGCACCGAGGAACAAAAGTAAGGTTGAGATTCAATATGCTTAGATCTACTGAGGAAAAGTATGGAGAGGATTTAGGTGCAAGTAAGGATAGGTCCCAGTAAAGGATATGTACCTTAACTAATAATGTTGGAAAAAATCGTACAATATAGTGTTTACATAGAACATTAATGATTGGTAGAGTAGACTAAAGTTGCAATGTTTTTTATTGAAATTGACTTGCTCATTCACTTGAACAGAGCACTTAGAAGTCTAACTTTTTAGTCTTAAGTCTTTGTGATAAACTTAAACAATACTAAAAATAATAGGTTCATAAATGAGATTTCTTTTTGGAAAATTCAAAGATCATAATTTTTTATTTTACCTGCAGTTGTGGAAAAGCGGACGCGGAATCCGAAGTGAAAGCTTCGGATGTGACCGGGATTCGTTACGATGAAGAAAATCTGATTTTTTTTCACTGGTAGCAGTATTACTATGGCTTATTTACAAAGAGTCTCATAGAAGTCTCATAGAAGTCAAAATATCTTCTTAGAAGTTCTTCTACAAGTAGCTGCGTAAGTTTACAGAAGGCTGCAATGGCTGAATGGTTTTATTACACTTAATCTATATAAACATGGTAAGTAATACTATCACTGGAATGGAGACAGGAATACGTTCGGAATGGTTCGGGACACTACTTATTCTACATTGAATAGGGAGACTCCTAACAGCTACCCTAGACAAGTGGCACATCGGTAGTAGAATAGAAGAATCAATCATAGAGTAAAGTAATTGGAATCAATATATGGGATTGACATATGTTTACGACTGTCAGAAATGTCATAATAGGTCAAATAGATTTTCATTTTTTTTTCTTTTTTTTTTTTCTATGGTGATCCCAACGATTCCGCCAACAACTCAGTTTTTATACATAGGTACATACATACAATCACGCTTTTATCCCCGGAGGGTTAGGCCGAGGTGAATTAACACCCACATTTCACCAATCATTGTATTAGGTCCTACGTAATAGGGGGTGACCCTATTGCCGTATTCCGGACACTATTGTTGAATCGGGCCACGTATCTGAGGCTAAGTCGTGCTCGTGGCTGTATATATCTGTCTGATGATAAACAGCCCTATCCCTTAGTCGCCTTGTACGACACCACAAGGGAGAAGGGGTGGCCCAAACCACGTTTTTATACTGGTCCAAATAACGTGTGAAAGTACAAGCGTGAAAACAGTGTTGATTTTGAAATTGATTATTTTATTCTAGTAAGGACGTGTCACTTGTCTAAGGGGCAATTGTATTAACATTCTATGAGTCAAAAAGTTCAACAATTTTCGACAAGTGATTCGATTTTTAACAATTTAGTATTTGCTCTTGAAGTTAGCCTATAATATTTATTATTGTCTTTTATACTAATTGTTATTTCTAATAAATGCTGCGCCAATGTCATGACAATAATTGTTTTCTCAATACTTTAAATAGGTACTTTTTCTCCAAGTGTTGTTTTTAAACAATTTTGTGTAAATATATAAAATTAAATATATTTCATTTTTATATTGTATAGTAATATATTGCATATTTTGATTTGTGATTTTTATAAGCATTTAGATTTCGAAAATATTCAAATGTATATTATATAATAATAGTATCTAAACGGTGGTTATAAATAAATCATGCCAATATTTAGGCTGTCAATAAAAATCGTTTAAATATAATACATAACTACTCGAACTATCGCGAAAAGGTCGCAACAACTCGATACTTACAAAAACGATTAATTTATTTCGATTCGGTTATCGATTCGAAACTCAGTGAAAAAATATAAGTGTCGATTGTATTTACAAGTGTTTTACATCACTTAAAATGATATGAAATTTTTATATGATTCCGTCAATGTAACTCGCAGTTAGCAAATCTACAGCTCTTTCAATAAGGTAAAGAATACCGGAATCGATTGCTCGGGAGATATATCTTGGACTTAAAATGTGCTCAAAATCCTTTATACGCGCAGTACATGCTTCTTGGGTGTCTTTTGAGGATATCACGGGGTGCTACTGCGGTGGACGAGCTCAAAGCAAGCATAGATTATTACAAAACAATCCGGGTGCGCCAGGACCTCATTTCCCTCGCGATGTAGGTCCAAGATACGGTCCCGAAATATACTTTTCCTCCTTCTTCGAAGTGTATAGTATAGTAACATCTGTGACACATTGGGATTTTTTTCCCAGCGTTTTTTTTTATATACCACTTAGGTGGTAGACGAGCAAACGGCCCATCTGATTGGAAGTGGTTGCCGTGGCCTATGGACGTATGTTACTCGTTTGGTTGTTGCACTCTTCTTCCTGGTCGTGTCCGTCACGTTACCGCAGCAGCAGTAGAGCTAGTAGGAGAGGCAGTGCGAGTGCGAGGGTAGGCAGCAACAACGTGGCAGAGTTGTAGATGGCGCAGTAGGGGCACTGCGACGAGCCGCACACCTCGCAGATGTTGAGCAGGTACGTCGGCAACGCGTCGAAGATGCTCTCGTTGAAACGCTCTGCCCGACATAACACTCGTTAACATTCAGTTTATAGTTTAAATTGGAAAAAGTGAGATCAATACTCAGGCAGGACTCGAACCCGCGATCTTTCCCTTACAGAGGGAATGCTCTGACCACTGAGCCACCGAGCTTCGCCCGAGGTTGATCCAAATTTTCCAATACATCCATCTTAGGTAGGTAGGTAAGGGAAAGATCGCGGGTTCGAGTCCTGCCCGAGTATTGATTACGCTTTTTTCAATTTAAAATAATTTGTTTAGTTTAGCATACTAAATGCTTTAAAATTATCTCAATTCAGTTTATACTTTACACAATCCTACTAATATTATAAAAAAGTTTGTAAGTATGTGGGGATGTTTGTTACTCTTTCACGTAAAAACTACTGAATGGATTTTAGTGAAAACTTGCAATAATATAATTTACTAGCTTTTCGCGAGCAAAAAGCTCGTCGGTTATCGCAACCAATCATTGCCTATGTCCTTTCTCAAGGTCTAATCTATATCTGTACCAAATTTCATCATAATCGGTTCAGATTGGTTTAGGCGTGAAAGCGTAACAGACAGTTACTCTCGCATTTATAATATTAGTATGGATATGGATGCAATAAAAACTACGTTCGGACGATTAAGATTCGGTTATATTGCTTAAGATGGCGCTAGTGTGCCGTAACGACAACATTAGCTCCGTATATATTTTCCTCTAAAAATAGTAAAAGTGTAAATTCATAGCTACAAAACAATAAACTTAGTATAAAACTATATAATAAACACGTACAAACGTTATCTTCGAGCGAGCTGACACGATTACTACATAAACACAAATCTATAGACTGAGTGACATAAAGTGAAAGTGAGAATAATTTTACTTAATAAATTGTTTAAACAAAGCTAAATACATGAAGTGACAGTGCCCAAAACCATGAATCTATCAATCCAGTGTGTTCAAAAGTAAATTCCATCAAATAAACATTATAATGACCGTTAAGAAAAAGTTCATATTCAAATTCAGTGACTTGCATATTGATAACGAACTGGTTTATTGACTCACACTAATCTACGTACTATCTAGCGAACGAACAGGACTCCTATTTTGCAAACCCTTATAGATCAAACTCTGGCCGTGAGGATTGACACTCGGATTGGCACGCATGCGTCGTGAGTTCGATCCCGAGTTTCAACGCAACACTTTTTGAAATTGTTTCTGCTTGCAAATATTTATGAGTAAAAAATAAAACACCACTTAGCCTTCAAGATTTGACACAAAACGAACGATACCTGTACAAAATTATTCGAAATAAAAAATGTCTTCAAAGCAGAAAAAATTAGCTACCACTGCTACCAGTCAAAACCGTAAGATGGCAACACCTCCACTACAATGCTCCAATATCAAATCGGGACAAGATAACATATTAAGTAATATCACAACAAGGAAAAAACATAGTTCTCCAAAACCAGATAAGACATCCGAGAAGCGAAGACAAATAGTAAGTACGAAATGTACAGTTAGCCCCATACAACCCACACTGGATAGTACCGCTCCGTCTACCAGTACTACCACTGACTCCCATGTACTTACTTACTGTGATACCTTGGAAGAATCGATCTCTAGTGTTGGTATATTATCAAGAAGTGTGGATGGTACACTGACTGATCTACAGTTGAAAATATTTAAAAGATACGATTTGACGTTTATAGTCTAGGGATGGAGCTTCTTAAATCAATTGTCAGAATAATCGATTCAAGTAACAAAAGATTAATCGCATAGCTGCCAAAATGTAACTTTTGTAACATTGTAAATAAATAAAACTATTCATCATAACCGCGCAATATAATAATTATCCGACAAGATTTCCATACCATAAAACAACGTTACTTTTTCCCTGTTAAGTAACTTTTTAAGCTATCTTGTTTACATTTACACTAGACTATCTGGCCCTGGCAACACTGATTAATCATGTAATATATCTAGTATTGATATTTGGATTAGTACCTATATGTGTTAGGCTTAATGAAAACATTGCAATAATATGCGATTGCAGCAATCGCGGCTGATTTCCTGGTACTTTTTGAAGAGTTCCTTGGTCTAATCTCGGAAACCCATCATCAGATCTTTACAAAATTTAAATGGGACCATTTCGAAATAATCTACTTACGAACAAAAAAAGAATTTTCAAAATCCGTCTAGAATTGGCTTCACAATCGCATAACAAACATACAAAAAAATAGATAAATAGGTTAAAAATAATAGATAAATAGGTATTTGTAGTTATTCGGTCCCACGTAATAGGGGGTGAGCCTATTGCCATATTCCTGGCACTATTGTTGACTCGAGGTATATGCATCTGAGGCTAAGTTGTGGCTGTACCTATATAACTGTCTGGTGATAAACAGCCCTATCCCTTAGTCGCCTGGTACGACACCGCATAGGAAGAGATGGGGAGGCCCAAGTTCTACTCTGCCGGGAACCACGCGGCTCCTACGGGAAACCTAAAAACCTAAAAATTATAGCTTTGGCAAGCTTTGGCCTCAGATGCAATTAGGAAAATACGTCTCCATGCGCATGATGATGCTGGTAGGCAAAATAATCTAAGAGGTGCATTTTTACAATCAATTTAATATTTATCTAGTATTGATATTAGGTTCAGGATATATAATATTGTTAATAAAGCAGGGTAAATGAAAATACGAAATGGGTATTTATAATTTTTATATATTCACTGTCTGAGCTACTTTCGATTTCAGTATCAGAAAAAAATAAAAAAAATTCGTTGTCTCTAGTATGCGATACGATAAAAGAAAAATCTAAGCAATATTTTCATTTGTATTACTTAGAAGAAACATAAGAGGGTAAAAAGAAATACATAATATTACAAAAGTTACATTCTGGCAACGCCGACCATAAACGTAACGAGTTGACATAAACTCCATACGATTAAAATGTAACAACCATAGAGAACACAGCCGCAACACTCAAATGAAAAAATAAGAACGATATGACGTAGCTGTCACACGAGATTTCGAAAAATGAAGAATCACGTCTTATTTTAAATTATTTGTAGCAATTCTTAAAATATTTGTAGTAATTTAAAGTGAAATATGTCGCACCATATTTTTTATACTTACTATTATAAGTTATTACGTATTTAGAAATGGTTTAACTTAATTTATAACAGTTTCATGTATCCTTTCAATAGTGCCTAGTTACCTACCATGAATCCAGACATCTGTCAAATCGTATCTCTTAAATATTTTCAAGTGTAGTCACAATTGCGGAAATGAAAGAGACAATAGTTCAACTGACTAAGGAGCTGACTAGCACGCAAAGCGAACTAGACAACACGATCTTAGAAAATAATGACCTGCACACAAATATAAGTAAACTCACAAATGAAAATAAACTACTGAAGTCCTTGTGTTCTACTACTTCCGAAGGTGTTATTTGTGATTACAGTGTGAAGAAGAAAAAAAGTCATTCTCTCTTGTCTCACTGCACCTCGTCCACGCCCTCGTCTCCATCTCACTATCCCGACAGACACCTTAAAGTACTCTGCCTACAAAAACAATTAATACAGCTACAAGATCAGTTAAATAACGCCCATCAAGAAATAACAACTCTGAGGGAGGAAATAGCTAACCTAAGGCGGAAGTTAAGTTCTACCTCTGAAATGTCAGCCATAACCAAATCGACGACGTCTATCTATGAAATTAACCAGAAGCTGGATAGAAAAATAGCAATTCTGGGTGCCCAGCAATGCGTTGGATTGGCTGCAAAATTATCTCATTCAAGACAAAATACACAATATAATAAATATGCTGTCACTGCCACAACAAAACCAAATGCATTAAGTGGTGAAATACAGGGTCGGACTGGCCATACATTCAATGTGGCATTTGCCGCACGGGCCCCGGCCTGCGCGGGCCCCCCGGTCCTGGTTTGAGGGACGGCAAACGTAAGATAGGACTTGATACTGATGATACTTGGCCCACACAGGCTAGGTTCCAGCTCTTGTGGATTAAATGTAAAATAAAACTAGATCATATTATATAATCGTTCATGAAATGAGAGAGAAATGAAATAGAAAATTCAACAAATGGTTTATCTTGAGCAAGCCCATCCCCAGAAACTAGTTTAGGTTTTTTTCTGAGCGGTACGAAAACGGCCTGCTCCGGTATCAGCCTAAAATCTGCGGTTAGAAGATTGACGGCATCCTCTAAAAAAGTTTCACAAAAAATTGGCACAAGAGGGAAATTGGTCTAAAGTGAAGTACCTGGGGTCGTCAGTGGGTTTCTGGTGGAAACCCCGGCGTAGCTATGGGTGGGCAAGGTGGTGCGGTGCACCAGGGCCCCCAAGCTCAGGGCCCCCGAGCCTGAACTACCAAATCTCATATCGAACTACCAAAAAAATCTTACTTTTGGAATGTGAAAATGGGTTGTAACACAACTCTAATCTAAAATAGGGGGGCCCCTGTGTCTTTTTGCACCGGGGCCCTTGGTCATCTAGCTACGCCACTGGGTGGAAACCACGCTAGTTTCGGAATTGCAATGACTTCGACTTTCCTCCAGACACGGAGGATGCTAACAGAAGCCATGCAGGTATTCTAGTGTTAGGAGTCATGACACGGCGACAGGCCTAAGGTGTTGGATTTGTTCAACTGAGATGTTGTCCATTCCGGAGGCTGTTTCTGTGAGGTCTCCGGCACCTATTCTATTTCAGTATTTTCCGATAGTATCCCATCTGCCATCAGGTGCCAATTATATCTCTGGACTACTCATCAGCAGATTGGGATGCACTGCGTGAGTATTTTGCGTCCATCCCGTGGGTTGCACGTTGCTTTGAAGGTAAGAACCCATGGGACAGTGTCACTGCTGTTGCCAGTGAGATCAGTCTGGGTATGAAATACTATAACCCATACACTGATGTCACCGGTGTCAGCAGAGCGCGCCCTATGCTCGCGCGCGAGTGCGCAGAGGCTATTGACCAAAAAGAGTATGTGTACTGCGCTTGGGTATGGGCGCGCACCACGCGCGGATCCAACATGGGGCACTTCAAAGCGGTGTACAACAGAGTCACAAAGGTCTGCGAGAGGGCTTACGTCAGAGCGGATGCTCAGCGCATAGCGTGGTTTGGTCAAAAGCTAGTGGTGCATCTCATGGGCAGTCGCTGCCGGGCCGCTCTCTGGCCCATGAGCCTCAAGATAAAACAAATTTGCTGGTTAATCTCTTTGCGGCCAACTTCCGAATCTAGGATTATGGTATGCAGCCACCGACACTGTCCATCAGTGACCACGCAATGCCTGATATCCTTATCAGACAACGCGATGTCCGTGCTGTACTGCAATCACTCGATGTCTGGCAAGCCAGCTGACCAGATAGTATTCCAGTGGTGGTTCTTCAAAAATGTGCAGCGGAGTTGTCTCCAATGCCTACGCGGCTGTACCAATTATCTTACATCTCGGGTGAAGTGCCATCGGCTTCGAAAATATGCGAATGTACAGCCGATCACCAAGAAGGGGGATCGCACAGACCCAGCCAACTGTCGGCCGATAGCCGTCACCTCAGTGCTGTGCAAGGTATTCGAGCACATCATCAACACATCAACAGCTCATGAGTCAGTCACCTAGATTATCACTCCATAATCAATGATCGGCAAAACAGTTTTCGGTCAAAGCGGTTTACGGGTGATCTTCTGGCGCACGTTACCCATCTTTGGGGTGAGGCTATGGACAAGTAAGGTGAGTCACGAGTCACTGGCAAATCGTCTTGACATTGCCAAAGCTTTGAACAGAGTCTGGCAAAAATCGCTTCTTTCCAAGCTACCAAGCTTTGGTCTGCCTTCTAGACTATGCGACTGGATGGCTTCCTGTAGGAGCGCCGTATACGCGTATTTTATATAATGGTCGAACTTCGGAGTAATTGCGGGTAAATGCTGGCGTATCACAGGGGTCTGTTTCATCACCTGTCTTTCTTATGCATTTCAACGACATGCTGTCCACTGGCAGCATTCATTGCTATGCAAACGATAGCACCTTACATGAGAGTTATTACGGATATCCTGCGACCAAGCAGTCTGATATCGGGGAAAAAGGCAGGTTCTCGTCACTGGGCTTGACTGGATCCTGAACCACATTTCTCAATGGGAATCAGAAACCTGCTTGAGTTCAATACCAAGAAGACGCAGGCATGTGCGTTTACAGCAAAGGTACAGTATCTTCTTTCCTTCCCCTTCTCACTCTTTAGAGCATGCCACTACAGGACAATCTCAATTTCCTTAGTATGTTCGCTACAAACCGAATAATTATTAAAAACTGCATTGAGAGTATCATCAAAACAGCCTCGTGTAAACTCGGAGTTCTGAACAAAGTGAAACGTTTTTTCAAGCCGGAGCAGCGATGTTTTCTATACAAGATACAAATTTGCTCCTGCGTGGAATACTGCACAAGTTCACACACCTTTAGGATGGCTCCGTAAAGTACTTACTAGATGCTCTCGACAGGTTGCAGCGATGTGCGGTCCCTATATTGGGAATCCGGAGGTCACTAACATCCTCGAGCCTTTGCAGATGCGTAGAGATGTTGCGTCCTTGGAAATATTTTACCGTCTCTACAATGGTGAATGTTCTAATGAGCTCTTCCAAATTAGTCCCACCCTCTCCTTTCCTATATAAAACAGCACGTGCAGGACTTAGATCTCACCCGCATACGGTGCAGAATATTCCATCTAGAACCCAGCGGCTCGGCGACTCCTTCTGCCACACCAATAAGACCTGGAATTTCTTAGCAGCTCACGTGTTTCCGTCTTCCTACAGTCCCGGGTCCTTTAAGCGGGGCCTAAAAAGCATCGGATTAGGCCGTCAAGCCGAGTGCCACCATTGTAACTTGGTATGTGTCTCTATATGAGAGTTCTCACGCTCGCCACTTTGCTCGCAGCGATGGTTCGCTGCGCAGATGCGTGGGCCCCCGGCGACTCCTTCTGCGAGCAAGTAATGCTCGTGAAAGAGGCGGCGGAGCGAGAGCGCGAGGAGCGAAGGAGAATCGCAAACCGCGCGGCCCGCAACGAGCGGCGGCAACTTGGGCGTCGGAGGTCGCAGAATGACCTCCGTCCCCCATGAGCGCGGGCCTGGGGGTGACGGGTAGAGCCGCCTGTAACCCTAGCAGAAGCAGGCCGCGGCGGCGGCACGCGTTGCGTGCCTCCCCATACCTGGGGGCCGGTTGGGGACTCTGTGGTCCCCTCACCGGAAGAGAGCCAGATCGAGAGATATGGCCCTGGGTCGGCCGGGGTGCGAGGGATATGGCTACGACAATCTCACCTCCGGCAACTGACGGCACACAGACGGCGTGCGTTTTAGTCGGTTCGAGTCCGACATAACCTCCTCCTCCGGCTACGGGGGGGGGGGAGGTATCCGTGGGGATTTTGCGCACGATAAAAAAGAAAAAAAAGAAAAAAGGTATGTGTCTCTATAAATAATTGTGACCCTCTTTTCAGAGACTTTACCTTTAGCTTACCATCAGGCGAGGTGAAGTCAAATTGAGGCACGTCAATTTGACTTCACCTCCCCTATATAAATCTAGTTTCGGGCCCCGGCTTGTGGTTAGCCGCCCGGGCCCTTTCGGCCCAGTCCGACCCTGGTGAAATAACGAAGAATGTCGCAAATATGAAACTTAATGAAAACGACAAAATTGTGGTATGCCTGGGTGAAAATGATTATGATTTGAAACTGATTATTCTACAATTGAAAACATTATTAAATTCATTTAAAAAGAACAATGTTATTGTATTGAGTGTAGTTAAAAACAATTATATCTGTACAACCAAATTAAATAATAGTATTAAAAAAATATGTAGCTTGTACACAAACTGTGAATATGTGGACTGTTGCTATGATGATTGTTATTATAATGTTTCGGATATTTGTAAATCGATTAATTACGTTATTGACTCTATTGACTATGACCAAAAATATATTTTAAACTTCAGCGAGGTAAGGAAACATATGGCATCTAATAAACTAAATAATATGCAATCTTACAAAATGACAAGAGGCACGATCCCTTACTATTTTGAACGGATGTCTAAAAATCTTGTTAGCAACACATTAAATAAAACAGCGGTTAAAAAGAAAGTTACGTTAACAGATTATTATCCGGTAATCAAAAAAGACGAAGCATTTTTTCGAAACTAAAACTCATCCCCCTAAGTACTACTTTAAAATTTTTCATCAAAATATCGCTAGTATCCTATCAAAGAAAGAAATAGTAGAATTAACTCTTGAAGAGCTACGAGAAAAAAACAACGAACCCGACGTAATATGCTTATCAGAAACGTTTCTACAAAAAAACTTCGAACACTATTTAAAAATTCATAATTACGTGTTAGGTGATAGTTACTGCAGAGAGAAGAAAAGGGGAGGGTGCTGCATTCTGATGAAAAATACCCTTCATTATAACAAAATGCAATTTCTGCAGCAGTATGCTGTACAAAAGGTATTTGAAATTTGTGGCGTAGAAATCCATGCTTATAAATTAATCATAATATGCCTCTATCGCATACCAGCATCGGACCCAAACCTATTTCTAAGTAAATTGGACAATCTGTTACATGTTATTAATAAGAAGTATAAATTTAAAAAACGTATAGTGTTGGTTGGAGATATAAATATCAACACGCTAATAAAGACAAAAATCAGTGACGAACTTAGGGATTTATCGTATAATCACAAACTAAAGATACACATTGACGTACCAACTCGTAAGTTCTCCTGTCTAGACCATATAATAAGTAACATTCCAGATGCAACGGCTACAGTGTTACCGCTGAATTTGTCTGACCACGACACGGCACAAATGCTGAGCTTTCCTGTCACATATAAAGAACAAAAACCTATCTCATACACGATATTCAAAAGAGACTATAGCCCTGACTATATCCGGAAGTTCAAGGAATGCCTGCAAAGTCTGAGTTGGACTGATATCTACGAAGAAAATGACGTTAATAAGGCATTCAATGAATTTCACGAATTACTACGTCTTTTCAATAGCCTATGTTTTCCCAAAATCCGTGTAAAAATGTATAATACCGCTAAAAGACAAAACTGGATTACTAAAGGCCTGAAAAAAAGCTGTACGATGAAACGAATGTTGCGTTACAAATATTACAAAAATAAAACTATTCTGAATAAAAATAAATACGTTCGATATTCTAATTTATTAAAAAAATGTATTTTTAATTCAAAGAAGAATGAAAATATGAAATTTATAAATAAACATGACAATAAATGTATCGCGACATGGAGGGTTGTCAAAAATGAAGTACTCAACACTAAACGCAAGGATGACATTGACACAATTAAAATAGACACTAAAACTTTAACAGATCCAGCAGAGATAGCATCCGTTTTTAATAATAATTTTATTGACATGGCGAATAGCCCGAAAGGTGAGTACAAAACCCATTCAAATATAAGACGTACGCAAGTGAATTCTATTTATCTTATGCCGATGACTGAAAGCGAAGTAAAAAAGGAAATAATGTCATTGAAAAACACCAAGTCGGAAGGCTACGATGAAATTAACACCAAAATCATAAAATCGTCTGTAGACGAAATAGTGGCCATCTTGACACATTTAATAAACCTATCATTCTCATCTGGAATTTTCCCTGAAGCTTTAAAAATATCAATAGTTAAGCCTATTTTTAAGAAAGGAGAAAGGACTGATATCAATAACTATCGCCCAATTACGTTAATACCTGTTCTTTCTAAAGTCTTTGAGAAATGTATGTATAAGAGGTTAATGAGTTTCTGCAATACATTTGAACTGATAGGCATCGAGCAGTACGGATTTCAAAAGCAAAAATCTACGACTCTAGCCATGTATTCTTTGATAAACATAACATTGACTAATATTAATGATAATAATTTGACTACGGGTTTATTTTTTGACTTATCCAAGGCCTTTGACTACGTTTCACATGACATTCTGATAGAGAAACTTGATGATATTGGAATAAGGGGACCTGCACTTCTATGGCTATCAACATACCTGAGAAACAGACAACAACGTGTAGTAACTACAAAAATTGACAAAAACTCTAATATGATGGACTATTCATCTGATTTTCGATACAACTTATGTGGCGTTCCTCAGGGGAGTGTACTAGGTCCCATACTGTTTCTAATATATATTAATGACATCACCAGTATTTTCAACCACAAATGCATCTTATATGCTGACGACATCTCGATTATTGTGACATCAAAAAAAACAACAAATGCAATTAAACATCACGAAGACGACATAAATAATACTATTGACATGCTAATAGAATATCTAAATATAAATAATCTAAAAATTAATTTAAATAAATCAGTATATGTGCAGTTTAACCAATGTTACAATGAAAAGTATAATTTTGACTTGAATATACCAAAAATAAATGAAGTGAATGAGACCAAATTTCTAGGTATAATACTGGACCAACATATGACCTGGAAGACTCAAGTTGAAAGCGTAACAAATAAAATTAATAAATACGTATACGCTCTAAAACAAATAAAACATATCACTAACCGTGAAACTGCCATAACATCCTACCGTGCTTACGTAGAATCTGTATTACGATATGGCCTTATAATGTGGGGTAATAGTACAGACTGCAATAAGGCATTTATTGCTCAAAAGAAGTGCATTAGAGCTATATGTGGAATTCCACCAGACGAGTCTTGTCGACCGCTGTTTAAAAAACTTAGTCTGTTACCGTTGCCATCGTTATATATTTACGAGATATGTATATTTGTGTGGCAGCATAATGCCCTATTTAAAGTAGCTAAAGACGTAAACTCACGCAGCCGGAGAGATCCTTATAGGCTTGTGCTGAGTGATATCCCGAAGTCCACCAAATATAATAAGAGTTGCCTTGCTATGTGTGTACGAATTTTCAATAAAATACCAATGTATCTCAAAGCACTAAACACTAGACTATTTAAAAAAGAATTGTACAAATGGTTAAATGAACATAACTTCTATAGCATTGATGAATTTCTGGAACAAAGGTGTTGATACAAAAAAAAAAAAAAAAAAGATGTATATATTTGCGCGCTAGTACACCACTGGCAAAACATGCATGCTCAATATTGTAAATGTACCTATTTGTTATAACTTTTATCTATACCATGTTTTATGCAAATAAAGATTATGATTATGATTATGATGATGATGATTCAAGTACTAAAGCCTTGGCCAAAGTAACGCGATTAGCTTGCGTCCGCGTTGCCGATCAGTATTTATTTAGAGATATTCACACCGATGCGGCCTGCAATTGGCCAGCAACTGATCGCCACCGCGCAAGCTACAACGGACAGTGTCGACTGTCGAAAGAATATATATTTTGTGGTATGGATCTTTACATTTCAGGGAATCGTGCGTAAGTGCGCAGTCGTCACGGGTAGTGAAGCACTAAGAAGTTCAACAACGGGTCTAACTGCAGTACTTGGATAACTATAATTACCTGGTGCATAGTAGTCGTACACGCGCATAGGCAGATATCTGGACATGTTGGCCACCGGGAACCATCGCTCTATGGTGAAGTTCACGCACGTCGGCTCTTGAGACAACTGTAAGAAAAGCACATAGATTAACGGTGATACACGTAGGCGGCGAGTCGTCTGCTGCTAGTTTTTTTTACCACTTAGGTCGTAGACTAGCACATGGTCTACCTGATAGAAAGTGGTTACCGTGGCCTGTGGATGAGTGTAACAACAGAAGGCTTACACCCGTATTCACAAACAATACTTCGCTATGCGTACTACCAAAACTGTGCAAAGAACGACAAATTCTCAGTGCGTTCGGTTTGGCAAGCCAAGTTAGATACTGCGTGATGTTTGTGAATTAATTTTACCAGCCCTATGAGCTCGAGCACACTATGAGACCTCACAGTATTGTTTGTGAATACCTACGGGTGTTAGACAAAGTGACATTCTATTGGCCAAAACGCCAGCGGAATCGCTAATTGTAGTATGAAATTGACATAAATCATAAAAATAATTATATTTTTTTTATGAAATATGAGTCTTTGTAACTCGAAATACATTATTTAGCATATCATTATTACTATAACCGAGTGTGGAACCTAAGATAGAGTCACGCTTGTATGATACGACTACATTCAGAAAGCACAGCTAATAGAAATCTCTATTCCTAGACAACACTTTTTGCCGAAAATTTTGTTGATAGAAAACATTGTTTGTAGACATCTCGGTACATACCACCGCTATGTCACGTTATTCACTGTTAAAATTTAAAACGGTTCGCTTCAAAGCGATTCCATCAATAGAATGTCACTTTGTCTAAGTCCCCAGGGGAGATCATGTACAGTGCACTTACGTAGTCGAAGTAGAAGAGCGTCTTGGTGGGCAGGTACTTAGCTCGCTGTAGTGTGGGCACTCGGCGCGACAGCACGTAGGCGTCGAGCTTCTGTTGTTGGATCATGTAGCCGGTGGGTACACCCACTTCCAACACCGCCATGCCTGAGCGCGGGGACTCCGACAGTAACGTCCAGCTATCAGAACAGACATTTGTATTTAGTACCTACTAGGATTATAGTTAAACGAATGGTGAAGATAGCTCTCAAATAAATTATCTAATTTCTCTCTTCATGACAATTTTAAAAATAAGTTGTAACTCAATAAGTTCATAATCGATCATCGCTTGTTCACTTATGGGACACTCGATAAGAAAATACCCTAGAATAAATATTGGAAACTTCAAACAATACATGACAAATATTTCAATAGCTCTAATGTAATGTGTTTAAAGTAACCTACAAGAAAAATAATTTTGATGTGTTTCTGGATATAGCACTAGCATTTGATAAGATGTGGTATAGATTTTAAATGAATTAAAAAATTCTCCATAAACAATTTGCAGGCATTTTAGAATCGTTTCTATTTAATAGAGAGGACATTTAGAGTAAGATATGAAGCGGTTATTCAGATTTTCAATAAGTTAAATCTGGAGTACCACAGGGTAGTGTCCTTGGTCCTGTCATAGTTAACGAAGTCACACACAAAGTAACGATGTTATAGATATTAATTACTATTAATTCCATCACCCTATTACACATAAAACTAAAAGTTTATAGATTTATACATATTTCATTCACAAGTTTTGCTGTTTCACAAGTCACAAGTAAGGTTTGCTGGAAGAAAACTCAACATTGAGTTAAGCTTGTCTTTGTACAGAAATATCCTTTTGTATTTGTCAATATAATGTTTGTGTGTACAATAAAGAATCTGAATGAATGAAAGTTTTAAACGATTCCTGCTTCCGAAGCTAATAAAACAGTACAAAATATGTGGTGACACGGTACCTGGCACAGCCCTGGAACTCAATATGCGACTGATTCCGCCCGTAGAAGTGGTGATTAGTGACGAGTGCGAAGCTGCGCACGGGTGGCTGCGTGACGAAGCGCGCGATGTCCACGTTGTACTGCACCGACATCTGCAGGATGGCGTAGCCCGCGCCGCGCGCCGTCACCTTCACCGTGCCCCACGCCTCGGGGATCTAGGCATGACGTGCGAGGTCGAGGCGTTACAACAAGAGGCGTGATGAGACCTACGGCCTGAGCCAATCTTAAGAGGGGGTATAAAGCTAAATTGCCGATCGTAGATTTTGATTTTTATACCCGAAAGTAAGCCACAAATGAGCTGGGTTTTTTTAATAGAAAATACGTTATATGTGAAAGGGACTGGTCATGGTGAAAACATAAAATATTAATATTTTATCGATAGAATAAAATCACAAAGTTGTGCCTAATTTACTACTAAAATCAATTTATTTCCAATATTATGCATACAACTGAGTCAATATTTGAATACAAAGTGTAAAATTATATAACCAAGTGACTCAACATTCACTTTGAAAAAATTATGTGGATTTTACGAGTAATTAAAAAAAAACTAATTTGTCGCTTACGATGTTCTTATTCCGCGCTTAAAGCTCTCTTTGTATCGCACCTGACGCGAGGTGTCGGCCATCTGTTGTTTCATCAACTAGTCGGGCTCGCCCCGTTGAGACGGGAGGACTGTATTTCTGTTTTCCGTGTCAAGAAAGTTCATTGAAAATGAGCCAAATAAAAAAATATAAAAGAAACACTCTAAAAGAGAACATAAGAAACTAAGAATTCAACTTATGGCTAATTTTCGAAGGTACGTATATCTATATTATTTTACTTTCTTTAGTTTGTTACTAAATATCCACCGTTGCTAGGTAACTCTGGAGTAATTTCGGCTCGGGTATAGTATATGCAAATCAAATAGATGTTTTTGACCACTCGCGTGTTTATTGTGGGATCCCATTTTTTCTCATAATGGTTTTTGTCCTAATTTAAATTGTCATAACAAGTTAGGCATAATTTTCTTTGTCATAATAATAGTGTGCCATAATTGGTTTTTAGCATACTATGTTATTAAGCATAAATAAATCAGCATATAAGCATCAGCATCATAAGCATAAATAAATAAATCGATGGAAGAAATTCTGAAATAAACGTATATTATTATAAATATTGTATATCCTAATGTTTTTATTCATAACTTTGATATGCATAAAGTTGTAAAGCATATTGTTTATTTGTCTAATAGTTATTTGGCATAATGATCAAAAAGAAATAATAATTTCTTAACAGACAGTGATAGATTTATTGAGAAAGCCCCTGATTCCGACTTGGATAGATTAGGTTAGAAGGCTAATGCGGGAGCGGAGCGGAGCGAAGCTCCCGCATTAGGCCTTCGTGGTTATTTTTTTTTATAACCATGTAGAACTTTATTTAGTCAATATAATTTGTATGCTTAAAATAGTTATGGTTACGCGTCGTTATGCTTAAGTAAACTTATGCTTTGAGACAGTATGCTTATAAAATATTATGCTTATAGTAAATAGGATTAAAAAAATTATGATTAAAAAGTTATGGTAAATGAGTATTATGCGTATATAATGTTAGGACAAGTAACATTATGCAATGTTAAATTATGACATAAAATTGTAGGAATAAAAATAGAGAACCGTTTATTGTATGTAATGTTATTTTTATAGCACTAATATAATTATATATTGCGAAAGTATTTATACATTTTTCAATTTTATAAATTTTAATGCATTTCAGAGTTGCTTCAGCTCGTAATATCACACAAGCTGATGAATCCGATCCGGTCGAATCGCGTAAAAGACTTTCATCAACTTTGTTAGTTTATTGCAATTGTTTTTTCTTACATTCAGAAAACATTTCAGTAAAATATGCAACTTAATATGAACATGTACAAGTAGAATGATATGATTTGAGATTAACATGGTCATTCACATTAGTACCAAATGTTCACAAACTCAAACAGCATGGTAAGTATCCAAAATTGACCACACGGAACGCGGAAGACCGCCCGTGGAAGGATAGCTCAGAGTAAGAGCGCTGGAACTCCAATGTCCGCGTCTCTGGCATTCAAGTCCCTTTTTTGTCAATTTAGCATTTAAGTATATCAAATTATCTACAAGTAGATTAAAATAGCAATGCAATGCTTATGTGATTGATTTGTCATTAATTTGCAATTATTTTTACAGATCTCCCATTAAACCTTTAGAGAAAGTTGAAGTTTTGAGAGAACTAGATCCAAATTATTGTGATGGAAATTTTGCACGAAAGCGGTATGAGCGGTACATTTTAGCCAGCCTTGATTCAATATGTCAGGGATCATTACTCTCAGGCAGCCCTAGCTTCTTATACGTACGTATAATGATAAAATAGGGCAACCATTATATTATACACAATGTTCGTCAGTAATATTGAACCACATTTATGTATAATTGGCCAAAGACAGATAAAAAGAAAAAACTAAAGAAGCGATAGATTGCACGAGAGTAAACCACTATACGATTTAAAATAGTTTTCTGTTATTGAATTTCCACATAATTTCTATTTTATAATAAATTAAAAAGAGCTGTGCTTACTGCAAAGTTAAAGATTGTATTTTTTGTATGGTGTAATCAGCAAAACAGATGTATCCTGGGTCGTTCTATAAGGATTGATTATTTCCAGAAAATACTGTATGTTATAAAAGTATATTGCAGTATTTTAGAAAAAAAAGCTTTACCTGCATACTTATCTGTTTTGCTAACTGTACATGAAATAAAACTTCGCAAGTTTATTGCCAATCTTTTATATAAATTTTATCTTATATCCTTTTCGCTCGTCAGCGTTCATCTCGTTCCATTCCGTTTTCTACATATAACATAATATTGTTTGTTTTTAAGAAGTATCTATAAGTCAGAGATGGTATCTGAAAAACAAAATAACCATAATAAATAATGTAAACCAAGCAATTCTCGCCCGAAGTCGATTATCTTTTCTCTTTGTAAATCGATTTGAGCAATCAGCATAATAAATGAATGCTTCAAAATTTCATTCAATTGTTTGGGCGGAGTCATCAAAAATCAATGTTTAAAAAATTTGTAAAATCATTCATCGGTTCCGATAGCTCGTATGAGTATCGGTAGATGGCTCCACCGTCACCCCAAAGACAGAAAGTATAGAGGAATTTGAGTCGGCTTCGTGCGGGCTTCGGTGGCTTAGCGGTCAGAGCATTCCCCCTGTAAGGGAAAGATCGCGGGTTCGAATCCACCCGAAGTCGATTTTTTTTTTCTCATTGTAAATCTTCAAAATTTCATCCAAAAGCAATTCTTATCCACCTATAACAAAATTGATAGTATATAATATAAGTAAGAATTTTTAATTATTATTGAAATAAATATTTCTTTATCTTACTTTTTTATATTATTTCTGCACTACCTGTAAAATTATTCAGCGAATCGTTACAGCACTCAGGGAGATTTATTTTTATCTAAAAAAAAACAAATTAAAACTAACAACACAGTGAAAATGTATTAAAATTTTATTTTATTACTTACCTCTCCATTTTATTTGCTTCTAACAAAAGTAATGTTTCAGTTTGAAGTATAGTTGGATGACCCGACTCAGGATTAGTATTAAAGTAATTGAATTCGCAAAAAAAAAAATCTGGGTATATATAAATATCACATATAGAGGCACATCGCTAGATGTGATGATAAACAAAAACCAAAAGCATTGTTTTTCCCAAATCGTCAAATATTCCTTATACCAAAAAATATTAATAGGATTATTTTCTATCGTATTAAAAATGTCTTAATATGAATATAATTTGACGATTTCAAAAAATATGCATTCAATTTTTGATGAACCACCACTATATTTTAAGCCAGTTATTATTTTACTTACCTTTACATTTTATCTATCACTAAAAATTATAAATTTATTGTGTTTTCAAAGTATAAGTAGATTGTTAATGATGCAACTCGTATTTTGACAATTTTATCTGATTATTTTGGGTATACTGTGCGCCTTCGTACAAGAATGGCGGGTCGCTGCCACACAAAATAGGTGGCGGACTTGCCGGAGCGACGACAGGCGAGAGCGGGACGTGTGAGGGGTGCGGGTGAAATCTGATTTTTTTCTAGCTTTATACGCACTCTTAAGGCGGCCACCCACTAGCAGTTTATCGAACGACAACCGGATGATATCGGTCTGTCAGTTCATCGCAATAGCTCACACACTTACAGTTTTGTATACGATTTTGGACTGACGGCTAACATGTGTGTGGCCGCTTGACGATTTCGGTCAGCAAAGACAGTTAAAGGCCGGACAGTCTATGGCCGTCGGCATTTTATACGTAATAACATCAGACTAAAAGAATAAAATAATGTTATTATTTTAGTCTGAGGTAATAAAATTATGATGACATTGATGACATAAGGACTGCAGGCCGCCGGACAGACGAAAAACTGCAGGCGGACTGTTAGTGGGTGGCCGCCTTTACCTGCAAACCAGTACACCTACTGGTTGACGGACTAGACTATGGCGCGTGCTTGCGTCTTTAGAGATTGAATGACTGAGACAGTAGTTACACTTACGGTATGATTCCGAACTCTGCAGCACGTAACAGTGCTGAGTAGCAGTGCTGTGGCAGCATTACTGGTTCTCATATAATCTCTATGAGTTTCCGACCTACACAGCAATGTCGCGGCAGTATTGCAGCGGCAGCGGCACTGTCGCGCCCCGACAACCCGTAGTGTCTCACATGGGTATGAAAGTTGCCTATGTTCATGAAAATCCGCGATGCTAGCAATATTTTTTCTTTTCTTACTTTTAAAAATAGTTTTATTTAATTTTATGAACATCGCGGCACTGCTGCTTTATCCAGAATCAGCGCGGCAGGCAACACTGTTGCATGCTGCTGAGTTTGGAATCATACCTTTATTTGAGTCAACCAAACCAAAACATGGAAAGAATAAGGACCCAAGGTTCCAAAATGCTTTGGATGCAACCAATATTGGTGCTCGAATGAAGAGGAGCTCAATAGACTTGGATCTAGAAGAATAGAAGTAGAAGTATCTAGCGTGTGTATACGTACGTCAATGAACTGCATCCGCGCGAGGTTGTCGTTCTGCACGTGCAGGTTGCGCGTAGCACCGGACAGTGCTACAGCGTCCACGCTGATGGACAGCGACGACACGTCGCGGAGACGCTTGCGGTTCGTGTACTCGATGAGCGCGCGCAACGCTATGTATGTATCCTGTGGGGAACACATTTAGTTTAAAATACGATTTGTTTGATAGCAAATGCAATATTGGCAAGTAGTAGGATGGACTACTATGAAACATCTGAAACTACGGGCCGTCTGCGACACGAACACGAACGAAAAATATCTAGGTGTATCATGAAGTCACTGCGTTTTTGTTCGACAGGGTTTAAGCAAAACGACCCCCTTAGACAAGTGGCAATTCGTTAGCCGGCGTATTGTAGAATAAAATGACGAATGTATGGCATTTGACGCATATAAAAGTCGTCGATATAGGGCATAAACGTCAAAATACGTGTCATATACGTAAAATGCCATACATTCATCATTTTATTCTATTATACGCCGACCAACGAAAGTCTAAGGGACCCGAAGTGTCACATATCATCTTCAGATCTCATAAATGCAAAATCCAAAAAACCGATTGCCCGAAACTTCAGTTCACCACTGCAGACGTTTCACGGTAGACCTACTGCTATCAGTCCAAATAAAAAGCACATTATTGTCCCAAACCTGTGTGGAGGCCCAACCGCCGTCCTTCAACCTCTGAGTGTTAAGCCACATGACGATAGGCTCGTTATTATCCTGATGGTCCATACACGCCAGTAGCGCGTACGCCGTCGCGGCGATATTGTTCGAGTCGTACTTGTACGGCAGGCGGGGCAGCAGGAACGGCTTCTGGTTCTCCATCTTGTAAGGAGGCTGGGGTACTGGCTCCTTGCCCCAGTAGATTAGGCCACCTATGTAAGAAAAAAATAATATTAGAGCTCATCATCACCATCAATAATATTAGAGCTCATCATCATCATCACCATCATCATCAATAATATTAGAGCTCATCATCATCATCATCATCAATAATATTAGAGCTCATCAGCATCACCATCATCATCAATAATATTAGAGCTCATCATCATCATCATTATCATCATCATCATGATGAATATTAGAGCTGTTGTTTTAGAAAGTGAACAGGATTAGTCATATCAGTGCCTTGTGCACGAAAAACATTTGAATTCGTAACGTATAGGTATCGAGAAAACAAAGTATTGGCCGCCTGCCTACTGTGTTGAAGTGTGCGAAGCCAGCCAATCGCAGTGCCCCGTTCTCTCGATACGTTTACGTTAAAAACTTGAATACTTTTCGTGCTCGGGGCACTGGTACATAGTAAATTAACTTATAGTTATCTGACCAAGATTTTGATTAGCTCTTTTCTGCAAGAGTTTCATCCGATACCCTGCCAAATAGTTGCAAAATAGTTTTTTAGGTTAGTCGACAAGTTATGGAAAGGGCAAGTAGAATATACTCTCAATGAAAATGATTCTCCTCAATGAAAGTGATTCTCCCCAATGAAAGTGATTCTCCTCAATGAAAGTGATTCTCCCCAACAAAAGTGATTCTCCCCAATGCAAGTGATTCTCCCCAATAAAAGTGATTCTCCCCCATGCCAGTGGGCCCGCTCTGTCGCCAGTGGAGTGAGCGCGTTACCTTCGTATCTCGCTTGGGCGAGCAGCAGGCGGTAGGCGTGCACGGAGGAGGCCGCCTTGCTGAAGGTGAGCGCGTGCACCACCACGGCCAGCGCGTAGGGCTCCGCCACCTCGCTCAGCAGCCGCAGGTGCCGCTCCAGCCAGTGGATGCCGCGCTGCTGGGCCGACGACACGCGAGCGCTTAGGCCCTGCGTGAGTAGAACATGGTGAGGCCTTTGATACAGTTGATCACTTCAAAATTATTCAAAAATTAAGATAGAAGTGGTTCAGTCAAAGAATGGTTACACTAAGTGGAAGAAAACAGTTCGCTAGATTAACTATATTAACTATTGGATATTGTTTTAAAAGATTTTGATTCTGTAGAACGAATTTGGAAAGTGGTGTACCGCAGGGCAGAATATTGGGACCTTTGTTGTTTATTGTTTACGTGAACGACCTAGCTCAATATAATAAGATCAGTATACAAAAAACTAAAAATAATTTAAAGTCAAGGATACTTGTCACGAATAGATAGATTGCCCGACGGATAACATAACTGGTATTCAATTTCACCTATCCTACTGCCTATACCTAGTAACTACTGCTACTAACTGTGATTTGCTTCAGCCATATTCTCTGTTGAAAATTATAACCCAATCACATAACTGTTTTGTTGTGATTGAATACACTAATTTCAATATTACATCCTCTTCATTTTATATTCCCTTCTTTGGACCTATCACCATTATTCTCCGACCCGTTTCCCAACTCAGTTAGGGTCAGTTTTTCAGTCTAACTGTGCTACCTTTGAACAATTCCCATCAAGCGACTGACCTTCACAACACGTTGACGATATCGAAGTTCTGTAGTTAGACCAGTTGCCGAACTTTTAGGGCTCGAACTACCCGTAACGACTGCCATAAATGTCCGTGTGACAACCGGGAC
This sequence comes from Eilema depressum, assembly GCA_914767945.1. NCBI lineage: Eukaryota > Metazoa > Arthropoda > Insecta > Lepidoptera > Erebidae > Eilema > Eilema depressum. Next base: position 17,677,158 of record OU612030.1, on the reverse strand, counting down.
CGACGGCTTAACATGCTTTTCGAGGCACTGATATGATGATATACCAATACAAATAGATAGAATCTTTTCACCTTTATAGAACTTCTCACTATACTAAACTTACCTCTCTAACGCCAATGTCCTTTAGGTTCTTGACACTCTCCAACATGATGACCACTTGGGCTGTGAGTGTGATGTTTCGTTGGAGAATTATACTGTTGTTTACCTATGAACAATACATCTCGAGTTATTTTTTCTTTCTTTTGAAATTTTATTGTACACATACCTGTATATTATCATATCTCAGGGTGGATAGAAGTGTATTAAAACATATTTCCGTATTTGTTTTAGTCTCACATAAATAGGTAACTTGTGATTCGTACCCCTATAACCCAATAAATTTTGTGCCTTACATAAGCTAAAAATATTCAAACCCTATCTTACGGACATAAGCCGATTTATTTTGAAACAGTCGATTCTGCATCGCGCTATTAAAATCCTCACACATATTGTCTTCTGTATCTTAACTAAGATCAACCATTGGAATTCAGTTCACCATGTCTAATTGTTCGAACTGGTGAGAGGAGAATCCTCACTTTTGTATAGAAGAAATATTACAGACGTTTTCCATAAAATATAATTATTTCTATGTTTTTAATAAACCGTTGTGTTGCTTCCTGGAGGAGTACATTACATTTTTATAACTAAGTTAACTTAAACTCCTTCAGCGTAAACTTTTAAACAACCCAAGTAAGCATTTCATGTTTTAAATGCGTTGCTTGATCCGTTGAGCAAAATGGTAGTAGTACATGTAAAACAAATGTAGCGCAACTCACTTCTATGCCTATGGAGTGGTGCGAGTCGGACGTCCCAAACACTTCGCGGTACAGGCCGCTCCCTTTCGGCACCTCTATGGACGAGTTGTCGTTTCTGTTCGGCAGCCACGTCACCTCGTAGAACGCGCCCTCTGGCGTCTGGTGGTCTAAGACCCACGACACTGCCATTGATATCACCTGTGTGGTAGAAATTGTTTTATGTGTAATCAATGACGTATTATTATATAGACACGGCATGCAGGATCATCGCGGCTATCAAAAACAGCGCAATCACTGTGTGTATATAAAAATAGTATAGGTAATTACTTGCATGAAGAAAGGGAAAGGAAATATTATTTGAAACCATACGGGTTACCTCTTGCTAGAGGGAGATGAATATACATCCTTAGTTACGTTATGATTTTATTTTTCGTAGGACACTGTCGCGTCTTTGATTTCTGCGTAAAATCAGGATAAATTCCAGTTATAGTGTACTCGTAGTATAATACATATTACAACTTACCTCTGGATCAATGTATATATAATTTTCCCACTCATTGAAAGAAGCGTCTTGGAAGATTTTAGCGCAGAAGGACGTCAGCCACACACTCGACGCAGATTGGTTCCTGATCACGAGGAAAGAGAAAGGGTCGATAAGATGCACGTTAAGTAGCTTAGGTAATAAGGTATACAGGAAGAAAGTACCTTACCTTAGGTTTTCATTTATTAGTGTGTGTGAGCCTTACCAAGGGGGCCAAATCAACCCCGCCTATGAGTCAGTACACCTGCTGACTGACGGACGAAGCTGACCAAACCAAAGGAGTAGGAGTGAGCGGACCTTAGGGGTCCAATAAACGGTAGGTTTTGCTGTCAGTTTAACCACAATCACGACCGTGATTGACAAATAACCTATCGTCTAATGCGGTGACTGATGGTTGCATGTAATGTCGACAGTATTACCATCATTCAAACGTAATTCATGACTGTTGGCATGAATAACGCTTGCATGAGCGTGCAATGGACGCCTTTGGCTATGTGACCTCGGATACAACCAGGGCCAACAATAAAATTATGAGAATACTTACCAGTCGCTTCTGAACAAACTGAAGGACCCATCAGGCTTCATGAAAGACAACTGTCTCTGATACAGGATGTTCATGTGGTAGAACGCGTCTCTCTCCAGAGTGCGGTTGCGCTGGTTGATGAGTCGCATGTACAGGGTGAGGTACATGTTGGCGGCGAAGCTGAACATGTTCTGCTCGGCTGAGTCCTGGACAGCATTGAGAATTTTATTAACTACTGCATACTGCTATCTTCTTAGAACTCATCTGCTTACAGTCAGAGGATTGTATGATCAATATTAGGAAAATCTATCGGTTTTTTATTCAGGCATAGCCACAGTAATAGAAAAACAAAATTTGCCGCTCGGATCAATGTCGGTCTTCATCACTTTTGGTCATATACAGTTTTTACTTAATTAATCGCTATCAAACAAACGTAAGATTTTACTTTGACCAAGACCATTCGAAGTAGAAAGCGGCATCAAAATACGTTCAGTAGTTTTTGCATTTATCGCGAACAACAAATAGGCAAGAATTAAAAAATATATATATTTCGTGTTCATTATCGTTAATATAAAATAATCCAAGCTTTTTTTTCTAAATATCTCCAATGTATAGACGCGACCACTTTACAATATATGTACAATTTTCTGTAAATGTGTACTGTTTCCATCTTGATACAACTTAACACATGACGACTTGACATGACCCTCAACATTTCATATGATCAGTAAACACAAACACAAGCTCACCATAGGCAGATCCAACAAGCTAGTAGCGTTAACAGGCATAGTAGGAAACAGTGGTCCGACGACATCGCCCACTATCGAGATGCGCGCCTTGTTGGAGCCGAACACGTAGTAGCGGTCCACCTCGTACGTGATGATGGGCGACTCCGTCACGTTCACGTGCATGTACTGGAACACGTACGCGCGGTTCGACAGGTCGAGCAGCACTGACTGGTGGCGGTGTTGCGGTATGCCGTCCGGCTAGAGGAGATGAATAGAGGATGTTTTGAAAAAAAAACCAAGAAACTTAATTGTGCTCCATTCGGTTAGGTCCTAAAACAACAAAATAAAACAAACAATAAAAATTAAGGTTACTAAAATTTTTCTGTTTAGAAACTTATTTTTAGCAGCTTAGTCGTTAAACAATCAGCATTAAGTGTGAGAGGACCCATGTTCGAATCTGCTGTTAAACTACTGATGTGAACAGAAGCAGGAGAGGTTAGAGAGAATAAAGACTGAAAACGTAAATATAAGCACTAGTTAGTAGTAGTTTATTTGTTTAAAGTGTTTTTTATAAAAAGATTGTTTACGCCTAGTTAAGTACCTAACTGAATGGAGTATAGAAGAGCTTGCCTCTTCTAACCACGGAGGACAGAGTATGATTAAGTAACTTCTAATCTATATTGAGTACTATTAACATTTAGCGGCAGATCTGCCATTTTGAATACCAAAATTATATTCCCTTTGACTACGAGAAATTATAACCGTTTAAAAATCTAAATAAATTTGAAAAGAGAAAATCTCCAGGTGTACGAAATTTTTTCTATTAGTTCATCCAAACAAAAAATACTGCAACCTGGAAATGACGTTCAGAACTCAGTGAGTTTCTTCAAGTAATGGAATAGCTGAAAGAAAAGGCATGTTATCGGTTTTAACTACTCTATAAAGGTACCAAACTGTCAGTCCGACATACGACAGTGAAAAAGCTCTAGGAAGTCTAAGCACGTTGATTTCTGTCGGTCTTTCACTCGTCTTGCCAACGCATATACCTCGGGACACGTATGTTGGACCTAAATCGCGATACAAACAGGGCCGTGGCGCACGTGGATTGTTTTGTAATAATCTAGGCTTGCTGAATTTAATCTCGTCCACCGCAGTTGTAGCACCCCGTGCTATCTTCAAAAGACACCTAAGAAACGTGTACTACGCGTATAGAGCACATTTTGAGCAGATTTTAGGTCACGTCCCAAGCAATAAACGGTTTTAACTACTCTATAAAGGTGCCAAACTGCTCAAGAATGTTCTACGAAGCCGAAGCAAGTCGATCTCAGGCGGCCTTCCACTCGTCTCTCCGACGTATACTAACCTCGACCTCGATCTCCTTGACGTAGTGGTGTTGTCCCATGAGCGTGGACGCGTGTAATCTCACGTGGATAGTACCAAGACGTGTAGGTACTACGGGCACGTACACGGTGGCCGCGTCACCCGCCACGATGTACACGAAGAATTGGTGCTCGCCGAACGACGTGCGGGGGTTGTACGAGCGGACCTGTACAAGTCAGGGTGTGCACAGAACTAAATTCAAATCTGAGACTCAAGTGAAAGCAAAATATTGGGTCAAAATGTGTTATTGTGGACGATTTGCTCCCAGGACAAGCTTTTCATGTGGTCAATATTGGTTGCATAGACCTTTTGCTTGAGAAGACCAAAAGCACATAATATGAACATTTTGCTTTGTAGCTGACCCGATCAAAATTGTTAAAAAGATATGTATAGAGGTAATGTATTATTTGTGTGCTGAATGGTGTGTTAGTAAATTGATGAGTGCAAGATAATTCATGCAATGTGATGATAATGTTGATGAGTGATGTGATGGTATGTTGATGAGTGATATGATGATCGAGTGATATGAGGGTATCGTGATGAAATGTTGATGGGTTATATGATGGTATCGTGATGATATGTTAAGGAGTTATATGATGGTATGTTGATGAGTGAAGTGATGATATGATGATGAGTGATAGATGGTATGTTGATATGTGATGTGTTGGTATGTTGATGAGAGATATGATGGTATGTTGATACATGATGTGTTGGTATATTAGTGAGTGATGCGTTGGTATGTTAGTGTGTGATGCGCTGGTATATTGACAAGTGACGTAACGATATTGTGGTGTAGTATTTATGTGACACGTGTAACCTCATTTTATTGTGTATTTAATCATGTATTATTCCAATAAACAGTTAGTCTAAATCATGACTTCATTGTTTGAATTGCTCTCCTAATACCACTCGTACAATATGTTGTTGAGTGATGTGTTAGTATGTTACCGTGTGGTGTGTTGGTATATTGTATGTTGTGTTGGCATGTTGGTATATAAGTGTGGTATGTGTGGCTACTCACGATGCCGTTCTCCTCGACGTGCACGAACTTGTAGTCGGGGCTGGCGGCGAGCACGACGACGGCCTCCACGTCGTGCGGCTCGTAGTTGAACACCACCACGCGCAGCCCCACCTGCTCGCCCTGGCGGCACCGCTCCGGGCCCTCTACCTTGATGAAGAACGGCAGCACGCCCGAGTACTGCCACCACACAACATGGAGCTTATTAGAAGGAGTCTCACCCACATTTACATTATTGTAAGCCACATCTGCCGAAAAACTGATGGCCGTTGGTGCAAACGAGTCCTAGAGTGGAGACCGCGCGTAGGAAAACGGAAGGTGATCGAACCGACGAACTGCGAAAGGTGGCTGGGACGGACTGGGTGCGGAAGGCGGATGATCGGCAAACGTGGCGCACATTGGGAGAGGCCTATGTCCAGCAGTGGACTGCAGATTGATTGATTGAAGTTGTAACAGGAATAACAAAAGTGACCAATGAACGAAAGGGAGTTATGCTGTTTTGGAATACGCATGAGGGGCTAAAAACTATATGTACTCTGATATAAAAAAAAAGGTAAGGAGGCATGAAAATATTGAGAGAATTTTAAGTGTACTTCATGAATACAATTTAGATAATGACTATTTATTACAATACCAATGAGTAAGTAGCTATTATATTCTCCATAATACCTTTATCAATTCTTTGCAACTGATATGACGTATAGCAACCAATCGTCTAATTAGGCAACTTTGCTGTACGCCTTTTATCTTGTCATTCTACAAACTGTACTTACGCGTTTAGGTTCCGTGAGCATGCCCAGCCCGAGACTCGGAGACATACTAAAAGCTGTCACAGTCCAATGCGCCGGTACCTGAAACAAAATCAAATATTAAACAAATAATAAAGTCACATAAATATTCCACAATAATGTGACATAGACGGTTATTAAACTCAAACAGATGCGCATACAAAGGAATAGTGCTGCGTAAGTAACAACTTGAGACATGATAAATAAAGGAGTCGTCTACACAATAATGTGCATACATACATACACTCGCGCTTTTTTCCCTGCGGGGTAGGCAGAGATGCCCGCAATATTTTTTTATATAGGACACGTCAATGTGGCTCTATCCTTACATACTACCATTCACGGATAATATACCGAGTTAACATTAACTTCAAGGCAACCATGGTCCCTTCCCATTACTTTTGATATTTGAGTGGAAGTTCCCCCATCCCCTAGTGGAAGTTTCATTTAATTTAAAACGACTCTTTTGTAAAAACCATACTTGCCCAAAATATATAGCAATACCTGTGGTACGTCGACAGTGAATACGTAGCGTCCGTGTGGACCGATGTTGACGTCACGCCACAGCCACACGTTGTCATACTGACGTTGCACGCGGTTGAACCGGAACTTGCGGAAGTGGCGTAATGCGAATAGTTGATCCTCCTGGCCTGTATAACATTACAACATAATTATACAAATGTTCTCTCACTTTGCCTCGGTTATACAACTCGGAGTTGGTACTAGTCAGGAGGGAACAACAAATGATGCGATTTTTTCATTTCAATACACTACAGTTAGACGTCATCTCTTGAAAATAAATTAGCGCAGCGCATGGAAATAAAGTTAAAACAATATATTATTCGGATTCCATGGACCGGATGATTCGAGGCAGGAGCGGAAGATCTTAGAAGTACTAGCTAACATCTTAAATTATGACATAAGTGCTAACACAAGTCAGAAAGCGGTCCCCGAACTCGGAGGCGACCGGAAGCTACCCTTAGGCGTCGTCCTAATTGGCCACAATCGTACGATGGCGCGATGCGTTTTTTCGTCTCCGATCAAAGTGATCGTGCGATGACCCATCAGGTGTCCTAATAGATCGCACGATGTCACATCGTGCGATATCGTTGCGCTCACGAACGCCACTTTAACGATGGCTCTTTACAGAGATGCACAGTTTTGAAGCAGTTGAAGCTTATGATCCGTTTTCCATAATTTCTACATATTTGAAAAAAAAACTTAAACTTAACAGTTTGACAAAAACTTTCAAACTGTTTTTAGCAGACAATTTTGTGAAATTATTCGAAATTGGACAAAAATATCCGCACCGGCAATACTGTGTGTGTCACTACTCACTGGTGTTGGCCCTTACCCCTCTCGTCCAACGCCCCTCGCGCGTCGACGCATCGCGTAACCAATAAGGACACTCAAAAGAGATCTGTTGCTTTGGTAACATGATCGCAATCGCACGATCAAACGCATCGTACGATAGTTATTAAGCATTCCATGTGCTCGCACGATTACTTGCAAGGTCCAAATAGGACACTCTGATGAAATCTGTATGTTTGAACTCATCGCACGACGAGAACGCATCGTGTCATCGTACGATCGTGGCCAATTAGGACGACGCCTTAGACTATGAGCAGTATCCTCACCACAGTTGCTCTCGTCGGTGTGGTCGCTGCAGTCGAACACGCCGTCGCAGCGCTTAGACAGCGGGTAGCAGCCGCCCTCCAGGCACTCGCCCAGCCCCAGGGAAGCGTTACAGTTGCTGTACCGGCGCGCCACTGGCACGTCGCTGAATACTACCAGGCCCGCGAACCTATGCACAAGATGACGATCTAATAAGTGGTATTTTGGATCCTTGTCTCCAAAAACAATCGGAAAATCTATTTGGTCACGTCTTCAGCACGAAAAGTTGGCTGCAATGGAGAATTTTCCTGATGTAGGAGGAAGTAACTAGGGTAAGGTTGCGATTATTGGACCACTTAATTTTAAACAGACCTGGTATCCAAAATAGAGCATGAAATAAAACAAAAATTGGGTGAACGAGTAGTCCGTATATTCAATTATTGATAACTAACATATTAAGTTAATTGTATTATATATATAGGCGCAAAAGAAGAAAATAAAACTTTATGATGGTTTCCTTGTTTGAACCACCGTCTCTTTCATCGGACCACTTAGTCGCTATGATTGGACTTAGGGCATTATGGCTGGCTGGTCCATTCAAGGTGCATGTGAAAAAAACGAATTAAATAAAACAATAATTTTATAAAATTATCTTTATTTTAGGAAATAGAGAGGTAGTTACATTAATCAGTCGACTCTAATTATATATCTTTATTTGGCATGCAAAGTCACAAAAATCTTTCAGGTACGTAAAACTAAAACTTAAACGCAAAAAATCTCTTCATAAATTCTCATATAATAAAATTAATTATTAAAAAATAAAAAACCCGACTGCTGTCTAAAAGATCGAAACAAGCTTGATAGCAGGCGATACCCATTTGCCAATCATAAACCGAAAGAAATTTAATGGGTACCGCCTGCTATCAAGCTTGTTTGCATTGCACTCCAAACATTCTGCTCGCCTCATTCAATCCAACTTCTTTTTTTGCTAATGCTTGTAGAGTTAATTTCATACTCGCCTCGTTCCAAGCATAATATTGCCCTCTTTTTGCCATGCTAAAACAAATAGAAAAAGAATTAAATATTAAAAAACACACATCATAGAAGATGCTATGATTGGACCGGTTCAATAAAAGAGCCTCGTACCGGTCCATTGATAGAAACTCACTAACATTCACTAAAATATTTATTTTAAAACAACGTAGCACGTTACTCAACAAAAAAATACCATAGTAAGTATCATAAGTAAATTGAGCAATGCAATAGAAAAAATCACATTAAAATATTTAAAGGAACAGTACTTACATGATATTATTTGCCGCGTAAAAATTATATTCGAGGTCCAAGAAACACAACGACGTACGTCCGTCCTTTATGCTGCCTGCGGCGACACTGGTGGTTGGAGGGCGATGCGGGGTGTTGTAAAGCTAGCGTTTCGACGCATCGATCGGGTTCAAACATGAATCGATCGCGAAATATTAAAGTGGTCCAAACAAAGCGCCTGGTCCAATGATCGCAACCTTACCCTAATGTGTACGCAAAAGTCACCTTCAATGCAAAATAGTGACAAATAGTTTAAATACAAAATAGTGAAAAATAGTATGTGCATGCAATGCAAAATAGTGACAAATAGTACCAAAAGTAAAAAACAAACACGAGACATTTTACTTCTATCATGCTATTGGTGGGTAAAGATACTGAAGGTCGCGTCGGTCGTTCAAGTCGCGTCTTGAGCATTCTGACGTGAAACTGTGTAAATAATTCAAATAGTGCAGAATAAACTATATAAAGAAAAAAATACATTTCTACAATTTAGAAGTGTATTCTTTTTCTTTATATAGTTTGACGTGACTTGAACCTTCAGTATCTACACCCACCAATAGCACGAAGTAAAATGTCTCGTGTTTTTTTTTTTGCTTTTGGTACTATTTGTCACTTTTTCTACATAATACTATCTAGAATGCGAATGATCATAGTACATTGTTTTTGTCAACAAATACACTACCTATCTATTAATATAATTTAAATATGCACAGTATAGTTAAGACATCTACTTACAAACAAACATAATTTCAGACATTCTAAAGGCGTATATACTCACTCAAAAGTCCTATTAGCGTCAATACCGAAGGTAGACGACGGGAAGTACACGAGCTCGTCGGCGTCGCCGGCGTGCGAGCGCCACGTGTACGCGAATGTACCGTTCGTGGCCTCGTCGAAATACGACATCTTGGATATCACCTGAACGGGACAAGACAGTTGTAGAAACAGCCTTAACACATATTTATTTATTACTTACAACCATTATTACAGGGTGTACGTGTACCTGATTTAATGGGAGTGGGATATAATATTATACAGGTGAAATTCTTTAACCTACCTAGAGGAAAAGTACTCTAAATACAGGTGATAGCTAATTTTACTCAAACAAAAGGAATGTTTTCTTTCAGTAAAATTTGCTATTTCCAGTAATTTGAAAATGAAACAAATCTGCATTTAAATGATTTTCGAAAACTCGCTTGCCATTTTCGGTAACAGAATCGGTTACAATCTGAAAATAATGTTCTATACTTTTATAGCATCAATCGGTAGGATCAATCATAAGGATCAAATCTCTCTAAAAAATATAGTAACTAATATAAAAGGAAATTCGTGAGATCTAAACCAACATATATTTGATCTGTAGTTATTGTATCTTGTATAAATAAGGATACCTACCAGTGTATTCTATAGTTACCTTAGCGTAGGTGGGTACGTTGCCGGCCTGCATGGTGTAGAAGGCGTTATCAAGTGCAGACAGTCCAACATAGGCACCGGGTTCACCATAAATGGCTACTTCTACACGTTCGCCGGTTCTGTGCTTGCGGTTGTTGATGTACACCGTGAACTGTGGGACAAAAAACATACAACTCATCTCAGTGTAGCAAAAACTTGACATATTTGTTCGTATCATACGTTCGTCGCTATGTCGTTTTACTTGAACATAGTAAATCAATAGTTCTAAAAATTAATATAACATTTTTATTAGTTGTACATATTTTAATGTAGTGATGGAGTGGTGCTATGATGATGTGGTGAAAAAGTGGGGTATAAGGTGGTGATGGAGTGGCGGTAAGATGAAGTAGTGATCGACTTGTGGTATGAAGTGGTGATAGACTTGTTGTATGATGAGGTGGTGATGTAGTGGTGGTGTGATGATGTTGAGAAGGAGTGGTGGCATGATGATGTGGTGAGAGTGTTGTAATGATAATGTAGTGGAGTGGTGGTATGATGAGCTGGTGATGGAGTTGTGCTATAATGATGTGGTGATGGACTGGTGATATGATGATGTAATGATGGAGTGGTAGCATGATGACGTGATGATGAGGTGGTGGCAAGATGAAGTTGTGGTGTGATAATGTGGTGATGACGTGTCGTTATAGTGTGATGACATGGCGTGATAGTGTGATGACGTGGCGTGATAGTGTGATGATGGCGTGGTGGTGATACTCACGTTGTTGCGCGAGATGCCGTTGACGGGGAAGGTGAGCGAGTCAGCGAGCACGTGCCCCCTGCGCTCGGCGCTCCACACGAGCACCGTGGCCACGGGCGCCATCTCCGCCGACACCGTCACCGCGAACGTGCGGACGCCCTCCTGACACGGTGGACAGACGGATTGTAGTACAGGCTTACCGTACTGTACGTGCCGGCAAACTTGTTGAACAAATGACGAAAAGTACGCGTATGTGGAGTAATATGAATCATTCAAATCGACTTATATAGAAAAAAGCGAATACAGCCCAATCAGAACATTGCTCGGGCCATATCTTGGACCTAAAATATGCTCTTTACGCGCAGTACCCTATGCTATCCTCAAAAGACACATTCCTACGGAACGTGTCTTTTGAGGATAGCATAGGGTGCTACTGCGGTGGACGACCTCAAATTCACCAAGCATAGATTATTACAAATCAAGTCGCGCTCGCCATGACCACGTTTGTCTCGGAATTTAGGTCTAAGATACGTGTCCCGTGTCCCGAGGTATACCACGGGCTTACCGTACTATAAGCGCCGGCAAACTTTTTGAACAAATGACAAAAAGTTCGCGTATGTGAATATGAACCAACCAAAATACGGACCAAAAGTCGGATTGTTTTAAAATCTATGATTGGTCATAAAATTAAACAAAATATACTTAAAAATTTAAGGAGCACCCATAAAATTTAAAGGGTTCATATAACACTGAAGAGGCTCATATAAAATTCTTCGCTACCTTGAAAACCACTATGAAAGCATACCTGCATGTTCTCCTGTCCACTGGTAAGGATGATGCCTTTAGACATAACCACGTAGTTGAAAAACTCCATATAGAAGTTGCTTTGCACGTGGAAGATTATGTACTCGCCAACCTGATGAACAATATTTTGTTTTGTAATTGATATAGAAGGAATTATCATCTTTAAACAAAAATTCTTCCTGCAGACCGGCAAGAGTACCTACAATATAAAAAAGAAGAAAGAAAGGGTTCTCAAGACATAAGCGGCATTTACATGAAAAGAGGTTCTCACATTGCAATGAAACATTGCGGGCAACAGGTTTAGTGTTTACACATTATCATATTCACTTCTTACTAATAAAATCGTATCATCGAGGTAACAAACTCTGTCCACGTAAAGACGCTTCATCACTGTCGGTAGTGACTCACCCTCGCGTCCGTGGTGCTGGTGGCGATGCGTATGTGCTGGTTGTTGGCGCTGTAGTGCGCCACGAAGTGCACGTCGGCGTTGGCGCGGCTGCCCACGCCGTCCACGAGCTGCGCGCTCAGGCGCACTCCGGTGATACCGTTCAGTACTGTCGGTAGTGACTCACCCTCGCGTCCGTGGTGCTGGTGGCGATGCGTATGTGCTGGTTGTTGGCGCTGTAGTGCGCCACGAAGTGCACGTCGGCGTTGGCGCGGCTGCCCACGCCGTCCACGAGCTGCGCGCTCAGGCGCACTCCGGTGATACCGTTCAGTACTGTCGGTAGTGACTCACCCTCGCGTCCGTGGTGCTGGTGGCGATGCGTATGTGCTGGTTGTTGGCGCTGTAGTGCGCCACGAAGTGCACGTCGGCGTTGGCGCGGCTGCCCACGCCGTCCACGAGCTGCGCGCTCAGGCGCACTCCGGTGATACCGTTCAGTACTGTCGGTAGTGACTCACCCTCGCGTCCGTGGTGCTGGTGGCGATGCGTATGTGCTGGTTGTTGGCGCTGTAGTGCGCCACGAAGTGCACGTCGGCGTTGGCGCGGCTGCCCACGCCGTCCACGAGCTGCGCGCTCAGGCGCACTCCGGTGATACCGTTCAGTACTGTCGGTAGTGACTCACCCTCGCGTCCGTGGTGCTGGTGGCGATGCGTATGTGCTGGTTGTTGGCGCTGTAGTGCGCCACGAAGTGCACGTCGGCGTTGGCGCGGCTGCCCACGCCGTCCACGAGCTGCGCGCTCAGGCGCACTCCGGTGATACCGTTCAGTACTGTCGGTAGTGACTCACCCTCGCGTCCGTGGTGCTGGTGGCGATGCGTATGTGCTGGTTGTTGGCGCTGTAGTGCGCCACGAAGTGCACGTCGGCGTTGGCGCGGCTGCCCACGCCGTCCACGAGCTGCGCGCTCAGGCGCACTCCGGTGATACCGTTCAGTACTGTCGGTAGTGACTCACCCTCGCGTCCGTGGTGCTGGTGGCGATGCGTATGTGCTGGTTGTTGGCGCTGTAGTGCGCCACGAAGTGCACGTCGGCGTTGGCGCGGCTGCCCACGCCGTCCACGAGCTGCGCGCTCAGGCGCACTCCGGTGATACCGTTCAGTACTGTCGGTAGTGACTCACCCTCGCGTCCGTGGTGCTGGTGGCGATGCGTATGTGCTGGTTGTTGGCGCTGTAGTGCGCCACGAAGTGCACGTCGGCGTTGGCGCGGCTGCCCACGCCGTCCACGAGCTGCGCGCTCAGGCGCACTCCGGTGATACCGTTCAGTACTGTCGGTAGTGACTCACCCTCGCGTCCGTGGTGCTGGTGGCGATGCGTATGTGCTGGTTGTTGGCGCTGTAGTGCGCCACGAAGTGCACGTCGGCGTTGGCGCGGCTGCCCACGCCGTCCACGAGCTGCGCGCTCAGGCGCACTCCGGTGATACCGTTCAGTACTGTCGGTAGTGACTCACCCTCGCGTCCGTGGTGCTGGTGGCGATGCGTATGTGCTGGTTGTTGGCGCTGTAGTGCGCCACGAAGTGCACGTCGGCGTTGGCGCGGCTGCCCACGCCGTCCACGAGCTGCGCGCTCAGGCGCACTCCGGTGATACCGTTCAGTACATCGCGGTAGTTCGGGTCGTTTTGTAGTCCTGTGGGAGATGTTATGTTTATCTTAACAGAGTTTAGGCGCATAAAGTACCTACGAGTATTTATGTATAAAAATGGTGGATTTTTTGACAATTTGTGACTTTTCGTGTTGGTTATCTCCCTAGAAACCTCTAGTAAAGTTTCCACCTCTTTACTGAGGCAGTAATCATCATCAGTCGCAGTCTTCTTCATCCTAGCATTAACCCCAGTCGTATCCGAAGCTTTTATTTAGGAGCTCGTGGTCCACTTTTTCCAGATTAACAGTGGGTTTGGCTGAGATATTTTCCGCGAAGCGACTGACACCTTACTTCCACAACCCATTGGCGATATCGAAGCCCTGTATTTAAACAGGGTTATCAGACATTTTAGGGCTCTGACTACCCGTAACCAGTACCACAAATGTTCAGCTAAAAGATATATTTCCATCCAGTAACACCTGTGACTCTATAACAAAAGATTGATAGCATACTCACGTAGTAACTTGTACAAGTCCAGCTTGAGATGCCAGATAGCGTCATGCCCGGACACTAGTGTGGGTTGCTGTGGGTCCACCCCCCCTCCCCTGCCTTCCACCTGTACGTGCACTTGAAGGGACACGCCCCGAGCTTGCCACGCGGGTAGGGGCGAGCCGTCGTGGTACGATACTGCCATCTGAAATTACGGTACTATAAGAATCGTCGAGAGGAGATCTTTAGTGAAAGACGGATGATTTAATAAACATGCGAATTGAGAACCTCCTTTTTGTTTAGGAGACGGTTAAAAAGGAAAGTAGACAATATTTTGGCGCGGTTCTCAGTTTACACCTCATTGGACGGTCGGGGCTAGCCCATTTGTTATCCTATTTAATTGGTTTTTATACATATAGATGCCATAACTTAATAAAAATAGTACGTTATTGGTCGGTCATACATTTCATATTTTTTCTTTTTTTTTTGTAGGACATTCTACACAACTTAAACTCCCCCTACAAACATAAGAGCATTGACTTGTTATATTTGTGGATGATAGGTAATACGCCTCTGCTTACCACTTGGGGGATTTACAGGCGTGAGTATATGTATGTATGACTTGTTACAGCAGTGTTCAAAAAGATCAGAAAAATAAAATAGATACAAACATACAACCTCCTCTTTTTGAAGTCGGCTAAAAATAGCTACGGTACTCACATAGACATCAAAAGGCATAGCCGGCTTGAACACCTGCGGCGTGCCCCCGAGGAACGTGACCGCGAGGGACGAGTTGTATATCCGCGCGATGCTGTAGCCCTCGATGACGTCATTCAGGAACGGGTCCCCCACTGACGCGGTGATGATCACCTCCACGCCGTCTAGCGTTGGGACCAGTTGGGCAATTTCTGACATCGGGTACTTGAAGTCGTAGGTACCGTTGAACTGAAACGAGAGTGTGTGTAAAGACCGATGGATTTTTAAAAATAAACAAAACTAGTAGCTAGTAAGCTATATTATTCTAAAGTTTCTACGTGTAGTAGTTTTTACGTGAAAGAATAACAAACATCCATCCATACTTACAAGCTTTAGCGTTTTTAATATTAGTAGGATATAAGCTTATATAAATACTTACGAATCTCAAGTAAGGCAGTTGGTCGTAGTAAGGGTTGTTATAGTAGTTGTTGGTATAAGTGGTGGTGGTGTACGTGTTGTAGTTGGGGTTGTTCGCGTTGGCGCTGTGCTGGATGGCATACTGCGTCGCGTCCGGCTTTGGCATCCAGAACGGGTACTTTTCATCCTGTTGGTGGTTTGGTCAATTATTGATAGCTTTTGTATAGGAAACGAATGAATAGAGCTCCTATCAGTGGCCAGGAATAGCCTTATTACCGCTGGCTTTTCGTTGTCCCATTTTCATCTTACATGTCAGTCATTGAGCTATACTACATCAATGCTTATAAGTTTACATGTACAGTCAGCATCAGATCGATCTTGACTAGCAAAGTACACAAAATGATCTTAATACCATGGTATTCCCCCTTTCCTGTTGACTGATTGTTCTGATATTGGGTACAAACCTTTAGTTCGGACGATAATACATCTTAAATCAATAAAACAGTTAGTAGGTAATAAGATCATTTTGATTAATTTGCTAGTCAAGATTGATCCGATGCTGACTGTACTTATAGTGAAGCAAAAGCAGAAACATCGCCAGGTATATGAACCAATGGATCGCAAGGTGCATGGACAAATTAGAACAAGAGTTTTGAGCCCACCGGTTCCCATGAAAATTTTCACACTTCACCACTGATTCGAAGCCAAGCGAAGTACGTACGTATACGGGAAAATGCGGACTCGAGAATCCGAAGTGAAAACTTCAGATGCGACCTAAACTAGCAAGGAGGATGTTGATAATCTCAAGTACTTACAAAGTCACGCCTCCCCATACCCTACACCAGAAGAGGGCCAGATCGAAAGATGGGTCGGCCGGGGTGCGAAGGAGATATCTACGATAATCTCACCTCCGGCAACCGACGGCGCACTCACGGCGTGCGTTTTAGTCGGTTCGAGTCAGACATAACCTCCCCCACCGGCTCCAGCGGGGGGTATCCGTGGAGATATTTCACACGATAAAAAAAATCACTTACAAAGTTAAACATCCTAGTGTAAACCTTCTGCGGGTCGTACCACCAGTCGGGCTGGTCCAGCTGGTTGGGCTGGCCCGGGATGTAGCGGTTCTCCTTGGGCACCACGCGCCCGTACTCGTCCACCGTCGTCTGGCCGTAGTCGTTGTACAGCTGCTGGTAGCTGCTGTCGTTGAATGTGTACGGATAGTTGGGGTTCACTGTTGGACAAATATTTTGATTGAGGTCATAGAGCATGAGTGATTTAAAAAATTGATGAGTCAGTTACTAAAGTGCTCTTTTACCTGACTGCGGCAAATAAAAAAGTGTGTTTGTCCTTTGTCCATCCCTAAGTTTCTTGTAGCTGCGGCTTAACCGACTTTAATTATAGTATGTTACTTCTTCCTCCTAGCGTTAATTCCCAGTCGCATCCGAAGCTTTTTAGCTCGGAGTCTGGGGTCCGCTTTACCAGTCTTAACTACGGATTTGGCTAGACCTCGATATTTTTCGTGAAGCGATTGCCATCTGACCTCTACAACCCAATAGTAACATTAGGCGATATCGAAGCTTTGCAGCTAGACCGTTGTTTTTGGAGTTATTAGGGCTCCAACTACCCGTAACGACTGTCATAGATGTTCTTATGGCAACCGGGACCGACGGCTTAACGTGCTCTCCGAGGCACGACCAAACCAATGCAAATACTTACCCATATTTCATGCACACATTTTGCACTGAGCGGGGATCGAACCCGCGCCTCCTGCGCAGCGGTCGAACATACATTTTTCTTTCATAGTGCCTTAACCCCCTCGGATACCCCCAAACTCGGACTCGAACCGACTGAAACCGCACGACGCCCCGACTTAGTATGTTATACAACGTGAATAACGATGCCATCACTTTATTACTATATGTACTTTAGTCGGTGCACAGGTGTTCGTTATCAGATATGTGTAACGACCCATAAATATGACCACACCTTTCTGTAACACCCTGTATACATACACGTGAACATATCTTTGCACTGGGTATATTGGAATATTTAACAGAAATCAACATAGAAGATTACAATACCTTTTTTTTTTTTTTTTTAACGTGCGAAAAATCCCCACGGATACCTCCCCCGCCGGAGCCGGAGGAGGAGGTTATGTCGGACTCGAACCGACTAAAACGCACGCCGTCTGTGGGCCGTCGGTTGCCGGAGGTGAGGTTGTCGTAGCCATATCCCTCGCACCTCGGCCGACCCAGGGCCAAATCTCTTGATCTGGCCCTCATCCGGTGTGGGGACCACAGAGTCCCCAACTCGCCCCGGGTATGGGGAGGCATGCAATGCGCGCCACCGCCGCGGCCTGCTTCTGCTAGGGTGACAGGCGGCTCCACCCGTCACCCCCAGGCCCGCGCTCATGGGGGACGGAGGTCATTCTGCGGAGGATTACAATACCTCCATCAGGTTTCAGTTTTTATAATTTTAAACATTGTGATAGTTACCTCTAGTGTACTGGTTCTGCCCGTACGGGGTGGGCACGCCGAACTGCCCCCTATTATTGAACTGTCCCTGCGCGTAGTACCGCGGCCGGTACTGCGGGATGGGCCGCACGGTGGCCTTGAGCGTGAGGTTGCCGCGCACCGGCGCGCCCGACGTGTAGTTGGCCATTATGCGCCCGTGGATGAACTGCTCCGTGTTGAAGAAGAACGCCGGCATTGTTACGTTCACCTGAGGGGTATGTGAATATTAGTAGATTTGACATGTTTATTTTAAGCTATTGCACAGCTTCTATCGCGGGCCTTGAGCGTGGAGACCGAATCCAGAAATTCCGTAACGAAAAATGGTAACACCCCCAACTCCGAGCTCGCACGAATCTAGACGAGCTGCTCCGAAGTAGCTCCGCTTAATAATTGCATAAGTTGTTAGTTTTCAAATTCAAATTCAAATTCAAACTCAGACTCAGACTCAAATTCAAATTATATTATTATTTATTATAATTGCATAAGTTGATAAAAAATGCTATGCCATAGCTTTACCGCGGCAGTCCCCGAGTGCCACACGTCTATTTTTTATACCAGTTAGGTGGCAGACAAGCACACGACCCACAATGGATGCTCTGGCCTATGGACGTGTGCAACACCAGGGGAGGCACACTAGTTCTGCCGACCGGAGTACAGTTTATATACACAAAAGCTCTCCAGTGAGCTCTGCTTATATACTACTCGCCGCTGGGAACACAACACATTATTTTGGGTCGAGGAAGTTCTTGCAGTGTGTATGGACAGAAATATATGGTGGACTGTCAGTTGTCTGTATTTGCGCCGAAGACAGAAAAGCTATTTTAAATACATATATGATACCTAAAAAGTGGTGGCTTCCCTTACACACATGCGATATTATCTGTAGATAAAACTGGACGCGTTATTGAGATATCTGTTTTTAATGCCTTATGTATTGTGTAGCCGTCGTCTGCTTAAATAACGGCGCACGCAGTTGTGTGTAAGGAATAGGGACGCATTGTCGCAGTTACGCGTTCGATATTATCGATCAACAATAACACGCCTGTGTGAGCGACACTTTAACTGTGATAAAGGAACTCAAAAGTTAAAAAGGACGCCTCCAAAGAACTCATTATTTAAATGCACAAACCTCAAATCTGGTCTGGTAGTACTCCTCGACGAGGAACTGCGTCTCCTCGACCTGCCCCAGCGCTTCCACGCGGATGTACCACTCTCCGAACAGTGGCTGATCCGACATCTGGTACTGCAGACTCACTGTGCCGAAGTTACTCTGTATGGGAGAACAGATGCTAAATTAGCAAGAACACTATAGTCGTTTATTTAACATTTTTTTAGCAATGCCACCTACGCCGGCTCCTCGTAGGTGAGGTAGACCCAAGTGCTGGCTTGACGTTGTAGACGGTGACATGCACTACTTGGGATGCCAAAGACCGTGCGGAGTAGATGAGGAAACGTCGGAAAGTGGACCTTGTGTTCGGCGGCAGGCCTCTAATGCAACCGGATCACAACGTTATTATGATGATGATGATGTCTATAGTCGTTTATTTATACCACTTAGGTGACAGACAAACACACGACCCGCCTCACGGAACGTGGATAACTTGGCCGATGGACTTAAATATCTCTAACTGTGTATACTGGGTGATTTTATAGTCGTTTCGGATAAAAAGACTTTGCGCACAGTTTTGTAAGCAAAATCGTCTGAAAGTACTAAGTTGGCGGAAAAAAAACTTTTTTTTATAAAGTATGGAAATAAATAATGTACAGGTGAAAGGTATACTGTTGGGGATTGTGTTGACTGGGGGAAAATCCCTACGGATACCCCTCCGCCGGAGCCAGTGGAGGTTACGTCACCTTGAACCGGTCATGTATACTGGGTGATTTAAAGTCGTTTCGGCGTTTTTATTTTCGCCAAATTAATACTTCCAGACGCTTTCGCTATCGAAACTGTGCCCAAAATCTTTCGCTCCGAAACGACTACAAAATCACCTTGTATACTTGCGGCCCATTGCTCTATTGTTTGCCTAAACTGACTGCACGAATGCTCACTTTGTAAAGGCCGCTTGCCACGGACGGACCCGGATCGGCACACCGCACCGTCGTGAAACCGAGTAATACCAGGCACCGTCCGTAATGGTACGTCGATTCCGCGGCTTCGGAACCGACCGACAAGCATAGTTATGTGCGGTGCGTGGCTATTCGTGGTAGTACTGTGCGTGAATTTAATCTACCGAACACGCACCGTGGGAAGCCACCTTAACATGTTACATAATGCTACTCAGTTGCCTACTTTAGAACGATGAATCTTAAGTCAAATATCCATTTACATCAACTGCCATTATAAGAACGTACACTGTGTCGGATGTCGCTGGCACAGATCAGGTCACTTGTCACAATAGGTCATAAATTGTGGCATTGTGTCCGTATTAAGCCTGACACGGACGACTCTGGGTACGTATCTACCCATATATAGGATCTGTTCTCATCGTTTTGGTCCTTTTAGGGACCTTATTGGCAAGATAAGAGACTGTAAGGCCCAGTGTTTTTTTTTTTACTCTAGGCATTATGCTAAGAATGGACGATTATTAGGATACGCAGAAGCATTTTATAGTAAATATCTTGTTTGAAACAGATTACAGAGATTTATATCCGCAAGCTGAAATATCAAAACGAACCCGCGACCAATCAACAGGGGGAATACTCTAACCAGCTGAGCTGCTTGGACATGTTCTGGATAATCGGAATTCTCTTACATCTTGGGGCGAGAAAAATAAAAAAAAATGTTTTACACTATAATTAGTGACTATAAAAAACACTATTAGAAGCTTTGAGTATCTATCATTAGAAGCGTCAGTAAGTCGGCCGTACGATCGAGAGGTCCCGGGTTCAAATCCTCGCTATTACACTACCGACGTGAACCCACTCCTGGCATAAGCAATTTAGCTTACATAGTTGGAGGGGTTAAAGCGAATATTAGTAATTTTGGTTGCTAATAGTCTTTAAAAAAAACTTTTATAGGTAATGACAATGACCTATTTTACGTATCAATTATTATTCATAATATTACTTAAAATAATGTCAAATAAATAATCTCCTCCTTTTTTAAGTCGGTTAAAGTAGATGATTACAAAAAGCCTACGCAATAACGGCGGTGCACTTGTTTTATTAAAACAATCAAAGGGCGGTGCACTAAACGTGATGTCACCTTAACATACCACGTTTAATTAACGCTCTGTGATCATGAACCTATAGTTTAATGAGCAATGACGTCATTATGCACCTGCCCATGCGGAAAGATTTTGATCCTTTGATAGTGAGACTGAAAAAATCATAGTAATAGTTTTTATTGTATTGCAGTCCAGCCAAATCCGCAGTTATACTGGTAAAGCGAACCCCAGACTCCGAGGTGAAGTTTCGAATGCGATTGGGATGAAGAATGAAGAAGTTTTTAATGTAAATAACTGGCATTATTACTCTACCTGTCTAGAGAGCCATCTCTTCATGATGCGTCGGTTGGGGTCAAGGACAAACACGTCGATGGCTCGCCCGAACGCCTTTAGCTCAGTATTGACGGGAATCACGCGGAAACGTACTGAAATAGAAAGAAATTATACATTCCACTAGCCATGTCTTGTCTTTACTTTTTACCCGACTACGGCGAAGCCAAAGGAGGGTTATGATTTTGACAGGCTATGTATGTATGTATGTATGTATGTTCGTTTGTTCCCTCATAGCTGCTCAACTACTTATTAGAACTTGACATATAGCATATCGTTAGAATCGTCTTGATCGTCCGATGGTTATAGGCTATATGACGTGTCACTAAATCTAATGTGGCGCCCTCTAGCGGCCATAAAGTACTGTGTTGTAAAAATAATTTGAGATAAATATGCCGTGTATGGTATCAAATTAAAGAGCTCAATTAGCACATTTCAAATATGCATAAATTATAGTTGTTGGGTGCCCCAAAATAAAAAAATAAGTTTAAAACTAAAACCCGACTACTTAAAAATCACGCTCTGAAAAGTATTAAACAAGAAAATATCTAGGATAGCCGTGGTCGTATGCCACTTACTATAATAAAACGATACATACATGCTATTCTAAGGAAAAGTGGCATACGACCACGGCTATCCTAGATATTTTCTTGTTTAATACTTTTCGTAAAAATTTTGCGTAAAATTTTCAGTCATTTCCTCTCAGTTGAAAATCCGTCAAATAACAACTAACCCAATATCTTAAAGGAAAAAAGTCTTCTGATGATAATTTGGTGTCAGTTGTATAACCACCACATTATCGTCAGCTGACAGAAAATCATCAATATGAACATTCAAGAAACAATCCTAGCTGGGAGGGAATAGAGCTCTGATTAATAGTATGTACTATCAAGTTTATAAGTGCATTAGCCCAACAAGGCTCAAAATGGTGTGGCGTGCGGCCGTGCGCCGGCCCGGTTTTGTGTTTACATAATAATATGTGTCATTAGATACTAATACAGTAATTTACCAACTTAGTAAATTAACTGATAGCTAAGTGGGTTAAGCAAGATACTATTGATTCACAATGATAGAGGTTCCAGGTTCGATTCCAGCTTATAACGATTTTTTTATATTTATGACAAAAATATAATTTTAAATATTGATAAAGTAATTTTGTATGAAGTTGGCATTCTTTTTACATTTTATGTTGATATTTGCTAAAATTTAACAATTAATAATACAATGATATTAATTTATAAATGAAACACAAAAAGTGTTATTGCAAGATCGCAGGATTTGAACCATCAACCTTTGCATTTCCACAAACCTCATGCTTTAACCACTCGGCCACGGGTTGCTTACGTAGTGACAACGAAATTATCGATAATACTCCTACGGAAGAACAATTTATGTGTGTTGTAAATTGTCTTAAAAGAAAAACGTCACAAGTAGCGCTAGAATGTTGACGCTATAGTTGCGTAGGATTGCTACTGCACTTTTGACTTCGACTGTACAGTCGACAAACGAGATATGGTTGCAGTTTTTCATATAAAGTTGTATGTATGTGAAGGTGCAACCGAATCTCCTTTGCCCTACCCTTTCAAAAAGAATGCCGTCGGCCTGTCTCGGCGCGTTGAGTGGCAGAGGTTTCCGTGTGCAGACAGCCTAAGCAAAACTTACCAGTTTGCGACTGCATGTAGACAGGCTGGTCCGTCTGTATGAAGATCGTCATGAACCTCCTGGAGAATGTTAACTGCGACTCGTTGAAGAAAGCGCGTCCTCCGAACGGCGTGTCTAAGTACAAGCCTTCCACTCGCAGCTTGTAATCACCAGGCACTGTTGTTGATGGTATCTGTTGAAACATCAAAATTATTGAATTAAATTTTGTAGCATTTATTATGCTGATTGTTATAATAATATGTATGTTCAAACTGATTGTACCTCTGATCCTGGTCATACTGTCCCCGATTCGTGTCATATTGACTCCTGTTTGGATCAGATTGACTGCGATTTGGATCATGTGGGTGCTGCACCTCTGCCTACCCCTTCGGGGATATAGGCGTGAGTTTATGTTATATGTATGTTCAAATCGATTAACAAAGAGAACAGAGATCGCGGGTTCGAGTCCCGCCCGAAGTCGATTCTCTTGCTCTTTGTAAATCGTTTTCAACAATCAGCATAATAAATGCTTCAAAATTTCAATCAAAAATCAATGTTTAAAAATGGTTGTAAAATCATTCATTGGTTCCGATAGTTCGTATGAGTATCGGTAGATGGCTCCACCGTCGCCCAAAAGACGGAAGTATAGAGGAATTTGGATCGACTTCGTGCACGCTTCGGTGGCATAGCGGTCAAAGCATTCCCCCTGTAAAGGAAAGATCGCGGGTTCGAGTCCCGCCCGAAGTCGATTCTCTTTTCTCTTTTTAAATCGATTTGAACATCAAAATTAGTTATAACTCGGGCCGGCTGGTGCATTTTGCGTGCACACGCATGCGGCTGTTTCGTGCAAATTAACGGCACGCTTTGCGGGCGCCCAGATGCGTGCGCAGGCATAATCTCGCAGACGGCCTTTTATAATCAGGCCTGTTTATCCACTTTCTTTTATTATGGGGAAATTTCCTAGTGGCTTTGACAAATATTAATGTAAGCTTCATCTATTGAAGTTTAACTTCCTACAACCTAGTTTAGGTTCTCATGATTAGTACCGAGTAAAGTGTATTAACACATTTTATTTTTATTTAAACTCAGATCATTTGCCCAATTCTCTCTAAGAATATACCTACTTACTTTCAAAATATTCTTTCTTTAATAAACTAAACCATAGTACTATTTATTTATTGTGACTGCGACCTCATAATGGACTGCTGTAAGCATATAAGCCAGAGATTCACTCACCCTCATATTTAATATCTCTGGCACTCCTTCCTTAACCCCCTGGCTGACATCAGCTATCTCCACCCCATTGCATGAGATGGATGCTCTGATAGTCATTTGCAAACGGGCTTGTAGAATATTGGCAGATATCTTGTAAATTTGGCCTGGACGCACCATTTTAGAGGCCACAATGAAGTATGTGCTGAAATATTATAATAATGTGAAACTGCATGTTGATTGTGAAAGGGGTAGGCAGAGTTTACTATAGCTAGATAAGTATTTAATTAGTTTTATAGCGTTAAGACTCAAAGATCATTATCTATAATAATGTAAGAAAAAATAACAAAACAGGGTTGGCAGCACGAGTGTAACAGGGTTGGCAGCATATGCAGAAGTGTAATAGCCCTGGTGTTGCATATGCAATACATGTGCATATGACCATAGGCCATGGTAACCACTTTCCATCAGGCAGGCCGTGTGCATGTATACCCACTGGTATAAAAAAACATCAACACAAATATCCAATATTAAAATTATATTAATGATTTTTTTTATTTATACTTTACTAATATTTTTTTTATTTATCCCTACTAATATTATAAATGTGAAAGTAACTCTGTCTGTCTGTCTGTCTCGCTTTCACGCCTAAACCACTGAACCGATTTTGATAAAATTTGGTATAGAGGTAGATTAGACTTTGAGAAAGGACATAGGCTATGTTTGGTCGCGATAACCGACATCCACGCGGGCGGAGCCGCGGGCAAAAGCTAGTACTTTATATGAACAGGTATATTAAAAATGTTACACTATGTTTTTGTCTAGATTCAACTGAATAGCTTTATCATATCCTGCGTTAGTAGCTCTACTGCGGGACATTGGCGGAATTGATGCTAAAAGCACAGAGCCATTCATTAAAAAAAAAACTTTATCATAAACTTACGCTTCATTGATGATGACACTCTCATGTTCCAAAGGAGCTCCTTTATAAGATGTGGTGTACGTTCTACCGCTGTCCCATGAAGGTCTCGGTGTATTTTCAGAACCAAACTGGTTCTGATTGTAGTTCAAATCAGGACTACGATTGTCAAACTGATTGTACCTCTGATCCTGGTCATACTGTCCCCGATTTGGGTCATTTTGACTCCTGTTCGGATCATATTGGCTGCGATTTGGATCGTATGGATTATTTGTATCATAAGGATTTTGGTTACGATTTTGGTATCTTTTCGGATCATAAGGGTTCTCATACCTAGGATCATTGTTTAAGTAATCATTTGTAGAGCCCGGTGAGTTTACATCCGGGTTGTATGTAGGCTGTACATAGTCTTGTGACGTGCATAATTGCAATACTGTTATCGATAGGATGTATGTAAAACTTATGAGATTCATATTTCAGTCTTTGATTTAGTCTGCCTGGAACAATAAGAGTATGCTGTATATAATTGTAAAAAAAAAGTTTGCTCTAGATTACACAGTTAGGTCATCATAATATAATATGTGCGCATTTAATTAACAGATTTTATATAAAAAAAAATTCTTATCATGTTTATGTGATAGTGTATCACTCCTACAGGTTAAAAAAGGCGTTTTTTGTGGTCACTTTATTGAAATTGTATTAGGATAATATTTTGTCATGCAACAATATTTACATGAAATTGAAATCTGCTTAGTAAATGAATTATTGTGATTCTGCTCATGAGTGACCATACGAATTTTATAGGAATCTATTGAAATCTAATGGGAATTCAATCCTTGCTTTTAGCAGAATCACTCAATGTGGTCTGAAATAACTTTCTGAAATTCTTTTTTTATTTATTCTTTATCGTACACACAAATTTACATTTATGTATTACAGTGATAGATCATGTACAAAGGCGAGCTTAACTCAAAGTTGAGTTCTCTTCCAGCAAACCCGTATTCTTATTTGAATATGATTTTGAAATACATAAACAGTGTAACTGTTATGCAAAATTTGTAGCATACACTTTTAAAACGTTGAAAGATTTGTTGGGTTATTAAATAAAAACCAATAATAATGCACTTTTTAAAATAAAATCCAGCAACAGGTGCACAGATTTTCTTAGCTATAATCTACAAGCAATGAGTTAAAGTAACATTAAATTCTCTAATAAGACAACTTAGAAGATATCACTGTGTTACAAATAGGTTTAGTAATTGAACTGAAATTCAAATTTGAACAATAATATTTACCAATTAAACAGTTTTAATTTATTAGGAACTTAGCTATACATATACATGTAGATATTAAGTTAATAAGTTAAAAACTTTACTTTATTAGTTTGTCGTAACTTAAAATAATGAAAAACTAGGAAACAAAAAAGCAATTCCACTAATTAAATTCCAAATTTGAATCGAACATTGGTTGGATATTCGTTGACTAACGTAAACACCGACCGACAGTCTATTGTCATTCTTATACTTAATAAAGTTTAAAGTTCAGTTAAATTATATAACATCCCTTGATTAACCAAATCAAGTAATGTTTGTGTAACTATAGAAAGAGTTTAATACTCTATTAGCCTTAATTTTAATTTAATAATAAAGTTATAATTCTCTAACCTGAAGTTAACGCCCATGGATGCTTTCAGTGTTTTACTGTTTACTGAATATACATAATACAATGATATTTAAACATAACTCCACTTTACTTTTGAGGAACACAAAAATTCACTGAATTTATTACAAATTCATTTAAAACAATTTAAATTTACTAAATTCAAACATATAAACAAGTACATCCCATTACTCACACTCACTTCATTCAAGAATTTGCGATTGTCGCGCAGTCGCACAACACCACGCCCGGCTAGTGAGAGAAAAGACCGGTTTTCCGGTATCTTTTCTTCCGTTAACTTTTCAACTTTATTGTATCATATTATAAATGTAATTTATTTCTTTTAATGTTTTCGCTATTTAAATGCATTTCATTTAATCTCTTTTACTAAGTTGTAATAGGTACTTGAGTAATTTACCGGTAATCGGCAACATTAAAAATTGGACCTATATTATCTGTTTCACTTTTGTAAGTAATGGGCACAGATCATAAAGAAAAAAAAAGACGTGTGTGGCACTCGGGGACTGCCGCGGTAAAGCTATTGCATAGCATTTTTTATGAATTTGAATTTGAGTCTGAGTTCTGAGTTCTGACTTTCTGAGTTCTGAGTTCTGAGTCTGAGTCTGAGTCTGAATTTGAATTTGAAAACTAACAACTTATGCAATTATAATTACTTACGTTAAGCGGAACTGCTTCGGAGCAGCTCGTCTAGATTCGTGCGAGCTCGGAGTTGGGGGTGTTACTATTTTTCGTTATGGAATTTCTGGATTCGGTCTCCACGCTCAAGGCCCGCGATAGAAGCTATGCAATAGCTTAAAAATGACAACATTTTGTTTTGCAGTATCAAAATCGGCGTTAGGGGTCCATGTCCATTACACGCTTATGCAAGTAAAACCCGCGCCACATATCTTGGACCTAAATCGTTAGACATACGAGGCTCTGGCGCCTGCGGATTGCGTTGTAATAGTCTATGTTTAGTGAATTTGAGTTCGTCTAAAGCAGTAGCATCCCGTGCAATCCTCAAAAGACACCCAAGAAATGTGTACTGCACGTATAGGGCACATTTTGAGCACATTTTAGGTCCAAGATACGTGTCGCGGGTTATATCATGCATCATGCCGTCAATCATGAATATTATTGGTCAATCGGTGGGACGTTATGTTATTGGTCAATCACGGCGTGAATTGATGGTTAAACCATGGCAAAACCTACCGTGTAATGGACCCCTTAGGCCGGAACTTCCATGCGTTGCATTCTGGGCAAAAACGACGGCAACGTGCAATGCCTCTCTTCCGTAGGGCGGCAGGGCCCAGGGGAATAAGGACAGATGCTGCTACCTTCGGCGATTTCCGGCTGAGGCGGAAACAACTCTGTAGAAGGGCATAGTGGAGAGTAGGCATAAGGGTGTGATTGTGATTGGGTCCCCCGAGTTCCGGGCCGTGTGCTGTGCAGGCGTAGGAGTGACAACAGGTGCGCGTGCGTCGGTGTCGGTCGCCCCTTCACCCTCGCCGGCGCGACCTGCCGAAAACCAATGGGTAGGTACACTGTGTATCCCATACCCGAAATATCGAGCCTTGGGTCAGCATGGGTGCGCGTGCGAGGGAACTACTTTTGGGTAACTTAACATTCCGGTAATTGAAATGAAACTCGAGCGAGACGAGACGACTTGCTGTCTTTGTTCGACATGAGACGTGAGCGTGACTGACAGCCATCTACGACGGCTGATGGGGTGGTATCCATGGGACTTCCATCCGAAGAAAGGGTTAGTAAGGGACCTACCGGTCTACGCGTACCTACGCAATAGAGGATGGGTCTGTGTTGCCGTTGATCGGACATCCTGGACTCCATATAGCTGTCTTACTCCTATCATCCAACTCGGAAATCGAATCCGAGATGCGAAGCTGTTGGAATACAGCTGAAACGACGCGCAGTAGGTAGGCGTTATTTTGTGATTGCCTCCAGGTGAGTGTCAGTATTTACTTAACTTGGGTACCTGCGTCTGGCTTTTCTTATGGACTTCCAGAACTTAGTTCTTCGCGAAGTGGTATGGTAGAAAATTGATTTATGTTGCCTCTGTAATTCTTTCTTTCCACCTTCACTTTTGGTATCGTGGCGTGGAGTCGTCGATGTGATTGATGGAAGCTAAGCTACTGACAGGCCTTAATCGAAGCAGCTTTTATAGGATTACTTACCCAAGTTACGGAGAATGGAATGATTTCTGTTATCTCGATAACTTAACTAATTCTTTAATTAGATAAAATAAAAGTCTTGCTACTGGAGGCCGAAACACTATAGTTGCGGCGCGCTATGATAGCAAATTAATCCAAAAAATGAATAAAAAAGGTGCCACAAAAGAGGCCATATTTTAATCATCCATTCATTAACTTAACTTCATGAGTGGACAAACGTCAAAACGACCATCATAGCGTGCCGATAGTATAATAGGCTATTTGACTAATTTTCAAAAACCATTTCAAATGATTGCTTATTACAGTATAAACATATCACATTAATATTTCTGTAAAAAAACAATGCATTATGTTAAAAAATCAATGCTAAAGTTTAAATTTTCAAAAGTGCGCGAAAAACGCTAGGATATTTAAACATGGCGATGCGTGTGATTTGTGACGTCACTCTATTGTAGGTAAGTTGCTGTTATCATCGGCTCGCACAAAATTTGTATCCATTTTGAACTTAATCACAAAATATGTCCATAAAACTCGCGATAATCAAGGAAAAAGCAAATAATAACACCGAAACAAACAATAATAGCTCATACAACTGGAGATATTTTGGGAGCAACGACGTCACCCAGAGCTCTAACCAATCACGAGCGTTTTTGTCATAGACAATAAATCAACAAAATATAACATTTTTATATTTGAAATTCTCATAAAATACACATATTTGAGAGTATATTGTAGTCTCGTAGGTCTTTTAACGTTATTTTCTAATAGGATGGCCACAATTTGTAGTATATTTTTAATGTTGTCAAATAGCCTATTGGCTTCATAATAAAATTGTGAAATTAGGGTTTGGTTCGCTATGACTGTATGGGTATGAATTGACCCTAACACTAAGTTGTAAAATGTGAGTTCACTGGTAGGTGTTAATTATCATGTCCCATGCAGTACTTAGGCAAGGAAATCTTTTAAGGTGCTTTGCTCATGAGTGATAAGATGCCATGAGTTATAATATTTCTCCATTGACTCCATGTTGACATAGGGGTAGAAACTACTTCTTCATTCTGTAACTGCTTGCTCCGCCACCATGCTCCATCCAAATACCTACTATACTTACCCCTATAAAGTTGGAATTTATAAGGCCACGAAGGCACAAAAAATAGTGAATTCACCAGAGAACCAGACACCATCAATATGAATTTGTTGAGCTTAGGATTTTTTTTCCAGCCATAATCCGGATCAATCCAATAACGATAATGCCAATTCAAAGATAGGTAGTACCCTCAGACTAAAAGAATAATATAGACGTAACGTATAGAACCAGCGGGGTGTGAAGCCACATAAAGTGATACTAAAGTAGCACCATTTCGCTCGCACTCGTGCGTGCACACAAAGAGTGCGAGTGAGATGGTGCTACTTTAGTATCACTTTATGTGCCTTCACACGCTGGTTCTATACGTTACGTCTATATAATTCTTTTAGTCTGAGGAATACCATAGTATGTACGGTGAAACGGGATGAACAGAAAAAAAAGTGATTATGTAGATTTTTTTAAATTATTTGGTTTACTTGATATGCAGTACATTGACATTACAATAATTCAATCTCACCTAAAACAAAATAATTGTAAATTTTAATATTTTATTTCTGTTTACCCGTTTTTACCTCTATAAATCCTTTAGTCGCATTATGTCCAATTCGCAAAATGTCCAACTGTCCAATTCGCAAAATGTCCAACTGTCCAATTCTCAATAGGTCCAGTTCGCAATTGGTCCAGTTCGCAGTTGGTCCAGTTCGCAATTGGTCCAGTTCGCAGTTGGTCCAGTTCGCAATTGGTCCAGTTCGCAATTGGTCCAGTTCGCAATTGGTCCAGTTCGTAATTAAGGATCCTCCTTGATTACGAGAATCGTTTTTGACAACTTTCTGAGATAGAAGGCTAGCGCAATCCGACATGTGTAGATTAGGTTAGAAGGCTAATGCCCGCTTTAGCCTTCATGGTTATTTTTTTTATAGCCGTGCAGAAATAAGTAATTTGCCTAGCTGCAGTGGCGGATCCAGGGGGGGGGTCGTGGGGGTCATGACCCCCCCCTGGGCGGGTCACCTACTAAAAAATATCCCAATGTCACTGATAAATTTTAAAAAATACCACACATAAGAAGACTGTCTCTTTGTACCTAATAGTATTATAATTATATGAGGCACCAAAAATCAGTATGAATATT
Organism: Eilema depressum; assembly: GCA_914767945.1. Lineage (NCBI taxonomy): Eukaryota > Metazoa > Arthropoda > Insecta > Lepidoptera > Erebidae > Eilema > Eilema depressum. Next base: position 17,646,033 of record OU612030.1, on the reverse strand, counting down.
ATTCGCACGATTGAAAATTTCAATTTATCGTGCAGCGCAGCCGATCAACCGATGGACTCGAATAGTTTTCGGACCTGACACCCTGTCCGCTATGTTAAAGAAATAAGCGCGAATGACTAACCAGGCCGGCAGTCGAAGGTCTGGAGCTGACAGCCATGAGGTCCTTTTTCGATTCGGGCAACAATTTGACTTGGGCTCAGCTTCAAAGGCCCCGTATTTATGTTACTGTTTGCTTACAAAAACTTTTTGTGAACTTGGAAGAAGCCTTCCTTTCTGGATCCGACGTAGGTAGTCACCAAAGCACCCGTGCCCGGTAATAACCTGCGTCAGCCGGTACGAGAGGCAGCCATGTGGCCTCTCTAGCCACTCCCCCATAGGATGGGATGGGCCTTTTTTTTTTTTTTTTTTTTATCGTGCGCAAAATCCCCGCGGATACTTACCTCCCCCGCCGGAGCCGGAGGAGGAGGTTATGTCGGACTCGAACCGACTAAAACGTACGCCGTCTGTGGGCCGTCAGTTGCCGGAGGTGAGATTGTCGTAGCCATATCCCTCGCACCCCGGCCGACCCAGGGCCATATCTCTCGATCTGGTCCTCTTCCGGTGTAGGGACCATAGAGTCCCTAGCTCACTCCCAGGTACGGGGAGGCACGCAATGCGCGCCGCCGCGGCCTGCTTCTGCTAGGGTGACAGGCGGCTCCACCCGTCACCCCCAGGTCCACTCTCATGGGGGACGGAGGTCATTCTGCGACCTCCGACGCCCAAGTTGCCGCCGTCGCGGGCCGCGCGGTTTGCGATTCTTTTTCGCTCCCGCTCCGCCACCTACTTCACGAGCATTAGAAGGATGCGCCGGCGGCCCACGCATCCGCGCAGCGAACCATCGCTGCGAGCAAATTGGCGAGCGTTAGAGCTCTCACTCCCAGCATATGCCTGGCCTTACATCTGCACATTCTACGACGTTAAGCCAGCACTTTTTGGGGCTACCCTACCCCTCCCACAGGGGCCCGCCCGGGGTGCCATTGCCAGACATTTGGTATCCACCTAGCCTGGTGGTTGCCGCAAAAGTTGCTGTTCGCATAGGCGACGACTTGGTCGAGCGCACGTACCAGGTTAAGTACCAGGGGAGCGCGCCGTAATAGCGGCGGTAAGAACCATCATGGGGGAGTGGCTAGAGAGGCCACATGGTGGCCTCTCGTTCTGGCTGATGCAGATTATCACCGACCATGGGTTCTTCGGGCGGTATCTGCATCGGACCGCGAAGAAAGAGCCAACTTCCGGGTGCCATCACTGCGACGCGAGCGTGGACTCGGCGCTGCACACGCTCACCGAGTGTCCGGCGTGGGAGATGCCGAGACGGGAGCTGGTGGCGACCTTGGGAGTGAGAGTTCTCACGCTCGCCACTTTGCTCGCAGCGATGGTTCGCTGCGCGGATGCGTGGGCCGCCGGCGCCTCCTTCTGCGAGCAAATAATGCTCGTGAAGTGGGCGGCGGAGCGGGAGCGAAGGAGAATCGCAGACAGGTCGCAGAATGACCTCCGTCCCCCATGAGCGCGGGCCTGGGGGTGACGGGTGGAGCCGCCTGTCACCCTAGCAGAAGCAGGCCGCGGCGGCGACGCGCATTGCGTGCCTCCCCATACCCGGGGGCGAGTTGGGGACTCTATAGTCCCCACACCGGAAGAGGGCCAGATCGAGAGATATGGCTCTGGGTCGGCCGGGGTGCTAGGGATATGGCTACGACAATCTCACCTCCGGCAACTGACGGCCCACAGACGGCGTGCGTTTTAGTCGGTTCGAGTCCGACATAACCTCCTCCTCCGGCTCCGGCGGGGGAGGTATCCGTGGGGATATTTCACACGATAAAAAAAAAATTAAAAAAAAAGTACCTGGGATCTGTACTTCACGTGACTAGTCACATCAACCGCGACGTCAAGGCACGAATTGCCGCCATGTGGGCCAAGGGGCGGGAAATGATTGGCGTCACATTTGAACCTAAAATGCCAGTCTGGTTGACGGGGTAGGTCTATAAAACGATCATTAGGCCTGTCTTTTTACACGGCTGTAAGGCGTGGCCGCTGCTGGAGCGACATAAGCAGGAGCTACGTGTCACGGAGATGAAAATGCTGCGGTGGATGTGCGGCGTTACACGTAAAGATCGCACGAGGAACTCTCAGATCCGCGGCAGCCTTCATGTCCGCGACATCACACATAAAATGCAAGAGAGCCGCCTTCGCTGGTGTGGCCACGTCTTGCAGCAAGCGCGAGGCTACGTGGGTAACAAATGGCTGGCAGTAGCACAGCCACCGGGACCAGGTGGAAAGGATAGGCCCAAGAAGTCTTGGCTTGAAGTCGTGAAGGGTGACATGCGTGCAAATGGTTTCATCTCACCACCATGGACGCCCAACGTCGTGCGAAGTGGAGGAGGAAGTGACGGAAGGCGGCCCCTGAGCTCCGAGGTCACCTCGGATTCGGAAGCAATCAGGAAAATATGTACGATAATCATGAAAGGGGGAGGCGCGCATCGCGCCGCCAACGCGGCCTGCTTCTTCTAGAGTGTCAGGCGGTTCCCTGTCATTTCCAGGCCCGTGCTAATGGGGACCGATATGGAGATATTGATACGATAATGGAGATGTTGAGTGACCTACGTCGCCCGAGTCCTTCGCGCATTGTGTATTATGCGGAATGGGAAACAACTGAATCTTCTCCAGACCCGTTCCCCCGCCTCCTTCTCGAGCATTACTTGCTCTTAGGTGGAGGCGGTGGCACGGTTAAGGTGGCTTTTGACTATGGGATGTAATGTAATATATATTACATCTTGACATATCGCTCGTCATACATTTTGTACGAGACCGTTTGCACTACGCTATAATATATATTACATCCCAAACTATAAATATTTTTTCGAGCGATATTTGAAGGTGTATATTTTACCTCACGTCCCCGGACACCACGCCTCCCCCTGTCTCGCCCGTTTGAATGGCGACGTTTGATCGCGCATGCGAAATCACGTTGTCATTTTAAACTGAGCAATCAGAAGTCAGGGAATTCGCGCATGCATTCTACACAGACCAATCAGATTCGCGTACGCAGTTCGATAGGGTAACGAAGTTGTCAAATTTTGGTGTCAACTCATGGTAAAGCTACTGAACTATCCCAAATATATATCTTACAGTGTAAACAGCAATCGCGGGATGTAATATATATCTCAAGATGTAATATATATTACATCCCATAGTCAAAAGCCGGCTTTACTTACGGATTTACGCCATCACTGTAAGCAAGCGAGAGAGAGTGCTGAGCGAGAGAACTCCCATCCCGAGGGCCGACACAAGGACCCGCTTCGGCGTTTCCCATGCCGGGTATTCGGTCCGCGTGTCGTCGCTTGCATCACAGTGATGACACCCGGGCGTTGGCTCCTTCTGAATTCGCCGCAGCTAACTTCCGAAACATCCATATATAAAAAATACGTGTATATTTTTGTTTATGTAAGCTGGGTTGAATAAAAATATCTTCTTTCTTTCTTTCTTTCTTTCCATATCCGGTGATCATCTGCGGCAACCGCTACGAGAGTTCCCCATTGAAGCCTTTCTAGCCAGTTCTCCATGATGGGTGATAGTTAGCTGCGCTTGGTTGTCCAAGTTGTAGTTTCAACTCCACTATGTCCCGATAAAGCTGGGACTTCGTAGCCTCGATTTCTCTCCTTTTGATACGGATTTAGTACCGAAGGTGCTCTGACATCTTTTTTCGCCATAGAGTCTCCTGCAGGAGTCCTCCAGCCCCCTCAAGCCAGAGTGCCAGCTGCGTCCTTCAACTTGGGGGCCAGCAGCTTAACTGGGTTCTGGATCGTATTTAACAACAGTCGTTCAAGGTATCTTACTTTTCTCCTCTCACCTCATTCCTCCTCCATTATTTCGTCATGAATTTCATACACATTTATTTTCATTGTATTGTTCAATGACATTTTATTAGGAGACTAGATACCCCCCCCCCCCCCCCCCGAAACTATGTCCCGGCTACACCATGACCCCCCCCCCTGAATTGAAAGCTGGATCCGCCCCTGCCTAGCTGTTTCATTAAATGGCTAGGCAAGTAATTGAACGTCATCTATCGAATCCATTTGCCTAGCCGCTTAATTAAATGGCTGAATATCATTCAGGCCGTTTAGTTAACAGGGGAATACCCAACAATTCCGAAATATTTAGTTCCGAATTTCAATATTCCGATTTTCACATACATACATACCGAATATTATAATTCCTAAGAAACAAAACTCCGAGTAGGTACCTATTTAAAATCACGACAGTTATTTATTCGAAAGACATAAATAACGTTCATTCTTCCGAATTTCATTTGTACGAATAATTAAAAATCCGTAGTGTTACATATTGGCCCTAAGACCCACCCCTAAAAACGTTATTCCGAATTTCAAATTTCCGAAAATTCATAGTTCGAATTGAAAATTTGTATCAAAAATAGATAAAAGTTAAATTTTTGATTTGCCATATCGCGCATAAAGAGTTTTGGGAGTAGGTAAATAATGATTTTTTAAACTAAATAATTAATTTATCTCCAATGTATACGTATGAACACGACTTGCCGTGGTACTTGTTTTCCCTACACTAGTGTGGTACCTATTTAAAAACCGGAGGCGCGGAGGGAGGGCAGAAAGATTGAGATTGAGAAAGCTGCTCATTCCGACTCCTTGGATAGATTAGGTTAGAAGGTTATTTTTTTTTATAACCATGCAGATCTTTATTAAATTTAGTCAAATGCGAAATCAAATGATTTTACGAACTGGACCAATTGCGAATAGGACATTGTGAGAATTGGACGTTGTGAGAATTGGACAATTTGCGAATTGGACGTTGTGAGAATTGGACAATTTGCGAATTGGACGTTGTGAGAATTGGACAATTTGCGAATTGGACGTTGTGAGAATTGGACAATATGAGCCCGCTGGACATTTTGCGAATTGGACATAATGCGACTAAAGGCTATAAATTATGTAATAGGTCAGGCGAAGGTGTCCTACTTTTTTTTTTTTCAATGTACACAGTATACAGATCAATATTTACTGAAGAAATCAGTAATTTTGAGTTCGTTACTGTCCATTCAATTACGAAGGTATTGTTTTAACAGCTATCGTTTGTTTTATATGATTACAAAGGTTTCAATCACCTTTTGTATACAATGGCCTTCTAATATTGTGGTTCTGTAAATATATGGCTTACAAAAGCCTTGTTAGATGTATATTTCAGCCAAGTATGTTTGCCTAGGCGTAATTAGATCATACATTTATCATGGTAGTCAGGCATTGCCCTAGTTTGGCGCCAAGCGTCTAAACCTGTTTGTGGTGTCGTGTGTAATCATGCCGCAGCAGCAGCATTCCTTGTAGGCTTGGTATGATATTAGGAAAGGTATGCCCTCTTGTTCAGTCAGATTATGTACAGAAAAAGTACTTGGGAGATTTTCAAAGTGTGTCTGTGTTGTGGGCACAATACATGTATGCATTAAAAAAAAAAGAATATCAAAATAAATTAGGTTAATACGAAAACTTGTAAAATAATAAGGCAAGATTTTTATTATTTATCTCCCACTGTTATCTTGAATAATAATGATACATTTCAGTGTATTACAGAGGCACATCGACAGGGATAACAAAATAAAAAATGTTTTGATTGATGAAATTCTAATTAACCACTGAATTCTCCACAAGTTAGCAGGATCTCATAAACAAAGGAATTGATCAATAAAAATAAATCACGCGAGGTGATAGGATGTAACTCTGAGACTCGTCGGACCGCAGAAGGACCGCGTGAGAACAACGTTAACTGTATAACAACAAGACGAACAAGAGAGTCCAGTAGGGGTTCGGGTCGCTCCGGGGCCTCCACTCTTCACATTGAAAACTCATTATACGCCAGCATCCAATTTATCTTTTGTCAAAAAAATCTGTACAAAATATATTAAATATATACTCTGTAATGCTAAAAACTGTAACGCTACCTCCTCAATAGTTCAATCACGATTATTAAATGATTTAAAACACAATAACTCGATCACGTCGTGCAAGAACAAACATTAACCTATCGACGAGCGCCGGCCGGCGCCCGCGCGGCGGGGAGACCTATTTACAAGTCAACATTTTAAAAATCATACACCTCAGTCTGTCACGTGAGTACCGCTGCTGCATCTGATTTATAATTCCGTTGCATTAATTTCATACAGTCGTGTGGTCTTACGATCTAGTGTCGCGCGTATCGCGTCCTTTGCTTATCGTCCGTGCGTGGCATCATAATATACATAGTTTATTTTATATATAGGCAGTCGCGTCGAGGCGTATGTTAGTTTCGCTCCTCGTCGCAATCGCGGGAAATGTGCCCGGGCTTGCCGCACACATAGCAAGTCTTGGTGCCGTCGGGGCAGTTGCGTGAGATGTGGCCGGACTTGTTGCAGTTGTAGCACGTTTGGTTGGAGCTGTCGCGTCCGCCCTCTGGGCAGTTCCTCGCGATGTGCCCGGTCTTGTTGCAGTTGTAGCAGGACGGCTCGTCCGGACTCTGCGCGCACTCACGCGCTATGTGTCCCGTGCCGTTACATCTGTACATAAAACAAGCGTTATTGATAACAGTCAACACATTTCACTTTATATGATGTACAATTCATCATTGCCGATCATGGTATAGATATTAGAATATTGGGCGTGGTCACAGGGCAGACGGAATCATAATTTTTCAACCACCCGCACTATTCCTATTATAATAATCTGAATAGTGCGGGTGGTTGACAGCAAAACGAAAATATCAAGAATGTGCGGGTAGACCACAAAAATTTGCCTCCTGGATTAGCTTAGGCAAAAAGGGGCAGAAACTATACATCCTCGTCAAAATATACCTATACCACGATCGCGCTAATTCCCACAAACACAACGAATAGGATTTCAAGGAGTAGTTAAAAGTTATTACGGCTGTTTTTATAACACCAACAACGTGTTAAACTAGTATACGGCCCACCTGATGGAAAGCTGTTACCGTGGCGTATAGACGCTTCCAAAACCATTGCGTGTGCCTGCGCACCACCGCTTGCGTTGCTGACCTGTAAAAACCTTTCTATGCCTGTGTGACACCATACTACAGTCGTTTGGAAAAGCAGGGAAATTATTCCAGTTCAAGTGTCCAGGGAATTCTCTTTAGCAGCTCACAATACAAGGTCAACGACCATGACTTATCACGCATGACATCAGACCATTACAAGATACAAGTACACTTTCACTACGGCCTCGTTGGACAGGTCAATGGCTCTGAGTAATCAGTTATTGATTATTGCGTGGTGCTATTACACCTTATTACTTAGGGCAACTGAAACAATTGACTAAATTCCCTTGATAAACTAGACTTATAAGTTAGAAGATGACTGTATAAGTGTATAAGCAATATAAATGGTTTTGATATACGAAATAGGTTCTCAAGTATAGAGTGGTTTAGTAAATGCTCATACACAACAGAATATGTGTCTAACAATGGCTCTTTTGGAAGATAATTAAGTTATTCACAAGTAACAGAGACATACTCTATTTATTTATACATAGTACACATAGTATGGATGGATAGTTTATTATCCAAACATTGTTTTTAAAGACTAACAAATCTGTGCCAACATGTGTCTTTTCATCAGTTCAGTACAAATTAACGAACGAAAGAAATACAATAATAATTGCAGGTCCATTAAGAATTCTGACAAGCTTGATGTTATAACGACAGTTATTGTTCACAAAAGCTCGGGGCTGATACGAAAGGTGACTGGCACTTGTTTTCTAAGTGATACACGCGCTCCAACGATCCCACTCACGCGTAGCGAAGCGATGCAAATGGATACTTAGGCTTAAATCACACCTGACGGCATAGCTTCGCATATTACCAATTGATTTCGTGTACAGATGCGTGAGAGTACGTATTATCTTTCCAATATTGAATATCTAAAATGCGTTAACGTTGATCATAAACGTCATACAAGAAATGATAGGTGATGAAAGTTGGGAGACGAGACTGTTTTCTTATGAAAAACGCTACTAAATAAATAAGCTTTACTTTTTCTGGTTTATTTAAAGCTTTCACACAATACATGTGTTTACAATAGATCTGTTCATTACAAAGTCATCCGTGGCACGACTTAGAAGTGTATCCGCGAATAATGATAGTGTGCGAATACAGTGATAATGGTATTCATACCGAGAAATGTGACGGTTTCTACATTGTCCGGTTGATGAAATTGATGAATGGAAACGGTTTGTCAGCTCTGGCAAAAAAACCGTCTCATGGAAATACGTCTTTAGGGTGGCTATCGAGAGTAGTCGATACTCGTGGAACTGAGAAATGGCGCTCGATCGCACCCGTCTCAGTATGACTTAAGGCTAAGTAGGTCAACATACGACGAGTCAGCTATATGAGCCTTTGGACTCATGCTGTATACAAGTAGATCACCCAGCTAGGTGCGAATCGTTGCTGATAAATAATAATTCCATTCTGATACCATATCTACACACGAGAAATGCGTGCAGTTAAATCTATGGGCAACAGATTGTTAAGGTGACAACCATAACGTGGCGGCACGCAACAAATGATTTTGTTTTAGAGAATAAGTTAGGAGAGAGTCTGGGATCGTGTAGGGATACAGAAGGGGTCTTACAATGAAGTTTTAAATATGCCACATCAATAAAAAATACGATAATTGACAAAGAGATATGAAGTGACGATGGCTTTCTCTCAAGGCATTGCCTTTATCTTGATTATATTTATAATATTTTAAATCAGGGTCAAAATCGATGAAATGGTGGGGGGGGGGGGGGGAGTAAGGTTTCTCTTAGTGAGTTCACTTCTGTAAGGGGTTATTTGTCGGGTAGCAGTGGTTACCTGTAGCAACGGTCAGCTTCCTCCTTGCAGTCACGAGCGAAGTGCCCGGCGCGGTTGCACTTGAAGCACTTTTCGCGCTGGCGATTGAAGCCAGAGTCGCGTGCCTGCACGCCGCCCTGGGTACACTCGCGGGCGAAATGCCCCGTCCGGTTACACTTGTAGCACACGCTCGAACTCATCCTCTGAAACAATATACACCTCATTTTATGGATCCATCTACAAAAAAAAAATGCCAGGCTACACGCTACCAACGCTACACAATGCATCCCTATTCACGTAGGCCAAGCTGGCCAAGGTATGTATACCATTTACATTTTGATAGCTATAAAATCGCATAATAATAAAAAAAAATGCTAGAACACAGTCCGGCTTAAGATTTGAACCTAAAACGTCATGCACAGCACGTATACCGGTATAATTGCAACCATGACACTGGCTATGCCACGTTTACGCAATTTTTTCTCGTAAATAGATTTTTACAAGTAAAAATATAACAATATGCCGGCAAAAACACGTTTGGGGAGCGACAAAATACCTGACCTTGTATTAATGACCTTTGGAACACGGTCATTACCCTCGGACAACTCTTTCGTACCCCTCTTTGAATAAATAAGTGTAACAGAGATATGTAAACGAGTGTTTGTACAGAAGTTCCGGTGACGCGTTGACCCTGAGTTTGATAACGTGCCACATGTGCTAAGATCACGGCAAATTGCGTACGATTGTTACCAATTGACGAGCTGTGTACATTTTCATCACGATTATAGAGGTCCGCTCTATAGAACGCAAAACAATTGGTACTGATGACGTATAAGTGACAAAAGCAGTTTAACAAATACATGTCACTTCATTTATTGTATAACAAAAAAGGAAATTAAATATATGGCCTTGCCTTCGATGGATTACATATTATAAATACTCGTATTAACGGATTTCAATGTGTCTATTGATTAGTTGTATTGTAAAAATTTTGTCGCTGACAGTACATTTTCATGATCTCTAGAGCTACAATCTTAGGAATAGCGTAGTTGTAGTAAGTTTGGCGACGTCATGCGAATACGATGCCTTCTGGTCAACGCACTGCAAATGATCTAAATCACTTTCGTAACCAGTTTTGGTCATAGAGTACCTAACTTAAAGATTGGACACTTGTTTATTTTTATTGTCCAAAGTACAAGGTAATCGGTTTTGTGGCTTTGTGTGTAACAGACTGATTTGAAACTCATAAATAATGAAAATGTACTTATACATTTTTTGACAGCATAACTTGAAACCTATATTTTTCAGGATTTTACATTTATTTATGTATTGTTTCCCCTGAAGGTTATGTTAAGAAAACATGTTCATTCCACTAATCACATTTCTATGTTTGACTACCATTGGACGAGCTTATAGCTGATACCGGACAGGTAATTTTTCATAGGTTGCTTTCATCCTCAAAGCGTTTTCCTAACTCAATCAGGGGTCGGCTTTTTAGCTTATGCAGTGGAACTGCGATATTTTCTGGGAAGCGATTGTCATCTGACCTCCACAATCCACTGACGATATCACAATTCTGTAGTTAGACCTGATATCGAACTTTTTTGGGGTCCACTACTCGTAACTACCCTCATAAATGTTCCTATGGCAACCGGGACCAACGGCTTAACGTGCTCTCCGAGGCACACAAGGGACTCATTTAATAAAAATTATATTAAGATATCCACCCATCCTAAGATATACCTGAATTATAACTCCAGACCCGAACGTATCTTGGACCTAAATCGCAAGATAAACGAGGCTCTGGCGCCCGTGGATTGCTTTATAATAATCTATGCTTGGTGAATTTGAGTACGTCCACCGCAGAGCACCCCGTGCTATCCACAAAAGACACCCATGAAACGTGTACTGCGCGTAAAGAGCATATTTTGAGCACATATTTTAGGTCTGAAGATACGTGTCCGGAGTTATTCCTGGCTAATAATGTCTAATGTTGCCATGTGGTAAACCTACTTGGTTACTTAGCCCCTCATGGGCTATATTTACTTTTGGATGGAGAATAACCTTATCTCTTAGCCCCCTTTTACGATACCCACGGAAAGCAATAGTGTGGCCCTTGTGCGCCTTGGACCACGTGGCATATCAATATCGTTACATAACATTGACGACTTGTGTCGTGTCGCAGGTTCGATCCCAACTACAAAATATTTGTATGGTCTGGGTGTTTCTATGTATAACTTGAGTGTATTAAATGTATGTTTATCCGCATTCTGGATTTATCATCCCGGGAATTGGTTCCAGTGGGCCGCGGGAACGGGTTTAGTCCTTCACGTGGCTGGCAATATACTATTTGTTAACAAAATTAACTCAAAACATCCCTCCACCCAATTTCCAAGAAACTATTGCCATCAAAGTAAACAGTGAACTAAAGTTTGTCACCATAATTCATAGAAACCATATTAATCAAAGTTCCATGATCGACTTTCCATGGCGACACTTTCTTTGGCCTCTAAATTATTGATTAGTTTGGCAAGACTCCGCTCCGTTCAATAATGACTGTTTAGGCTTTGGCCATGAAGCAGGATATAGATGTGTTAAAGGAATACATATGAATTTACTAGCTAGCTGCCCGTGGCACCGTCCACGTGGATATTGGTTATTGCGACGAAAAGTAGCCTGTCTTCTCTCAGGTCTATCTTTTAGCTAAATTTCATCAATTTAGATTCAGCGTTTTAGGCGTTTTAGTATAGCAGACAGTTACAGTTATTTTTACGATAGCATTAATAATATTAGTATGGAAACATGGATTTCCGAAAATTATTATTAGGTCAAGTATTAAGTGGTGTACCTAATTAAGATTTGCCATTAGGAGAGTGCAGGTGCTCAGTATGATTGATGTGCCTGACACTATGGGCCAATCACTTATGTTAGGATTGGATGATGTAAACCAATCCTAACATAAGGATTGGAAGAACTGGAAATCTTTAATGGTTCTTTTTCATTATTTTTTTACATAGACAAGTATCTATCCATTACAAATTATAAGTGTCAATGGACATAGTATGATATAATGGGTTAGAATCCACAACACCACATCACGGAGTGACTTTTTTTTTTAAATAATTTTAAACTCAATCAGTAAAATGTACAGCTGGCGGGAACGGGAAAATGATATTCAAAGACAGTTATTCGCTGAATATTTTTGATAACCAGCTGACGTAGCTACACAAATGTAAACATGTTGTTACAGTGAACATAAATAGCTCACTGGAGACCCAACAGTTGTTTACTTGTGCCCATTTAGGTAATGGAATTAAAAATGTGCTCTGTACTGAGTATGTTTCCTTATCCCGTTATGTATGTGATGCGGATCCCGGGCTTTTAAGTGCAAACTTTGGATAGCTAGAAAATTGTTATAGGGATAAATATAATCAATGTAATTTTTGTATTAGTCCCGGTTGCACCTTAGAGTCTGGGGTGCGATACATTATATTAACCTAAAACTGAGATTTGCAGATCAAACTCCCTTTTTTTAATGGCATTGCTTGATAAAGCGGCTGAAACAGACACAAACCAAAAAACACTAGTGCAATAAACAGTCCTAATGCTCCACATGATACATCAGAGGACAACCAATGACATGGGTGTGCAAAATTTTCACCTTCATCAGCAGAACATTGGAGGTACAAGTCATTGCTGAGCAAGTATTTTACATACAAGATGGCCAGTGGCCCTGGTCCACTTCAATACTATTGAGGTGGCTGCCAAAATGAGGGTGCAAAGTAGGTTATTCTACTCAACTAACTATTTTACAGAGTATTTCCACTATATAATACCATATGGATTGATCATACTAGACCACATGGTGTTTTTAGGGAACCATCAGGGGTCCCCTAAAAACACCATGTGCTTAATTCCTGGATGTGATAACGAAGGATATTCTCTAAAATGAAGATAAGTAAGTTTGTGTTAATTAATAGAGATTTTTTTTGTCTAAAATGTATGTGAAAGAGGTTATTTTAACCAACCTGTCTCGGTCACAATTTTTCAAAGAATTTGTACTGTTTACAAAACACTTTGAGTATTACTGGTATACAAACAAATGACTACTACAAATCTATTAAAGAATTTTCATAAAAGATAGAATATTATAATATCAAATATCAATAAACTATTCAGTATATTTTTTTAAAACTTACCAAGAACTAGTATGAGCTAAAAAAATAAAATCTAAAACTGTTAGAGGAAAAACTAAATAATGCAATTTAGAAATCATATAATTTAAATAAAATGTCAAATTTTAAATTGAGTAAAAGTAATCTAGGTGGATTAATTGTAAGCACTTTCTAAATACAAGTGTTGGGTCACTAGACCAATAACTTGAAAGTAGTAACTGTACTTTCTATATAAATAACAAACCTCTTTTGTATAGTCGGTGTTTATGGTTCGCATTCAACATGGTTTTTTTAAAAAGATTTCAGTTTGCTGATGTGATTTGGAATTTTCAAAATGAAATTTATAATATGATGCTACTGATAGCATACTTATAACAATAACAACAGATAAGGAAAATCCTCCATACTTTTGACTTTTATAAAAAGAATCTACCTACTTTTAAAATTAATACTTTTAGTAGTCTTTATCACAAAGATTACTAAAATATTTCTAACGCCAATGATGTAATGAAAAAAGTATAGTAATTATTGAGGATCACTCACAATACTTAGAAAGTGTAAAATTGTGATCATGCACTGTATGCACATGCACGTTCATAGAGAGAAATTTCTAATGATAATTTAATGAACATCAAATTGCTAGCACCGAGGACAGAATTTCTTGTCCTTGAGAATTCAGAATAACATTAAAAACCAATATTCAATCACTTCTAACGTACCACACAACAAAGATGTGGCATAAAATGGTGTCAATTAAATTATACATACACATGAGTAGGTACAATATTATGTCAGTACAAGTTCAATAATGAGCCTGTATGACTTTGAAACAGGTAATAACTCATTGAAACTAAAAAAGTAAGACTGCTATAGGCGTTATATGTATCAGTACTTTCCCACATGTTGTTCATAGTGCAGCGATGCGTCATTGTCTTAAAAGTAACAGAAAAAGAAAGCTTCAAGATATAGCAAGGCAACTATGTCAAACATGCTAAGATGGTGATTATGAACTAAGTAATCTCAAAAACTATTCTTAGCTATGTTTTAACTGTGTGCAAATAAATTTTGAATACATATTTCAATGTAAATTACCTCAACAGCGGCTAATATGTGTCAGCAACGAGTCACGGCTTGTCAAAATAACCACGTTCAATAAACAACCTAATTTTGATGCGTTGACATAAAATTAATAAAATTTCACTTGGAAACACTCTAAGAATGTGCGTCGTGGCTACATTCGATGATAATTTCAAGAAAACACATTTGCAATGCACGTACGCCGTATAGCAGCCTAACCACGTGTAGGGGTACCGGTAGCGCGCGTTTTCACAATTAATGTTTCACTTTACACTTACCGATTAGATGTGAAACTTCTTGAGCACTTAAGTCACTATTGATTCGATCGTTAGACGACCAAATTTTTAACAAGATTAACAAGTAATATGTAATTTACGACGCTTCGTTCGCAAGGAAGCCAGCCACCATCACTACGAATTCGTAAAAGACATTTTGAGCATAGACAAAGTAGCTAAAAAGTTTACAACGCTTCAACGTGAACGTGACTCAACTGTAAATTTTTTAAACTAATATTAAATTTTTGATAATTTGTGTTCAAGGGTGGGAAATTTTTTAATAATAAGTAAATTCCTGTGAGAAAAAGTATATTTTCATTAAATTTCGGGCTTGAATAATTAAAAAAATAATGGAACGTACGCTATTAAAAGTAAAACATAATTGTCTTTGGTAATTTTTTTAAAAAGTTTACAAAACGACCAACGATACAAAGATTATGCTTTTTGAAGGTGTGACAAAGTTGTAATACATAATTTTATTTATTTGATATCAGAATTCAACCGAATATCACTTATTTTAAACTACTAACAATCCCTATGCTTTCTACACTTGGTTCAACATTACAAGTAGGATCTTGCAGATCGCACAGGCCTATCTCTACTATCCCATGAAATGTAATGCAATCAAATTATGTGTGGAAAGATTTTTCATACGACTGAGATAACAAACAGGGTTTATCGGGACTGGGGTTTTACGTACTTAAACTGAAAGCAGGCATAAACAAAGTTGGAAAAAGGTTAAAGTTGAGGGTCATGGCATGGCCATGCCGAATAGGGATCCATAGCACAGTCCATAGGCTGAAGTTTCTGTCTCTTCAGAAAATATGAATCATGTGAGTCAATATATAGTTCATCACATTAAGAATCTTTAGTATAAGCTGGTATACCCTGTGAATGTAATGTAATTGCATGTAACTTTTGAGGTACGGTTCGGACTAAATAAAAGGAAATCATATCGGTTCATTTCGATTACACACATCACTACTTTCACCAAATGTAATGTCAATGTGTCAATGTCAGAGTCTGTCTGTCAAGTCAATGACAGATCATGTTGTTGCTAGATATTGTATCAGGCACTGGACACTTAGTACATTGGAAATTTGCTGTCATTAGTGTCATTTCACGACGCTCCTTGACATGCCAATATACGAAATCGTATCAAGAAATCACTTTTTCAGAATGTTGGTCCCCTTGATTCACTAAATACTATTTTTAAAATAGTAAGATATTTTTCCATTTTCACTACACTAATTTGCTTTGCCGACTTTTTCTGATTGGTTAATTCATTTGACTACGCCGAATTCCGATTCTGATTGGTACAACTCGGCGTAGTTAAATAAATGAACCAATCAGAATCAAATGGTGAGTTTGACAAATGATGTTATGTCTATGTCAATGTCAATTTTATTTCCGTTTACATATCTCCATAATCTCCATGTTTTTTCTTTCTTATTGAAAAGATTTCAATTAATATTATCTTTAACATGAATTTGTCATCCTTGGAATCAGAATCAGAATGTTTTTCCATGGTCCATTCCAATGGGATTATTTCACAACCAAATACTTTGTTGTGAAACACAGGTAGGTAACATTTATTTAAAATTAGAAAATTAGATTAGCCACCATTCACAAATTACGTTAATATCTCAATTCTACTTAAAATTTGATTGAGATATTGACGCAGTTGAAGTAGGCATCCAACTTTCTATAAGTATGGCTATATTTATAGAAAGTTATCAAACTTTCTATAAATATAGCCATACTAGCCTACTTCAACTGCGTCATATTATGTCTTAGAAGTAAAATGTGCTCTATATGTATGCGCAGGACATGTTTCTGGGTGTCTTTTGAGGATAGCACGAGGTGCTACTTAATCAATGTTTACGTTTTATTATTAGATAGGTATGTATTTCAACAACTTTCGTGTGCAGTTTATAATTTTTACGGAAAAAACACTACACAAACCCCATATCTTAACCGTAGACTGGTAATATACTATTGTTTTTTGGATTAGTGAATCGTTTTCTTCTTCCCAGTGCGAATCTCGTTCGTATCCAACGCTTGCACTTTGGAAGACGGGATCTGCTCTCCTGCTTTTACATTTATAGCCTTGACTTTTATGAAAGTAATGGCTGTCTGACCTTCCAACCGTGTGAGGTAAGCCTACACCAAAGCCTCGTTTGTTGATCAGTGATTACTGTATAATGTTCTCTTCAATCCAGCTACTCACGCATGGATCAAAGACTAGACTACTATATTTTTCAGTGACAGCACAGTAAGATACTTGCTTATCATTGCATTTTTTTTACTGTGGAGGCCATAAGCCTATGGATTACATTGCCGGTAAACTGTATAGATGCACAATCCATAAATATTTATAATTAAAGAATCATAACAACTATGCCTTTATAGCATAGTAGTTGCATTTTATTCACATACATACTTATTTTGATATTGTGGCCGACCATTATGCATTTAACTGTAACTGCATATGTACACTAATCTGTAATAATAATGGCATACAATAAAGAATTATCTGTGGCGTACCGGTAGTGAACGCGGCTGCTACGCAGGAGGCGCGGGTTCGATCCCCGCACAGTGCAAATATTTGTGTGCATTAATATAAATATTTGCATTGGTCTGGGTGTTTCTATGTATAATATGTATGTATATCCGCATTCTAGATTCCATAACACGGAGGCGCGGCGGCCCGGCGACGTCATGTTAGTAACTTAACTATATTGTATGCATAATTGTACGTACTATAGTGATGTCATCATACCTACTCATCATCGATAACTGCATGGCGAACGCTACTCGCACAAAAACCTCAAAGTTTAAGCGAGTAGTTAATATGTTTATTGTAATAATATCTAAGTAATACTCTATTGTGAACATTTTAAATAAATAAAAATAAAATATAATAAGCTTAGCATGGATCTAGATAGCGTTGTGTAGAATGTTGTAGAATATTTATTTATTTATTTATCTATCTATCTAACCATTTTAAGAGAAAGGTGAACAGAACAAACTATGAGCGATACTAAAAATTATTCCTTTTTTAGGTATATTTGAACTACTAGAATGGGTTGAATCAGGAAAACTAAGTGTTGCACTGTATGCAGATAGAGAAGTCTACCCGAGTTCCCTGATGATACAAAATGGTGAGCATGTCTTAAATTTATGTATAGCTTACTATTAAAGACCAAGATGAGGAATTTTAATTAATGTCATGGAGATTATGACAGCGTCCGTGGTGTTGCTGTATGTTGTGTGTATGGCAGTCATTACAGGGTAATTGGAGCCCTAAAAAGTACAACAACAATGGTCTGGCCGCAATGCTTTGTCATTGGGTTGTGGAGGTCGGATGGCAGTAGCTTCACGGAAAATATCGAGGTCCAGTCAAATCTGCAGTTAAGACTGGTAAAACTAACCCCGGAATCCGAGGCGAAAGCTTCGGATGTGACTGGGAATCTCTTGCATACAGGGCAGCCTGTATTTCTGTGACGTCGCAGATAAAATGCATGCTAGTGCGGTCACGTCTTGCGAAAACTGACAGGCTATGTAGGTAACACATGTGTCTGGCAATGGCGCCCCCGCCGTGTCCAAGTAAAGGGGACATGCATATTCTCACTACCATCGACACACAAGATCGTGCGTAGTCATGACATGTAGGTGCCCTGTCCAACAAAATATAAAATATCTTGGTACCTATATGACTATATCTCATATACAATATTGCAGGTTTATAAGTGCCCGGTTAATGGCAATAGGCTCGCCACCTATTACATTGGGACCTAAACATGTTATGTATGTTATATGACACAAAAAGTGACTTTAGTATCACTTAAATTAGTGACTCCAGTCTGTCAGTCAAGACCTTTTCCTCAAGAATGACTACCTACACATATTAAATTTTATTGATATTAATAATGGTCTGTACCTACTGTCTTGAAACTTAAGCTTTTTTTTTTTTTTTTTCAATTATCCTCTACATCTACCTGTTATTCCCAATCGAAAGCAACTTGTTGACTAGCCTGATACTATTCATAATATCAAGAGGTAGTTTTAAATTCATCATAGACAATATATAAAAAGTAATGTTTATTCAATACGCACTATTAATATTAGCACACTAAATATTTGATATTGCAATGATTTCAGGATGTCACAGTGGAATGCATCGCTGGTCTGGTAGACCATATACATGTATGTGCTATAAGAACACTCCAAAGAGCTGATGTTCCACTAACAGATCTTCATAATTTACATTCACGAATCATCGCGATCTCGTCAGCCTAAAATAAAAAAGGTAAGTGGGTATCAACAACTTTTACTGCTATTCCCAATCGACAGACTCCTCAACAGTGGCAGAAGGTGAATATTTTCAAAAGAAAGCCTGTGAGAAAACGCTACAGAATGCCTATAGAGAATAATAGAGATTTTGTATAGATTTCTCTTAAGGAATTCTTTACAGAGTAAGCTGGTAGGAATCACATTGTATGAACCCCTTGCCACTGCTCCTCAATCATGACTCGTGACTAAGAAAAATGTTTGCCTTGAGAACCACTTGTTGACTAGCCTAATACTTTTCATATCAACAACATAATTATAATAAGTTATGTTTTTTCAATATTTATTATTAGCACACTAAATATTTGACGTTGCATTGATTTCAGGTTGTCGTATTTGGACGCAAGGCGCTGGTCTGGTAGACCTTGTACATGTTTGTTTCATAAGAACACTCGAAGAGCCTTCCTCAAACAGATCTTCATAATTACATTCAAGAATCATAGAGATCTCGTCAGCTTTCAAATAAAGAAAACTGCTTTATATCGTTAAATCCGCATGGGAGCTACCCATTGTCTATTCAATTCAATTCAATTCAAATTTATTTATTTTATGAAGCATAGGTTACAGAATAGATGTTGTAAAACAATAGTAGGTACAAGCTATGTTCCGCCAAAGGCATATAAAATATTGAATGAGATTACAATTCACAAGATTTATTATTATTATTTTAAATGTCATTGAAATAATGATAAATGTACATGCAAAATCCTAATTATGTCAGAACGTAATAGTAAAAAAACAAAATGTCAGAATAATCATGTCAAATAGAAAATGTCAAAATATTAAGCATGTCAAGAGATAAATGTCAATAATTAAAAATTGTATTAATAAAATCAATTGTATTAAGAAAAAAAAAAATATTCAAAATTGTTCGCTTAGGTACTCATATATAGAATAATATGCCTTGTTACATAATCTGAAAAGTTTAGATTTAAATGCAAGAATATTTTCACAAAGTTTTCGTCGGGCTTTATAACAAAATGTGTAATTATTTTAAGGAATCTGAGAAACAAAATTGTATTACTTAATTTTTCTATGTGCTTACATAATGCTTGCTCAAAAATGATATTAAAAAAGAAATAAGTTATTTTTCAGGAGTCAGGTTTTACTAAGTATTAAACAAGTAAATATCAAGGATAGCCGGGTTAGTAGTATTTGAATCACTTGTTTTCCGTTTTCCGGGCACTATTGTCATGCCATGTATAGTATGTATGTATGTAGTTTCATAACATTCTTAAAATGTAGTTTAATAGTAAATAAGTATTTAGTAATGGAGGCTTCAAAATACATTTTAGCATTACATATATACATTAACACTAGTTTGTGTTCATCAGGACCTGTAGAAAGATTGTTTACTTCAGCACATTTTATTCACTCTCCAACAAGATGCTGTTTGCTTTACAGAACATTTAAAATCTAGTATTCATGAGAGGTTTAATTAATCTTTAACTCTAGTTTAATTACTTTCCTTTTTGATACACTTTTTGAAAATCCTCGCTTTTATTCCCTTTAGATACAATATCGTCTAGTAAATGCAAATATAGTTCCACAACATGTTATATTAAAAAAATCAAGAATTATTATCAATCCATGTACATTATATAAATAATAAAATTCTATTTTATATGTTTTTACCCGACTACGGCGAAGCCAAAGAAGGGTTATGATTTTGTTAGATAATATCCATTTAATTCAATGTATTAATTTCATACAACAATGTCAAATAGCCAGCCAAACTTTTGTCATATAGATAACCCGTCACGCATCGTGTCTGGTGCAAAGGAGCCCATAAAGGCATGTTTCCGTAGCCGACCGCATACCACAACTGCCGACGCACGCAGCAGATGCACGTAATTCATTGCGACTTCTCAATGGTCCCCTTTATCCGTCTCGGAGTGTAACAAGTAATGGGCACGTTGTATGTGCTGCATGCGTGCATGCGTCGGCAGTTGTGGTATGCGATCATACCTTTACGCAGGCCGCATTTCCTCCAATGGCTAGCCTTTGCACCAGGTACGAGCCGGATTTTTTTAATATTAAAAGTAGCCATTTACACTATAATTTATGAAAATTATAAAAACATAATTTATACTCCTTCTGTGGCATACAAGCACAGTGCGCACCTGATGGAAAGTGGTTGCCGCGGTCTATGGACGTATGCAACACCAGAGGCGTTAAACTCGTGCTGCTGACTCTGAAGAACCCCTATATTGTAGTAGCTTGGGAAAACATATAATTTCAAATAAAATGGAGCTTTAGGCGGTTCGCTGATAACTTGGGATGTAATTGTATATCTCAATTATCTTAAAAGCTAGTTTGCACATCACATGGCTGGCTCAGTCCGTATTTTCACCAGTGAAAACTGAACTTCGTCTCTATTTTCTATTGTAAAATCCAAACCTAACGTACAACTTATTTTTCTTATTTGTTTTATGAATTTCAAAGTCCTGTCCCGAATGGCCCTGATCAATCCCAATCTATAGATACTGAGATATCTATCCGCAGTCCTGTGAACTTGTTAGCCAACAGTCACGAGTTCACATTCACATCCCATCCCGGATATCAATTATTTCAGATTTTTATGTGAAAAAATTGTATGCTATGTATCCCATTATCATGTATTATATTTTCATTGCCACTTTTTGTACCCACATACGTTGGAACAAGTAAAACTTAATCAATAATGAAATATCTATTGTCACCTAGTTTTACAAATTGTATAATGTCTTAACATTTCATATTATCAGAATGTGAAGTATTGTTTGTGTAATATCTTTTTAGACAAATAAAGATATAAATATTTAGTCGGTTATTTTTATTCGCTTTCTGCGATATTCGAAAGGCATCAATTGAATAATCGATTCGAATCGACCAATAATCGATTTGTATCGATAAAATAATTCATTTAATCGATACGTGATTAGTCG
Organism: Eilema depressum; assembly: GCA_914767945.1. Lineage (NCBI taxonomy): Eukaryota > Metazoa > Arthropoda > Insecta > Lepidoptera > Erebidae > Eilema > Eilema depressum. Next base: position 17,624,349 of record OU612030.1, on the reverse strand, counting down.
ATAGTCGATTATTGTAGAACCTTCCCAAACCTTCCTGTAGCACGTCCCTACCCGGCGCAGTGTAATCGTATGAACGAACGAATGGTTATTTCCATTCAGCTCAACCCTAATGTACTAGCTGTCTTCTCTTCCCTCTTATATACTCTTTGTATTGTATGAATAAGTGTTTACAATTTACAAAACGATAATCCTCATATTTTATGTGAAAATAATAAGTAGGATACCTTTTAAGAAATGTCGGGTGAAAAGAGGCCGAGTAGTGTTGATAACCAAGACGAAACAGATGACAGTGAGGCCTGGATAGGCCCTATGCCGTCGGAGGCGGCAAAACCCAGGCCCAAAAAGAGGAAAGGTAGTAGTTTTGTTTTCGCATTTACTAAATTAATGCAGATGATAGGTAATGTGTGGCACCGTACTGCCTAGGTTTATACTTCATGATTATCGGTGATAGGTTTTAAATTTTCATTTAGTATTTCCTTAGAAAAAGAAGTCTTTTGTGAAGGCATCTTTCAACTGTCACTTCACTAGTTCAACTTCCTAATAGTAATTGTTTATTTCTCACATTTGAATAAATATAATAATTCACTTTTAATTTAAGCATTGTGAACATAATTTTACAATTAATTGGCTTTTGTGTAAGAACATGAATGTATTGTGCTAATGTTGAAAAAGCTCTCTTGCCGCCGTTTTCTCAGCTCGCTGGGCTGCGTTTTGCGCTGTTGGTCCATTTGCTAAAAGTCTTTATTGTTATTTTGATGTTTTGTAAAGTACTGTAATATCAGTCTCTACAGAATAAATTACTTTTGAAATTATTTTTAGATATAGTCACAGAATAACAAACTCGGACTGACTTATTATTTACTACTAGATCCTATCTAGTAGAATTCAAGTCAAGAATAAGTCATAGGATTTAAGCTATAGCCGAATAGCAACTATTTCAAACTCTCTATTTAGTGTGATTGGTTCATCATTGATACCTATTTTTATTATGACCATTATCATGTTGAATATCCTGGATGTCTCCATGTAGTTCAGTTGGTCAGAGCATTCCCCCTGTAAGGGACTGGTCCCAGGTTCAAGTCTCATTCTTTCTCTCATTCATGTTCAGTCTCATTTCAATTTCACCAATTTAAGGCCCATATTCCAGATAGTACTCAGTTCTGAACTTTGATCCTGCGGACAGATTGACAGATTTGGCAGATACAATCTGTCCACAGAAAAATCGAGATACAGAACTGATTACCATTTTAGAGTATGAACCTAAATCTATAGGAAAAGCTAGCATAGTAAAGCATAATAAAATTAAATAAATAAAATGTCTTTAAAAATTTAATTAAAAAGACAAATTTTAAATCTTATAGTTTATACTCAATATTATAGTTCTTTTTTGTTGTGTTTCAGTGTTGGAGTTTGAATCACTGTACTTAGAGAACCTACCATCATCAGAAACATATGAGTTCAGTTATATGCACAGGGATGTAGTCACACATGTGGTTGTCACAAAGACTGACTTTGTGATCACAGCCAGTCAAGATGGTCACTTGAAGTTTTGGAAGAAACAGGTACGATATCTATAACAATAATGTAGAGTTATACTATGTAAGAAGGCATTCCTATTGCCCTCTAAGACTGTACATTCCCAGACTTTATTCTAGTAAAAATAAACAAATAATACCACCTAACCTGGATAGGCAACCTGAGACCTCATGCACAACTAACTGGCAAAGGTTCATTAACAACCACATTATGGCCCCACAGAACACCTGTTGTCCATGGAGCACGAGTGTGCTCCATCTTCCTGGCAATATTGATGGGCTGTGTCATCTAGCTAGATGAAGAACAGCTATATTTGTTTACTAGCGGCCGTTCGCCACTTCGTACGTGTGGAGTTCGACTTACCCGCTTAGGGGTGGAGTTTCGTAAAATCCGTTTTTAGCAGATATCTATACCCTACTAGCTGACCCGGCGAACTTTGTACCGCCATATTTTTTTTCTCCCGCGTAAAATTCAGATCCATTTTCCATATTTTCTCACCGTTTAAACCTTTCAAGGACATCCACGAATATTTCAAGACTAAATCAGCCAAATCAGTTCAGCCGTTCTTGAGTTTTAGGGAGACTAACAGAACTGCAATTAATTATTATGTATGAGAAAGAAGATAAGGGAAACTATAACATCTATAAATTTGAATTCAAGTTTATAGGTGTTATAGTTTCTGAAATTTCGTGATTTATCAGTAAGTGATATTTTGCTTTTGTATAGAAGATTTTAATTCACCATGAACCATGGATGATAGCATGCAAACCTTTATGAAATACTACCTTTTTCAGGAAGAAGGCATAGAGTTTGTGAAGCACTTCCGCTGCCACCTAGCACCAATCACACATGTCTCCGCCAATAATACTGGCACACTGCTTTGCACCGCGTCACAGGAGAAAACTATCAAAGTATTTGACGTCGTTAATTTCGGTAAGGGTACTTTGTTAAATTAAACTTTAAACTAGGGGTGAGATCGAAGCTGTTGGCAAAATATTTGGGTTTGCACGCAATATAGTAAATCTGTCGCCAAAATATGGTCTCGAGTAACGTCGAACAGATCTGCCATTCTGTGGACAGTAATAGATATATTTGGCGACACATCTACCATTCTGTAGACAATAATCGATATATTTGGCGACACATCTACCATTCTGTAGACAATAATCGATATATTTGGCGACACATCTACCATTCTGTGGACAATAATCGATATATTTGGCGACACATCTACCATTCTGTGGACAATAATCGATATATTTGGCGACACATCTACCATTCTGTGGACAATAATTGATATATTTGACGACACATCTACCATTCTGTGGACAATAATCGATATATTTGGCGACACATCTACCATTCTATGGACAATAATCGATATATTTGGCGACACATCTACCATTCTGTGGACAATAATTGATATATTTGACGACACATCTACCATTCTGTGGACAATAATCGATATATTTGGCGACACATCTACCATTCTGTGGACAATAATCGATATATTTGGCCTATTAATTTTTTTTTATTTTTTTTTATTTTTACAAATCTAGCCTACAAAGGGGGTACACTTAGTAGTCCAAAAACAGACAAAAAAAGATGGGCTCGGGTGCCTTATATTGGCCAAGTTTCTTATAAGTGTGCTAGACATCTGTCTGATAGCAAAGCTGCCTTTTATACAACTTACAACCTACAAAAATTATTATGTAACAGTAAAGATATAACCCCTATTGAACAAAAAAGTGGCATATATGAATTAACATGTTCCACGTGTAAGAAAAAATACATTGGACAAACAGGCCGATCCTTTGCAACTAGGATCACAGAACATGTAAGGGGTTGGAGACTAGAAAAAACAGATTCTAATTTCGCAGAGCACCTTCTTAATGAAAATCACTCTTTTGATCCAAAAGCTAACTTTAGAGCTCTGCGACTCTGTGACAAAGGTAGAAAAATGAATGCCCTGGAAACTCTGGAAATAAATAGATTACTAAACATAGATAAAACCATAATACTGAACCAGCAGTTGGATTTAAGTCGCTCACCGTTATTGCAATAGATGATGTCATCTACATAGCCAATTATCTAATTTAATTCATTTTAATACTTAATTAAAAATGTATTAATCTTATCGCTTATATTATAAATTTGACATTGTGAATTTCATTTGACATTACCATTTTTATTTGACATTATTAATTTTTTAATTTATTTTATCTCTAAATTTAATTTATTTTTATAATACTAACTTGACATTGTTATTTGACATAATTATATGATCCAATTGTATTTGACATTTCAAAGTCAAAGTCAATGTAATTTTGACATTGTGTTATGTTTAATATGTTAATTTTACAAAAATAATATAAGGCTGAACTAAAAATTATTTCCCCAAATTTTGGGGAAAAAGTTGTTACTGGTATACATCATTTTAAAAACTACCTACATATGAAATATTAGTATATCGTAATCTTTAACAAGCCAAATGTTCATAACCATCAATGTAATCCTTTGAGAATGCCGTGAGGTGAAACCGGTTAGGAGAACAATAAATATTGTGGAAAAGTACAAGTGTGTTATCTATAATGTATAAGATATATTTGGCGACACATCTACCATTCTGTGGACAATAATCGATATATTTGGCGACACATCTACCATTCTGTGGACAATAATCGATATATTTGGCGACACATCTACCATTCTGTGGACAATAATCGATATATTTGGCAACAGATCAACCATTCTGCAGATAATAATGGATATTAATTGACCACAGATCTGCCATTCTGTGGACTATAAGATAGATCTACCATTTTGAGTACATTTTCTAACAGGTATAATCTATGCTTCCAAAAGCCCCTACCTTTTTGAGAATAATCAGAAGCATGAATGGTTTGTTTTGTTTCAGATATGATAAACATGATCACTATACAGTTTGAGCCCTACTGCACTGAGTGGGTGCACTCGGCCGGCGATCCTATATCTGCTCTTGCTGTGTACGTATTTATAACTGACTTATATTATTTACTACTCTCTTTAATTAGTCCCAGCCCATATTTGCATGGGAAAAATCCCACAAATATTCAGTAAAAATTATGCCTATAAGTTTCTCACAATTGCCTGCTACAATAGATTTCATGCCTTGATATTCTGGCTATAATCCTAACCATACTTAATATTATAAATGCGAAAGTAACTCGGTTTATTTTGTGTCTATCTATTACGCTTTCACGCCTAAATCACTGAACCGATTTTGATGAAATTTGGTACAGAGATAGAAATACTCATATTCATGCATACAAATATTTGCACTGAGCGGGGATCGAACCCGCGCTTCCTGCGTAGCGGCAGCGTTCACTACGCGTTTTTCGCAACATTTTCACTTAAAACACTCGACAAAATATGTAGAGATTTACATCTCTATGGTTTTTCATGATTTTTGTCATTTTTTATGATTTTACATTTAGTACTTTAGAGAAAGAATACTTTTTCAAAGGCGTGAATGTTGAGAAAACTATGAGCTCTGGACGAAGCTTAACAATTTATGTATCTCAATTAGCCTACTGCAGTCCACTGCTGGACATAGGCCTCTCCCAATACGCGCCACATTTGCCGATCCTCCGCCTTCCACATCCAGTCCGTCCCAGCCACCTTTCGCAAGTCATCAGTCCACCTAGCTAGGGGGTGTCCCCACCTTCCGTTTACCTTCGCGCGGTCTCCACTCTAGGACTCGTTTGCTCCAAAGGCCAACAGTCCTTCGGCAGATGTGGCCAGCCCACTGCCACTTCAGCTTGCTTATTCTGCGAGCTATGTCGGTAACTTTGGTTCTTTGTCGGATAACCTCGTTGCGAATTCTATCCTTCAAAGAGACTCTAAGCATAGCTCGCTCCATAGCCCGCTGCGCGACTTTTAGGTCACGGACTAACCCCACCGTCAGTGGCCACGTTTCGGCACCGTAGGTCAAAACAGGCAGGACGCACTGGTCGAAAACCTTTGTTTTCAGGCATTGCGGCATTATGTATCTAGCAGTTAGTTTTCGAAAATAATAAAATATAATTTGTCAAAAATTGTACATTGCAGCTCAGAGAAAGGAAGCAACAGAATCCATATATTTGACGGAACACAAATCGCCAGTACACCATTGCACACGTTCGAGACCATGCACCAAAGTACAGTCACCACCATCACATACAACCCGGTGTACGAAACAGCGGTGTCGGTCGACAAGGCAGGGATCATCGAATACTGGACGGGCCCAAAACATGAGTACACATTCCCAAAAAACGTGAACTTTGGATCTAAGCTGGACACCGATTTGTACGATTTTGTGAAGAACAAGACTTATCCTACTGCGCTTGCATTTTCTCCCGATGGGAAGAAAATGGCGTCGATTAGCTTAGATAGAAAGGTGAGACTTTATTTATTTAAAACTTTATGTGTACAAACTCGATTTTTTTTATGCTAGTAGCGGGTCGAGTCCCGGCTTCGCTTAAATTCGTATAAAAAACCTTTAATAAACTAGTCAAAGCTCCACAGACTCTACGTAGCGAGTCCAATTGCGTGGTTTTAATTTTAGTAAAACTTTACAACTACATGTTTGGGGCTGTCCATTAATCACGTGATGTTCTTTTAGCAATTTTTTAACCCCCCCTCCCCCATGGTGATACGTGGTGAGGTTTTGGAAATAAAGGTAAATCTATCTATGTATCTGAATAGGGCGCTGTTTTTTTTTTAGTATATACTATACCTGATTTTATAGTTGTTTCGAAGCGAACAATTTTGGGCACATTTCGCTAGAAAAATTATCCGGATCCACTTTGGTGATTTTTTTTTATAACACCACATTATACATTATATTTTTTTTAGCTAAATTAATACTTCCAGAAGATTTCGCTATCGAAACTGTATCAGAAATCTTTCGAAACGACTATTAAATTATAATACTTAACTAAAGGTATGATTCCGAAGCCGATGGCATACGACAACTGCCGACGCATGCAGCAGATACAGCGTACCCATTACTTGTTAAACTCCGATACGAATAAAGGTGACCATTGGGAAGCCGCAATGAATTACGCGTATCTGCTGCGTGCGTATGCCAGGTCACCTTCGGAATCATACCTTTAAAGTCCAAAAAACGCACTGATTTTATTCCAAGAATACACATACAGGGTGAACCGCGTACCGACTCAACGACACATAGTCATAATAGGCGATTGTTTGTCTGTTGCGTAATAGGTGCGTGTGTTCAATTTCCTGTCAGGCAAGCTGCACAAGGTACTGGACGAGAGCCTGGCGCGCTTCCAGGAGCTGCAGCACCTCACGCAGCAGTTGCCCAACATGGAGTTCGGCAGGAGGTACGAACAACCCATCATATTGAATCATGATTTCTCCATCTTGCCCTAAGTAAAGGGAACCTGAGTGAAAGGGTGACAGACGGCATCACCCACAGGTCTGCACTTGTGGAAGACGGAGGTGTTTGATCGCCTCCACTACTCAGCACGCCTTTACTAAGAATCTAAATTACCTAATATAAATAATTCCGCCCGCGGCTCCGTCCACGCAGATGTTAGTTTTAGCGTTTTATGCCCATATTATCTTCTATTCTACTCAACCGATTTACTGATTTTAAGTCTGACCAGGACCTTTCAAAAAAAAAAAAAAACTGCATTGAAATCCGTTCAGTAGTTTTTGCAGAATCTCTCTGTTCTTGCAGGGTCGGCAGCACGAATGTGACTCCCCTGGTGTTGCACTGGTCCATAGGCCACGGTAACCACTTTCAATCAGGTGGGCCGTGTGCTTGTCTGCGACTTAAGTGGAAAAAAAAAGTTAGGAAGTCCCAGTTGCTACTGAAAAATCTAATAAATACTACTTTGTCAAAACCGGAAACCGAGAAAAACCGCATCGAAATCCGTTATGCTAGTATCTCTCAAATCACTTACTGCACTTGCAAGACCAGTCTACTTTCAACCCTAAAACATACATTATAATGGTATCCCTTTCGTTAACATAAAATGTTTTGTCCTAAAATGTTTTGGCATAATTAATTATAGTTGGCATAATTTTACTATGTAATTATGCCAAAAGATCATAAGTCTAAATTACCATATGCCAAAATAGGTTATGGGTATTTTTCTTTTATGCAAATACACAGATAGTGAACCCATTATAATGACTATTTTAGAATGGCAACAGAGCGTGATCTTGAGAAATCGGATGCAGTACAGCTGGCCAACGTTCTGTTCGACGCGAGCGGCCACTTCGTGATATACGCGACCATGCTGGGCGTGAAGGTCGTGAACCTGGTCACCAACCGATGTGTGGCCATGGTCGGGAAGCCGGAGAACTTGCGGCCACTACACCTGGCGCTCTTCCAGGTAACTTCAAAGTTATTTATCTAATCTCATACTGAAATATCCCCCTTCTAAAATTATAAACAGAACTTTGACTGCCTCTGTGGCGTAGCGGTAGTGAACGCGGCCGCTACGCAGGAGGCGCGGGTTCGATCCCCGCTCAGTGCAAATATTTGTGTGCATGAAATATGAATATTTGCATTGGTCTGGGTGTTTCTATGTATAATATGTATGTATTTACAAAAAAAAAATGTATCTAAGTATGTTTATCCGCATTCTAGAACCCATAACACAAGCTAGTTAAGCTATGCTTACTTTGGGTCTAGATAGCGTTGTGTAGAATGTCCTACAATATCCTACAATATATTAATGATAGGCTATACGCCAGAGTATAAAAAAAAATTACATTATAATACAGCTCTTCTATGGCCACCTGTATCAAAATATGACTTTTTTTCTATTACGATACAACTTCAGCTAGTTCCAGTACGTTTCTATGCACTTTGTCTCTAGATAATCTTTGGCCGCACATGCGCGATGAGCAAACTTTTTTTTTTAGAATTTTAGCGCTCAACCATTCTGTCATTTTACACAAATTTATATTAATTATTTCATGAAATTAGATGAACTAGCTAGTGTATAAAACTGCACATATTTGGTCTTAAAGCCCTCATGTGATACTATAAAAAAACTCGCCTGCGACTCGTTTTTTTTAACTCACACTCATGTTTTAAGAACCCTTAATAAGCAACAGTTTCATAATAGTAGATTACCCAACAAGTGAAAAAAAGGTGAATTCTTTTCGAGGCACCAAGTTGTATCCCGAGAGGAGTGAAGGTTGCTCCGGTAGAATCCCGAGCGTAGCGAGGGGTTCTAGAGAGAAACCTGAGTGGATCGAGGGATACAAGAGCCGAGATGAATTCTTTTTTCACGTGTTAGGTACTCAACTTTTCACCATTGACTACGAGAAAACAATTACTCTGTGATTATGAATTACATTTTGTTATGGATAGTACACAAAAGAAGCAGCAAATTATCAGTAATAGCTACCGCTTTAGCGCGAAAAGACTCAGGAGTCTTTTCGCGTTCGAGAATATGAGTTTCATTTTCATCACTAGATGAAGTCATTTTATGATTATGAGACAAACATAAACTTTTACAAGGAAAATTACACAGAAAATGGCGGCATTTTTTTTTCTTAATTTAAACTGAGCCACATTCCATCCAGCCAGTGATTACATTTAGGTGGCTTTTAGTACGTTTTTATAGTGAGAGTGTGCAACCTCTTTGTATGTTTCACTAGAATCCGTACATTCGCGCATGTTCCAAATTCAAATTTTTTTATTCACTCGGTGAAACAAAGAGCGTTTTATTCACTGTTTTTGATGAATCACGGGCCCTTTTTCGAGTGTCAATGGTGAAAACTACTATTATCTGATACCTGTCACCATCCATCATCATGCTTGTGTTAGTTCTGGTCGCATCCGAGGTCTTCGGCTGCCTCTCCATTAGACATGTGCTATGCTACGTGCTATGGATGCGTTACCAATTACATATATTCATTGATCCACATAGGATAGCGCTGGAGGAAAGGGGTTCAGCTGAGCTATGATTTTTTATATAGAAAGAAAATTCAAATTTAGAATATTTGTAATAAGATGAGTTTTAAGTCTTTAAAATGAGATTCTAAACCGAAAAATATTTATAAACTGTTGTTATTAAAAGACACCAATATTGTTTACTTATGTACCTAACCGATAGGAATATAGAAATGGTTGCCAGAAGATTCGCACAACCTCGGGATGATAAGCATTGTGATGTACTTTTTTTAGGGTCGAACTAACCAATCGAAGGTAGCCACCACCCTCGAGATGGAGGGCTCCGAGAACCCCACGCTGCTGAACGTGAAGACCGACCCCACGCTCTTCTGCACCGCCTACAAGAAGAACCGCTTCTACATGTTCTCCAGAAGGAGCCCTGATGACATCAAGAGTCCCGACGCTGACAGAGACATCTTTAATGAGAAACCTAGCAAGGAGGATATTATTTCTGCTACTGAGGGTCAAGGTAATGTTATAATTCATTAGTACTATCTCAGATTAAAAGAATAAGTAATACTATAGTTGTGCCATTTCCCTCGCACTGGTGCACACAAAGAGTGCGAGCGAAATGGTACCACTTTAGTATTACTTTACGCCGCCAGTTCTAAACTTCCGTCTATGTTATTCTTTTGGTCTGAGAGTTTTATTATCACTTGATGTTTTTAGTAATATTTTAACCCCTCTGGTGAGATCTTCATTCTACCCAAAATAACATGATTTTTCATTTAAATTTAATTTAATTTAATGCTTAATTTTCTACCGTTATTATATAAAAAATTAAGCACCTCGATAAAAATCGGTCGTTATACGACAAATAAATACAATACACTGATATCTCACTATACCCCTACCTTCCCCTGTTGATATTTTGTGATTCTACCCGAACCATTGTTCTGTTCGCCTTACGTGATTATTGGACGGATCGATCACAATGTTCTTTCTTGCAAATTGTGTTACGAGACGACCATTTTTGACATAATTATTTTCATTTGATTTTGACAGACCGCGGCTGAATTTTGATCATCTTATAAATTAGGAGAATTGGCCTTTCATCAATACCGTGTATATGCCCGCAGGCGTAGCGCGGCTGTATGAGCAGGCAGTGCTCCACACGTCGTTGGGCGACGTACACGTGCGCTTGTTCGGCAAGGACGTGCCGCGCACGGCCGAGAACTTCTGCGTACACGCGCGCAACGGGTACTACAACGGGCACGTGTTCCACCGCGTCATCAAGGGGTTCATGGTGCAGACCGGTGACCCCACAGGTGAGGCACTCTTCATCTTAGCGTTAATGGTGACCCCACAGGTGAGTCACTCTTCATCTTAGCGTTAACGGTGACCCCACAGGTGAGGCACTCTTCATCTTAGCGTTAACGGTGATCCCACAGGTGAGTCACTCTTCATCTTAGCGTTAACGGTGACCTCACAGGTGAGTCACTCTTCATCTTAGCGTTAACGGTGACCTCACAGGTGAGTCACTCTTCATCTTAGCGTTAACGGTGATCCCAAAGGTGAGTCACTCTTCATCCTAGCGTTAATGGTGACCCCACAGGTGAGTTACTCTTCATCTTAGCGTTAACGGTGATCCCACAGGTGAGTCACTCTTCATCTTAGCGTTAACGGTGACCCCACAGGTCAGTCACTCTTCATCTTAGCGTTAACGGTGACCCCACAGGTGAGTCACTCTTCATCTTAGCGTTAACGGTGACCCCACAGGTGAGTCACTCTTCATCTTAGCGTTAACGGTGACCCCACAGGTGAGTCACTCTTCATCTTAGCGTTAACGGTGACCCCACAGGTCAGTCACTCTTCATCTTAGCGTTAACGGTGATCCCAAAGGTGAGTCACTCTTCATCCTAGCGTTAATGGTGACCCCACAGGTGAGTTACTCTTCATCTTAGCGTTAACGGTGATCCCACAGGTGAGTCACTCTTCATCTTAGCGTTAACGGTGACCCCACAGGTCAGTCACTCTTCATCTTAGCGTTAACGGTGACCCCACAGGTGAGTCACTCTTCATCTTAGCGTTAACGGTGACCCCACAGGTGAGTCACTCTTCATCTTAGCGTTAACGGTGACCCCACAGGTCAGTTACTCTTCATCTTAGCGTTAACGGTGACCCCACAGGTGAGTCACTCTTCATCCTAGCGTTAATGGTGACCCCACAGGTGAGTCACTCTTCATCCTAGCGTTAATGGTGACCCCACAGGTGAGTCACTCTTCATCCTAGCGTTAATGGTGACCCCACAGGTGAGTCACTCTTCATCCTAGCGTTAATCCCAGTTGCAACCGAAGCTTTCACCTCGAATTCTGGGGTCAGCTTTTTCCATACTAACTGCGGGTTTGGCTGGTGAGTCACGTGACGGTACTATATTCACGTATATGTTTACTGACCGATGGAGAAAAGCTATATTCCTTAGTTACCTTATATGACACCCACGGCCAGAGATGGGGTGACCCTATTCTACTCTACCGAAAACCACGATATATCCCAAAAATATTACCAAAACACTATGCTAACAACTAGTTCTGCTTACCCTCAGGCACGGGTACTGGCGGCGAGAGCATCTGGGGCGGAGAATTTGCGGATGAATTCCGTCCGCAGCTGAAGCACGACCGGCCCTACACCGTCAGCATGGCCAACGCGGGGCCCAACTCCAACGGCAGCCAGTTCTTCATCACGCTCGCGCCCACGGTACGAGTCTCCCTCTGTATCTTGACACAATCTTTTTTATTTAGAAGCTCACACATTGCGATCGAGCGTTGAGATCGTCGACATCCAATACTAGCAGGCGATGTGGAACATCTCAGCCTCAGTAGCGACTTTGCCTCGCTTGCTGCCTTGTGCTCAGATCAATTATTTGATAAGCTGACCCGGCGAACTTCGTGCCACTTGGGCGTCCATGGTAATTTGAGGTTTAAGAGACCTCTGGCTGCTCCTTGCCTGCTTATTCACAGGTATTATGTACGTATGTATGTTATAAAATCAATTAAAAATATTTTGTATACTTGCAGCCGTGGTTGGACAACAAGCACACAGTATTCGGGCGAGTGGTCCGCGGCATGGAAGTGGTACAGAACATCGGCAGCGTCAAGACCAACCCCAAAACAGACAAACCGTACGAAGATGTTAGAATCATATCCGTTACTGTTAAATAAAATAATTATAATCACCATTCAGAGTTGTAATCTTATCACCATCACCATCATTACTAATCACTATCATTATCATGAATTAGAATGTGAAGTGAATAAATAGAAGAACATAGCTATTATGTATAAGTAGTTGTAGTTTGATGAGAGTTCGTTAGTATTAAAAAAAACTAGTTACGAAGAAAGCAATACATTGGCCGAAAAGACCTTGTCATTAAATAATATTAAAAAAAAAACTTTTGCTACCTTCTATTGTCCATTAAATATTTTGGCTCGCATTTTAATAATAGGCGGATAACTTCCTACACGGAACCAATCAAACAACGGAATACACATTTCATAAAGCAATATTTTTAAATGTTTTTATTTTTATATAATTTATATTTAAAAATGTAAGTAGTCAATTTCTTAAACGAATAAAGGGAATGATAAATAATATTTAAGTAAAGATGTTCTCAAGTTAGACAGACGAGATAGAGTCTTTCTGTGTGTAGTTAGTGTAGGAAAATGACTACGAAGACATAATAATTAAAAAAAATGGTACGTAATAAAAAAAAATAAAAAAAAAACTTTAGTAGAATTTGAAGTAGGTAGTATGTCTATAGTATGTCTGTTTTTAATTCCATTTACATTTTGTTTAAATCTGGTGTTCAAATGTAATTTCAAGGATCTACCAATGAAATAAGTAAACGGTAAACCCATTCGCAAAATAGAAATTATGAATTTTGCATGTTGTGAAATTGTGATGAATTCTAAATAAGTACAGTAAATGAAATCTATTTTTTTATGTTGTCGTTTTCATTAATAACGGAACCTTGACAAATATTTTCCACCTATTTGCCTATATTAGGCAATAAAGCGGGCACTGGCTGAGAGGAAACCATGTACCGAAATATATTTGTATTGTTATAATTTATCATCTCAATAATAACAATTTGGATCCTGATAGAGGCGTCGTTAATGAAGTTTGTCCATTTAAAAATAAATACACTCTTTTGGAGAAAGGTATAATAAGTACGTTTCGACCGACAATCTTCGAATGTTTTTCCAAAACGTTAAAGGATAAAAGCGCCATCTATTGTCATAAATATGTATTAAATATTTATAAGAGTGACATCTAGCGAGGAGTAGAAAAAGCTATAGTTATGGGAAATGTCTAGAAGATGGCAGCACTAGTCTCTTCCTTTCCTATTTAAAAAAATAAGAACTATAGAACAGCCTACATAAGGACGCAACATTTTAAAGTTTAATAATAATATTATAACCTCCGAAACCTATTAATTAATGGGAGTTCAATGAAAGTGTCATACCTATAGGTACTACTTATTAAGAGTTGCAGAAAGGAAAACGATCCCGGAATATTAAATCAAACGATTCGACATTCGACAACTGCAATTTTATGTACTGCAAATCTCTATGTGTTATCTAAAACTTATCTAGGTATGATGTTATTGACCCCGAAAAGAATCTCTCGTAGGTTTGTCTGCCTGTCTATACCTACATTGTGTGACATACCTACCCATCTAAGTACCTAGGTACTTATTTATAGGTAACTAGCTTTTGCCCGCGGCTCCGCCCGCGTGGATGTCGGTTATCGCGACCAAACATAGCCTATGTACTTTCTCGAGGTCTAATCTACCCCTATACCAAATTTCATCAAAATCGGTTCAGTGGTTTGGGCGTGAAAGCGAGACAGACAGACAGACAGAGTTACTTTCACATTTATAATATTAGTAGGGAAGTAGGGATTAGTAGGGATAGCAATAGCAGTCCATCCAAGAACTTATAGATTATTAGTGTTTATTATGATAAGTAGGTACTGTTATGTGAACTGAGGGCATATAATAAGCACTAATGCAGATAATCGTAACGTGCTAATAGATGCTGTACTAATAGATGTTGCTACATCAACATCATACAGACCCGCCAACGATCTAGCGGTAATTATACCTATTCATAGCGTAGTGTGACATAAAAAATAACGAGTCTGGAAATAAAATGCCTAACTAGGTACTTACATACGAAATGAAAGGAATAAAATAAGGGATAATCCGTGGGGGATAACATGAAGTTTATGAATCCGTGTGGCGACGTAGAAAGAATACAAGTATCACCACCCCAGCTCATCCGAAAGGGGTCATAAGGGGCGACTAGCGGAAATATACGCAGACGATATTACTGCGAGAGAAGGAAAACTCGAAATAAAACCCTATACAGCGATGAAGAATAACACGCCATTATACCTTGGTTGGAGATACTCGATGTTGATCAATGCGAGGTAGAGAGCCGTCTCTACTAGAGACGGCTCTCATGCAGCTGTTATGCCACCAAAATCTACTAAATAGGTATAATATATACTTCTGGACCGTCAAAATATAAAATATACATCATTGATTTACAAAAATCCCTGGGTTGTAAATCAATGTTATACATAGCAGGCGATCTGATGCCGTACTTTTATTTATTCAGTGTCCACATACGCTTTAAAAACTTATTATACATAAAAAAAGCTGTTCAAGTAAGTTGAACAATGAGTTGAACGAGTAGTTTTCCCACGAGCAGCTGACAGTGCTGACACGAGTCACCTTCAACTTGCCTAAATAACAGCGTTGTGGTGGAGGCAACCTTCAGCTGCCTCGCCGCGGAGCAGCGGACTTGACCTCAAAATAAACTAATAAATGTTATAATCTGTGATGTAGGATGCTGCTAACGTAAACTGAGGTCAAATATGTCGGTAGTAAGTACCACAGATAAAATAATACAAGTTATGCTGTGTTTTTTAAATAAAAGAGTACTAAGTAACTACTTAATACATATACTCACACCTGTAAATCCCCGAAGGGGTTTGCAGAGGTGTATGAACAATTAACACCCACATTCTGCCAACAATATATACAGCCACGACTCAGCCTATACATGGCTCGAGCCAACAATAGTGCCCGGAAAACGGCAATAGGCTCACCCCCTATTACGTGGGACCTAATACAATGATAGGTGAATTGTGGGTGTTAGTTCACCTCTGTCTGACCCTCCGGTGATAAAGGCGTGATTGTATGTATGTATTCTGCCAACTATGATTTTCGGGGACGTAATAGGGGCGAGGCTATTGCTTACTGTCGGATGGAGAACAGCCCTATACCTTAGTCACCTTCTAAGACACCCACAGGAAGAGATAGGGTGGCCCTACTATTCTACTCCACTGGGAACCAACACGGCGTTATTAGTATCTTCGTTAACCCCTTCAGCTAAGCTAAATTTTATTGCATGTTGGTCACAAGCTACATTTTCGCCAAAGATATGTTATGCTCATAGTTTTTATGTTTCGGGACTTATCGCGATTAATTATTATTTGGAACTTACTTGTGCCGACGTTTCGGGTGCGTTGCAGCACCCGTGGTCACGACTTGACTGGTCTGCGAGCGTCGAGAGGTGCGCGGGATTAATTTGTGTGCCTACCCTCCACTACTTATTTGTGAATGGTAAGGCTGGCGACACACAACACTCACTACGTCAGTTTTTAATGGCACTGTGTTTTTGGGTTTGAGTAATTTAATCACTGGATTCCACGTCCCAGACAGCCTGAATCCATCTTCCCTATTGAAATTTTTATATTTTTTGATTTCAATAGCTTCACGCACAATCCGTGGATAATAGTGGCGATCAGTGGAGAGGACTCTAGGCTGATGAAACTCAATCCAGTGATTGGCCCCCGACTCAAGATGTTCTGCTACTGCCGATTTATTGTGCTGACGGTTTTTCACAGCCGCGATATGTTCTCTGACCCTTTCTGCAATGGTTCGCTTCGTTTGGCCTATGTAGGAACTACCGCAGCTGCAATCCACTTTGTAGACACCTGGTGTTTGTAGAGGTATGACGTCCTTCGATGTTCGCACATATTTCGCTACTTTGGCGCACGGTTTGAAGATAGTCTTAATGGAAAACTTCCGTAAGCAGGATCCGATCTTGTCCGTTATACCTTTCACATATGGCATGTACGCCGGTTGGCGGTCAACACCCGGTAACATCTTCCTCGGTACACGTCGCGGCTTTCTAGAACTCGTAACATACCCGTTCACTTGAAGAACCTCCTGAACATGATCTAACTCCTGCTGCAGGTGTTCAGGGTCACACAGGTCATTTGCTCGCTTGATGAGCGTCGAGCTTACTGATTTCAAATGAAGTGGGTGATGATGCGAGGAGGCGTGCAGGTATCTGTCTGTGTGAGTGGGTTTACGGTACACAGTGTGGGCCAAAGAGCCATCGGTTCGCACCATTAGCTTGATGTCCAGGAAAGACAATGTCCTGTTGTTCTCAATCTCATACGTAAACTGTGTCTTCACATGTAATGAGTTGAGATACTCAGTAAAGCGAACCACTTGCTCACTGTTGCCTTTAAAGATCCCCACTCACACAGACAGATACCTGCACGCCTCCTCGCATCATCACCCACTTCATTTAAAATCAGTAAGCTCGACGCTCATCAAGCGAGCAAATGACCTGTGTGACCCTGAACACCTGCAGCAGGAGTTAGATCATGTTCAGGAGGTTCTTCAAGTGAACGGGTATGTTACGAGTTCTAGAAAGCCGCGACGTGTACCGAGGAAGATGTTACCGGGTGTTGACCGCCAACCGGCGTACATGCCATATGTGAAAGGTATAACGGACAAGATCGGATCCTGCTTACGGAAGTTTTCCATTAAGACTATCTTCAAACCGTGCGCCAAAGTAGCGAAATATGTGCGAACATCGAAGGACGTCATACCTCTACAAACACCAGGTGTCTACAAAGTGGATTGCAGCTGCGGTAGTTCCTACATAGGCCAAACGAAGCGAACCATTGCAGAAAGGGTCAGAGAACATATCGCGGCTGTGAAAAACCGTCAGCACAATAAATCGGCAGTAGCAGAACATCTTGAGTCGGGGGCCAATCACTGGATTGAGTTTCATCAGCCTAGAGTCCTCTCCACTGATCGCCACTATTATCCACGGATTGTGCGTGAAGCTATTGAAATCAAAAAATATAAAAATTTCAATAGGGAAGATGGATTCAGGCTGTCTGGGACGTGGAATCCAGTGATTAAATTACTCAAACCCAAAAACACAGTGCCATTAAAAACTGACGTAGTGAGTGTTGTGTGTCGCCAGCCTTACCATTCACAAATAAGTAGTGGAGGGTAGGCACACAAATTAATCCCGCGCACCTCTCGACGCTCGCAGACCAGTCAAGTCGTGACCACGGGTGCTGCAACGCACCCGAAACGTCGGCACAAGTAAGTTCCAAATAATAATTAATCGCGATAAGTCCCGAAACATAAAAACTATGAGTTTACACCGCGATAGTTTAAAAATAACGATATGTTATGCTACCTACGTTGCTGTGCATTCGTCTGTAGCACTGATTCAGCTAAGCTATGTTTTTTATAAAAAAAAGATGCGTGCTATGAATGGAGAATAGATTCGACTTTTGAATATTTGTAGGAAGTTTCATAGCATACCTTATTCGCTACGCTACATTAGCCACATAGCATAGCACAGTGAAAACGGTCACATATAGACCGGGAGATGATGACAGAAAAGTTCAAGTCCTTTGTTACAAGTATAGCGACCCTTAGAGGGTCGAATTGGGTGATTTGAGAACCGAAATAGTAATTTCAGAGTTGACCCGCGGGGCGTTTAATAACAGGCTGATTATAACAATTTGTTACATTATGGCATAATTTTTTTATACAAGCAGAAAGTGCAAGCACCGTAAGTATAACATTTCAAACTTTTCTGTCATCATCTCCCGGTCTAATAGTTTCATAACTTAGCTTATAAATCCTCGTAGCATAGCTGCATAGCATATCTCTGGTGTAACACGTCGCTAGTGTGTCAGAACCTGACTCTGTTGGCACTAAGCTACTGACTAAGGTATATGACGAATGAGGCTCTGGCACGAGCTCAAGAGAAAGAGTAGGCGACCGGACCCCAATTCTATGCAACAACGTATGCAACGCCCCTGGCGTTGCATACGTCAATAGGCCACGGTAACCACTTCCCATCAAGTGGGCCGTGTGCTTGTCTGCCACCTAAGTGGTACTAAAAAAAATAAGATTAGAGATCAAATAACAAAATAATCCATTGATATTTTTATAAATGAATATTAATGTAGCATAAACAATTTAAAGCATGACATTTAGTTTTTATCTTTCGCAGTAGGAAGAGCCGGCGTGCATGGCGCGGGCGGCGCGGCGTGGGCCAGCACTATATCACACAGATTCATAAATTCATTACATTGTGTAAACACTTTTTTGTAGCTTTTATCTTTTAGAATTATAGTAAACTAGCTTTTGCCCGCGGCTCCGCCCGCGTAGATGTCGCTTATCGCGACCAAACATAGCCTATGTCCTTTCTCAAGGTCTAATCTATCCCTATATCAAATTTCATCAAAATCGGTTCAGTAGTTTAGGCGCGAAAGCGTAACAGACAGACAAACAGACAGAGTTACTTTCACATTTATAATATTAGTATGGATATGCATAATTGGATTATGCTACGTTTACATACTCGCTGCAGAGCGAGGGAAGTGGCGAGAGAAGTGGGCAGAGACGTGGTGTGAATGGTATATTCGTCATGCCGCGAGTACTGCCGCGTATGTTGCGCAAATACTAGCGCGATGAACTATACGAGACCGCTAGATGGCGCTAAGCTAAATAAAACACGACTTTCGTTATTGCTCCTCGAATAGGTATTTACTTTAAAAAATATTTATATCGATCTACGGAAAGTGTATAGTAGTTGAAAGTGATAGTTTTTATTAATAATCTATTTAATTAATTCGCTATGCTGTAAAAGCTTATTGCGTACACTGCTACAGCGTTGTCCTCCATACGTTTACGTCCGTCTCCGTTGCAGGGCGAATACTGTAATGCGGACCAACGCGATGATGGGAGTGTGCGAATGCTAGGGCATTAATCGCGCGAATATTTCTGGCAACACGATGAGCAATGCGAGCGGCAGTATGTAAACGCGGGGTTAGGGTCGGCAGCATGAGTGTGACGCCCCTGGTGTTGTACGCGTCCATAGGCCACGGTAACCACTTTCCATCAGGTGGGCCGTGTGCTTGTCTGCCACCTAAGTGGTATAAAAAAAAATTCAAATTAGAGCTAAGCTAAGATTGCTTGTGTAGGTTCAATTCTCACTGAAAGAGCAAAGACTGTCAACGATTTCTGATAGACCTTTTGAGGCAAAATATTACTAAGTATGTATATTGAAACCTTCATAATAATATGTGAATCTAAAGTTTCTAATGTTCTTTTTCTTCACATTTGAAAAAGAAGAAGAGGTGCCGCCGCGCCCCGGAGCTGCACGGACCCTTAAGGTATGATTCCGGAACCGACCGCAAACGACAACTGCAGACGCATGCAGGCGATACAGCGTACCTACCTACCCATTACTTGTTACACTCTGATACGAATATAGGGGACCATTGAGAAGCCGCAATGAATTACGTGTATGTGTTGCGTGCGTCTGCAGTTGTCTATGCGGTCATCCTCGGAATCATACCTTTGGGGCTGTTCATTAATCACGTGAGGCTCCAAAGGGGGAGGGGGGGGGGGGGTAGCTGTTCGGAAAGAATCACGAAACATCACCAGGGGGGAGAGAGGGGTATATTGAGATACCACGTGTATTTATTTTTTCTTATAACTCGCAATTTTTGTCACGATTCTTAGTTTTTTAGCATTAAATAAGGAAAAAAAAAATACACGTGATTTTGCCTAGTCTAAAACCTCACCACGTATCACCATGGGGGAGGGGGGGTTAAAAATTTGCTAAAAAAACATCACGTGATTAATGGACAGCCCCTTTAGGATTGGGTTGATGTTGATTGCGTATCTAATAGTCGAAGTTCGATTCGAACCTGCGGCTTCTCGATCGAAAGACCCACTAAGTCTGTGAGATGCAATCGAGTTAACCCGGCTTCATTTATCGTTCTATTCGAAAAGCACACATGAAATAATATATTCTACAATACAAAAAATAAGCAATAAAACTGCCAGCACCGTTTGAGTAAATCTAGTGTTAAGTATTCCGGTTTGTTTTATTTCAATAATTTTAAAAGCGCGCTACCAACTTCGTATGAGGAGGGCGTTAACTGCGTTAAGTGATGTTTTTTTTTTATAATCAGGCTTTAGGTCAAATCGTAATTTCCTTTTCCGGGTGATACTTCGATATTTTATTTATTTAAAGTGCAGCGTAACCAGCTTAATGATTAATGATAATAAAAAATACAAAGTCGGTAGCCTAGCGGTTAAGGAGTCAGCCTTACGATCAAGAGGTCCAGGTTCGAATCCTGGCCATTACACAACCAACGTGAACTCACTCCTAACACAAGCAATTAACCTTAGCTGGAGGTAGTGATGTACAAGCCTCGAGGCGTCGAGTCCTATTTCTGAAGCCTCGAGGCGGAATGGCAAGACTCAGTGAGCTCGGTAAGCTCGGAGTCCCGAGCCTAGCCAAGCCGCGAGTTTTATGAGCCATGGCTCGAGGCTTCAAAAGAGTTCGAGCCTTCAAAAGAGCTTGAACCTATCAAAAGAGCTCGATACTTCAAAAGAGCTCGAGCCTTTCAAAAGAGCTCGAGCCTTCAAACAACTCGAGTCTTCAAAAGAGTCGTAAAACAAGCTCTAGTCTTAAAATATCTATCTATATTTATCTTATCTTGCTCTTGAAACTTATTTATATATTCTTCTTATTCTTATTCTTCTTATTTTAACAGTTTAGGCCCCGGCCACAACTCCGGCTGCGGCGCCGTGGACGGTGTGTTGCATGGGGCGATTCTCAATCGAAATTTCTCAGTTGGCGAGCGCGCAATGACATAATAGTGTCTTACTAAAAATACGTCAATGTTATTAATTTACATGAATTATATTATTATTTATATTACAACATTTTACTTTAATATTTCAGTGATATATTAATAAATAATATTTCATAAAATTACGAATTCATTATTAAAACATATTATTTGTGGGTGGCGCATTGTCGCGATTCTGATTAGTAACTAGATACGCAATTGACGCGAAAATCCGCCCTAACACAACATAGGATCACGGTCCTATGTTTCGAATCGCGTCTTTCAAAGACTGATGATACGTCAACCAAGAAGTGACAGTGAGACAACAAACGTATTAAATATATGATGAAAGAGTGCGTTTTTCAGCCTTTTTTTTTTTTTTTTTTTTTTTATCGTGCGAAAAATCCCCACGGATACCTCCCCCGCCGGAGTCGGAGGAGGAGGTTATGTCGGACTCGAACCGACTAAAACGCACGCCTTCTGTGGGCCGTCAGTTGCCGGAGGTGAGATTGTCATAGCCATATCCCTCGCACCCCGGCCGACCCAGGGCCATATCTCTCGATATGGCCCTCTTCCGGTGTGGGGACCACGGAGTCCCCAACTCGCCCCCGGGTATGGGGGGGCACGCAATGCGTGCCACCGCCGTGGGCGTTTTTCAGCCTCAAATATCAAAGAACAAACGGAGCTACATTTCACGCTTAATTTTTTTTTTCTATATTTACATTTCTTGAAATAAGATTACGAAACGTATTATAAAAATTACAAACTATGTCAAATTTAGAGTTGTCAATACAAATAAAAATTAGTTTTCCCATGCATTTGGAAGATTTTAATTAATGAGGTAAACTTCTTTGCTAATATCAAAAATGAACTTTAGACAGTAATAATAATTATGTATAATTTAAATCATATTACATATTTTAGTTATCTGAAGATCTAAGATGCGCGTTGGCCTACGCTTTTAAGCATTTCGAGTATATAAGGTACCAGCCATCCTGCTGTACTGTTATGTCCTTTTTGTGGGCATCCGAAGGGATACCCACACGATAAAGAAATAACAGACTTATAGTTTGGATGACATTATAGGCTACATTTTATCCCTGTATAGGTTCCTCTAGATAGTTTTTATAATGACTATCGCATTGAGATTAAAAAACCCGACTGCAAGCTACTTTCGACCTTAATGACATTTCTTAAAAAATACGTTTTTTGACATGTATAGATGACGTTGATCACGAATATGAAAAAAAAAACTGGGTATTAGTTGCCGTCGATAAGGTTGAAAATGGCTTGCACGTATTTTTGGAGTCTCTGGGTTATAGTCAATGTAAAAAATAGGCGCAAGCCATTTTCGACCTTATCGACAGCAACTAATACCCAGTTTTTTTTTTCATATTCAAGATCAGCGTCATCTATAGATGTCAAAAAACATATTTTTTAAGAAATGTCATTAAGGTCGAAAGTAGCTTGCGGTCGGGTTTTTTAATCTCAATGCGATAGTCATTATAAAAACTATCTAGAGGAACCTATACAGGGATAAAATGTAGCCTATATTGTCATCCAAACTATAAATCTGTCCTTTTTGTTGAGCGAAAATCCTCTCAGATACCCATAAAAAAGGACAATCGCTAGGCAGGGAGATAGATCTTTTTTCTATACGATTTAGGTGGCAGACTAGCACACGGTCCACCTGATGGGAAGTGGTTACCGTGGCCTTTGGAGGTATGTAACACCCTCTTAATTTGAAATAATACAATTTAGGTATCCCGAAATTAGATTCTTGGGGATTGCGGAAATAGGATCTCTTTTATTTCATGCAAGCGGAGCCATGGTCAACGTCTTGTTATAATATTTACATAAAATAGAAACAGTAATAGAATCCGTTACAATTCGTTTTTTATTCTAATTTAAGTTCAAATTGCAATTTGGTTTTTATTCTTATCCTTATTTTTTGGTATAGCTTCACTTTCTTCTCACATTTGCGTTATTTTATCCGAAAAAGAATTAATCGTGAAAGACATTTCAGATGTAATTTAACAATAATTATTTAGGGAAAATTTTCATAATGCTACGCCACACTGAATTTTTCTCTGAATTAATATCGCCATATCAATCAAACCGAGACGTCATCCGTCAAGCTCGCGACTAGTGTGAAAGGGATAAAATATAAATGTTTACTTCAGAATTTTTACGTTCGTAAAGCTTCGTAAAGGTTCGTAAAGTTTCGTTTTCAGGTTACAGTTTTTTTGACGTCGAACTATGAAGTCGACTACTCTAATTGGGGAATTGCCCTCCCTTGTGTCACACTTTCCACGGCGCCGTAGCACGGCGCCGTGAATTTCTACGGCGCGGCGCCGTCGCCGTCGACGGCGACGGCGCCGCGCCGTAGAAATTCACGGACGCTGCCGTGCCGTAGAGATGTAGCCGGGGCCTTACATAATATAATAATTATACATAATACATTAGTTCATTTCGTAACAATAACCTGAAATATTATAATTTTTATCTACTCACTGTTTCCTGAGACAGGCCTTCCCGCCTGGTTTAGGAGACAGGATTCACAACAGTGAACATCTGGGCAGAAAAGGACTAGTGCGCTTAAGAGAAATGCTTCGAGATCGACCGAGCGCTCAAAAGAGCTCGTGCCTTTAAAAAAGGCTCGAGTCTTCAAAAGAACTCGAACCTTCAAAAGAGCTCGAGCTTTCAAAAAGAGCTCGAGCCTTCAAAAAGGACTCGTGACTTCAAAAAAGCTCGAGCTCTGAAAAAGACTCCCGAGTCGTCGGGCGCCATACAAACGAGGCGAGCCTTGTAAATGACACCGAGCTCTAGGCAAAGGGACTCGGACGCCTCGAGACTTGTACATCACTAGCTGGAGGGCTTAGCAGGAATATTAGTAATTTCAGTTCCTAATATTCTTTTATCAAAAACATTTTCATGTAAAGTAACATGAAGACGAGTACTTACATACACACATTGCAAAAAAGAGATACAAAGAAAGCAAGAAAGAAATAATTTATTCTTTAAAAGTTGTCTGCCGTTATTGCCTCGTCTCAAAAATACACCCTGTACAGAACATGCGTCCACCAATTTAGTTGTCAATCATACTCGTAACCACGACGTCGTTCACGGACAATGAAGTCAATTTGTGGATGCAGACGCCGATTGAAGATAAATAGGTCGTTAATTGAAATAAAACCAAGTCTTAACGGCTTTTATGGCGATTTATTTGATATCTTTTTATTATTTATACTTGAAAAGTAAAAAAGGATAGGACTGTTCTCCATCCAAAAGTAAACAATGTAAATATACAGCCCATGACAACTTTACTTTCAAGGGCGAGCCCCCTATTACGTGAGAGTAAAAATCATAGGTGGTGAAATGTGGGTGTTAATACACCTTAGCCTACCCCTACGGGGATTTATAGGCATGAGTGTATGTATATATGAAAAGTTACCAAAAAATAAGAACCCATTAAAAAGTGGTTTTATTCCAATGAGTGAAAAAAAACCACGGAAGTTATTGCGGAAGCGGAGCCTTCTAACCTAACCTTCCAACCTAACCTATCTCCTATTAACTTACCTATTTTAAAAAAATCTAACATTCTCGTAAACTTCAGACCGTATCACATTTATGTGTAATTAATTGATAATAGATTACATGTAAGTAAGTATGTAGAAAGTTGTTCGGGTGATTTAGCATTTGGGGCAGCACCTTGACTAGTACGCCCTTTAGCATAATAATATGCCTGTAGTGCACTCCGCTTCACAAGGTTAACGGCAGCTAAGCAGGACTTACGAGGAAATTTTCTAGGACATAATTATTACGAAGTGACACCTAGACCCGAACCAAGCAGACCTTGTAATATGAATTCTAGAATGTAGTTAAATGAAATACATTTTCTTTTGTAACAACGTCACGGTACATTGGCAACACGTTACCTAATCGTCGTGTAGCTTGTTGTGTAGCATGTTGTGTAGCACGTTGCG
This sequence comes from Eilema depressum, assembly GCA_914767945.1. Lineage (NCBI taxonomy): Eukaryota > Metazoa > Arthropoda > Insecta > Lepidoptera > Erebidae > Eilema > Eilema depressum. The sequence goes on along the minus strand of OU612030.1, from coordinate 17,598,879 downwards.
TAGCATATTGCGTAGAATGGTGCGTAGTCTGCTGTGTAGCACGTTACGTAGCATATAAGCATTGTAGCAGCGTCACGTAGATTGAGGTTTTGTGTGAAGTAAAGTTACATTATGTCCCGATAGTGTATTCGAGTTCGGGTCTTTGTCAAATTGACTATTCAGTTATTGTATGATGCGAATCGAATCGACAGGATATTGGCCTTCTGATAAAAATAGTCCTGAGCTGGAAAAAAGTTGCTTGTATCACAGAATAGATAGATAACTAATTTTGACGTATACTTATTATGTTTAACTAGATAGATAGTCAGAAGAAATCCAATACCTATGTCTTTCTTCATCTTCATCCTAGGGTTAATCCCAGTCGCATTCAAAGCTATCACCTCGGAGTCTGGGGTCCGCTTTACCAGTCTAACTGCGAATTTGACTGAGCTTCGATACATTTCGTAAAGCGACTGCCATATGACCTCTACAAGATATTGGGCGATATCGAAGCATTGCAGCTAGACCAGTAGTTGGACTTTTTAGGGCTCCCACTACCCATAACGACTGCCATGGATGTTCGTATAGTAACTGGGACCGACGGCGTAACGTGCTCTCCGAGGCTCGACCAGATCAATGCAATACCCACATTTATGCATACAAATATTTGCACTGAGCGGGGATCGAACCCGCGCCTACTGCGTAGCGGGCGCGTTAACTGCCGCTACACCACAAATGCTATCAATACCATGCTTAACAATATGTAAATATACTCACCTTTTTACTATGGCAGGCAACAGGAAAGTTTCCGATCTTTATTCAATTTGTTGTTTTCTAAGCAGCACAGTAATGATAATGAACCATATTTTAGATATGTGATTGTGTCAATAAGTATATTAAAAGATAAGGAGATCGCTCGAATCGATTAAATAACATAAGTACCTACTTAGGTAAATATAGGTATATGTAGTTAACGGCAACTTGACCCCATCACAATATATAGGTACTTTATATGGGAACATTTTTTTATAACACTTTGGTCGTAGACAAACACAGTCCATCTCATGTAAAGTGGTTACCGTGGCATATGGACGAGTGCAACACCAGGGGAGTCACACTCGTACTGCCGACCCTTTATAGAACAGAGAGATTCTGTGCCGCCAGCGAAGAAAACAAGCAGGACAAGCCTTTGGTCTTCCCATTGACAGTACAAAACCTCGCCAGTGAGCTCTGGCTACCCTACTTACCGCTGGAAACACAACATTAGGTTATTATGTCCCGCGGTATTCTGTAGGGTTGAGGTATACTTCCCCAGTCGGACTGCTCGATTTGGGTGATAATACCGTCGTGTCTTACCTCCTCCTCACTATATTTTGGGGTTGAGATATATTCCGGTAGCTATAATACCCTCGCGTACCTAATGCGGCGTCAACCGAGTAGGGTTTTCCACAGTTCCCACTTTTCCACAGTTCCCACTTTTCCACAGTTCCAACTTTTCCACAGTGTACTGTACTGGGAACAAGATGGCGGGAATTTGGGCATGTCAGTCAATGTCCTCAATCGTCTAGAAATCTATTCTCATTAATAATAACATTCTTAACTCAAGTAATAGATAGGTACTTACGTTACGAGTAGTAATTAACACCTACATACATAGCTACTTGGTTATTTTCAAAGTTCATGATAATTATTTAGCTAAGTATAACTCGGGGTACATAATATCTTGGACCTAAGTCGCGAGACAAATGAGGCTCTGGTGCGCGCGGATTGTTTTGTAAATGTTTGATGAATTTGAGCTCTTCCACCGCAGTAGCCCTCGTGCTATCTTTAAAAGACACCCAATAAAAATATAGGTAGGTACTGCGCGTATGGAGCACATTTTGAAATCAGCATAACCCTTACAGAAAATTATTATTTTCGTTTTAATTCTCTTTTGAAGAAAATCCTGTTTTTAAACTTTTTTTTATTAGAATAGAATAGAATAGAAATAAACTTTATTGTACACCAAACAAAAGGAAAAGTATACATAAAATAAATGGCAAACATAATTAGGTAATGTACAAATGGCGGCCTTATCGCTAAAAGCAATATCTGACAGGCAACCTTTGGATGGATATGAATAATAAATAAACTAGTTCGTATATTGGGTAGTTCGTGTATTGGGTAGGTATGTACCTACTTAGTTTAATTTTCCACCTTTTAGTCTTAGTAATATCATGTAGAACTAGAGTGCTTACCAAGACCAGCCAAACGAACCGAATCACAACACTAGTCTATCTTGTTTAGTTCAGAAATTTCCACGATTTGCGCTGTTGTCGCTTAATTTTTTTTAAATTTATTTACCAAATTACATAATATACAGATATAATTACATTATAGTAGCATTTAAAAACCACTAAGGTTTGTTTAATTACTGAGTTCTTATGGCCACCTTCCAGCTCCTTTTTGCAGTGCTCCAGCACATTTTAGGTCCAAGAATTATGTTCCAAGTTATATATAACTATCTATTAAATATTCTGTCTGTATTTTATTCAAATGAAGTATTATTGTATCCACTAATGAGCCTAACCTTGAAAACCGTGCAGTACCTAACTACTAACATCTAGCGTTTTAAGCGAACACACAAAGAGTGCTAATAATTATTTTAATGATGCTTAATTTCCATACACAATTCTCACACCACTCCTTAACATGTAGAAGTTTCTATGGCAATCAATAGCAAGTGTTTATGTTCTCTATAGCAGTAAAAAACGAAGGCCAACTTACAATAACAACCAAAGAGTCCATAATAATGAAGGAATTTTAGGTGCATTTTTATTTTCCTTCTGTTTAGTTGTGTTGGACTTATCTCACAGCGTGAGTGATCGGAAGATATCTCGCTCTCGCTCTGCCCCGTACAACTATCGCGTTCCACTCCCCGCCACCCGCCGTCGCCCGCATTTATATTTTCTTGCAGTGCGGTGCGGCTACCCCGCCTCCGTGCCTCGCCCAAAATTGTTTGTTTCCATTGTCTTATTATCAGTTACAAAGTCAATCTGTTTATATTAAGTGCCACCATTGTAACGTGGTACGTGTCTATAATGGTGACCCTCTTTTCCCGAGACCTTTAGTTAGTTTATCATCAGGCGAGGTGAAGTCAGATTGACGTGTCCTATTAAAAAAAATGGTATCTGACACCTGATTTAAATGCATTATATTAAAAAGCATGCCCGAGTTTTTCAAATTTTATAATTTTAGCATTTTCATGTGAAATACCTTTTAGTGCTTTTTTAACGTGTTGGAATCCTCACGGATATCCCCCCGCTGAAACAGTGGAGGTGGTTATGTCGGACTCGAACCGACCAAAACCGCACGGTCGTCTCGGGTCATGAGTTGCCAAGGGTGGGACAGCCTCTGGCATAGCTCTTGCAAGATCTATTTATACTTGTAGAAAGAAAAACTAGACACTCGTAGTCGTACGCTTTGATAGTAAACGTTTAATACCATTACACTCTTCTATGACGTATGCCGTCATGTCAATTTCAAAATTTATTGTGAATGGATCAAATGTTTTTTACCTTTGGATCAAGTTGTGGTTGAACATTTTATTCTTATTCACCCATAAGAATAAAATGGTCAACTTATGGGCTAAATTTTGCAGTTATTTTCTTTTGAGTGAAACTATGGATAGGTTAACCCTAATGACCCTTATAATGACCATTACTATCTAATAACAAAAACAAGATGAATAGGAATCACCGGGTGAGGATCAATGGATAATAAATAAATAAATAAATGGTACCCAGGGTCTGGTTGCAGTCATTTCAAAATTCACTCCCTTCTAACCATATCATCTGTCAGTCTATTAATCCCCTTTCAGGTCTTCCTCTCCCATTGTTTCATAGTTAATGCCTTCCTTACAATATTGTTCGCTACGGAATGTAAAAAAAAACCATGCGCTCGGAATTCTGCGACTTCCCTCGTATCACACTGAATACAGTGATTTTTTTTATACCACTTAGTTGGCAGACAAGCACACGGCCCACCTATTTTTAATTTCTTCTTATTATATTTTGTATTATTTACTTCATATTTCTTGATCAATTTATGGATTGTATTGTCAAATTATTATTTTACATGTGCTTTCAGAGACAGGCATTTCTTTTTCAGATTTCATTTGTGTTAAAAAATTACATAATAGTTATAAATATGAAACAGTATTTAAATGGCAGGCGACACGGGATTGAATCCCAGGAATTTCTGAAACAATTGTGACATAAAATGTAAAGAAAGTGTAATGCAATTTTCTATAAATTCATTGAACTCTGTCAGTAAACCGTTAAAAATAATGCAGTATGGTAACATTATCAAAATATCTCTCTATTTTAAACAACAGGATTCAGAAAAATATACTTAAAATTAATACAAACAAATACCACGCCCAGGCCATGCAGTAAGGAAAATAACACGTGGACGTTGATACTGAATAAATGAACGTGTTTGTTATCTATCACAATTGTACATAAATGTACTGGAAATATAGATATTGCTTTATATCGTAGCGCTTTACAAATATTGCAGTACCTATATTGTAATTTTTTTTGTATATCTACTTATATCTATGTGACGTTCATTATGTGCTCTTTATGTGCTTAAACTAAATAAACGAAATTGATTCTTTGATCATATTTTTCTATTTGAAACAACAGTATTCAGAAAAATGTACTTAAAATAAATACAAGTAAATACCACACCATATTAATAGTGCAGTTAGGAATATAACACGTGGACGTTGATATGATACAAAACAAACGAATGTGATTGTTATCACAATTGTACAGAAATGTACTGAAAATTTATTGCTTGATGTCGCGGCGCAAATGCTATAATGGACACAGTTCCACTGATTCTCGGTAATCGCACGAAGTCGTCGTAAACAGCCCTGCCGCGGCCTCGCACTACGCTACGTTGCCAATCACCAATCACACGCTAGCGTTACTTCGTATCGCGTGATAACCGACCAATGAGCGCCCGTTTTCATCACGCGATTTCTAAAAATAGCTTATCTGAGTCACTCAATAAAAGCAGTGGTTGTTTCTTAATAATGTTTAGAAACAAGTGGAACGTTGAGTGTGACGGACGTGCCGCGCCGCATGTGAAAGTTTTGAAGTTTGCGCAGTGAGTTCAGTGATACCGAGGCGTTCGGTGCAAACACATGGTTCGACGCTTCCAGAACGGCATGGAGCCCACTTTTTATGACGAGCAGTACCCCAGCAACGTTTCACTGGAAAACCTGAAACGACCCCTCACTTTGGACGTGGGGCGGGGCGGCAAGCGAGCGAGGTTCGCTGCGCCCGTCCTCTCCTCTCCAGACCTGCAGATGTTGAAGCTCGGCTCGCCGGAGCTCGAGAAGCTGATCATCCAGAACGGCATGATCACCACGGCGACACCTACTCCTGGCAACAACGTGCTATTCCCGCCCGCAGTGCAGCCGACAGAAGAGCAGGAAATGTATGCGCGCCCGTTCGTTGAGGCGCTGGACAAGCTTCACCACTCGGAGCCCACGCCCCCGCTCATCAACAGGCGCGTGTACGCCGACCTGGACAGGCCGCTGGAACGTTTCCCAACTCCAGTGGTCAAGGACGAGCCGCAAACGGTCCCGAGTGCAGCGAGTACGCCCCCGTTATCTCCTATTGACATGGATTCACAGGAGAGAATTAAATTAGAACGTAAAAGACAGAGAAACCGGGTAGCAGCTTCGAAGTGCAGACGCCGCAAGCTCGAGCGCATCTCCAAGTTAGAGGATAAAGTGAAGATTTTGAAGGGTGAGAATGTGGAGCTAGCGTCGATGGTGGTGAAACTGAAGGAGCACGTGCACCGGCTAAAAGAGCAGGTGCTGGAGCATGCCAACGGCGGCTGCCACATCGACTCGCACTTCTGATCGAGCCACCGCCGCCGCTGCACCACATTCCATGCTAGTCGCGCCCGGTAGGACGCAGCATACAAAGCGATTTGTGATCTTAATTTTACTGTGTAATATATAGTTAATGAACACTAGTGGGTAAGGTGTTGAAGTCGCTACGTTAAGGATGCTGTGGGTGTATCGTTAAGTTTGAGAGATTAGGTCACCAGTGATGAGTGCGGGCAGAACCTCCGTTCGGGAGACGGTTCCAAGACTTGGTCGTTTGTGATAAGGCTACGTTCGCTTAGCGACGGATGTACTTAGAGCGAGTCACAACTTCTAAAGCTTTAGCTTTCATTGTAAGTTGCAGGAGTAATGTTTTCCCTAATCAGTATTGCGTTGTCTCATTTAGAATAGAAACTAGAAAGGATAATCGTGCGACGTCATTCGTTAGCGACTGAACGAGGTTGAAGCGACGTTGCCAGTTTTACGACGGCAAATTTCCCGTTTCAGCGATGTTGCCGCACTTGCCTCGCTGAATCGGGGATTTCCATTGTTCATTGTCCCGGCCATTGTGTATTTTCTGTCCAGTAGAATCTTATTATAATAATTAGTTTACGTTTCGTTATTTATTGCGAATTAGACGGAGACGCGGAACGCTGTCGTGTTATGACAGGTACGAAACACAGCCGGTGCGAGAGGGACAGTGTACGTAGAAGTGGCAACGGCGCATCGAGTCACGAGCGGATGTTCTGCTAATTAAAATTCCGCCTGCGCCGCCCTCGCGGAATGGCCGCCATGTGTTCGGCACTCGGACGTTCCGAATCACGTTTTGTTGCACAAGGTTAACTCTTTCAAAGCGACAAAACGTTTCGACGCCGCCGCGAGCTGGAACGTCTTTGTTCGCTTCGCTTGATTGTTCCGAGACAAATTAAGTGCTTGTATGGAAGACTGATCGTATGGGTGAAGCGAGATGCTAGTAAGGAGTGCCTTGAAGTGTGAAAGAGAGCGCGTGAGAGTGTTGCATCGCGCAAATTTAATTTTCCCGTTTTGATAAATGATTCTCGGGAACGACCCGGTGCTTTATGGACGAGACTTGTATAGTGAAGCCGTCCGTTTTGAAAATATTAATTGTGGACGTATGATAGCGTTATAATGACTGAGCGATTGTCGCCGACACGTAGATGCGGATGAATGTGTGATGGAAGTATTTATTAGTGAGAATGTCTATCTTATAAAATGAAGTAGCAATCTCGAGTGCCTACGCTTTGTAAACTAAAGCCTTTACCTGTGTTTTAATTGTTTTTGTTACCATTAATGTGCTACAGTAAATTGTTCTGTACCATTGTCTTCTGTAGATTATTGTAAGTAATTATAATACCAATTAACAAGTTGAATTGTTATATAGACTATATGAGGCGGCGAGCGCGTTGTTAGTGTGTCCCAAGTTGTTTTTGCTGTGCACTTTCAACGCGCTCGACGGTCGTTTGTATTATTTTTATACAAAAGAAATTGTCAGAATGTTAACAGTAATTTGTAAGTTTATAAAAGATATGGAAACAGTTATACTAAAATAATATATTTCTATGAATTTAACAAAGAATATTGTTTTATACTGAATATCATATTGTATGATAAAATTGAAAGAAAAAATAAATTATGAAGATTATTATACCATTTACTTTTTGCTTTCATTTTTCTACCCTGATTTAGCCTATTACATATTTAGATTAAAATTTCAAAATTCTAATGAAATGAATACAAAAAACTGAGTTGAACAAGCAATACACTCATCACAAAACCCAAAAAAGACAAAAATCTGTTGGACAAAAAAATAAACAACATAATATGCTTAAAAACACCTAAAATGTCTGACATAAAACGGGTTGGACGTAAACATAAACACTACCTATAACATGCCTACAATGTCAGTACATCACTAAGCAATAATTACATAAGTAAAAGCAGATTCAATAATTGAGTAATCAATACAAGGCGAATCATATTCACAACATCACCAGTATTGACATTTGACGATAGACAACAATTGTTACATAACCATCAATGTTTTGTTACCGCTTATCGACAAATGGTAAAGATACAGATTTATCTTATCACAGTTTGTCAGCATATTCCTTGATGACTATTTTATGTTGTTATGGAGTACCACAAGGTTGAATTTTTGGGCCAACATGTAAAAATGCGAACGAAGTATTCGATTTCGTTAAAATTCTCATTCACAAAGGTCAACAGGTGTCAATGAGCAGTAACAACAACAAATGATTCGTCGTTAAGTAATTGAATGGAACTTGAACAAGAATTCTTAATTTAATGATAAATTTTATTTGTCGATTGAGAAAAAAATTGACGGAATCGAAGGTAATGATGTTATTTTTGTATATTTAATCCTAGCTAATGATGCAGTACCCACTGCGTTGAGTACTGCATTGAGTATATGCGAAATATAGAACATCTGTTTGTGATACTGTCAACATTATCTAAATGAATCTTATAAATAAACATGGTTTTTGCTAGAAGCACAACTCGAGAATGCCTCGACCGATTCGGTAAAGTTCTTTTTGCTTATGCACCTTAAATTCTTCGAAAAGGTTAAACGGGGGTCACAGGAAGGGGAATGGGAACATAATTTCAGGCGGGCGAAGCTACAGGCATCAATTATACCCAATATAAATGTCAAAATCCATTTTATACATTGTGTATTTCTCAAAGGCAAACAAGTGATAAAATAATACAGAAGTGCACTTTAATAGCAACATATTATACATTTTGATAACCATATGTTTACCGAACCGTAAATAAATGAAAAGAGCATACTAAACCAAACGAATATAGACTTTATTTATAAGCTACTGTGGCAGATATTCCAGTAATTAGTGCGCAATGTGGCAACAGAAGGTCACGCGAATCGATGCCAACGGTGGCACGTCGGCCGGATGTCCGATATATGTGGCAAAAAGACTAGGTGACGGTGACGAACATGGGACAAAAAAATTTACACGTAGATACAAGTAAAAAATAAATAAGACTTTTGGCGCCAACGCGAAAAAGAATGCATCATGATATTAATTTAAAATAAATAAGAACTTATAATATGTAAAAATGGTGGCTTTTTAGACATGGCGTCTTAGAACGTACACAAGAATAGGCAAATTGCCAATTATAGTGAATTGTGATTTTGCGTATTCTTTCCAAAACTCCTTAGAAGCCTCTAGTAAAGTCTACACTGCTTAATTGTTATCATTCCAACTCGACACAGACAAGAAAGTCCCTTAAAATGGGCAGATGAGATACCATCCAGGTGAAAGTTTCGGAAGAAGAAGATGTCATCCAAGAAATAAAGAAGGAGAAGACAAAATTAATACTCCCAACATAATATATGCCAATTACTGCATCAACACCTCGCTGCGTGTCCGTAGGCGGTGTTGATGTATTCTCATAAATCACATAACACACGACAGACATTACAGTTCATTGAGTGCTACATAAACTGGAGGAAAATAAACAACTTGCAACAACAACAACAACTCGCCTCGCGGTTTCACACGCGTTAGTCCTGATTCCTTGGGAATATCGGGATGAAAAGTAGCCTTTGTTAGTAAGAGATAATTCTAGGTGGAAGAAGTTTTGAAATCAGTTCAGTGGTTTTGAGTTTTTTCATTGCAAACATACCTAACTATAAGATTTTTCTTGCCTCTGATAATATAAGATTAGTAGTGAGATCAGTGAGATCAGTAAACTGTTATGGTATAAACACTTTTAACTACCGACTTATTTGATAGAAAATGTATTTGAAAAGCTCTTAGCTCACCGTAACGTGAAGGTCAATTCTGCTAATTTATAAAGATTCGTTTCGGCTGTCTAAATTAAATTCAATGTCATAAACGGTATCTTTGTAGTAAAATTTTCAAGAAAGAACATTGGCATCGTGATTTTCTTACATTAGATCTAGGGTTAATTCATGAATACATTTATATAACGAGAATTGACTCTCTTTTCATTGCAATCGTGATCTTCTTTGATATTTAATTTGATTTTGACAGCCAATCGAATCTTATAAATTAGCAGAATTGGTCTTCAGAGTAGCTTTGATGTGCACACAGCCATAGAAAATAGCTGTATTGGGTTACAGTTTATTTGTAGAGGTTTGTCGTCTTTGCTTACTCCAGAGGGAGAAAGGACTGAGTATTTGCAGTAAGACATCTTATACGGTTTTGTTATTTTAGACCTAATCTCTGTACCTGGGTCTCCTTTTTATACTTCTCTGCAAATAACGAAAAAACGAACGAATGAAAAACGGTGTTGTTAATGAGTAGAGAAAGTGATGAGAGAGATTTTAAAAGAAATAAAATACTTATTTCTTTTGAAATCTCTCTCTTGAACAAAAATAAAACTTTATATATTCACTAAAAAATATTTAATTATTAAAAAAGCAATTCGTTTTATAATTTGGCTGTCAACATAACTTTTAATAAACGACACCATTTAATTGGAAGTATGATTTACGGTTATGGGGACGAGGGTGGCTAATGGTGGCTAACACGTTGCGTAATGTTCCTCGAATAGGGGCTATCGGAACAAATGATGAAATGACGTCGTGGCATAAAAAGTAAAAAATATAAACATCCGAATTGAGAACCTCCTCCTTTTTTGAAGTCGGTTAAAAAGAAGTCAAATGCAAAAGAAGTCAGATTGTCAAATGCGTCAATTCGAATTTTGTGGGATATCATAGCCTTTTTCTACGGCTACAGCTACACTAACTTACCGTCTGCCGGGCTATTCACGCAATAATTGGCATTAAATAATACTATTCTTAACGACTTGCTTTTTGTTACTCCTAGCTACGACCTCCTCTAAGGAAAAACTTTTAGTTTTCTGTCTGTATTTCTGCAATTTAATTTTATATATTTTTATATATTTGGCGTAACACCTACTAAGTTTTGTCATTTTAGACACAAACCTTTAAAAATATCTTGTTCTATGGTATATGGTAGATATGGTTAATATTATTTGCTGTCGATATACGTATAGTCATATTTTTGTCGGCTGTTCACAAACCCTTGACTCGATCGAACTCGGCATATAACATCACTTTCCCCTAACTTAACATTATTGCGTGTTTGACCAATATAACAATATTTCTCGGAAGCGAGCCAACCCCTACGAGCACACATTAGTGTAATTATAAATTTCATTTATTTCACTTTGCTTCGCAGTATGGTATACATCGGGACATGTTTCTTGAACCTAAATCGCGAGACAAACGAGGCCTATGCTTGGTGAATTTGAGCTCGTCCGCCGCAGTAACACCCCGTGCTTTCCTTAAAAGACCCCAAGAAACGTGTACTGCGCGTATATAGCACATTTTAGGGCCAAGGTATATGTCCCGAGCAATCCCGCATTACTTTATCGAGAAGGTAGAACAGGGAAATGGTACTTACCACTATTTGACACTTTTTTGGTGATACCTAAATTATCCTATTGCTACTACACTAGAAAAACAGGCTAGAACTAACCAAGGTTGCCTGGAAGAAATCGCTTCTAGCGATCTTTTTCTTCTAGTGCCTCTCCACTACTGGAGGTTGGCCGTCAGCTCAGCGAATTTTTCTCGGTCTTGCGCCAAGCGAAAAAGCTGTTCCACGGTGGCAATCTTTGTCCTAGCGATAAGGCCGCCCATTGTACATTGAACTGTAACATGCTACCTACTTGTCATACGGTAAATCTATTGGTATACAATAAATAATTATCTGTCTATCTAAACCTTATCTTCTAGGTGACTGATTTCATCCATACTGCCCCCTTACTTACAGCTAGCAGGGAATGCCGTTGACTAAACGGGTGATCCGCCCTCCAACGTTGCCCCCTTAGATTGTTAATTATTAACCTAAGACTGCCCCGACTGGACTATATTGTACCAACCGTTTATCAGATACAACTGTCTTTACTACTGTATTGTACCCACGAAAACCACTGTCAACACTTGTCAACACTTGACTCCTGGGATTTCCCTGCAACTACTCGGGAAATCCCGGGAAAGTTAAACTGTCGAAGGAACCCAATGTAGGTTCGGGTTCCTTCTGTAATCAATCAGAAGTGGATTGGAGTAGTAATTAGGTATTATCATTTTCAACAAGGACGTAGACAGTTCGACGATGTGAAATACATACCGGTCAAAACATAACCCTTCTTTCCTTCGGGTAAAAGGTAGCTGGGATAAACTGGATGGCTTGGTGCTATGGCGTACATTACGAGAGGCCTGAGTCCAGTAGTGGATTGCCATTTCCAATTTCAATTTCTTTATTTCTCAAAATAGTGCAATACAACTATTACAGCTTTTTGACGTCAAATTTAACTGTTAGACTGTTACCTATTCTGTGCAATAGGCTAATTGATCGATTTTCTCCCTTTGTCGATATCAAGCAGGGAAGAGCTTGAGTACCACGCACCACCAACATCTTCGAGTCAACCAATCTGTTGGGTGAGCTAATAGACTACTGGCCCGTGTACAAAAATGATGGGTCATTTGAACCACCAGGTGACCTATATAGAACGATATAAGAACATAAAATAATAAGATTCAGCACTATGCCGTCACTTGTAAGCTGTCCAACTGAGTGCAGGTGAGTACAGGTACAAAGTACAGGTAGAGTGAGTACATTTTGGTCATATATTTTTGTACGGCATTCTTACCATCGATAGATCCATGAAAAATAACAAGCAAACGCGTAGTGCTGTACAAAAAATGGTGAGCCACAAAGTCGGAATTTTTATTTTATTTTCCGACATTACCAGGGTAAATTTGGTCATTTGATTTTGTACGGCATCAGTTTCATAATATTTCAATACTGCTTCTAATCCATTATTCCGCAACGCCGTACAAAAATCATGCGACATGGTGAAGTAATCGTGGGTTACAACCCCCTCTTCTTCACCTGCACTCAGTTGGACAGCTTACAAGTGACGGCATAGTGCTGAATCTTATTATTTTATGCTCTTATATCGTTCTATAAAGGTCACCTGGTGGTTCAAATGACCCATCATTTTTCTACACGGGCCAGTAGTCTATAACTAACTATTCATTCAACAAGTTTTTGCATTAGTGATGAAATGAGTGCCTAATTTTTTTTATGGAAAGGAGCCAATTTTTTAAATGATGTTTCTAATGAGAAGCCAGCTGTTTATAATAATGATAATTAAATAAACATTACGCTTGTCGCGATATAAATTAAACAATTAGTGTGACGGTTCAAAGTCACAAGGCTGTAAGTGACAATCGAAAGTGCAGCGAAAATTACTTTTCCGTTGTATCGTTTGTAAGTTCCAAGTAAAATTAAGTTTGCCAAGTGTGCTGTTATAATTGCGTTTTCAGAGGCGCTCATGAGTTCCACTTCCACTGATGTACATGTGTATACATGCAACACATGTTAGTAGATGCGCCATAGTCTCAGAAATAACTCCGCAGCAGGCTTCGTTAAGGCGTAAGGCCTTTCGTCTTTATAAGAACATCTACTTAGTTCGGCCACCAGTAAGCAATTTCTCAGCATAGATTTATGAATTAGTTTAATTTAAAATAAATTTCAGAAAAAATAAAAGGGTACAAGTGACAACGGCAATTGCCTGGAAAATCAGGTTAATCCGAAAATCTCTATGCTCTAAAATGGGTAAGAACTTCACGTTTTTTAGGACCATTTTTCTTTGACACGTTGATGTCGCTTGCACCTTTTTGCCTCTCAACCGTCTATTTATTATAAAATTATATAGGCAATAATATAATAAGTAGTTATATGAACGTATATTGCCAATATTTTACGATGTTATTTTAGGTTCTCTACTTTCAAGCTAATAAAATAAATCAATGGATTTGGCACACATGGGTTTTTTATTGTTTGAAATAAAATTTATCATGTAGGTCCAGTAGGTCAAATGGGACAGTTATGATATATTTTTATTTTATCTTAGAATTTTTTACAGTGAATGACTCCACTGACTTCTAAATACTAACTGGCTCATCATTCTCCTAGCTTTTGGCTAGCCCAACGCTGTTGGGTTGGTTTTTCAGTCTAATTAGACGAGTTTCGATATTTTCTGTGAAGTTAGTGACTGCCATAACATGACTTCTACAACTCAGACTTTTTGGAACTTGCAAATACCCGTTACGACTGTCATAAATGTTCGTATGGCAACCGGGACCGATGGCTTAACGTACTCTTCGAGGTACGGAAATATCTACTAGACTGGTGGATAAAAAAATGGGCCATTCGATATTGGTCCATTTTTCGTAGCTGTCTTTTTGCAACTTTTTGTAGCTGTATAGTAGGTCAAGTCAGCATCAGATCGATCTTGACTAACAAAGTACTCAAAATGACCCTAATACACCGACGACGGTAAGTAGGGTAGCCCGAGCTCACTGGAGAGATTTTGTGCTATCAGTGGGAAATCCAAAGGTCTTGACCTACTTATCTTTTGCGCTGGCGGCACAGACTCTCTCTGTTCTTACAGGGTCGACAGAACGAGTGACTCCCCTAGTGTTGCACTCGCCCATAGGCCGCTACCACCGCTTACCATCAAGAGGCCGTGTGCTTGTCTGCGACCTAAGTAGTATAAAAAAAAAGAACTGCGTCACGGTAAAGATGTCTTACCGGGTCTGCAAGTTGTGACGTCACTAAATCCATTCAACTACAAGTTTATATCCAGTAATAATGAAATGCCAGCTTCCATTTCTTTTTCATGGAGAGTAGCCAAGTTTCAAAATGTAGAACCATCATTCAGATACGCGTGTAGTAATGAGAATTTTATATTAATAGGTACATTGGCACCACACTGTTCAATAATAATTGTATTGTATTATGCATAAGTACAATATGATTCTGAAGCCGACCGCATACGACAACTGCCGACGCATGCAGCATATACAGCGTACCCATTACTTGTTCTTTTTTTATCTAATTACTCTATGGATCACTGCAGTGAGCGAGCATCTGTGATCTGTGACTGTGACTCGTAGTGATGATCATGTGCAGGCGGGGCGACAGTGCTAACTAGCGGCTCCATCTGAAAACCAGCGCTGCGTATACTAATGATGTACGCAGCTTTCATGCTGAGATGGGGCCCTATCACCTTCGGAATCATACCTTTACCATACAATACTGACAGCCATATTGATTCCCGCTGGAGTAGAATTGGGTCACCCCATTTGTCCCTGTGGGTGTCGTAGAAAACGACTATGAGAAAGGGCGGTTCTCCATCCGAGAGTATCATACAGCCGTGTGGGACCGAAAATCAAAGTTGGCAATATGTGGGTGTTAATACATCTCTGCCTACCCTTTCAGGGATTTACAGGCGTGAATATTATGTACTAGCCTTCCGCCCGCGTGCATCTCGGTTAACGCGACCTTTGCTCATATCTTCGGTTCTACTCAACCGTTTGCGATCAAACAACCGTAAGATTTTAAGTCTGAGTAAGCCCTTTCTAATAAAAAAAACCGCATCAAAATCCGTCCAGTAGTTTTTGCGTCCATCGCGGACAAACAGACAAACAGACAGGAAATTCTAAAAAAATATTTTCGTGTTCAGTATCGTTAACATAACATAACCCAAGTATTTTTTTTAATATCTCCAATGTACAGACACGACCACTTTACAATTATATAATAGTACCTATAGATAGATGTATAGTAGCAGACGTCCAAGTGCTGGCACTAAGTTGGTGTATGGGTGCAACTAAATTCGATATTTCTAGCAGTGTTTTGTTGAGGCTTAGACGGCAGCCGCTTTACGGAAAATAGCGAAGTTTGGTCGTTTCATCTGACTGCAAGTAACCCCAATAGCATTTGGAAAAGGGATAAGGCCAATATGGAATTCTTCAAATATTTTTTAGGATCCATCAATATGGTTTTCTTCGCACCTGAAATAAAGTCTTCAGGAAAGAGGGTCACCATTACAGACTCAGCTTGACGGCCTCATCACATGCTTTTTCACGCTTTCAATGACCCGGGACTGTAGGAAGAAAAAACACGTGCGCTGGAAAATAATTCTAAGACTTTATTTGCCTAAAAACATGACACCAAGACTGGTGTATGCAATCGAGACCGATTACATATCAAATTAATTTCATAGAAGTATTACAACGTGATTGCATCCACGATATAACACCATGTTTATATAAACTCAGCAAAGTATTGATGTTTGTGCACGCATGTTGTTTTGGGCGAACAAATGAATAGGCAAGAGCGCACCGCGATCAGTCAACATGGCCGTCGTATGAAAAACATTGGATTATAAATATATAAGTGTTTTAACAACACCGTGAATACACCAGCGGGTGTTAGTAAACATTGCGCTGTTATTGAGTACAATGCGTAGGTTCCGCCGGCAGACGTCCATGTTAACAGCATACTGACCCATTTGTAAATGGCCGTGATTTGACGCCCTCGGAAGTGAAGACGGTAGAAGACGTGAGACTCTTGAATGATTGTTTTACCGGAAGATTTGGTACGAGTCTTATGGATGCGATTTTTTGGATGATGTATAAGAAGCTGATTACATTCAAAGCTTGCACTCTCTAGGCCTGTGTTCTAGAATCTGGCAAATCTGGCAATCTGTACTCAGATATATCGAGATTTAGAACTGAATGTCGTTCTAGATAGAATACGGGTCGAAGTTGGAGGAATGCATTTTTTTGAATGATAATGTGAGCTGATGGCGTCCAGTAGCGGTATTGCTATTGAATTTGGCGTATTTGAGCAAGTCAGCATTTCTTTCTTGAGTTTTTCTCCTCTTACCCTCCGGTATTCCATTGGAGGCGGTATGACTAGATATTTGTCATCCACGTAGCCTTATTGGGCCACCTTACACCCCGGCATCTAAACCCAAAAGCCGTGTGGTTTTAGTCGGTTCGAGTCCGACCAGTGGGCTGTTATCTACTGGCCATCTTGGGAGTGTTAACGGGAATTTTTCGCTCGAAAAACGTTCCTTCTTGAGATTTGCCCCTCTTATCGGGGCCCGGTGGAAGTGATACGACCAGATATTTGTTACCCACATAGCCCGTAGTGATACGAACTCCACAATTCTACGAAACAAAGTCCAGTTTATTTCTGTGCCTAGTATCTAAGCACTATAATAGCTGCGTGATATTCGTATACGCTTTGTCTATAAACAAAATAATGAAAGCTTTTTGTATTGGAAGAGTTCCAAAGAAAATGCTTTGTGCGGTCGCTTGACCCCGGTGGTTCTGGCTAACGTAAACGAAAAATAGTAAGACACTATTTATTTAATGTTCATTATTTACCGACTTCCAAAAAGAAAGTTCGCAAGTCAGTTGTTTGTAGGTCTAATTGATTAGGACCACAGATAATTTGATTTGGCCGCGGATAGAACCACGGATAAAAGAAATTGTTGTACTCAGCGATTGAACCACGGGCAGCAAACAGTATTTTCTTTAGGTTTGTGTCATGGAACTTCGTCACTTTTATAAACCAATGTGCATTTTATTTTCTAAAGGGTATGAGCAAACAACGTCCATAAGGCCAAGGACTAGCCTTCCGCCCGCGCGGATATCGGGTACCGCGACTTTTGTTCATACGTACTTACATCCGGCCTTACTGAACTGATTGCTATTAAATAAACTGCAGACCTTTAAAAAAATCAGTAGTTTTTGCGTTAATCACGGAAAAGAAGACAAACAGACAAGAATTCCAAAAAAATATATTTTCGTGTACAGTAGGTATCGTTTATAAATATAACACAAACCTGATTTTTTGTCATGTTATCTGTGCCCATACCAATTTTAGTCTTTTTAGTAACGAGCCAAAGATTTGCATTCGGAACAAAAACTATAGAAAAAAAAGCTTGTAAAATGGAAATGGAAAGTATTATTAAGTATGTTATCAAGGGTTTTGATAATAAAATAATGGGGACAATGCCGAAATTCTCGCTAAGCCGGACCTACCAAGTACTTCTGAGAAATCTTTTAGTTCAAGGATTTTTGGCGGCAACGTTGCTATATTGTTCAGTTCACGAAAGCTTGGCTTATTATCTAAATGGCGGCCATCACAGATAATTTATCGTTTGGGACTGTTCGTGGAAGTACGTTTATGATGGGTTTAGCTGCCAACTTATCATACTCCAGGCGTATCGATAGTTTTGTCTTTACTTTTAGGTAAATCACATGTTAGATGGCTGTACTTGGGTTTTTAGATGTACCTAACAACAAATTAAGAGTAATGTAGGCTTCATACTGTGTGAGCAGTTAATAGTAAATATACTCGTAACAATTATGCGTGACATTTTTTCGCCGTCATTGATGATGTAACTGTAAAATTAAATTTGCAGAGGATGTGTTGTGTAGTGTATCTTAAGAACGCACCCATCCGCAGACTGGTTACTATTGCTTCGCCTTACAGTGTGCAATGCGAACCTTCTTGGTCACCTATTAGTTACGAACCATAACAATGGCTCGCGGTATCTATTCTACTCTAATTTTATGGATGTACACGCTTTTGTCTACTTTAGGCGCCTAAGGTGGTCCTTAATTTTTTGCGTTTAGCGAGAATTCGGCTGATAATGTTACCAAGTCACGATTTGCTTACAAAGAGCATTGACCAATAGCTAAGGAAGAGATTTAATCATGATAGTTAATATGAAACACATCGTGAGATGATTTTGTCTGTAGTTTTTGCAATTGTAATCAGGTACCTATTTATAACACCCTGAAGCAGGCCAGGGCTGCGAGCTTGCCCCCTCTGTGGTAAAATGGGGACAACCGTGGTTCCTATACCAGAAGGGGCTGTTTCGAAGACAGAATTCGCCTTGGGTCAGGCAGAGTGCGAGGGAAATGCCATACGGCGCGGGCGTGTGGTTTTAGTCAGTTTGAGTCTGACATATCTGCCCCCGCTGGCCGGCCATACACCTACTTGTGGGCATTTCCGTACGAAAAAAAGGTATCTTTATGATCCGATTTCAAATATCTATTCTATTCTATAGGTCAAAACCGAGTAATACGAATCTATCTATGGTACCGTGCTACAGGGGGCCACTGGGGTCCAATCCCCACCGGACTCGTCCCCGGGACTGGGACCGTTCATAGTTTCATACAAAAGAGTATTGTACCTAACATTATAAATCAATGAACGCAGAAAATTAGTAGGTCTCTAGTCT
Source organism: Eilema depressum (assembly GCA_914767945.1). Classification (NCBI taxonomy): domain Eukaryota; kingdom Metazoa; phylum Arthropoda; class Insecta; order Lepidoptera; family Erebidae; genus Eilema; species Eilema depressum. The sequence goes on along the minus strand of OU612030.1, from coordinate 17,579,846 downwards.
TTAGTTTTCATTGCCAAGTTATTTTTCTCAGTTTCAACTGATGTAAAGTAGTAAACGTTTAGTGCTAGTGACCTAATATCTCACAGAAATTACGACAACAATTATTGTGTTGGCTGCATAAAAATACCAGGAAACCACTGACTCTGGTTTGCACACCTGTAGAGAATAGTACTTATATATATATCTATTATTTCTATGAACCTGGGTGCACCTCGCAATGTAGGTGGTCTAGATCGTTTTTTGTGTATGTTACATGTGGTAATTTTTTTCTGAAGTACTGGACATAATATTAGATGTGACAATATTAGACCTGACATGTGATGTGACCTATTAAAAAAATATAAAATAGACTTATTCGAAGTGTTGAAACTAGTGAATCAAAGTTGCAGTGTAAATGTACTGCCAAGGCACAAATCCTTAACATAATGAGATTTGTTATGATTGAGATTTTTATGAGGAGATAATGATTTTTTTAAATAAGTATTTTTTTCGGTTTCTTTATTAAATTTTATCTATTCAATTGGGCGTTACAGATTTCATAATCACTTTAACGTTTTGCAAAATTGGTGGACGAAACAATCAAAGTCAAAGTCAAAGTCTTTATTTCTCAAAATAGTGCAACATTGTTACAGCTTTTTGACGTCAAAAACTCCTTAAAACTAAGTTTACCACCGCTTCCTAAGCGCTAATGGAGAAGAAACGGCGCAACAAACTCCACTGCGGCAATCGTATGGAGTCATTGATATACCAAAACGTATATCAATGTATGGAGTTGACACACTAATATTTCCACCCTGTATCTATTTACCTGTGTATCTTTCCTGAAAAGGCAATCTGTTTACCCAGATACTCTGTTTGTGATCCACAAAACTAATGAAGAGATCTCGATACATTCAGTATATCTGAATTAATTAGAAGTGAACGACCTATAGCTCCAATCTCTTAATTATTTTGATTCCATGAAATTCAGACATCGATTTTTCCTTATAGTCTATTGGGTACCTATTGGTTTTCCCTTCATGTGAATGTTAGAGAAGAATTAACTAAACCCTATTTAGGTAATTTGACCGTGATGTAGGTACGGGGTGTTGACGTCATTAGTTGCATCACTGTAGAGACCTATGATCACATTTTACATTGAATTTAATAGTATACGATCCGCCCTAAATTGGCCTTCAACTAAGAAGTTCCATAATGAAATTAATTCGTAAAAAAATCGTAAAAAAGCATACCTACTAATGAGGTCATCTAAAAAATGGGAAATATGTTTCTTAATACTACATCTGCCTACCATTTTGAGTACCAAAAACATGCAAAATGCCAAATGTGGGTATTCAAAAGGGTACATTTTCGCCAAATATCCTGGATCTGACACCTACTAAACAGTAGGTAGTGCGTATACGCAGGGAAAGCCGCGGACAACAGATAGTACATTATGATTAATGTCATTGATATGTTGTATTTTAATTTGATTAAGAAAATTGACAGTTGAAGGTGAATCTATCGCGGGATCAATTTACAGAAATAAATATTATTGACATTTTGACGTTAATTCGTCTCTTGGCCGACATGTGTGACAATTTCTCAGAACTTTTTTTTAATTTAGGCACAGGCCGCACGGGTCACCTTCAACTCGAAGATGCACAGGTGCGCCCCTGCCGGGCAGCTGGACTAATGTTCGATACGTTCGGAAATTGGTTGGCGTGAGGCCAAGGAATACACGTGCCGGCCTGCGAGTAGTGACTATGCTTGGGTATTTTTGTGGGACAATATTTGATGTCAAGAAGTTTCTGGGATATAGAATGGCGCATAGAGTCCCAGCATGATCTTCGGGTCAGGACCAAAACAACCATACTCTGGCACAGGTTTTTCTCTTAGGATTGGTAGGTTAAACATTAGTGGCACTTGCATGGCTTCCTTGGAGAGCTCCCGCATCATATAGGCTATTACGCGTCATAGTGCTAGCACTGGTTGGCAGGGAGAGTGAGTGGAATCGCCTTTTTGCGAAGTAGTGATGTGCGTTAGAGAGGAATCGGAACGGGAGAATATATATTATATTGCACTCTCCCGTGCCACAGAAGATACATCGAGCGGAAATCACAGAATGATCTTCCTCGTCTATGAGTTCTAGCTGAAGCAGGCCCAGTCAGTACACTTCAGCTAAACTTATTTAAGACCACACAAAATGATAAAAAAATTCACATAACTTATCTTGGCAGGGTAGAATATGTTATTAAATGGTATAAAACATTTAACCATTGCATTTTGATAAATAACATACTACAAAATGTATCTAAGTATGTTTATCCGCATTCTAGAACCCATAACACAATCTAGTTAAGCTATCCTTACTTTGGGTCTAGATAGCGTTGTGTAGAATATCCTACAATATTTATTATTATTTATTTATTATTATTACTCATTACATTTTTTTTACTAAATGGTGCAAACTTATTCTAGGTCACTCAAAACTTAAAAAAAAGAGAATACAGTTATTACATTTTTAAAAGCCCTGTGTAATTTGAACTGCTGGCAACATAATGATCGTCTCGCACAGATTATAAATCACGAAGATTCATTGCACCATTGTGCTGACACCAAACTCTCTAATAATAAACGCATTATGCAATGTAATAGATTTCATGCGTACACGAGCTATTTCTGTCACATAAACTAACTTGAAAAATGTCCGCTCATTTTTATTTGTCGACATGATAAAATACAGTAGTTTAACATATTTGAGCGGGGGCGATGCACCGGCATTGTTCTGACATTGAGGTGACAGATAAAGAAAACCTCCAATGTTACTGGCACAGACTAAAGAATACTTAGATTAGCTTTACTTGGTGGTTGTTAGTTTCAATATCTATGAATGTGGGCTAAATTTAAATTACAAAATTTATTCCCGCCTCACCTAGAAATTGGGACATCTTTTTTGTTGTAAATAGCTTCAGCTGTAAGCAATTACAAAACACAATTTGATAGGATTTAAAATAAGGTCAATACAATTAAATAGGTACTACCACTATTCATTCAGCTATATACGTAGATACAATTTTTATCCTACAGAAAAACCCTACAAACCTACCTAACCACCTAACCTTATTTTTTCCTACCTATAAATGACATTACTGTAGGTACTTAAAACTATGTTAACTGGCTACAAATTGTCTATATTCGCAAACCATTGCTTGCTAATATCACGTAACTTAAAATCCAATGCAAAGCCACCGGGCATTGGAACAGAAATATATCAAAACCTATTCTTATTAAGAGAGAGACTTACATTGAAAGTTAAACTCAAAAGGAAAAATAATAATAATCCCTACTAATATTATAAATGTGAAAGTAACTCTGTCTGTCTGTCTGTTTGTCTGTCTGTGTCTCGCTTTCACGCCCAAACCACTGAACTGATTTTGATGAAATTTGGTATAGGGGTAGATTAGACCTCGAGAAAGGACATAGGCTATGTTTGGTCGCGATAACCGACATCCACGCGGGCGGAGCCGCGGGCAAAAGCTAGTTATTATAATAAAGTAGTGTTTACAAAAGGGTCATTAGTCATGTACGCGGTTCTTTACGATCACGCGATTCCCTGGGAAGTACTACGGGAAATTTTCATTCATGAATTGCACAATAATAAGAACTTATGAAGGTATGGTTTCATTCATTAATTCTTTAACTGTCTGCCTGTTTATAACTGTTATGTACCTAACCTACGACCAGACGGGTTATCCCTACTTCCCTACTAATATTATAAATGCGAAAGTAACTCTGTCTGTCTGTCTGTCTGTCTGTCTCACTTTTACGACTAAACCGCTGAACCGATTTTGATGAAATTTGGTATAGAGGTAGGTTAGACCTTGAGAAAGGACATAGGCTATGTTTGGTCGCGATAACCGACATCCACGCGGGTGGAGCCGCGGGCAAAAGCTAGTCTACTATATAAAAAAAAGTCGGGTTTTCCTTCCTGACGCTATAACTCCAGAGCGCACGAACCGATTTGGCTAATTTTAGTCTTGAAATATTCGTGGGTGTCCAGGGAAGGTTTATAGGTGCAGCGGGAACGGGAAAAATATGGCGGTACGAAGTTCGCCGGGACAGCTAGTTTAGAATAAACATTGTGTCGCGTAATACTTTCTGAAGTTTACGCGAATATCACTCATTGACATAAAATCAATTTTTAACGGATTCTATCGCGATTTATTAGTTATTAGGTATTTATTTTTAGCCCGACCTTATTATTTATTTATTTATTATTTATTTCATATTATTTATGCTCAATTGTTTTATTTGTAGACATGACATCGGCGCCTATATACCCACATGATTTTAAAAAATTGTTAACATCATTTTATAATATTAAATACTAACATAGTTATAGGCCAACATACTAACTAATTATGGATGATTTTATCTGAAATAAATCTCTTATTATTATTATTATTATTAATGGACAGCGCCGCGTGGTTCCCGGCTGAGTAGAATTTGGGCCACCCCATCTCCTCTCATGCGGTGTCGTACAAAGCGACTAAGGGATAGGGCTGTTTAACATCAGACAGATTATACAGTCCACAGCATATACATACATGGCTCGAGTCAACAATAGTGCCCGGAAAACAGCACTAGGCTCACCCCCTATTACGTGGGACCTAATACAATGATTGGTGAAATGTGGATGTTAATTCACCTCTGCCTAAAAAGGCGTGATTGTATGTATGTATGTATGTTAATGGGCAACTACCATCTCTAATCACCCAGCTGTCATGGCTGCTAAAAGTAAATAATCCATATCCATATTATTATCCATATCCATATTATTATCCACATCCATACTAATATTATAAATGCGAAAGTAACTCTGTCCGTCTGTCTGTCTGTCTGTCTGTCTGTCTGTCTGTTCGCTTTCACGCCTAAACCGCTGAACCGATTTTGATGAAATTTGGTATAGGGGTAGTTTAGATCTTGAGAAAGGACATAGGCTATGTTTGGTCGCAATAACCGACATCCACGCGGGCGGAGCCGCGGGCAACCGCTAGTAATAAATAAATCGCGATAAAATTCGTTAAAAGTGGTTTTATTTCAATTGTGTCAGAGCTTCTAGATGAGGAGGAAACATAAGGGACAAATTATTTGTGTCAAATCTTAGTTGGAGTTAATATCAATTTATTATTATTAATATACTTATAATAATAATAAATTTATATTACCAAGCATACAAATAATAATTTTATAATCATTGTCTCCCGTTTCCTCGTTTGTTTGTTGGAGCCATCAAATAGTGCGGTACTTAACTTTAACAAAAACTAACAACGCGTGACAAAACAACGCTTTTCCTGTTTATGTGAATATGTTGCTACTATTATTATTACAATATCATTATTATTAATTATAAATAATTATTTCAGTGTCCCTAGCGACAAACAACAACACCATAAACAGAAAGAGATTAATAAGTCCGAAAAGTATTTTATGTATGTGTATGTAGGCCTATGATGGTTTATACATGTATTTGTATATGTATGTAATACCTTTTATCTACTGGCGGTTAATGGTGAAAAAGTTTTAGGAGTACCTAAAGTAAAGAACGAATTCTGCCCCCCTAGACAAGTCAATGTGGCAATTCGTTGTTTGGCGTATGATGGAATAGAATGCCAAATGTATGGGATTTGACGTATATGACAGGCGTCAACGAATGTCAAAAACGTCATTCTATTCCGTCTGTCTGTCACGGTTTCACGCTACTAGAAGTATACTTTTCTATACTTCTATGATTATGTACTTCTGTCCCACATACTAATAGATGATGTTTATAATCTTTGACCCTCGAATACTCAATCAGTATTCAAATATAATTCTGTTTTAGTATTTCACTTTAAAGGTGACAGTGATAGCATTTGATTGATATTTTGAAGCATTTATTATACTAACTATTCAAATCGATTTAGAAAGGAAAAAAGAATCGACTTTGGGCGGGACTCGAACCCGCGATCTTTCCCTTACAGGGGTAATGCTCTGTGGGGTGAGCACGAGCAACTGTCGGAATCGTAGATATCGTAAACGTAGCGAGAGCTCTCGTTACGTTTACGATACGATTACGCCACTCTTTTTCCTTTCTAAAGTGATAGCATTATCCAAAGTCGTTGTTTTTCAGTGAGAATTCAGCCACTGGCGTATAAATGAAATTGCCCTTTTTTAATTACAGGAAATTCGGACAATGGTAACCTAACTTCATTATCGCTTGGCTAGGGCTTACGAAGATCTCCGGGGCCCAAATTAACCTCACTAGCAAGGCGGTAGGTATACCTGCTGAATACAGCTTTCATTCCTCCCATAACAGCGAAAATCTCGGCAATGAGTTCACCTCCTATTATGTTGGACCAGTCCATACACCTCTGCTTACCCCTTCGGGGATTTACAAGCGTGAATATACTCGTATGTATTTTGCGGCCAAAATATACCATATTGATATGGAGCATTGGGAGAGCGGACCATGGGCTTAGTCCGGGTCACGGAAGACAGAATATGTCCGGGTAGATTGCAGGAACGGGATAAGAATTCCACGCAAGCGGAGCCGCGAGAAAATGTTAGTGAATAATAATTTCAGTCTTATATGGAAAAGTGTAAAAACAATTGTAAAAGAAAAACCTTTTCAATTATAAACTGACCTAAATTGTAACAGTAAATCAGTCTAATCAGTGTTGGCTCGGAACCTGCGCGAACGCAGCCCTTTGTTCTATTGGACAAAGAGTTTGATACAACGACGTGCGCCCGAGCACGTGTCGATGTCGCGGGCAAACGTTTATGCACACACATGTACAGTACACCATGTACTTATACACACACAAGTGTTAAGAGTGTTAAGTCAGTTATAGACACCGTATGGTTTTAATCGGTTTGACATCGGCATAGCCCACAGATAACGTAAGAAGGTATGATCCGTGACGTAATCTTTTTTTTATAGTAGTTAGGTTGCAGACAAGCACACAGCTCATCTGATGGAAAGATGGTTACCGTGGCCTATGGACGAGTGCAACACCAGGAGAGTCACATTTGTGCTGCCGACCCTGTAAGAACACAGAGGTTCTGTGCCGTGGCCCGTGAGCGCAGAAGACAAGCAGGACAAGCTTTTGTTTTCCTACTGACAGCACAAAACCTCTCCAGTGAGTTTTGTCAACGAAGCTCCCAATTCCAATTATTGTGAATTTAAAATTAGAGAAAAAGAAAGGACAGACAATTTACTAAACTATTTAGTTTTATACACACACTAATGTAATGTAGTGTAAGTAGAACGTCACTGTTGCAAACTCACACATTTAAACAATGTCATTGTACTTGAACTAAAGAAGACACCCACACACGGACGTCCGCACGTGCATTTGTAATTAAACCTTTTGTGAGCGATGAAATATGACGAAATTAAACAAATGAAATACAAGTAAGACAGCTATAATTAGGTACATGAACTTCAGACGAACAAAGAACACAACAAAAAATGGGAGTTGGTGACTATGTGTCAAGCATTTTATCTTTTCCCTTCGTCAAGCAAGCACAGGTTTTTTTGTCGTGGTATAAATTTCAGGAGGACAGGGGACAGACAGCATATTATGGGTCCTATAAAGGAGTTGTTTTTACTTTACATACATACATACATACAATCACGCCTTTATCCCCGGAGGGTTAGGCAGAGGTGATTTAACACCCATATTTCACCAATCATTGTATTAGGTCCCACGTAATAGGGGGTGAGCCTATTGCCGTATTCTGGGCACTATTGTTGACTCGAGCCATGTATAGGCTGAGCCTGCGCTGTATATATCTGTCTGATATTAAACAGCCCTATCCCTGCCCTCCTGCCTCCCCTATGGGGTGGCTCAAATTCTACTCAGCCGGGTACTTTAGAGGTACAAAATACTAAAAATTTGCAAAGAGCACATGCGATAGCGATATTTTATGATCGGCTAACCTACTTTGAAAGGTCACTCTTGCGATATATCTAATGATTCTAAAATGGTGGTCCCTTCCTTGTCTGTTTCGACGAACCCTGCATATATCGATGAACCTTCCATATTTTGTCGCTCGCTTCTTTTTGCAGAACACAAATATGGGGCTGAAGATGTAACTACAGGAATTCCACTAAGATCTTCGGGGCCAGATAGAAGAACAGGACCTAAAATTGTTAGTAGGTAATGAAGAATAATTTAAGACAATTTGCCATAATTTGTCAAATAGCTCATTGTTATTATACAGTATACACCATTAGATATGAATTTTGATACTGACTGTACCGGAGCAATTTTACGACTGCGTAGATTTTTATCGTCGTGAAAAATGGACGTCAACATGACTGTTAATGTTTCGAACCAACAATGCCAAAATCAAACTAGTTTTTTTTAAAAAAAAAGCTCGCTTTAAAGTAGAGCAAATTCTTGAAATGTATCATACTGTGAAAATCATAACCTTACTGGATTATGGTGATTAAGGGGATTTGAATCGGAAAGTACTTAACTTATTTTCTTTAAGTGAAAACTCCCTCGGGTTTCACTTCACTGCAGTCTGCAGTCAAGGATACGTCTCGTTGCGTCAGTCTGATGATGACTGATTGCCCAATTGCGTCCAAAATTCGCACTTTGGGGCCCGAGGTCTGCTTATCGGCTTTACCAGGAAGTACTGCCGTTTGACCTCATAATGCTCAGAAGAAAACCTGCACAAGAGCCGTGTCTGTTGATTGATATATCGTTTTTTCCAGGAGGTACTGCCGAGTGACCTCCCAATCATGAGGGGGAAACCTCCACAGGGCCTTAGCTGTCGATTGGTATATCGGCTTTTTCAGAAGGTACTACTGTGTGACCATCAATCCTGAGAGGAAATCCTGCAGAAGAGCCTTGTCTGTTGACTAGTATATCGGCTTTTTCAGGAGATACTGCCCTGTGACCTCCCAATCCTGAGAGGAAAACCTATACAAAAACCTTATCTTTTGTTTAGCAGATGTACCTACGTGTAGGTGGAGGTTGGCAAGGTCCTGTACACCCATTTGCGTCACAGTATCCTGTCCAGCTCCAAACCATCGCTGCTAACTCTGCAGGTCATCGTTCTAAAAAACATAAATAACGCTAATGCTGTCCATTCACAATCTTGGCAGCATTCATCACGCAAATAAATTGAAATGCTAATTAATTCCTTGGCCGCGGTTCAATTCGTGCGTACCTTATAGAGATTAAACATATCTACATACGTACAGCACTTAATATACCTAATACTTCCACATAAAATGTTACTACATACGAGTATAATGATAGTGGTGATGATGAAGGTATGTTTCCGTAGCCGACCGCATACGACAACTGCGGACGCATGCAGCACATACAGCGTATCCATTACTTGTCAAACTCCGATACGGATAAAGCGGATCATTGAAAAGCCGCAATGAACTACGTGCATGTGCTACGTGCGTCGACAGTTGTCGTATGCGATCGGCTATGGAATCATATCTTGATGATGACGATGTTAACAACAAAAACGGGTTTAAGTAAGAGAGCATCAAGGCAGTGGTGTTTTTTAATACCACTTAGGTGGCAGACAAGCACATGGTCCGCCTGAAGGAAAGTGGTTACCGTGGCCTATGGACGAGTGAAGCACCAGGGGAGTCACACTCGTGCTGCCGACCCTGTAAGAACAGAGAGATTCTGTGCCGTCAGCGCAGAAGATAAGTGAACAAGCCTTTGGTCTTCCCACTGACAGCACAAAATCTCTCCAGTGAGCTCTGACTATCCTACTCACCGCCAGGAACACAACAGGTTATATAGCCGCAGTATTCTGTAGGGCGGAGTTAATTTCCCACGTTCCTAAAATTAGTTTGGTGCTCGTGCGCTTGAAATTGCCTCATATAAGCTGGCAATTTTGGTGGCGTCGAGGCAGCACCGGGTTTTCAAATTTATTTAGGTGGTGCAAAAACTGTAGAGCACTTTGTTTATGGGCTGTATATTTACTGTCAGGTGGCAAACAGCCCTATGTCTTTAGTCGCCTTTTACGAGATCCACGGGAAGAAATGTGGTGTCCCTATTCTATTCCACCGGGAACCAACAGAGCAACGGCGACCCAACATCAGATTACATAAGTGACGTATTTTTGTTTATCATGATATAACCCGCGCCACGTATCTTGGCCCTAAATCGTAAGACATACGAGGCTCTGGCACCCGCGGATTGCTTTGTAATAGTCTACGCTTGGTGAATTTGAGTTCGTCTACCGCAGTAGCATCCCGTGCTATCCTCAAAAGACACCCAAGAAATGTGTACGGCGCGTATAGGGCACATTTTGAGCACATTATAGTTCCAAGATACGTGGCGCGGGTTATATGACATGTTATTTGAGAGTTTTATTATTTGATATTTGACTGTGAATACTAAATTAATCGTGAATTTATTGCGCTCTTATCAATTGTTGGTACGTGCGCAAAAGCATATGTTGAATCGCTATACATTAACATACATCAGTCACGCCTCTTGCCCGATACGGTGGGTAGGGATCACATGTTTCTACATGCTCCAATCCTGGTATACTACACACCTTCTGCTTTTTTACTTTCATATCATCATCCTCCTACCCTATCCCAAGTTTATTTGGGGTCGGCGCAACATGTGCGCTTTTTCCATTCATCTCTATTTGCAGTCATCTCAACATTCACTCCTTTCTTAACCATATCATCTTTCACACAGTCCATCCACCTCCTTTTAGGTCTCCCTCTCCTCTTGCAGCCATCCACTTCCATAGTTAATGCCTTCCTTACGATATTACTTTCATCCCTACGCATTACATGTCCGAACCAAGACTAACGATTTCCTCGAAGCTTCTCCGTGATCGGTGCTACTTTCAAACTTCCCCTTTTTTACTTTCATTGTTCCAATACTGCTCACTGGTTGCAGCATCATCATCACTACATATTATAAAACAAAGTCGCTGTCGCTGTCTGTCCGTCCCTATGTATGCCTAAATCTTCAAAACTACGCAACGAACTTTGAAGCGGTTTTTTTAATAGATAGAGTGATTCAAGAGGAAGGTTTATATGTAGGATACCTACATGCATAATATTGTAGAGAAACAGTGATAAATCGGGATCAGAATACCACGCGGGCGGAAAATATGGCGGTACGAAGTTCGTCGGGACCAAAGATATTATATATAAAAAGAAGTAGATTCGTTATTGCGCGAAAATCGTGAAGATTCGAAAACGAGTCAATTGGAACGTTTGCCTCTAGTACCGCGTGCCGAGCGGCGCCGGCCGGACGTTGAGCGGAAGCATCAGTGACTTATAAAAATAACGAAAATGGCATCGTATGTTTATAGACACTGCACGAACTATTACTCTAAAGTTAATACATCAAAAGGGATTTCATATCACATGGAAATAATACATATTTCGACTGATAAAGACCAAATTTCTGACTTTCATAATATTCAAGTTAAAATTGTTAAAAAGAGACAGTATGATATAATTTGGTGCGTGAGGACAAGGACGTGTGTGATCCGAACATAGATTAAAGTACAGATGAGAATATCGTAGGCATTAAACTCACTACATACTACCTCCCAATTTTAATTTGTTGTTTTTTATAATTGCCTACTAATACTATGTGGTTCAAGTAAGTTAATAAGTGCGAACTTCACTTCACTGGCAAGTATCTACTTAGGTAAGTACCTACTTGTTAAAATTTGTAGGTACTATTGGCAGCAACAAAATAATGAAATAGAATAAACATACCTAGCTTTTTATACTTAACTAGCTGCCCCGGCGAACTTCGTACCGCCATATTTTCGGCCCGCGTGGTATTCAAATCCCGTTCCCGCTGCACCCTTATCACTTAGGGGGATGAAAAATAGATGTTGGCCGATTCTCATAGATACCGGATAAGCACAAAAAATTTCATCAAAATCGGTCGAGCCGTTTCGGAGGAGTTCGATTACGCACCCCGTGACAGAAGAATTTTATATATTAGAAGATACAATAACAATGACAAACAAACATCTTTGTCTAAACAAAATTACGCAATTATCTCAAACTTCACTTTACTGGCAAGTACCTACTTAGGTACTTGTTAAAATTGTACTACTGACAGCAACAAAATAATGAAATTTAAAAATTATACCTAGCTTTTTCATAATACATTAACAAAGTTAAACAAACATCTTTGTCTAAACAAAATTAGGCAATAAACTCAATTCAGAGAGCTCTGTACCTTCTTTTTCAATAATTTTGTTAGCCTATGTCACCGACTAGCAACCGCACTGTGATTGGTACATTGTTATCATTAAAGTCCAAGTGACAAACAATAGCTGTCTTCTTCTTTTATATTGTATTTTTCATGTCCTCTCTTTTCAATCCATTGGTTATGTAGGGAAGTGTAGATGAATTAAAAATGTGTGTGTGTGAGTTCGGCACATTTTTCTACGTTGATTTGTAAGCATATGACATGTCTATGTTATGAAATGTCTTTGGTCGGGACAGCTAGTTTTTTTTAAAACGTTCCTGATCTAATTGACAATCAAGTCAGTAGTTCAAGTCAGTGGTTCAAGTCATCGGTTTAATACACAGATTCAAGTCAAGTGATAGAATGTTGACCTTTTCCATTTAAATTTATATTTGTAGGTACATATATAAAATTGGAAGTACTTTTGCTACACAACGCTTTAATACGGTTCTGTTTGCTTATAAGTACAAAAATTCGACGCAGTTTCTGTTATTTATGCTATTTATAGCTACAGTTGAAGATGTATTTCGAAGTAACGCGTTAATTATTCTATTTGTGAACGTAAACATTACACTATTAGAAACGATACCTGGCTAATGCTAATAATAAGTATACACTGTTCAGGAGAATACCAGTAGGAACACTATTTCGTTGCAAATATTTATCCGAGAAGTTTAATCTTTTTTCATCATCATTCAACCCTTATTTTCTTCCTTTTCGTTACGATTCTGCGTGTGCACGTGAGTGTCCTTAATAATTTCATTCTCGATTCATTTTTTACTATAATTACTTGTACGGACTGAGTGGGGGCGTCAAAACTCCCGTGATCTATCTAGGAAGATAAAAGAAAGAATTTTTGAAAATTTCACCCGTGAGGTGTGTAGGGTAGCCAGAGCTCACTGGAGTGGTTTTGTACTGTCAGTAGGGAAACCTAAGGCTTGTCCTACTTATCTTTTGCGCTGACGGCACAGAATCTCTCTGTTCTTACAGGGTCGGCAGCACGAGTGTGACTCCCCTGGTGTTGCACTCGCCCATAGGACACGGTAACCACTTACCATCAGGTGGGCCGTGTGCTTGTCTGCGGCCTAAGTGGTATAATAAAAAAAAAACATTTTTTCCATGCGGAGCCAGGTCTAACCGCTACCAGTTGAATTCCCAAAACTGTAACAAATAAAAAAACTTATAAGTACATCAAGTATCTGTGGTGAATTGTACCTATTTGCTAGTTATTTGAATAAAGAAATCAGTCTATGGTCTACCTGCCTTTCCTTCACAACATGGTGACAGCGGTCTCGAAAATTAATTTTATTTACAGTTTAATAGATATTATTTGTGCGTTTATTTGTTATATTCATCTGCAAAAGTAATTAGGAAAATTGATAATACATAATGGAACATGCACGGCCGCCATCAGAATTGTATCTTGAAGGCGGGCCGGCAACCCGCGCTGAGGCATGGCGTCGGTGGTATCGACAATTTACGGTTTTTTTGAAAGCATCAGGTGTATACAAGGAGTCAGCGGATATTCAAGCAAGTTTGTTGGTGAATCTTATTGGCGCAGAAGGATATGACATTTTCACAACTTTCAAGTTCGTTAATGAGAGTGATCGTGAAAATCTCGATTCATTGGTGATGAAATTCAATGAATATTTTGGTACTAAACAAAACACCACCATGGCTCGTTTTAAGTTCTTCACAAGAAATCAGGAAAATGGAGAATCCATAGATGAGTACGTAACGGCTTTGAAAATTTTGTCTCAACAGTGTGAGTTCGAGCATTTGGAGGAAGGGCTCATACGTGACCGTATAGTTTGTGGCGTAATTGAAGGTAAGCTACGCGACCGATTGCTTAGAGCCGACGATCTTACTCTCGAACGAGCGGTTAAAATATGTCAGGCGAATGAAATGTCCACTGAAGAGAAGAGGCAGATAGAGGAGACCAAGGCGGTATGTAGCACGAGCGCGTCGTCTGCAGCGGTAGATGTAGTACACGGCGGCAGGCCAGGTGGTACGCAGCGGGCCGCAAGCACCGGCGGAGCAGGCCGCGGTGGCTGGGGGCCGCCGCGGGTCCGACTGCAGCAGCGGCATAAGGGCGCAGTACGAGGAGCTGGGGCCCGGGAGATGGCGCAGGGTGTGGCGGTCAAGCGTGCGTGTCGTCCGTGTATGCGTGTACAGTGCGATAATGACCATAGTTGTCCGGCTAGAAATGCACAATGTTATTGGTGCAAGGAAATAGGTCATTTCAAAAATTCGTGTCCAAAATTAAAAAGCAAAGTCTACCAAATAGACGAGGATGTTGAAAGTGACACGGAATTGTATTTCGTGTCTACGGTGGATGGTCCCAATGCCAGTAAGGACTCTAATAAATGGTATGAGACTTTGATCCTATCGCATAGTAGTTTGAAAGTAACTTTTAAATTAGATACAGGTTCAGACTTGAATGTTTTGTCTTTGCAAAAATATTGTACGCTAGGTCTTAATATATCTAGTTTATATAACAACAGGGTGAATTTCCCAAATGGCTTTTTTTTTTGTCTTCGGTGAAATTAGTATTTGAAAAAAGGAATATTGTTCTGAATTATTTTTTGTAGTATTCAATAGGTTGTTAATGAGTTGTGGCAAAAATATATTTAGGCTAGGACTATATATAAAGGTAGAAATAAATACATAAACCTCTATTTTCTTCAAATCGGTGCTGTCCCTCTACTTTTTTTACAAACAAAAAAGCTTATACACTAATAAAAATAAGTAAATTAAGTATAATAAATTATTCTATTTCATAGAATATTAGTTTTATTATTAATTTAAGTCATATTTTATTATATAATTAACGAATATTATTACTGAGAGGCACAAACGTACTTGTCCTGCGAAATGTTCTCAAATCGGTGACCAAAAGTAATTTACACATAACTTTATATCGACGAGTCCGACAGTGTCCCCACCTCAATTTTATTTCTCTCGTTAGTGCCTGCTAGTGCGCAGTCAGGACGGACGTATGTTAAATCACTGCATATTCCCGCCAATAATATAAGTACGCCATTTTAGTTGCTCCCGGACAATTATTTTATAGTATCGGTGGTGGCATCTTTCTAGTGTAGTAAGCAGTTTTATTATTGTTTTTTGGTTCTAATAGAGGTAGAAAGTGAATTAGCTTCATTGATTGTTATTGAATTTAACCTAGATATTATGCATTTTTTCTAATATTCTAAAAAGTGTGAAATTTCTCACGTCGGTGTTCGCATATCGGTGTAATCGGTGGTCTTTATAACCACGGATATGATAATTTACACCGAAAATGATAAGAAAAGACGAATCGGTGTCTTACACCTAATATCGGTGTTTTGATTCATGATCAATGCACAGTTTTGTCACATCGGTGGATTGCTTTATCATATCGGTAGATATTTTTTCATCTCGGTGAGTCGTTTTATCATATCGGTTGATCCCGTGCGATTTCGTTAAGTATTTAAAGGAAAAATGGAACATACAAGAACATACATATAAACACATACATACATAGGGGGGACTTCAATGTCAAAGTGGGAATACAAGAACGCGACGAGAAGAAAATCGGATCATAAGGAGTGATATGCAGAAATCGCAGGGGGCAAATGCTAGTCAGCTTCCTCGAGTCACAGGCATCTCTTCTTAATGAATAGTTTCTTTAAGAAAATACCCCACAAGCAGTGGACTATAATAAGGAACGATATAGACTTTTTTCATAATGGTACTTAAGCACATATTCAGAGATCAACAAGTGTGATCAAAAAGTTTAATACTGGAAGCGATTACCGACTTATCTGAGGCTCTCTAAATATCAAGATTCCGAATGATAAGGTCAGCCCTCCCACCTACGCCGCTCCAAGTAGCTCTAGGGTCGCAATACTGGAAACCTCTAGGGAGGCATTGACGGGAAGGCCGACTAGTGGTCAAACCATTGCATTGTGGGGCTCCAATCCTGAAAGAGCTAGCAAGCCTCTTTAATTCCGTCATCCCGCAAGGGCTAACACCTAGGGCATGGAGCGGGAGTGCGGTGGTACTGTTCTTCAAAAAAGGTGACAAGACCTTGCTGAAGAACGCAGGCCATCTCACTCCTGAGTTATGTCTACAAGTTGTTCTCGAGAGTCGTCACAAATCGCCTCGCAGGTAAGCTCGACGAGTTCCATCCACCTGAGCAAGTCGGGTTTTGAAAAGACCATAGTACCGTGGACCACATCCATATACTGTTTGGCAGATGTAGAAAAGACTCAGGAGTACAACCAGCCGCTGTGTATGGCGTTTGTGGACTACGGAAAAGCCTTCGACTCTATCGAAATCTGGGCAGTGCTGGATGCGCTGCAGCGGTGCCGCCTCGATTGCACATCGAGGTGCTGAGATGCTTGTATTACACTGTCGAAGAAGAAGACAAAACCCATTAGCCTCCAACGTGGAGTGAGACTGGGAGATGTTATATCTCCCAAACTATTTACCAACGCATTGGAGGACGTCTTTAAGACTCTGGGCTGGACTGGGCGGGGTATCAACATCAACGGTGAGTACATCTCGCACCCTTGGTTCGCCGGCGACATCATAATAGTTGCGGAGTCGCTGGAACAACTGGGCAAAATGATGCACAGCTTGAATGGAGCTTCTCGACAAGTCGGCCTCAGTGTAAACTTGGATAAAACCAAGATACATAATCTTGGTTTTATCCAAAACGAACATGTTGTACCGAGAGCAATTGCCATCGAAGGAACGACACTCGAAGTTGTTCAAAAATAGGCATATCTATCTGGGGCAGGTTATTCAGCTCGGTAAAAACAACTTCGAGAAAGAAGAAGCCAGAACAATCCAACTGGAGTGGGCAGCATTTGGCAAATTACGTCGGGTCTTCTCCTCCCCCTTGCCGCAATGCCTTAAACAAAGGTTTTCCGACCAGTGCGTTCTGCCTGTTATGACTTACGGTGCCGAAACGTGGCCACTGAAGGTGGGGTTAGTCCGTGACCTAAAAATCGCACAGCGGGCTATGGGAGCAAGCTATGCTTGGAGTTTCTTTGATGGATAGAATTAGAAACGAGGTCATCCGACATTACAACCAAAGTTACCGACATAGCTCGCAGAATAAGCAAGCTGAAGTGGCAGTGGGCTGGCCACATCTGCCGATGGACTGATTGCCGTTGGAACAGACGAGTCCTAGAGTGGAGACTGCGAGGAGTAAGACGGAAGGTGAGACACCCCCTGGCCAGGTGGACTGACGACCTACGAAAGGTGGCTGGGAAGGACTGGATGCGGAAGGCGGAGGATCAGCAAACGTGGCGCATATTGGGAGAGGCCTATGACCAGCAGTGGACTGCAATAGGCTAATTGATTGATTTGTGTTACCAGCTTATAAACGTTCTTTTTTAAATTAATTATATATTATAAAAAAAGAATAGAAGAAAGTAAATATAATAAAATAGGTACCTATATAATTTCAAAAAATATAATATTTTCATTGGATCTTCAAGAACTCTATTGTCGTCGGATATGATCTTCTTCAGGTCAGGCATTCAGTTTTAAGTCACTCTTGTAAAAATAAGGCACCTACTATGTATTTCCTTTTTGATGTTCAAAGGTGGATAGATTATATCATTTCGGTGAATATTTTATCATAATGGTGGATATGTATATAATTTCGGTGGATAAACTTATCAAATCGGTGTACAGAAAAAACAATCGGTGCGGGTTTGTCATGTCGGTGGAAACCAAAATTAAAACTGAATTTTCTCCATAATCTTAAATGATACGTTGATGATATTAAATTTGGGGATACATGATTATCACAAAGATTACATAAAACCTTAAAAATATACAAAAAACATGTAAATGAAAAAGTTCACCGATATGATAAAAAAAATGGCATTTGTTGAAATTCACCCAACAACATTAGAGCTCAATCATTTTGTGGCAACTTTATTCCTATTGTTGGTTCATGTCTTATAGACTGGATATATAAAAATACTGTGTACACATTACGATTTGTTGTTACTGAGAATGAATGTCAAAGTGTACTTGGCAAGTACGCGTGTGAGGAACTAGGTTTGGTTAAGCGCGTATTTTCCTTACATATTGATGAATATAGTGATCTTTTTCGTGGATTGGGTAAACTAGAGGGTAAATATAAGATTATAACGATGCAGGGCGCGCAACCGTCAGTCTGCCCAGTACGTAAAATACCTATGGGTGTGCGGGACAAATTGCGGGATGAGTTAAAACGAATGGAGAAAATAGGAGTTATTAGAAAGGTAACGCACCCCACACCATGGGTAAATGCTATAGTAGTCGCGGCTAAAAAGGATGGCACTATCCGTGTGTGCTTAGATCCTCGCCCACTGAACAAGGTAGTGTGCCGCGCCCACTACCCGTTACCGACGCTCACGGAGATTGCTACTAAGCTAGAAGGGGCACGATACTTTAGCAAGTTAGATGCAAGGTCTGGATTTTGGATGGTCCAAATTGATGATGAGAGTGCAGATTTATGTACTTTTGGAACGCCATTTGGCAGGTATCAGTTCTTGCGCTTACCTTATGGGGTCAATTGCGCATCGGAAGTATTTCATGCCAAAATACGGCAAATACTGGAGGATTTAGATGGGGTAGAATCATTTATTGATGATATTATTGTGTGGGGATCTTCTATTACCCAACACAACGAGAGGTTGAAAGTTTTGCTGGACAGAGCAAGACAGGCAGGTATTAAGTTCAATAGAGACAAGTGTGAGTTTTGTGTGGAAAGTGTAAGTTATCTAGGCCACACCTTTAGCTCTCAGGGTATGCAAATAGATAGAAATAAATTAAAGGCTATTATTGATATGCCGTGCCCAAATGATAGGGCATCATTAGAACGCTTTTTAGGTATGGTGAATTATTTGTCAAAATTTATTCCGCAATATTCAGAACAAACATCGCAATTACGCACTCTTTTAAAAAAGAATTCTATTTGGTATTGGGATGAAATGCATGAGGCGGCAATACAGCGGTTAAAACAGTCACTGTGCGTTGCGCCCGTGTTATCATTATATTCAACACGGGAACCGGTGTTATTATCTGTTGATGCCAGCGCTAGTGCACTCGGCGCAGTCTTACTGCAGGCTGGCCGGCCGGTCGAGTTTGCGTCCTCAACACTAACAGAGACTCAGTGTAGATATGCGCAAATTGAGAAAGAGTTGCTGGCAATAGTGTTTGCATTAGAACGGTTTCATCAATACGTTTATGGTAGAAAGGATATCACTGTTGAGACCGATCACAAGCCATTAGAGGCGCTGTTTAATAAACCTTTAAATTCAGTCCCTGCTAGATTGCAACGTATGATGTTACGCATTCAAGCATACGATTTTAAAGTTATTTATAAACCTGGTAAATATATGTATGTAGCGGATACATTATCAAGGGCCCCGTTACCGGATTTGTTAGAAGAAAAAATTTGTGATGAAATAGCAGAGCAGTCGTGTTTTCTATTGGAATGTGTTCGATTTAGTGACAGCAAAATGGCTTTAATTAAAGAGTATATAATGAAAGATGAGGAATGTCAATTAATAATTGAGTACATTAAAAATGGCTGGCCAGATAACAAATACCGTGTAGATGAGAGAGTGAGAGGACAGTGGTCGTACAGGGAGAAATTTGAATTCGTTGATAATATAATTTTCAAAGATAATTTAGTGTACATTCCGCTAGGTTTGAGATCTGAGATGATCAAACGTGTGCACGATGGGCATATGGGAATTGATAGGTGCAAGAGACATGCGCGCGAGGTGATGTTCTGGCCGGGCATGTCGCGGGACATCGAGCAAGCGGTGCGCCGGTGCACCACGTGTGCCGAGCGGGCGGCGCGGCCTGCACGAGAGCCGCTTGTTCCGCATTCAATACCCAGCCGACCGTGGGCCAAGGTGGGCTCTGATATTTTTCAATATGGTAAGAAATATTTTTTGATACTCGTGGATTATTTCTCGAATTACATTGAAGTATGTCCGTTAAAAACGATTACTAGTAAATCAGTTATAGTGGCGATGAAAGATCAATTTGCTAGACACGGAATTCCAGAGGAATTGATTACGGACAATGGGCCAGCATTTGCGTCTAAAGAGTTCAAAATATTTAGCAGAGAATGGTGCTTCTGTCACGTTACAACATCTCCTAATTATCCACAATCAAATGGGCGTAGTGAAAAGGCCGTTCATATTATTAAGTCTATGCTGATTAAATCGTTGGCATCTGGCTCAGATTTCTACTCAGGATTGCTAAACTTTCGAGCGACGCCGAGAGACGGGATCGCTTCGCCATCTGAGTTGCTGATGGGACGCAGACTTAACACCAGGCTTCCGTCTCATCATGATAGATTGGAACCTAGTCGTGATAACTCTGCAGACTATGAGACGATGATGCGCAGTCAGGCCCTCAAAAAAACATATTATGATAAGCAAGCTCGTGCGCTACCCGAGCTGCGAGCGGGCCAATCGGTCGTTATGGTGGATCCCACTGGCAGGAAGCACGCGCGGGTGCAGGGGAAAGCCCCACAACCACGTTCATACTTTGTTTCTGATTCATCGGGAAAGCGGTTTAGAAGAAATAGGCGTCACTTGATAAAGGTCGGGAATGATCAGGTCGTAGATAACCAAGTGTCAAGTGATGGGGAAGAATGGTCTAACGCGGAGAATGATGATGATGGGAATGGGGCCAATGCAAACGCGAGTGAGGATGATGAACACGCACAACGGGAGCGTGTTCGCAGAAGGGCGGCGCACAGTGGGCTGAAATTCGCGTTTCATAGACATTCAAGTTTTTTTTTTTAAGTGCCGCTTTTTTTGCTTGGAAACGATTAACAATACCTATTTTATGCTTTATATAATTAACTTTCAGGTTTAAAATCGTAAACAGCTCACTCAGAATTTTTTTTCAAAAATTTTGTATGGAGATAACATAATAAATGATGATAACTCCGTTATCGCACAATTGCGCCTAATAATCTCTTAGGTTATTAATATATCAATTATTTTGGATTTTTTGACATACTCCATGTAACGGTCAAACATGCGCTTTTTTTTAAAAAAAATCTTTAAAAAAATTAAAATTTTATTTTGTTTATTTTCGTTTTTAACCAACAATATCAAGCTTAACATGGATGTATATAAACCAGAAATTTGCGAAAATCAATTATTTGCTATATAAGAAAATGATAATTATTATTATCTATTAAAAAATGGCTTAAAATCTTTATTCTTTATCAGTAAATAGAAATATTTTTACACATAGCCACTTAAATTTAATGAACAAGTAAGCAGTACAAATAATGATGAACTTGCAAAGTCATTATCTAACGTCTCTCAATAAAAATTACAAACTTGTTTTGTTTAATTTCGTTTTTAACCCACCCACCCAAATACAAATGCTCACCCCAAAGATATTATATAAAAAGAAGTAGATATGTTATTGCGCGAAAATCATGAAGATCCGAAAACGAGTCAATTGGAACGTTTGCCTCTAGTACCGCGTGCCGAGCGGGGCCGGTCGGACGTTGAGCGGAAGCATCAGTGACTTAAAAAAATAACGAAAATGCCATCGTATGTTTACCGACACTGCACGAACTATTACTCTAAAGTTAATACACCAAAAGTGTAAATGAATTAAAAATGTGTGTATGTGAGTTCGGCACATTTTTCTACGTTGATTTGTAAGCATATGACATGTCTATGTTATGAAATGTCATTGGCTCACCCATATATATCACATTTAATATTCACATACTCACCTAATACCTAGTCATTATTACTTATAACAATCATGTCTTTTAAATATTTTTTTAAATGTCTTTTAACATGTCTTTTAAATATTTTTTTAAATTGGTTATGATTCATAAACATAACTAATTAAAAAAAAAATTTAAAAGACATGTAACATAACATAACAATAATGCATAATTTATTAAGAGAGGGTAATTGGTCTTTGCCAATTACCCTCTCTTAATAAATTATCGATCTACCTACTCTACTACCCTCTGAATGGTAACTATGTGCCCGATATTATTTGTTTGAACATATAATTAGCATTAAGAGGGTAGTTAGTAAATCAGTTGTTCAGGCACATACATTAGAGACGATTGCAATAAATAGAAGTGTATACCAAAAGAATATCATAATATATCTAATCAATATCAATCATTAAAAATAAAGATATCAATCATTAAAAGTACAAACATCATGGAAAGCATCGTAACAAACTTGGATTTGTTCTTAATTTTGAAAAACGCTCCAAAATTGAGTGACTATAATTTTTTGTTTCAAACCGTGCTAACTCGTTTGAACAACAGTGTATCTGAAGAGGATTGTGTGACTTTAAAAGAATTTTGCCGGAGATTCGCTAAGGCTGCACAGAAGCGATATGATTCAACACACAGGAAATCTGAGAAGTTCCGAACTGAATACGAAGGTTGGCTTCAGGCTGATGTTGATTGGCCAAGTTGCTTAAAAGCAATATGAATTTGATTACTCAACATGAGGGAAGCCCAATAGAGCCACTTTCGGAGCCATCATCAAGTTCTAACGTTAATATTTTGGAATCGTCATCAAGCGCTCCTGATTCTCTTTTGGAGCCATCTACGAGTACAACATCAATTGAAATTATGACGAAAAGAAAAATCTCAACTCGTAAATCTTTTGAAGACTTGGGAATGAAACAGAAAAAGAGGCGGTCTAGAGACAAAGATTCTAGTGAGCTTGTATTTGCAACTATTTCTAAGTTGAAAAATGAAGGCCAAAACAACATTGCTTCTGTAATTGAATATATGGTGAAGCATCCAGAATCAATCGACAAACTTAAAGATGTAATTACAAAACCAACCAGTAAAGAAACGTTTTCGCCCCAAAAAGCACTTGGTTTACTGATATCTCTCAAATTATCTAAGTGGCAATTAGAACTTTGAGAGAATCAGCAATTCGAGAAGGCCTTAACCACTTGTACCCTTCGTATTACTGCTTGAAAAAAGAGAAACTGGTATGCTTACCACCAGAACCGAAAAATTCCATTACGGTGACAGATTCCTCAGCAAAAATTTCACTGCAAGCTTTGCTAGATCTGACAGCAAAAAGAATAATTAAGTCTTTGCCAGAAAGTATACAAAATAAGGAACTCACTTTAATATCAAAATACGGTTTCGACGGAGCATCCAGTCAAAGCAGATACAAACAGAAGATGGATTCTACCCAAGATGACTCTAGTATTTTCATGACTTCGTTATCACCACTAAAGATGACATGGGAAGACATCACAGTATGGGAGAACCCGAAACCTTGCTCAGCAGCGTATTGTCGTCCAGTACAATTCATCTTTGTTAAAGAAAGTGAATCAGTGGTAAAGGAAGAAAACGATAGACTCACCGTTGAAATATCAGCTCTCCAACCATGTGATTGTGATAGCAATATGGTGAGTTATAAGCTAATGCTCACCATGGTTGATGCTAAAATAAAAACTTACCTTTCTCCTAACGCAAGATCGAATGCAGTGTGCTACATTTGTTTGGCGAAACCTTCGGAGATGAACGACTTGGAGAAAATTAAAAATAAATCAACAGAAGATGCCTTGATGGAGCTCGGACTTTCTTCACTACATGCGCGCATAAACATGATGGAATGTCTTTTGCATATCGTATATAAATTGGGCATTAAGAAGTGGTCTGCTAGAGGGGAAAGTGAGAAAGCCGCAGTGGATGCAAGAAAGAAAACTATCCAAGCTAAGTTCAAATCGGAGCTCAACCTATTAGTCGATATCGTTAAACAAGGTTATGGCATGACTAATGACGGCAACACTGCACGTCGATTTTTTGAATTTCCCGAAAAGACTGCAGCTATCACTGGACTAAGTGAAGATCTGATCCGAAGATTTGCTATACTTTTGCAAGCCATAACTTCAGGTGAACCCATAAATGTTTCGAAATTTAAAGAATATGCGTACATTACTGCTGAGAAGTATGTCGAATTGTACAACTGGTACTACATGTCATCAACAGTGCACACGATACTGCTTCATGGAGCCGAAATTATCGCATCTAATGCAATAGTACCGATTGGGAGTTTATCTGAAGAGGCTTCAGAAGCCAGGAACAAAGATTTCAGAAGGTTTAGAGAACATCACTCACGTAAGAAGAGCAGAGTGAGTTCAAATGAAGATATTTTTAATTTTTTACTTATTTCGTCCGATCCGCTTATTTCAGCAGTAAGACCAACGATGAATGCAAAAAAAAAGAAACCCTTGTTTGATGAAACATTGGACCTGCTGAATCTTCAAACATCTGAATTCGAGTTTAGGGATATTAGTCAAATAAACTCCGACTCTGAGTTCGACTCTGAAGATAGTAATTCAGAATAGGCAATACATACAATATAGTACATATACATACATATTACATATATACATTCTTGCAAAATAAGGAGTCTGATAGTGTTTGTAAGCTCACCATTTGTACTGCTTAGTTTTTCATTGAATTTAAATGGCTATGTGTAAATGTTTCTATAAACTGATATAGAATAAAGATTTTAAGCCATTTTTTAATAGTTATTAATGAATATCATTTTCTTATATAGCAAATTATTGATCTTCGTAAATTTCTGGTTTATATACATCCATGTTAAGCTTGATATTGTAAGTTAAAAACGAAAATAAACAAAATAAAATTTTAATTTTTTTAAAGATTTTTTAAAAAAAAAGCGCATGTTTGACCTTAGCATGGAGTATGTCAAAAAATCCAAAATAATTGATATATTAATAACCTAAGAGGATATTAGGCGCAATTGTGCGATAACGGAGTTATCATCATTTATTATGTTATCTCCATACAAAATTTTTGAAAAAAAATTCTGAGTGTGCTGTTTACGATTTTACACCTGAAAGTTAATTATATAAAGCATAAAATAGGTATTGTTAATCGTTTCCAAGCAAAAAAAGCGGCACTTAAAAAAAAAAACTTGAATGTCTATGAAACGCGAATTTCAGCCCACTGTGCGGCGGTAGAGGCTAGAGATAGAATAGCCCAATTATTTTGAAAATGTTATTTGTTTTATATAGTATGGTAAATGTGGTTGCAAATGTATTTTATATTTTTGGTTGTTAAGGGGGAGATGTGGTGAATTGTACCTATTTGCTAGTTATTTGAATAAAGAAATCAGTCTATGGTCTACCTGCCTTTCCTTCACAACAGTATCTACTTTTTATTTCGACTTGAGTAGGCATATACTCGTAGTACCTAATAGGGTAATACATTACACGTAACCAACGCCTGTATTGCACGGTACAATGTTATTTCATCACATTTACATAGCTATCACAATATTGACAATGATAAAATAAATTCTATATTCAAAAGATAAGATATCGTATCTGTGGCATCAATGGAATTTCATCTTGACATTTTTGTTACATTGGCGGTAGTGGTGTCGCGACACGCGTAACAAAAACAAAGATGATAGAGCCACTCAAGATTTAATATTCTAAAACATTAGATGTTCGAATTTTGAATGCTCAAGATGGGACTTGAGCCCGCGATCAATTCCTGTGGGGAATGCTCTGACGTACTGAGCTAGATGAGCACGTCTTCAGCATTCGAAATTCTCCTATACAACCATCTTGGGGCATGAATAGTTAGCATACTAATTGCTTTAAAATTTCATTAAATTAAGTACAGCTGTTGCCTGCTGCTTCGCCGCATGGATATCAGTTATCGCGACCAAACATAGTAGATGTCCTTTCCTAAGGTCTAAACTACCCCTGTACCGAATTTCATCAACATCCGTTCAGTGGTTTAGGCGTGAAAGCGTGAGAGATCGACAGACAGGGTTACTATCGTATTTGTAATATAATTATTATGGTTAACTTCACCTGGGAAGACTAACTATTACTGATCTTTTCATAGTTCACCGAGATCGATCATTTCAGATCGATCTTGGCTAACAAAGTACTCAAAATGATCGTAATACTTTCGTATTCTCAGTTTCTGTTGACTGTTTGCTCTGATAATTTGGTAGGTACACACCTTTTAGTTCAAACGATAATAATTGAAATCAATAAAACGCACATCATTAGATTAAGATCATTTTGAGAACTTTGCTTTTATAGTCAAGATCGAACTGATCAGAACCATATCAGACTATGGACACCAAACGAACGAGCCATAGTTTACCTACACAATTTATAAATTGAATACGTAATTTAGTATTAAATATTGTTTTCATCAAGGTTTATTATCCAGCACACTCGTAAAACGCTAACGACGCCATTTGTACGTATTTAAATAATTTTAGATTTAATTTTTTTGCTATTCGTTTGTTGTTCAATATACCAATAGGCGTGGGCAGGTCCTCAATAGTTGATTACAGCATAGTGCGCACTAGATCTAGCTACATAGGTGTACCCAGACACGTGTTGTTCTGGCACTTGTGGCTCAGGCTCGTTTTTAAAAACAACAACATGTTTTTATCTGACACATTCAAATAATATGTGTATGAAAACATCACGTCAGTCATTGAGTGCAATGTTAGATGTTAGGTAATAAAATTGAAGCAATTTGTAATGAAATTTCAAGATAAGTAGGGAGACGGATTATCCTTGCCTCCCCTAGGGTAAGTATACACGAATAAATTAATGGGTAGGTTTCTAGGATAGATTGGATGTGGCAACAGCGGCAAATAGAAGACTTATACATCCACAGAAAGAGGCCTTGGTAGAGGCTAAAGCTATGATTTCGTAGCCGACCGCATACGACAACTGTCGGCGCATGCAGCACATGCACGTAATTCATTGCGGCTTCTCAATGGTCCCCTTTATCCGTATCGGAGTTTGACAAGTAATGGGTACGCTGTATGTGCTGCATGCGTCGGCAGTTGTCGTATGCGGTGGGCTACGGAATCATACCTTTATGTCCTGCTGCAATAAGTTAATTGTTGCATAAAAAAAACTGCCAGGTTAAACATTGAAGATTTTGTTTCTGTTTTAATTTTTGAATTGTGTCTTGTGTAAATTGATGTGCGTTGTGTTGTGCAATTAAATGTGTTTTCTTTCTTCTTTCTTACATCACTTCAATCTACTGTATCAAATAATTAAAGGATTTGAGTTCCTTCACCGAAGCCTTGCTTTCCTCAAAAGACACCAAAAACACGTACCTACTGCGCATATGCACTATATTTTATGACGGTACTGGGGTCAAGTTATAATACCATGCCGGTATATGCATAGAAGTCACTGATCAGAGTTAAACTCTCTGCCGTTTAACTGTAATACAGCATCAGCCATATTTGTTTAGTTTTCAATGCCATCGCATATTAGATATATTTGGATTCGATGGGTAAATATACATCCATATCCATACTAATATTATAAATGCGAAAGTAACTCTGTCTGTCTGTCTGTTACGCTTTTACGCCTAAACCACTGAACCGATTTTGATGAAATTTTGTACGGAGATAGATTAGACCTTGGGAAAGGACATAGGCTATGTTTGGTCGCGATAACCGACATCCACGCGGGCGGAGCCGCGGGCAAAAGCTAGTTCAGAATATTCACTGAAAAAATAAATAGTATGCTAGGTAACTATTCAAATCGAAAAAGTGAATCGCCAGGTGGGATTCGCCCCCGCGACCAGTCCCTTAGAGAGGAATGCCCTGACCACTGAGCTACCGGGCTCCGTCTGAAGCGTTCCAAAATCTCCTATACTACCGTCTTGTCTTGGGGCGTCAAGATCGAACTGACGCCGGCTGTACTACTTGTGTGCAATATACGAGGTAGGTAAAGATCCGATTCTCAGCACTCCATGGATTCACCGTGCGGTCGCCGGGTCCATAGCGTGATACAGAGAGGAACACCGTGACGGCGACTGGGACTTGCGACCCAGATGTAGGTTTAGGGTGGCCACCGCGTGATGCATCAGCGCTCACCTCCACCGTCAGTAGTGTTCCCCCCCCTACCTATTCAAATTTGGTAAGATCCTATCAATGCCGCTTTTGATATTCGATTTAGTAAAGAGCTTACTGAAGCTCTTGGCAATCCGAGGTCTTTAATTAAGTTGTACAGGGATTTAGCTGGAATTCCCCTTGCTCCTAATCCCTACTAATATTATAAATGCGAAAGTAACTCTGTCTGTCTGTCTGTCTGTCTGTCTGTCTGTCTCGCTTTTACGACTAAACCGCTGAACCGATTTTGATGAAATTTGGTATAGGGGTAGATTAGACCTTGAGAAAGGACATAGGCTATGTTTGGTCGCGATAACCGACATCCACGCGGGCGGAGCCGCGGGCAAAAGCTAGTTTGTTATATTTACCACGTATTGTTTTAGTATAGTATCCGATATTTCGGCGCTGTTGCAAGCATCATGAACACGGAGGAACTCGACAACTCCATGATCATTACAATAGGTAGTCCCGATAGTTCTAATAGATAGTAATACTATAGTGTGTTGTGTGCAAATATCTTAGAATCTATTAGCTGTAAGAAGCTACGTGACTGCATTAACGTAGGTCTGCAAGCATGTTGCACGTAGGTACTTTGGTTTTCCTAGTTACATTGCGTAGACGAGTGTTGTTATTTTTTTTAACCACTAGGTTAAGGTTGCCATACGTCCCCGTACGCCGGGACATGTCCCCGTTTGAGGCCTGGTGTCCCGGCGTCCCGGCCAATAAGCAAATTGTCCCGGTTAAACATTTTTAGTATTATATTAGAGAGCTGGACTTGGTTGGTAAACAGTAATATACCTACAATAAACGCGACTAAGTAGCTAGGCTATTAATACGTAGATAGAACGACGAAAGCGCTGATATTTTTCCATACATGAATATGTTAATGAGTAATAAAGACCCCGGGGCCAATGATTTTACGAGAAAAACGTGATGAAGGACAGATGGCGCTCATACTTCCAACGACATGCTGAATAAGCAGCAAGAGGTGCATCCACCAGACCTCTTTCCGGAACAAGGACTAGTGCCACCGATAACGCCTGCAGAAGTACAGACTTGGCCTCGACGAAGTCCCCATCGAGGCTTGGACATTGCCTTCCAAGCCTCGATGGGGACTTCGTGCATTGGGTGCTCGTGGTGTGAGCATTCTAACAAATCTGTATAACCGCATACTTCTCACCGTGAGATCCTGAGCCAGTGTAGACTGAGCTTCATTACGCCAGTATTCAAAGGCAAGGGATCGGTGCAGGAGTGTGGTAGTAACCGCGGTATAAAGATAATGTCCCACACCATGAAGCTCTATGAGCAGATAATCGACGCCCGGATCCGACAGGAGAGTACACTCTCGGAGTGTCAGTATGGGTTTCGTCCCGGGCACGGGATCATGGATCCAGTGTTCGCCCTAAGGATTGTGGTGGGGAAATACAGGGCGAAGAACACGCCCCTGCTTCGCCTATTCTTAGACATGCAGAAGGCCTTCGACTGTGTTCCTCGCACGGTGATCTGGTGGGTACTGTGGGCTAAGGGAGTTCCAGAGACCTACATTGACACCATCCAAGATATGTATCATGATTCTGGTTCCGTGGTTCGGAGTGCTTTTGGTGACTCAAAAGCCTTCCCCATCACCATCGGAGTACACCAAGGATCCGTCCTTAGTCCTTACTTGTTCAGCTCGGTATTAGACGTCTTGTTGGACAGTATCAGAAAACCACATAAGCAGCCTGCGTGGTTGCTCATGTATGCTGATGATATTGCGCTGAAAGACGCGGGCAGGAGCAGATTGGTGCAACACATGAACGTGTGGAAGGAAGCGCTTGAGAACGGTGGTATGAAGCTAAATGTAGCGATGACAGAAAGTTTAGCGTTAAACTCGACAGATTTCACACCGGTCCGCATAGGCGATGATTCGGTTTAAGTACCTAGGATCTGTACTTCATGTGACCAGTGAAATCGACTACGACATCAGGGCACGCATTGCTTCCGCGTGGGCCAGGTGGTGAGAAATGACTGGCGTCACGGGTGATCCCAAAATGCCAGTCAGGTTGAAGAGGCAGGTCTATAAGACGATCATTAAGCCTGTCCTCTTACATGGTTGTGAGAGCAAGAGCGTAAGCACGTAAGAGCTGCATATCACGGAGATAAAAATGCTGCGTGAGGAACTCTTGCAGCCGCGGCAGCCTTCATGTCCATGACATCGCAGATAAAATGCAAGAGAGCCGCCTTCGCTGGTGCGGCCACGTCTTGCGGCAACCGCCAGGATACGTGGGTAGCAAATGACAATGGCGCCCCCGCCGGGTCCAGGTAGAAGGGATAGGCCCAAGAAGTCCTGGCTTGACGTCGTGGAGAGTGATATGCGTGCAAATGGTCTCACTACCATGGACGCCCAAGATCGTGTCAAGTGGAGGAGGAAGAGCCGGAAGGCGGACCCTGAGCTCCGGGGTCATCTTGGCCAGGGATGCAATCGGGAGAAAGCGTCTACATGAAGATGATGTTTAACTTAATGTTGATTTCATCAAAATATTTTGTACAATTATCAGAAGTTAATTCTGATAATTTTTCGCCTTTCAGAAAACATAGGAAGCCCGGGTCGCTGCCCGCTTGTTTAACGCTTGTTTAATGGCAGTGTTAAAAGTTGTTGTAATAAAAGTTCCTATTTTTTCTACCTTTAGGCACTGGCGTAGCTATGGGTGGGCAAGGTGGTGCGGTGCACCAGGGCCCCCAGGCTCAGGGGGCCCCCCAAACCCGAGCCTGAACTAGCAAATCTCATATCGAACTACCAAAAAAGTCTTAATTTTGGAATGCGAAAATGGGTTGTAGGCGTTGATTAGAGTTGCACTCAACTCATTTGTTGGGAATTTTGTGCAGTATTGTCTCGTTGAAAGATTCGCCATCACATTTGCAGCTAGCTTGGAGGCCCCTAAGCTTAATGTCTAGAGACTAGAGAGTGATATTTTTCTAGCAGTCAATAAAATATTTTACTTATAGTAAATTGATTGTAACTATTAATATTATAATAACTAGTAATACGAGTTCCTACCAATTTTTTTTTTTGCTAGATAATCGCTGGTCTTCTATTGAAGACCATTTGTGCACCCTGGGTAACGGAGACAGCAGCAGTAAGGGGGTGGGATGATTCTGGGCCAGATGGAGATATCGTGGTTCCCATATTTGAGGGGGTCGAGGTGCAATGGAATTTTCTTATTGGTCCCGCTAACACTCCGGCGCTAGAGACCCGAGACTGCATGCAGTTTTACTTGGTTCGATTCTTTTCTTTCTTTCTTTTCCTTCAACCTGACTGGCATTTTGGGATCACACGTGACGCCAGTCATTTCTCGCCACTTGGCTCACGCGGCAGCAATGCGTACCATGACGTTGTCACATGAAGTACAGATCCCAGGTACTTAGCCTGGTTCGTGTGGTCGACCAAATTATCACCTATGTGAACGGGTGTGGGATCTGTAGAGTTTAATGCTAAGTACCTATTCTGTAGGCACACGAAAATAAATGGAAAGTTATGTATGTATGCGCGGAAACCAGCTAGATGTAGGTGTATCTAGATTAGGGCACGCCGTAGTAGCGGCGGTGAGACCCATCATGGGGGAATGGTTATAGGGACCATACGGCGGCCTCTCGTTCTGGCTGACGCAGATCATCACCAATCATGGATGCTTCGGGCGGTATCTGCATCGGACCGCGAAGAAAGAGCCAACGTCCGAGTGCCATCACTGCGACGCGAGCGAGGACTCGGCGCTGCATACGCTCACCGAGTGTCCGGCGTGGGAGAAGCCGAGACGGGAGCTGATGGCAACCCTGGGAGTGAGAGCTCTCATGCTCGCCACTTTGCTCGCAGCGATGGTTGCGCGGATGCGTGGGCCGCCGGCGCCTCCTTCTGCGAGCAAATAATGCTCGTGAAGAAGGCGGTGGAGCGGGAGCGAAGGAGAATCGCAGACCTTGCGGTCCGCGAGGAGCGGAGGAGAATCGCAAACCGGCCCGCGACGAGCGGCGGCGGCGCGCATTGCGTGCCTCCCCATACCCGGGGGCGAGTTGAGGACTCCGTGGTCCCCAGTCCCCACACCGGATGAGGGCCAGTTCGAGAGATATGGCCCTGGGTCGGCCGGGGTGCGAGGGATATGGCTACGACAATCTCACCTCCGGCAACCGACGGCCCACAGTCGGCGTGCGTTTTAGTCGGTTCGAGTCCGACATAACCTCCTCCTCCGGTTCCGGCGGGGGAGGTATCCGTGGAGATTATTCACACAGTGGGGACACCATGCTTCTCACACCCGAGGAGGCCATTTTAAAACCGTAGATGGCCCAGAATCAGCCGGGGTGCCAGTGATATGCTCTCGGTAACCTTACACCCCGGCAGCTCTGGTAGGTATCTGAAGATCCGAGACGGCGTGTGGTATTAAGCGGTCCGAATCCGATATAACTATCCCCGACGATGGCCAACGACGGGGGTGGTATCTGAGGAAATTTCCGCACGAAAAAGAGGGAGAGAGGAGGGATTTGATCCCCAACAGCACGTTAGCGACCGGTAAGGGGTATGGCCACCTCATTGTTTACTTCAGTAAGGTGACGCGCGACGCCCGAAGGAATTTTCGGAACCAAAAAAAATAGGGGGGCCCCCTGTTTCTTTTTGCACCGGGGCCCTTGGTCACCTAGCTACGCCACTGCCTTTAGGTACTAATTTTTCTTCAAATGTCCCGGTCTGGGTCCCCACACTTATGGCAACCCTACACTAGGTGCGACTTCACCCGCGGGCCGCGTCAGTTATCGCGACCAAACGTGAGGTCTAATCTATCTCTGTACAGTCTGTACCAAATTTAATTTCATCAAAATCGGTTCAGTGGTTTAGACGTGCAAGCGTAATCGACAGACAGACAGAGTTACTTTCACATTTATAATATTATTGGGTTATTCCCAGTTGCCACCACTGTCGACACCACCACTGGTGACAAATGTATGGATTATGGAATTATGGATTTTATTCGATTCGATTATTTCTATGGGTGCATCAATCTACGAAAAGAGCGGAGGGGTCAACGAACTGTGACATTGTGTTATAACCCTGGGCGGGACATAATACATATCTCGGGCCCAAAATGTGCTCTATACGCGCAGTACAACGTGTACTGGGTGTCTTGGTTGTCTTTTGAGGATAGCACGGGGTACCACTACAGGATGAGCTCAAATTCACCAAGCATGGATACAAAGCAATTATTTATTTATTTATTTATTATACAAGGGTTGAAAGGAATCATAAATATCGTGACGTCACATGTCAGATGTAAAATTGCAAAATATGTGACGATATTTCCATGAATCTCACAAAAAGACATAAAATGCGTGTTCGTTATTTATAAATGGCCACTAACACACGGAATACACCATCTTCGTAATTGCGGGCTGATTTTTTGTATATTATACCTACCATATACCAGTCTGTGCCTGTAGCTTCGTCCGCGTGGAATTCGATCTTCATTTTAATTTTTTTTCGCGTAGGTAACTCTAATACTTTTTCAAAAATAAAAGTAGCCTAAATTACTCCTTACAACATTAGCTATCTACAGTAAAAATCCCGCCAAAATTTGCCCTGTCGCTTCAGAGATTACGCGTTCAAACAGACAGACAGACAAACAAAAAATATTTATAATAGTTTTTTTGTTAAGTAAGTACTTAAATAAATAATAAAAATTAATTTTCATTCTCACAAACGTAATTTAACTTTGAAAAGGCTGTCGAAAAAGTTTGACAATAAAACAAACATGGCGGACAAGTCATTGACTTTGGCGCTAAAAATATTAACCGAAAAGGATGGTTCACATCACTCATTGTTGCCAGTGAGGGGAGCGCGATACAAACAGACATACCTACTTACTATTAATTATTATATTATTTCTGCTTACACGCATGCTGGGTCATTTGTTAATTTAATTTGATACGCCTACTTTTTTTATTATTTTTAGGTAGGTACTTTTTTAAGTTTTATTTTATACCGCTTAGGTGGCAGATAAGCACATGGCGCACCTGATGGATGTGGTTACCGTGGCCTATGGACGTATGCAACACCAGGGGCGTACACCGTGCTGCCGCCTGCCGACCCTATATCGAGTTCAAAGCGTGAACATACACAAAGAAGAGGGTTTTCAAATTAACTGGAACCACAGAATAGTGATAAAACACGACAGTAATGAAACGGAACAGAAATTATTTGGGTTTATTCTCTTCTGTGGTGAAAATGGTGAAAAAGCTTAGCCCATGGCCCAGACAAAGCGTCCGTCCCCTTATCGGCATTAGCCCAAAAATCATATTCAGATCTTCTTCCTCCTAGCGTTATTCCCAGTCGCATCCGAAGCTTTTTCAGCTCGGAGTCTGGGGTCCGCTTTACCAGTCTTAACTACGGATTTGGCAAGACCTCGATATTTTCCGTGAAGCGATTGCCATCTGACCTCCACAACCCAATGTTAACATTAGGCGATATCGAAGCTTTGCAGCTAGACCGTCGTTTTTGAACTTTTTAGGGCTTCAACTACCCGTAACGACCGCCATAGATGTTTTTATGGCAACCGGGACCGACGGCTTAACGTGCTCTCCGAGGCACGACCAGACCAATGCAAATACTCATACATATTTCTTTCACACAAATATTTGCACTGAGCGGGGATCGAACCAAAATGGTCAAAATGGTAAAAAAGCCCATGACAAAGCGCTCACTTAATATAATCAAAATATGAGTGTTATTAATACACCTCTGACTACTACTTCGGGGATTAACAAGCGTGAATATATGTATGGGAAATTGAGAATATTGGGAATATAATTATCCTATTGAAGACAAATTTTCACCACACCTCTTGATTTCCTAAAACCTTGCCCCGAAGGAATAGTTATTATTTTATTATTAGAATTAACTTTACAGGTCTTCATTAATTAAGTTATTAGGGCCCACCTAATTAAAGCAATTAACGGAATTATACGTTTGACCTCTATCTAATTGTTTACACGTGGCCTTGTTGATTAGTTGTGAAGTTAATTATTTTTACAGCGTTTTTTTATGAATTTACTAGCCATCATATTCTGTCCTCCATCACCTCCATGGTACTCCGGTCAACGGTTCGGTCCGGTGGTACGTAGTAACTATTTAATAATCTGTGCTCCGGTGTAGGTAGCCGGGTCGCATAAAATACTAACAGAAAAGCATTGACGTTTATCCGTTTGTTTTGTTAATCCCTACTAATATTATAAATGCGAAAGTAACTCTGTCTGTCTGTCTGTCTGTCTGTCTGTCTGTCTGTCTGTCTGTCTGTCTGTCTGTCTGTCTGTCTGTCTGTCTGTCTGTCTGTCTGTCTGTCTGTCTGTCTGTCACGCTTTCACGCCTAAACCACTGAACCTATTTTGATGAAATTTGGTATAGGGGTAGATTAGACCTTGAGAAAGGACATAGGCAGTAGGCTATATTTGGTCGCGATAACCGACATCCACGCGGGCGGAGCCGCGGGCAAAAGCTAGTTGTGTCTATAAACACATTTTTTCTTTTTCTTTTTACCAGTCAGGTAGCACACAAGCACACAGCTCACCTGATGCGAAGCGGTTACCGTGACCTATAGGCGTCACACTCGTGTTATAGACTCTGTAAGAAATGTCCTGTCTTCCTTCGTCTGGAGTTTGCAGAGCCAAAATATTCTTCTAATAATCATTTACGGTTAAAATTCAGATTGACACTGAAATATAGTTTGTAAAAGGAATCCTGCCGTTTGGCAAAATATGTTTCGTCAAATTTCACTTCCCAAAAACTTTACGCATATTTTCATTTCACGAAAGAATCTTTAGCTCATTTGGGAAACATACTTTGGCATGTGACACTTTGGGAAACGTTTTTTACCAAACATTAGTAAACCTTTGTAAACAAAATAAGGCCCAATACTTATTAGTTATTGCCTAGGTACATCATTCATATAGTTTTTCTCACATCAATGAAGCTTACTAATTTGACAAAAAATAAACCGTCCAAGTGTGTGTTGGACCACGTACAGTGTAGGGTTCCGTCTGCCCCGCTAGACAATTCGTTGACCAGCGTACTTATTGAATAATGAATGTATGGGATTGACACGTATTTTGACGTGTTGTATGTAATGTATGTCATACATAATGTAATGAACGTATGCGATTAACATGTATTTTGACTTGTAGGACAGTCGTCAACGTATGTCATATCATAAATGTCAAAATACGTGTCAATTCGCTTGACAAGGAATAGTACGGAATTTTACATACTACATACAGTCACGCCTTTATCCCCGGAGGGTTAGGCAGAGGTGAATTAGCACCCACATTTCACCAAATTATTGTATTAGGTTCCACGTAATAGGGAGTGAGCCTATTGCCGTTTTCCGGGCACTATTGTTGGCTCGAGCCATGTATAGGCTGAGTCTGGGCTGTATATTAGGGTGTCCCGTCGATGTATGGAGAAAAAAAAATTTTGAGCTACGGCTACGCAAGAGGTATTAAAAGTTGCGTTTTGACGCGTACATTACGATTATCAATAAATTTTATTAGATATCTGTCATCTTGAGGGCTCTACCGGACCTTGAAATTTAAGAAATGTGCAATTTTTAGGGCTTCCTAACATAAGCTACAAATCATAC
This sequence comes from Eilema depressum, assembly GCA_914767945.1. NCBI lineage: Eukaryota > Metazoa > Arthropoda > Insecta > Lepidoptera > Erebidae > Eilema > Eilema depressum. Next base: position 17,542,997 of record OU612030.1, on the reverse strand, counting down.
AAAAATAACATTAAAATGGTTTTTATTAAATTTAAGAGTACAAAAATGAGTTAGTCCAGTGTTAAAAATAGTTGAAATACAATAAAATCAATAGATATTTAAAAAAAACGGAACTGGTCTTTGTGTCAAAACAAGGTATTTCCGCGTAACATTTTGATATGTTCCTAATGAATCCATCCCGAGCTGTAGCATTCATGACGATTTGGGAAGTCTCCGTCACTAATATAAAACAACTTTCTATTGTCTGTGTGTGACAAGGAAAATCAACGATATCAAGGTTTAGTTCTTTAGCCTTAATTCTGAGTCCATCATTGGAGACGTGTCGCAGGATCAGTGTAGCTGAGATATCTCACAATCTCGCTCTCACCAAAGTATTCAATCTCGTGTTAAGAGGTTAAGTTTTAGTGCTTTAAATACCTTGAGAAAAATGCTCTTCAGCAGCAGAGAGAACCAGTTCTCTGGCCTTAATATTTTGCGAGATGTAAGCTCTGGAATATGGTCTCAGTCAGCTAATAACATGGCAATAAGCAAGTTTTCTGAGTGCGCGAAAAAAGCGTTTCTTTCCATCACTGCATCTATAAGTAGATCTCTGTCTATCAGGTAAAAATTGAGAGTACGCAATAATTTAAGAAATATGCTTGCCTCCATCTTTAAATAATAGGTTTTGCTTAACAAGAAGCCAAACGCCATTAGCATACTCAAGCCGGTATTCTAGAACGGTACTCAGTTCTGAATATCGATTTATCTGAAGACAGGTTGTAACGACAATCTGTGAAATCCTTCAGTCTATCTATACAATCTGTCCTAAGGTAAATTGAGATTCAGGACTTAGTTTCTTTCTAGAATACGGGCCTCAGACTTAACATAAGTACTAACTGTTTCGCCGTCAGGAAAAATTGCAGCTGCTTGAGAATTATGTGGTCTCGTTTGGTTTCTCAACAAGCAAAAGCCATCATTTAAAGAAGGAGTCAAGCATATTATTCAAATGATTACTTATGTGTTGATATTTTCGATGTTTACCTGATAGACAGAGATCTATAGATTCAGTGATTGACGTTTTTTACGCGCACCCAATAAAATTGCTTATAGCCATGTTATTTGACGATAGACACCATATTTGAGACTTTGCATTTAGCAAGATATTAAAAGTCAGTGAAGCAGAAAAGAGCACCTCTCCCAGGGTATTTAAAACACCAAAATTCGACTTCTTACCACGAGATTTTGGTTTTTATTTTGGTCAAGTACCTAGTCTCACTTCGTGTTGAATTTAGTATTATTTATATTATATCTATAACTGAAACACGTAATTTATCACAAGAAAGTACGGAGTGACACCTTTTTCAGCAATAAAACTGCAATGGAAATGAGACGAACTGCCTCACCATTGTAGTAGACAATTTGAGAAAAACCAGTTAAAACGTTAATTTCGCGCGTTCGAGCTAAACCTATTCTTCATAGGAAATTCATTTTTCATTACTTGCAAATCGTAAATTGGTGTCTTATTATCAGTTTAATTATAAAATAAAATGTGATTAATGTATAAAAATAATAATAGACGATATGCACTGAAGGGTCACTTAAGTGATTTTTTGAAAAATAAAAGTGCCGGTAGAGCCCTCAAGATATTTTCATATATTTTTATTATTATTTTTACGGTAATCTACAACTCATAACGCAACTTTTGGGGGGTCTTGTGTAACGAAAATCGAAAAAAAAAAATTATCGGGACACCCTACTGTATATATCTGTCTCATGTAAGGAATTTTGATAATAAATATCCTTTCGGACGTTACCAGTAAAACGGTAAAACCCTAACTACATATTTTGTTCTAATCTCTCACGTTTATTGATTTTTAATTACCCACTATTAGCAGTCAATCACTGGACAATACTACATTATGACGTCACATCGTGTTATTTCAGTTTCCAAGACGTTCAATTATCAAGGGAAAATACGTTTCATTTCACAATCAACTATCAAATACTTAACAAATTAGCAGTTGAATGTAGAAGGATATTCTTTATTTCATAGTTTAGAGTCGAAAGAGCAATGTAAATCAAAGAACGGAAAAGAAAAAAGTCCGTCTCCTACAGAAACCATTGGAAAAACAGCTTGAGCAAACAGCCCCCTAGACAAGGGTTAATTCGTTGGCCGGCGTATAGTAAAATATCATGTATTTTGACGTTTATGACATAATAATATGTTGAAGACTGTTCGTATAAGTCAAATCCCACATATTCGTCATTCTATTATACTGTACTGTCCTACCATCGAATATACAGCAAGATAGTATTTTGTTGTCATATCATATTATAATCATATAATCAGTCACATACCATTGACATTGCGACTATATTACACTGTACTACAAATCTAATGGATGTGAAATACAGGTTTTTTCCTAGTTTGGGCACTAGTCTCCCGCACAAAAAAATGTATATTATAGATTAAGTGAACTCTAATTATTTTATATTCTAAAAATGTGGTGAGAAAATAAATGTTATCATTATTATTATTCTACTATACGCTTTGGCACAGATTACTAAATAGTTACTACGGCTTTGGCTTCGTGTGTAGGGGGCAGGACGGTACTTGTCTTTTGAGCCAGGCAATTATCTGTAAAGTAAAGTTTTTTCGCTAAACTTACTGAACCCTAATAAAGCGACAAATAACTGTAGTAAGTATATATTGTATATTAATCTATACATGTGGTCACAATGGCTCGTTATGTATGACGGGCGACGACCTGGGGTTCATTCCACCCGCATGTGCCGAAAACGGCCCACTGACGGCTGATGGCTGCTCGTTTGGACAATAAGACGCTTATTGACATACACTAAAACTCCTTTGTCGGACATTTGGGGACTGAATGCGGGGATTATTTGGAATAATTGGTTCTGTGAATTAGATTAAGGCCTAATGTACAATAAATTACCCTCATATAAACATTTTATACTGTGGATGCTTACAGGGCAAAAGGTTCGGAGAATGATGACAACTAATACATACATACATACAATTTTACGCCTTTATCCCCTTTTTTATTTAAGACACGTCAATTTGACTTCACTTCGCCTGATGGTAGCTGAAGGCAAAGTCTCAGAAAAGAGTTTGGTGAAAAGGTAATGGTGAAATTACAGACACTTACCATGTTACAGTGATGGCATCAGTTTAACGGCCTCATCAGATGCTTTTATCACGCCCCGCTTAAACGACCCGGGACTGTAGGTAAACACGTCAGCTGGTAAGGAATATCTAATTTCTTACCGCAAGTAACTAGTTAGTTTTCATATACAATAATAAACTGAGTCAATTCCCCGATAGGTATAATTGTAAAGTCACACTAAAGTGCAGTAAACAAACCTAGTGATAACGTTATCACATTCTGTGCTAAATACTTGCGGCTTGCTGAAATTACTGCGCGCATTCCAACTAATAGCTACGTTAATTGTGCAATTATTATATTAGTCATTGTTTAGTTCTTGGGTATGGTGAGAGCCATTCACAGGAGAACAGGAGACATAGAAACTTAAATAAAACCGTCCGTCGAACTTGCGCACGCAGGGTTTAGGAATACAATAGAATAGTCAATGTATGGGATTCGAGACAGCTTCCGTGGCGTAGCGGTAGTGAACGCGGCCGCTACGCAGGAGGCGCGGGTTCGATCCCCGCTCAGTGCAAATATTTGTATACATGAATATGGGTATTTGTATTGGTCTGGTCGTGCCTCGGAGAGCACGTTAAGCCGTTGGTCCCGGTTGCCATACGAACATCTATGGCAGTCTTTACGAGTAGTTGGAGCCCTAAAAATTCCAATAACAACGGTCTAGCTGCAATGTTTCGACATAGCAAATGTCACCATTGAGTTGTGGAGGTCAGATGGCAGTCGCTTCACGGAAAATATCGAGGTCCAGCCCAATCCGCAGTTAAGACTGGTAAAGCGAACCCCAGACTCCGAGGTGAAAACTTTGATGCGACTGGGAATTAACGTTAGGATATTGACATTATATTATTACGTTTATGATAGTCATAGAAATATTATATCAATCCCATATATTATTGATTAATTGGTCTAACGGAGCAGTTTGGCCACGGTGCGAGAGATATATCTCTACCAATCTCATCTCCGGCAACCTACTCACCCACAGACTGTGTGCGTTTTAGTCGGTTCGAGTCCGACTTAACCACCATCGCCGGCTTCGGGGGGATTATCCAAGGAGATTTTGCGCACGATAAAGGTAAACACTCGCTAAAACGGCTGAATCGATTTAATTGAAATTTGGTAGGACAGGAATAGATTACAGTCTGGCTACTTTTTCTCCCTTCCTCCCATAGGTTGCGTGAACAGCATCAGAATACCACAGCCACGCCACCACAGCCTCGGGCAAAAGTCAGCAAAATATAATTAAGCCTTATAGATATTGCCGCGTGATTTCCTGCAGAGTAGAATTTGGGCCACCCCATCTCCTCCCTTGCAGTGTCGTACAAGACGACTAAGGGATAGGGCTGTTTAACATCAGAAAGATATATACAGATACAGCCCAGGCTCAGCCTCAGATACATGGCTAGAGTCAACAACAGTGCCCGGAATTTGGCAATAAGTTCACCCCCTATTACGTGGGACCGTGACGTGCGAAATGTGGGTGTTAATTCACCTCTACCTAACCCTCTGGGGATAAAGGCGTGATTGTATGTATGTAGACATTGCTAAATCACAAAGAGCCTAGGCTAGTCTGCTGTTTGTCCGTCCGTATCTTATCAACCAGCGTCTCGGTAAACATGGCTAATGTTTGCTGTACCGGTTATCTTTGTTTTGAGGCGCTTTACCTCTCAAAGATTAAAGGATATGTGACGTTGGTGTAATCAAACGTTGTACTGCCGTGATCGGCTTTATAATCAGAAAAACAATTAAGTTTGAAAACTTAAATCCGATTACTGAAATATCACGCTCTAAAAAGTATTAAACAAGAAATTATCAAGGATAGCCGTGGTCGTATGCCACTTACTCCAACAAAACAATACTTTCTAGGGAAAAGTGGCATACGACCACGGCTATCCTGCCCCCCTAGACAAGTGGTATAATGATAAATGTATGGGATATGACGTTATGACAATCGTCACCGTATGTCATAAAAGTCTAGGGAGGGATGCATAATATCCCTATTTAAAACTATTCTCAACATTTTCCTTACTTTGCAGCAGCCATAGTCACGAGGAAAATTTGTTTTATATCATCATTCATAATCTATTTTGCATCGAAAATAAATATGTATAAGATATGCATATACCCAAATACGGCGATACATAGTATTTGCACAAATATTATGTGTATTATCTATCACGTATGTACTCATGCCCTCTATCACTCACGATAGCTATCATCACCTTATCACCTGTTGTTTGTTGACTACGTTTGTTGTTCGTTGGCCGGTATTACCCTTTTCTTGTTCAGTTTTCGAAACGAATTGCTGTTTAGTTGGTAGGGGAAGTCCCAGAGTTGTTTCAGTTGTCGTTTGTTCATAATTCATACAAATATCTCTGTGCAAAGTACTCTTAGGTATGTATATGTGGTTATTTATTGAATTAAGTTTTAAAGCAATTAGTAAGTATGCTACCCCCAGTTTCCCCAAGATGGCTGTATAGGAGAATTTGGAACGCTTCAGACGAGGTTGGTAGCACAGTGGTCAGAACATTCCCCCTCTAAGAGACTGGTTGCGTGGTTAAAGTCCCGCCTGAGCGATTTACTTTTTCCATTCATAATCGATATACGTGGTTATGTCGAACACGAACCGATTAAAACCGCACGCTCTTGGGTCTCTCTGACCGTGGGTTTCGTAGAAGACGACTAAGGGATAGGTCTGTTCTACATCCGGCAGTAAACATAAAGCCCAAGACAAAGTGCCCACTATACGTCAATAGGTTCGCCTCCTATTACGTGAGACCGAAAACCATACTTGGCGAAACGGTGCACCTCTGCCTACCCCCTCGGGCATTTACAAGCGTGAGGATATGTATGTAGTACTTAGTTATAACAAAAAAAAAATCTCGCACGAATCAAATACCGTGCCGCCAATCTGGCGATAATAATATAATTTATGTTTTATTGTCATAGTCATTATATGCAGTGAAATGGCGATAATCCCACCAAAAGCTATAAAATCTCGCAGCAGGAGAACAGTTTGCGTGCAAGAATTATGAAAGTGTCGTAAAGTAACTGTTATTCTAAGATATTTCTTACTAGCTGTTGGTTATAGTGAAAAACCTAGGATTATGAGCCATCTGGTTAATTTCAAAAAAGCTTCTGAGAACATTCTGTTTGTTCGTTGAGGCAGTCTTAAGGAAAATCTACAGACAAAACGGCCAAGTGTCATTATCCTTCGCGACATCGGTCAACGAGGTGGGCGTGCGCGTGCGCCGGTAAGGAAACTTGCACACGTCTTGTTTGGCTACTTTCTCCGCAACGGATCCGTGTTCTCGTAAAACTGTCGTAAAGGTACAACATACATACAATCACGCCTTATTCCCCGGAGGGTTAGGCAGAGGTGAAACCCACATTTCACAAATCATTGTATTAAGTCCCAGGTAATAAGGGGGTGAGCCTATTGCCGTAGGTATTCTGGGCACTATTGTTGAACTCTCGAGCCATGTATATGAGGCTGAATCTGGACTGTATACATAAGTCTGATGTTAACCAGCTCTATCCCTTAGTCGCCCTGCCCCTCTAGACAAGTGCCAATTCGTTGCTCGGCGTATGATGGAATAGAATGCCAAATGTATGGGATTTGACGTATATGACAGGCGTCAACGAATGTCAAAAACGTCAAATCCTATACATTTGTCATTCTATTCCATCATACGCCGAGCAACGAATTGGCACTTGTCTAGGGGGGCTGTACGACCCCGCATGGAAGGAGATGGGGTGGCCCAAATTATATTCTGCCGGGAACCATGCGGTGGTAAAGGTACAAGAAGCGAGGTAATGCACTATGTATGGTATGCTGTGTATGTTCAACGTTTTTGTAGGTGTAATGGTGACCATTTTTCCTGAGAGTTTGCTTAGGCTGAGCCGAGCGCCGCCATTGGCCTGGCCCGGCCTGGCCTCATTGTATGCTTTTTCAGGTCCCACTTAAAGGATCCGGGACTGTAGGAAGAAGGAAACAGAGCTGGTAAAGAATTCCAAGATTTTATGGTGCGGTAAATAAAATTGATGGAGTTGTGTGTATGAGGGTGAAATCTAAGCCCTGGACGTGTTGTCCTGTATAGAAAAAGAGAAGATGTAACCAATAATATTGAAACGAAATTATCGATAATTATAAATCGATTAAGTATAATAACGTTAACATTCGAATTCTAATCACGGTTGCACCAACACCCGCAGCTTGCATTTTAGAGTCCGGGGTCGGCTTTCCTTCTTTTCCTTTATAGATTGGTCTGTCATCATGACTTTTATAGGACTACTAACTGACGAAATGAGACACTCGGTGTTATTATGGAGGAATACCAGCGACTCCGTCCGCCTGGATGTCTGTTATTGGCTTATGTCCTTTCCCAAGCTCTAATCTAGCTCTGTACCAATTTTCATTAAAATCGGTTCAGTGGTTAAGGCATGAAAGCGTAACAGACAGACATACAGATAGAGTTACTTTCGCATTTATAATATTAGGTAAGTAAGTATGGAATGTATGGATCGGGTACAAGCAATAAAGCGAACCTCGATGATGATAATTCTGAATAATTCATTTCTTCATTTATTACTTATTTTATATTATAATTTTTATACACTTGTTTATACACATTGGGCATTTTATTTGTTGGATTATAATATCATGCGCAAGCTTTTGTCATTAAAAATGTAAATGAGTATAATTTGCCTCGCAAATTACCTACATTAGCTGTCCACCACCTTTGTTTACTAGCATTATTAATTGCATGTTTTAATTAATTCCAACTAACTCCGTCTTCATTAAACATAATAATAGTTGACGCAAATAAACATATTCTAGGATATTCTACAGCACTATTTAGAATCAAACAAGGCAAAAATTACTGAAAGGATTTCGTAGCGGTGTTTTCCAGAAAGGTCTTGGTTATAGTACGCGCCAGTTAGCGTGGCAATACGAGTGGAACAAAGTCTTACGAATACGAAGTAACAAGAAAGTTAAATCAAAAATATTAAGAAATAAGAATTATTACATTATCTTTTAACATTGAAACTGTCGTTTTTGCAAATTTCGTATACCTACACCACTGTATGGGGGAATGTAAATGACTCGTATTGCCACACTAACTGGCGCGTACTATAGACTTAAAATTCTTCCAATTGATTCAGTTGAGAGATCGCAATCGGTTGAGTAGAACTGAAGATATGCACAATGATGTAATAGTAAGTTATTGAACTGTATATTTATGTTTATGCTAGGTTGAATAAAAATATTTTCTTTCTTTCTTTTCCTCTATATAGTTACCTATGAGTCCTATGACCAAAAACTCGCAATAACCGACATCCACGCAGGCGCGGTCCGAGGGGGGGGGGAGGGGGTCACAGGGGACATGACCCCCCCCCCCCAAACCATGCACGTCATATTGAAAAATCCCAGTACGAGGGGAGGGGGGGTTAAATTTCTTAAGGAATTTCCGAAGTGACCCCCCCAAAACTTCAAGCTGCGACCACGCCTGCATCCACGCGGCAGTAGTCGCGAGAGGAAAACTGTGAATAAGCACCTATTGGAAATCAAAACTGTGACCTAAGACGTAACAGCTGAACGTTCTACAGCCATACACAGGTATAGACAGGGTAGAACTGCATTGCCGAGGCTTTTCCTAGCGACTACAGTAAGGGGTTCTTCAAGAAGGGCATTATAAGGTTCTTACAGGATCGGCAGTGCAAGTGTTTTGCCCCTGGTGTTGCATACGTTCATAGGCCAAGGTAACCACTTTCCATCTGATGGGCTGTGTGCTTGTCTGCCACGTAACTGATATAAAAAAAGTGTGAAACAATAAATGTTCCTGAAATACAAGGCAATGATTTCATTTTCAGTATTACGATATCGTACGATTTATGTTCTCAGAAAAAAAAAAAACGAGGTGTTTACACTAGATATCCAGTAGGCTTGAAATCGAGTGCGTCATATATTGTAATGCTTATAAATATCGCGGCTACTTCCTTATATTAACAAATCCTAGTAGGTAATGTAGGTATGTAGGCAATACACCTGATAACAGAGTGCCTATTAAATTCTCAGGAACTATTATGAAACTTCAACCTTCAATGGTTAATAGTTTGTTTTATTCTTGGTAATGTTTGAGGAAAAGTTATTGCTTGAGTCAAAATTAAGTCAATTTATTTTGACCAAGTCTTCATAATCTGAAGTTCTGAAGAACTATTTGACATGGTGCGCACGGCTGCATTCTTTCATCGCACCGCAGATGGGCCGTGTGTTTTTTTTTCTACATCAAGCGCCAATCCTTTTACATCCAAAGAAAATGTCTTATGTGGTTATTTTCTCTTCAACCACCCATATAAGTCGAGTCACTAGTCAGTCCTGCACCTAATGTTCCAAAGTAACTCTGACGATGGTATTGCTCGGTACATATATCTTGGACTGAAAGTGTGCAATTGGCTCTATATGCGCAGAACACGTTTCTTGGGTGTCTTTTGAGGATAGCACGGGGTGCTACGGCTGTGGTCGATCTCAAATTTACCAAGCATAGATTATTACAAAACAATCCGCGTGCATCAAGGCCTCGTTTGTCTTGCGATTTAGGTCCAAAATACGTGCCCCGAGGCATAGCTTAAGGCTTCTCTGAAGTGAACCCTATCAGATCATCAATAACTTATCAAGTTGTCATCACAAACGAATCTTTCCGTATATTTGTATGGTAATGATATTTTATAAATATTTATAATCTAAAAATACATTTAAAAATACGCATAAACAATGATATTCACACAATCATAAAGAGCATACACGTATTCAGTGTTTTGTCTAGATCAAACATATTTTTCTTCGAATAAAAATCTATTTTTGTTCTAGATAATAACAAGGTCAGTCTAAAACTGGTGCAAAAAGATTAACATTAATCTGCGTTACTTGGAAGGTGGCTTTTCATTAATAAGTCACACGTTACTTCAATAAATAAAGGCTAACACACACATGCTATTGTTAGCATAGTTCAAAACAGCGCGTCTCAAAAACTCGGAGTTCTGAACGGTTTGAGTAGGGTTTTCACGCAGGAGCAGTGATGTCTTTTGCATAAGGTGCTCTCCTGCGTGGAATACTGCTCTCATCTCTGGAATGGTTCTATACAGTACTTATTAGACGATCTGTCTCCCTAGACAAGTGGCCGACACGTATTTTGACTTATATGGCATAAGTTGACGACATATACATTCATCATTCTATCTTACTTATATATGGGGCTGGATAGACTGCAGTGTTTGGCATTCCGCGTGATTGCGTGCCCTAGAATGGCTGCTAATGTCTTGAGATGCTTTTATTGAACTTAATAAAAGGAAAAGGAGGCAACATGTACACTACGCGGTAGAGTACCTTTTCACTTCTTTACCGTACAGAAATGAAGTCCAGCCCCTCTAGACAAGTGGCAATTCGTTGCTCGGCGGATGATGGAATAGAATGCCAAATGTATGGGATTTGACGTACATGACAGGCGTCAACGAATGTCAAAAACGTCGAATCCTATACAACACATTCTATTCCATCATACGCCGAGCAACGAATTGCCACTTGTCTAAAGGGGCCGAACTGCTATCGCAATGCTATCGCAGCCATGGACGTACTGTTCTCGATGTGAAGGGAGCAGATGGTGGGATTAATTAAAAGACCTGACTGCGTTTAAAGTAGCAAGTGTGTTCTTGGCTCTTACTATGTATGAGTCAATTCCTTACATCATATTAATATTATAGATTAGATCAGGCGACTTATTGTAACCAGTAATATTAATCGGCAGACATAATTTGCATAATATCGCTCAACGTAATAATGACGTAATTATTTTTTTGCGTTATTGATTCCTAGGATCGTCGCAAAAACGTATGGAATATCTCATGGTAAGCGGTTATCGTAGCATAAGATAGTTTTGCGACGCCAAAAGTGTCACTCGCCCTAGAGAGAAAAGGTCCCCTTTTCCTGTAGGGTGTTGCTGATAACCAAGCACGTTAGCGGGTATTAGGTGATACAAAATATGCATAATCATCAACATTTGTATCTCTTTACCCCAAATTATGTCTTCCCTTCACTTCCCATGAATGTCATAGAAGGGGATTATGGGATGAAGCTGTTCTTCATCCAACAGTAAACATACAGTCCAGGAAGCAGGCCTATTGCCGTCAAACGGGTACTTTACCCCTATTACGTGGGATCGAATCATAATATGTATGATGAAATGTGGGTGTCATGTCAATACACCTCTACCAACCCTTTCGAGAATTTACAGGTGTGAATATGTGTGTCATCCTTTTCCATACTTTCATCAGCCACTGCTTTTCTTGCTATATCCTCTTTTACGGAACCCATTCATCTTTTCTTGATTCTGCTCCTATTCATACTGTTAACTTTTTCAACAACTTTACTAATCACTTAACTTCTAACTATTAGATATCTAAGAAACTTACGAAATAACTAGATCTGTCCTTCTGTCCAGCTGCATTTCTCGTTAAACCAGTAAGCAAGTAATCAAATCAATTAGAAAATACTATAAACCGCTTCTACCCTATCCGTTGTCTGGTCTAAACTTTTGTAAGTCAATATTTGACCTGACAGTCTTATTCTACATTCAATTTAGAACTTTATATCTACAGTACAAAGGTTGAAAGTTATACAAATCGTTAATCGGAAATGACCCCATTCTCGGCGCCGGTAGGTACCTACAGACTATTGCACAATGTCTTGTTCTTGTTGCAACCTTCATTTACTAGAAAGTTGACTCGTATGGTCTTTATTGCGATGTGATAAGGTTTAAATTAGTATAAATCGCGCGATAAGCCGAATTGATTCGTTAATCAAAGAAAATTATGTTCGTTTATCAAATTGTAACATGAATCCATGAATCGGTTTGTTACCGATTAGGTTTTTTTAAGAAATGTTAATAAATGTATGAGTCATAAAATGCGGAAGTTTTTCTTGGTAGGCTCTGAATATCGGCTGGTTACGAAAACCAATATTTTCTGATATTATAATACTGAAGAGTTTGTTTGTTTGGTTGGTTGAAGGCGATAATCTCAGGAACTACTAGTTCGAATTGAAATATTCTTATTGTGTTGCATAGCCCGTTTATCCAGATAAGTTATAGGGTAAATCATTTATTATCACGCCACTCCTCAAGGGAGCGGAGCAGTAATCATAAATGTCAACAAATCCGTTAGATTTCCATGCATTATTTGAAAATAGGAAAATTAATAACATGCGGGCATATGTGTCTAGTGATACGGGGTTTCGGAATGTGCCCGGGCTAAGCCGGGGCGGGTCAGCTAGAGTAAAATAAGGATGTTGGTATGGAGCCTTCCCAGGACCTTCGGCATCAAATCACCTTCACCTGAAAGCCGGTCTTCTTCTTATCGTTAATTCCCAGTCGCATCCGAAGCTTTCACCTCAGAGTCTGAGGTCCGCTTTACCAGTTTTAACTGCGGATTTGACTAGACCTCCATATTTTCCGTAAAGCGACTGCCATCTGACCTCCATAACCATTGGGTTGGGTGACATTAGGCGATATCGAAGCTTTGCAGCTAAACCGTTGTTGTTGGAATTTTTAGGGCTCCAACTACCCGTAACGACTGCCATAGATGTTTGTATGGCAACGGGGACCGACGGCTTTACGTGCTCTCCGAGGCACGACCAGACCAGACCAATGCAAATATCCATATTCATGCATACAACATATTCGGCATATTCCTGCGGAGGCTTGCATGAAGCCGGTACACTTGCTAACTACCGGATGAGGTTCTGGCAGCGCAGGCTTTCCTCCCTGCCTCCCCAGACAAAGTGGCAATTCTTTGGCCGAGAATGAAGAATATATGAGATTTGACGTCGGTATATAACTGTTGTAAACGATACAGTCATAAACGTCAAATCCCGTACATTCTTGATTCTAATATAGGCCGGGCAACGAATTGCCACGGGTCTAGGGGGGCTGGTCATTACCAGATGGCAAGCGCACCTCATTTTTTTAATATTTAGGTTGCCCAGTCAGGGTATAACCCGCGCCACGTATCTTGGACCTAAAATGTGCTCAAAATGTGCTCTTTATGCGCAGTACACATTTCTTTGGTGTCTTTTGAGTATAGCACGGGATGCTACTGCGGTAGACGAACTCAAATTCACCAAGCAAAGACTATTACAAAGCAATCCGCGGGCGCCAGAACATCGTATCGTATGTCTTACGATTTAGGTCCAAGATACGTGGCGCAGGTTATACACGCAGGAGATGCAGTCTAAAGAAGCTTCTATACGTACGTATACTGCTCTCCTGAGTTAGCTAACCTACTGTGTAAAGAATGGCGTCTGAATCTCCTTCTGCGTGTTAAGTAGGTACCTATGTACCTATATTATATTAGTCATTCTAATATTCTCCCAGACTAATAGAATAGTATAGACCAAGGGTGCCCAACCCCAGGAATTTCGGGTGGCACGCGCAAGCCACTGCAAGAGGAGCAAAAAAAAAGCTTGTACAAAAGCAATTGCATTAGTCGCAGTCGCAAATGCTATGCTATTTTTTCTTTTCATTCAAATCTATCGAGTATTCATCAAAATGATATTATCTCTTCATATCATAACTAAAAAGTTTTAAATATTTTTTTAAATTTTATTTTTATGATTTTGATTGTATTGATAGTTTGGTATTATAATAAACTTAATATTGTACTAGTGCACTTTGTTATTATACTAATTTTTGTAGTTACATTCCATATTATTGAGTTATAATTTTATACTCGTAAAAATGTAGTAAAATAGGAACTGTCACTGGCGTGGAACGGATCCGGCGGCTGGGTCTGAGGTGACTCTGTACAAAACTGAGGCCATGTTCTTTCATAGGCCTCGGCGTGCATCACCGGAGGGATCCAACCTCACAGTGGGAGACACTCTCCAAATGACATATCTGGGACTCGGGTTCGACGGCCCACAGTGGATCGTTTCATACAGCTAGACGTCGGAAATTCTAATTATATTTTAAGTATTTTTATTGATTTATTTCCTACGTATTTACGTAAAATATAACAATAAAAGTGATCTTCAATACGTATTGATAATATACTAGTTCGCACTAATTTTGCCGCTATCGTAGAGAAGGAGGACGGGACGCGGCTTACAAACTTAGCGCGAACGGATAGTTATTTAGTCCATTGGGCTTACCTATTACCTTATCATTGGACAATCATGAGAATGATGATGAATGATGAGAATTTCAAGTAGTCAAATAATGGTTAGTCACCTTTCTTTGCGAGATCCTGCGAGATCCCATCAACTTCCATATTCGTGATAAAACAATATGATGCAAACTCGTGCGAAGTCAAACAATGACTGATTTTTAATTTAGAGGGTTGGAGCTTTAAAATAAGCTAGGTACTGTAGGGACACCAAGGTATACTCATATTTAGATTCTCTGTTAAAGTTAAGAATTGGGATTTTTTTAAGGTATAAAATAGGTTCAATTCAATATTTTTTTCTACGAGAACTAAGTGGATTAATAATGTAAAAATCCATAAATAGAAAGTACATACCTTCATTAATATCCTCAATTTTTTGTTTCACGTTCACCCACTCACAACTTATAAAAATCAGTCACAACAAAGAGACACAAAAATTGCAAAATAATTATTTTTTCAAGTAACTTACTTTATAAACTTTTCTACCGTCATGCTTAATAACGGCGTGAGGGTAGATCATTAGTAATATTGTTTTTGAGGTCCCTGATTATCTGTAAATCAATAAGACTATAAGAAAAAGCTTAATTAAGTAATGTATTTCCGACGTCTAGCTTGTATGAAACGATCCACTGTGCGGCCCAGATATCGGGGAGCGTCTCCGAAGTCCGGCTCCCAAATTAAGAGGCACAGCTAACGCTCTGGCTTGGCTGAGCAGGAGGCAGATGCTGCGGGAATCGTACGCTCCATTGCCCTATACGGGTGTCGCGTGTGAGCGGATGCCCTGAAGTCTAGGCACGTGCACCTACCGCGTGCATAGCAACAGACGATGACCATCAAGGACATCAGGGGTTACCGCACGATATCCTATGACGTGGCGAGTTTTCTTGCCGGATCTCGGAGAGCGAGGCTATGGACAAACATGGCGAGTCACCGGCAATTAATCTTGACATCGCCAAAGCTTTTATAGAGTCTGCCACAAATCGCTTCTTTCCAAGCTACCAGCCTTTGGTCTGCCTCTCAGACTGTGCGACTGGGTGGTTAGCTTCCTGCAGGAGCGCCATATTCGCGTCCTTTGTGATGGACGAACTTCATAGTTCTTGCAGGTAAATGCTGGCGTGCCGCAGTGGTCTGTCTTATCACCCATTCTCTCTCTTCTACATATCAACGATATTCTGACCACCCGGCAGCATTCATTGCTATGCAGACGATAGCATCTTACAAGGGAGTTATCATGGGCATATACTGCGGCCGAGCAGTCTGATATCGCGGGAAAAAAGCAGCTTCTTGTCACTGAGCTCGACCGGATCCTTAATCATATTTCCCAATAGGGCTCTGAGAACCTGGTCGAGTTCAATGCCAACAAGACGCAGGCATGTGCATTTACAGCAAAGGTATTTTTTTCCTTCCCTCTGTGGCGTGGGCACTGCCACTGCGGGACAATCTCAGTATTCTCGGTATGGATGTTCGCTGCCTACTGAACAAAAAAAAATATATTGAGAGTATCATCAAAACAGCCTCGCGTAAACTCGGAGTCCAGAACAAAGTGAGATATTTTAACACGCCGGAGCAGCGGTGTCTTCTGTCTCTTGCGTGGAATACTGCTCGCATCTCTGGGATGGCTTCGCAAAGTACTTACTTGATACACTCGACAGGTTCCAGTGTCATACGGTCCGCATTATTGGGAATTCTGAGATCACGAATACCCTCGAGCCTCTGCAGATGCGTAGAGTTGTGCATCCTTGGCAGTATTTTAATTTTACCGTCTCTGCTATGGTGAATGTTCTGATGAGCTTTTGCAATTAATCCTACCCTATCCTGTCCTACATAGAACAACGCGTGCAGGACATAAATGTCACCCGCATACGGTGCAAAATATTCGGCGACTCCTTCCTCTGCCGTACCATTAACTCCTGAAATTCCTTACCAGTTTCCCTCTTCCTACAGTCCCGGATCCTTTAAGCGGGGCGCGAAAAAGCATCTGATGAGGCCGACAAGCTGAGTGCCACCATTGTAACACGATACCTACGTGTCTATAATGGTGACCCTCTTTTCCGAGACTGCCTTCAGCTTACCATCAGGCGAGGTGAAGTCAAATTGACGTTATAAAAAAAGTTCTTTCGGTGCCATATCGTTACCGAAAAAAGACGCGGGAACGGAGACACGAACCCGAGCCGTGAAGGGCACACCGTAGTAGCGGCGATAAGACCTATCATGGGGGAAAGCTAGAGAGGCCACCATGTACCCTCTCTAGCCACTCCTCCATCCTGCAGGTTATCACCGGGCACGGATGCTTCGGGGATTTTCTGCGTCGGATCCGGTAAGAGCCAACCACCGAATGCCATCTTTATGACGCGGGAGACGCCATCACCGTAGGAGTGAGAGTTCTCTCGCTTGCGTGGGCTCCCGCCCCTCCTTCTGTGAGCAAGTAATACTCCAAAAGAAGACGGCGGGGTAGGAACGGAGGAGATTCGCAGCCCGCACAGCCCATGACGAGCGTAGGGGACGCGGGCGTCGGAGGTGCAGAACAGGCCTCTGTCCCTCATGAGCATGGGCCTGAGGGTGGTGTCGGGTGGAGCCAGCTCGAGGGAGATGGGCAAGAGATCAGCTAATTTCATCTTCCGAAACCTAGGGGGGGAGGGGGGGGGGATGTAGTAAAAAGATGTACTGGCCCGCCAAAAATGTCCAAATCGTTAGTTTGGCCCGACAGCTAAAAAGGTTGGGCACCCTTGGTATAGACGGAACGCTTCGAATAAACACTTGAAGCCAAACATTTTCAATGTGTGCGTGTGTAACTCGGATTTCCGTGTACCGATACCACTATCGGCGTGTGCGTAATGTTGCCGGCAAATGAAAAAGTCTCCCAGAAATATATATGTACCTATTGGACATAATTATGGAATATTTATTTGTTTTATTAAATGTTATTATTCTATATCATTTAGACTAATGATTATTAGAATGGCGAGCTGATGTCTCTGCCTACCGCGGAAGGAAATAGGCATGTGAATGAACACTGAGTAGGTAAAGACACTTTAGATTCTAAAGGATAAACAACAGTATCACAACACACAACAACAGTGTTGAAGTGCTCGTGGCCACGTGCGCTCACTTTTCACTAAACGATCAGTGGGTTAAGCTACATAGACGCGATTGTAATTTGGATGGGTGACCTAAGTTGTATTTCACCTGAGCGCTTCAATGCCTCGGACGGCACGCAAAACGTCAGTTAAGACTGAGGCCTATGTTGGTAACCTGAATATCTCTGTCAGTGGTTGGCCACTAATCAGAACTCAAGCTGGGAGGTCAGATTGCAGTCCCTCCCAAGATTGCCGAAAAAACCAAGCCACATATTAAGTAGATTGCAGACACAGATGTGATCGGGAGTTCGGGACTAAGGCAAGAATGATGTTGATGATGATGATGATGATTAGAAACATTAAGCTTGTCAACATTCATGATACTGTTTTTTTACTCAGTACTTTACAAATTCCCACAAATACTGCAAAATATTTTATGGAAATGATAAAAAAATTATGGCAACACTGTAGAATATGGCGGAGGTTTTGTGTTCCTAGTTTGTGCAACTAAATTATTTAGAAAAATGTTATGAAATCTATTATGAAATAGTTATCTACTTATGAAAGGATAATCCAGTATTATTTCTATGAATTGTTGATGTGTTTTTACACCTTTTCAATACACAATACGTCATATTTATAATATTTTGTTCAGCAGTGATCGGACGTGCGCATTCGTTCGCTGCTCACAAGGAGTGGTGAGCCAAGTGATACCCCATTGCTTTATACTTTATAGTACTGCTTTTGGCGGCTTCACCGGCTAGCTCTAAGCGTTCCGTCTATACTATTCTTTTAGTCTGAGTATTCTCCATATAAAGTTAATAAACAAATTAAATATTAAAAATAGATGAACTATAAACAGTTTTGGTAAAAACTCACTTGGCCGGTTTATTTATATACGTATGTACCTGTGCCACGCAGACGAAGCTAATTTAAAAATAATATAATATCTATGTAACTTGTGTGGCCTTGCAGTAAAACATTTGACTGCCAAGACAAGGCAACTGCGAAGGTTCAATTCCCGGTCAGTGTAAAAATTTTAGGTGTTTCAGAGGTCCTGGGTTCGATTTTAAACCACTTAGGTGGCAGACAAGAACACGGCCCACCTAATGGAAAGTGGTTACCGTGGCCTATGGACGTATGCAACACCAGGGGAGGGGCGTTACTCTCGTGCTGCCTTGAAGAAACCTTCTAAGTTCTAATGCCCTTCTTGAAGAACCCCATATTGCAGTCGCTTGGGAAAACCACAGCAGGTACTTCATTCATTACACAGGATTCTCAAGATTCCATCGCATGTAGGTATATCATACATTTACAATATGCAAGTATATTTACAAAAATATATTCCGAGTTTGTTTATCCGCATTCTAGAAGCCATATTGCAAGTTAGTTAAGCTTTACTTGCTTTGGATCTATAGGTAAATAGCGCTGTGTACAATTTCCTAATATATCGTGTATTCATTTGCATTCTAAAACCCATACTCAGAGCCAGTGTAATATTTCCAGATATATTAATATTTATTTATTTATTTATTTATACTTTATTGTACACCATATAAAATACAAATTTAAAAATTATGACTAAGGAATCAGTACAAGGGCGGCCTTATCGCTATAAGCGTATATATATTCCGTCTGCTGCCCAATTTGAGGGGCCCGGAGGACTCCTGCAGGAGACTCTACGCGGGTGTCGTGCGGTCCATGGCTCTATATGGGAGCCCCGTATGGGCAGACAACCTGCGAGCCAGGCACGTGGACCTGCTGCGTAGACCGCAGCGGATTGTGGCCATCAGGGCCATCAGGGGGTACCGCACGATATCCTTTGAAGCAGCGAGTCTCCTCGCCGGATCGCTACCGTGGATCCTGGAAGCGAGATCCCTTTCGGCGCTATACCGCTTCCGAAAGGCGGCGCGGGAGCGGGGACACGATCCTGAGCCTGAAGAAATTCGGGCCGTGAGATCCCGGCTCCACAGGAACATGGTGGCGGAGTGGGAGCTACAACTTGGGCAACCACGCGCAGGGCGCGCCGTAGTAGCGGCGGTAAGACCCATCATGGGGGAGTGGCTAGAGAGGCCACACGGTGGCCTCTCGTTCTGGCTGACGCAGATCATCACCGATCATGGATGCTTCGGACGGTATCTGCATCGGACCGCGAAGAAAGAGCCAACGTCCGAGTGCCATCACTGCGACGCGAGCGAGGACTCGGCGCTGCACACGCTCACTGAGTGTCCGGCGTGGGAGACGCCGAGACGGGAGCTGGTGGCGACCCTGGGAGTGAGAGCTCTCACGCTCGCCACCTTGCTCGCAGCGATGGTTCGCTGCGCGGATGCGTGGGCCGCCGGCGCCTCCTTCTGCGAGAAAGTGATGCTCGTGAAGTGGGGGCGGAGCGCGAGCGAAGGAGAATCGCAGCCCTTGCGGCTCGCGAGGAGCGAAGGAGAATCGCAGACCGCGCGGCCCGCGACGAGCGGCGGCAACTCGGGCGTCGGAGGTCGCAGAATGACCTCCGCCCCCCATGAGCGCGGGCCTGGGGGTGACGGGTGGGGTCGCCTGTCACCCTAGCAGAAGCAGACCACGGCGGTGGCACGCATTGCGTGCCCCCCCATACCCGGGGGCGAGTTGGGGACTCCGTGGTCCCCACAGGAAGAGGGCCATATCCAGAGATATGGCCCTGGGTCGGCCGGGGTGCGAGGGATATGGCTATGACAATCTCACCTCCGGCAACTGACGGCCCACAGAAGGCGTGCGTTTTAGTCGGTTCGAGTCCGACATAACCTCCTCCTCCGACTCCGGCGGGGGAGGTATCCGTGGGGATTTTTCGCACGATAAAAAAAAAAAAAAAAGATATATTAAGTAATATTCCACATAAAAGTGAGCAAACATGTTGTATGTTCATTAGTCGCAAATCGTGTACAAATACTGACAGTTGATATTGTCCTGCTCGTCCCAAGTGGGTCAAGGTACGGCCGGTACGGCTGGTACCGAGTAAACAGGGTCAGGTCAAGCCGAGCCTACAAAATTATCTGTTGCCTGCTGGGAAAATACCAATATGGACGCCCTTGGGTTGAGCTTCTTTTTATATTTAACTAGCTTTTGCCCGCGGCTCCGCCCGCGTGGATGTCAGTTATCGCGACCAAACATCACCTATGTTCTTTCTTATAGTCTAATCTATCTCTGTACCAAATTTCATTAAAATCAGTTCAGTGGTTGGAGCGTGAAAGCGTAACAGACAGACAAATAGACAGAATTACTTTCGCATTTATAATATCTGCTGCCCTTATCCCAAGTTTATTTGGGGTCGGCGTAACATGTGTGCTTTTTCCTTTCATCTCTATTTGCAGTCATCTCAACATTCACTCCCTTCTTAACCATATCCTCTTTCACACAGTCCATCCACCTTCTTTTAGGTCTTCCTCTATGGATATAGAATATTAGTATGGATATGGATATGGACGACGCCCAAGATCGTGCGAAGTGGAGGAGGAAGAGCCGGAAGGCGGACTCTGAGCTTCGAGGTCATCTTGGCCACGGATGCAATCAGAAGAATACGTCTCTATGCAGATGATGATGATGATGATGATGGATATGGATTACAAAATAAACAGCAATCTGGGGCCGGATTTAGTAAAAATATGTTTTTGTAACGTGTGATTTTAAAATCCCGTGTTGGTTCCCACCTTCCCGGTGGAGCAGAATAGGGCCACACCATCTCTTCGCGTGTAGGTACGTCATAGAAGGCGCCTAAGGGATAGGGCTGTTTTCCATATTATAACAGTAAACATACAGCCTTTAGGAATAGGTTCAGCCAGACGGAGGCTTGTATAGGCGGCCTGAACAAATCTGTTAGTGGTAGACCACTAACCACAACTCAGACCGGAAGGTCAGACTAATATAGCCGAAAATACCAAGCCACATTTTTTTTGTACTACTTAGGCCGCAGACAAGCACACGGCCCTCCTGATGGTAAATGTCTAATTAGATTAGGTTCTATGTTTACATATAATTTAAATTACAACCGTGTCAAGTAATATTGCGTTACGTGTTATTGTATTTAGTTCGACTGATAGTATTTAAGGTCAAGTGTTTTTCTAAATAAATAAGTTCTGCAACAGTGAGTGTTTCAATAAGTTCCATCGACCGAGTAGTAGCGACAGTAAGAGTTTACCGTGGCCTATGGGCGAGTGCAACACCAGGGGAGTCACACTCGTGCTGCCGACCCTGTAAGAACAGAGAGATTCTGTGCCGTCATCGCAAAAGATATGTAGGACAAAGCCTTTGGTTTTTCCACTGACAGCACAAAATCTCTCCATTTCTCACACATTTAAGTGGACCCCGGACTCCGCGGTGAAAGATGATGATGATATGGTATACCAAAGATTTTTCAAAGTTTTTATTTTATTATCGAACTAGCTTTTGCCCGCGGCTCCGCCCGCGTGGATGTCGGTTATCGCGACCAAACATAGCCTATGTCCTTTCTCAAGGTCTAACCTACCTCTATACCAAATTTCATCAAAATCGGTTCAGCGGTTTAGTCGTAAAAGTGAGACAGACAGACAGACAGACAGACAGACAGAGGTACTTTCGCATTTATAATATTAGTAGGGATTAAAAATACGCGCTTGGAAAAGGTAGTGTTACGAAATCTCCGAGGTGTTGAAGAAATTTTCTTAGAATTGCGGCAAACGGGTTTTTACGCGTTCGGTTTCGTGACGTTTTTGTTTGAAATTCGAACTAATAAGGGGAAAATAGATTGGGGAAATGGTCAATTTGCTGGTAGATCAAGGTTACAGAGACGATTGGGTGCTTTCCTACAATTTTTTTGTTATACAACTTAGGTGGCAGACAAGCACACGGCCCATATGATGAGAAGTGGTTACCGTGGCCTATGAACGTACTTATGTAACACCAGGGGCGTCACATTAATTCATTGGCGAATTGTGGGTGTTATAACACCTCTGCCTACCTCTTTTGAAAATGTTGTATGTATGTATTTGTATACCGTGTTGATTCCCGTTGGAGTAGAACAGGGCCACTCCATCTCTTCCTGTGGGTGTCGTAAAAGGCGAATAAGCGATAGGGCTGTTCTCTATCCGACAGTAAATTGCCCGCTAGACGGCAATAGGCTCGCCCCCTTTTACGTGGGACCAAAAATCGTAGTTAAGGCGAAATGTGGGTGTTAATACACCTCTGCTTACCCCTTCGGGGATTTACAGGCGTGAATATGTTGAACAGGGTTGAACGCCATTGGTCAAATCTGATATTCGTCAAATCGGCGTTTCGTCCAATGTGACAATGGTCAAAGCTGTAGTTCTTCAAATCGTCTGTTTGTCCAATTATGAAATTTGCCAAATACGCTATTAGTCAAGTCAAGTCATTACTGTCGATGAAAACATGCATTATGAATTATATAATTTGTAAGAAGTTCAAGAAAAACATAATATACTATATTTTTTTAGTCTGGGTGAAGGCTATCATTCTCTTCGATATCTGAATGTCTCTTCAAGTTGTGCCACATGAAATAACTCCTTGACCCAGTGACCAAATAGCTAATACGCATAGACGACTGAGGTAATTCTAATAATTATTATGTAGCTAATTTAATAAGAGATACTATTGGGACTGCGAATAACAGTGACTCACGCTATCGGAAACAAATTTAATAATACAGTCACGAAACTAACTTTCTTAATATCTGACTTCGTAACGCTCTTAAAATAAGGTTCAAAATCGTGTGAATTGGGTTTTTATATCGGAAACTGTAGCTTAGTGGTCTTGTAAATTGAAATTGGTACAGTTTGACCTCCCTATGTGGTTCCCTCCCATATTTAGTTGATTTATAATATCCAACGGTCCCAGTCTATTAATTTGGACGTTTTTCTACTAGACTTGGTTACACCACATTAGTTTAGTGATCATTATGAACTGTTATGTATGACGATAGGTACCTACCTAATAAATATCTGCATAGGTCGAGCCCTAAAAAGTTAGATAATCTAGTTCAATTATAGAACTTCGATATCGCCTATAGATTGTAGAGGTCACATGGCACGGAAATATCTAGATTTGACGGCTAAATTGAAAGGCTTGATATCCAACCGAATTTGGAAAAGGATCGAAATATTGTGACTCACTTTTGTATATCCTTGAAAGGATAGGTAGAAGTATAAATGTAAACATCAATGACAAACACATCTGTCTGTCTGTATGTTAATATAAAATCACGTGAGAAACGTGCTTCAATCAAGTTTTTCTGAGGTAGGTACCTATTCATTATAAGGTTTTATATTCATACTCGTATTACAAACGTGTTATAAATAGACAGGTTACAAATGTCTTAGTGGTTATATTTGATATACAGTATGTAATGAAAACTGCGTCTGAATATATAAAAGACTAGCTTTTGCCCGCGGCTCCGCCCGCGTTGATGTCGGTTATCGTGACCGAACATAGCCTATGTCCTTTCTTAAGGTTTACTCTACCTCTGTGCCAAATTTCATCAAAATCGGGTCAGTGGTTTAGGCGTGAAAGCGTAACAGACAGACAGACAGACAGACAGACAGACGGACGGACGGACGGACGGACGGACGGACAGACAGACAGACAGACAGACAGAGTTATAGTTTCGATGCAAGCGGACAAATGAAATAGGAACCCTCAGGACCTCATGAATTCCATAAAGTGTCCGTGGGACTCCGTCCCTACACACTTAAGTAGGTATAATTATAGAAGACAACATTATATTTATTATTCATTCTAAATATTTTCGTGAGTGGGTGTGTGTGCGCGTATAAAATTCAAAACAAACGGCCGGTATTGTTCATTAAT
The DNA here is from genome assembly GCA_914767945.1 of Eilema depressum. Classification (NCBI taxonomy): domain Eukaryota; kingdom Metazoa; phylum Arthropoda; class Insecta; order Lepidoptera; family Erebidae; genus Eilema; species Eilema depressum. The sequence goes on along the minus strand of OU612030.1, from coordinate 17,518,717 downwards.
CAGTTGCAAGGATAAAAATAGACACTGTACAATAAATGTTTACTTACCGCTCGAGGTCGAGAGGCTGCCTGTTGTTGCATCATCTCTATGTGTGTTGACTTCACATAGCCTCACTACTATGCTGCTTATTTCCGGATTTAACAAGCGCGGAGTAGACAAACCGCCTACGCGGTAATCTACGCTATTGATGCTACTGAAATATGGATGGCTTAGGCTCCGCTCGCCCCCTGGATCTCGACCCTTGCGATTAAAATGCTCTACTCGCGCCCTTTTTTGTTATTGTGGTGTAGTGACTCACCCCTTGCCACGGGGCGAGTTAAAAAATGGGTATACCTTAGCATAATATCTTGAACGTAAATCTCGAGACAAACGAGGCTCTGGCGCTCGCGGATTGCTTTGTAATAATCTATGCTTGGTGAATTTGAGCTCGTCCACCGCAGTAGCGCACTGTGCTATCCTCAAAAGACACCAAAGAAATGTGTACTGCGCGTTTAGGGCACATTTTACCCCGCGTTTACATACTGCCGCTCGCATTGCTCATCGTGTTGCCGGAAATACTCGCGCGATTAATGCCCTAGCGTTCATACACGCGCATCATCGTGTTGGTCCGCATTACGATTCCATAGCGATATATTTGTTACTAACTTTTGCCCGCGGCTCCGCCCGCGTGGATGTCGGTTATTGCGACAAAAAATAGTCTATGTCCTTTCTCAAGGTCTGAACTACCCCTATACCAAATTTTATCAAAATCGGTACAGTGGTTTAGGCGTGAAAGCGTAACAGACAGACAGACAGTTACTTTCGCATTTATAATATTAGTATGGAGTATGGAATGTATGGATTAGGTATTTACCTTTAGCCTGACGACCCGCGACTATGGCTGCCGAAACATCGGGTTAACTTTGCCTCGATAAGCATGTTTTACCGCCTATACAATGGCTTGTATACGGCATGAACAAATGAATCCAAAGTACAATTTTTCTACATTGTAATTCTAAAGCAAACGTTTGGACGATAATTCACCTTTAGTTGACAGTTTTGTTGACATTTTATTTAATTTATATTTCCTTTGACACTGTTTTTATATATTTACATACATAGAGGGAATTGATTGTCAAGTAAAATACTTAGAAATAATATTCTCTAAACAGCTTCCAGCATAATAATTGCATTGCAAAAAGCACTTAGCATCAAGACCGGCAGACGGCCTATGTTTCGAAATTCGAATCACATGTTAATTTTGTACAGCCTCGTTGTGCCACAGACTGCTAAACACACGATGTCTAGAATATTAATACGACAGGATATTCCTAACCTCTGCTTCACCGACCTCCTTTTTAAAATGACTCATCGTTTTAAAACGAATTCGAAATTTAAAATGTTTTATTTTTGTAAAGTTGACTGACCTATCAAAAATTCTATTACTTAGCTGTTTAGAAATTGATGAAAATGAAGTTATAAAATTCGTCTTAGATTAATAATTTTGATTACCTATCTATCATTCACTATCAGCCATTTGAGCCATTGAATGTAAAGCTATAAAAATATCTAATTTTATCACAGAACACACAGCTGATAATAACAATATAATAAATAAATAAGTAAGTAGGTATATAAAATTCAAACCAAACCCAAGTTGAATAACAGTAGGTAATGTATGGTTAAACAACTATGGATCGGTTTGAATGCTAAACAGCAATATTAGCATATAAGCAGTTAAGTTTTATTACCCACTTGTTCATGTTAAGACAAAAGAAATATTCATGATGAATTTTATTGATTTCCAGTAGAAGCTACTAAAGCTGGCATTCCACCAGAGCAGAGGCACCAGAAATATGCTAAGCTAAGTTGCTACGGATGTGTTTGTATAGTTTCATAGCTTAGTTTCTACATCTTTGTAGAATAGCTGCTTAGTAAATCTCCGATGGAAAAGCAGCCTACTAGCAGCAATGAGCAAGCTACTATAATGAGCAAGCAATAACTATAATGAGCAAGCTACAATATAAAAATTGTGACACAGTTCAGACTGTTCAGAGTATCCGTGGTTCAGAGGGTATGTCATATCATAACTCATAACATAAACTCACGCCTATATCCCTGAAGGGGTAGGCAGAGGTGCTAGCATAACATAACTCATACAGACTATAAAATTAAATGCGAAGTGACTCTGTCCGTCTGTCAGTTATCTGTTACACTTTCACGCCTAAACCTGTAAACCGATTTTGATGAAAACTGTACAGAGGTAGACTAGACCTTAGGAAAGAGAGAGAGGTTCTGGTGCAAAGTTTCCCCTCGGAGCCAACCAAAATAAACCAAATTGAGGAAAGTATGAGAGGGCTTTTCGGGTTTCAATGTGCTTTGCTTTGATGCAACTGGCTGTTCATGTCAAAAAGAGGTATGTAGTTTTCCTAAAAACATTGACAAAATGTACCCGGTTTTACAGGCGTCGCTTGTAATGCGACGGCTAATCTATTTATTTTGTAATCTGTGGTAAAAAAAAAATGTGGTTCCATTCTGTACAAATACAAACAATTCCAATAACACTTCTAGTATTTAAGTAAACCTGTATTCATATTCGTACGTTTAAAAAGAAGCTACCAATTAGCTGGGCAAACAAAAAACTAATACACTACTGCGCACATACCTGCTTGTGTCTGGTTTTAAGTTTCACCATTTTTGCCTTTTTGTTTCCTTGACATAGAGGTCAAAATGTCTTGAACTGTTTTTTTTTATTTACTTTGAACGTTGAGCATAACACATGTTAATGAGCAAGCTAAAATCAAACGCTAACGTTTATTTTGTGTTGTGGCAACAATGTGTTTGGACGTTAGCAAATGTTTAGTAGGTACCTACAACATTGGTAGATACTTGAGCGATCAAATCCATCGTAGTTGAAATGCAAAAGGGTGCAAATGAAATCGAAGGTTCACGGAGAAAAGATCCCAAACGACATCATAAAAACTTTACTGAAATGCGATTTTCTGAAGAATGGTCATTGTCGCTTACACCTCTTTTCAACTGTGGATTATTTTTTGCTACAGCTAAGACCAGCTAAGGGTAATAAAATGCTCATGTCTCATGCCTGTAAATCACTAAGGACTTTCACACCTCGTTTAGGCTGGTAACACCGAATTAACTTAACGCCTGGAAGTTAATTCAGTGTTACCAATGCTCTGGGCAAAACAAAATTTTCCACTTCAAAGGCTAATCTAAAAAGATCTTATATCTCATACACATTAAAACACTAATCTAGAATCTATCCTATTTACAAACTTTATCTTTTGGTTTCAATAATCTAGATTCGCCATTTGTTTGTTCTAAAATTAAGTGAGATAAAGACCGGAGCTATCAGCTCGCGGTACCGTGACAAAAACATCGCTCCATAAAACCAAAACAAACGCCATAATCACTAGCGAGGAAATACCATTCAGTATTGCTGATAACACAGATAAAATATCTAATACAGAACACGTGTATACCAATGATTTAATATTAACTATAGATTATGTTACACTCTAAAATGGTGACCAAAAATATGAATAATTTTATGCACCAATCAGAATCGTGACAGTGCGCCACCCAAAAAAGAAAAAGAAAAAATGCTTAGTCTGCTTAGGTATGTAGTCTAAATACTATCGTTTCCTTGAGTGGTATGCATGGTACTAGAGTCTCATACGTCATCCATCCAGCAAGTATACCGGCTTGCAGGTTGCTTGCTTGGCTTGGACCCTAAAGACCCTAAAGAACTTTGAGAAACTCTGACTTATTACAATACGGATACCAGCAGGCTAGTGATATTTACAACGATGTATTTGATGTATTGATGACAATTTGCAGATAAATCAAACTTGACAGATACAACGATCGTGACATTTGAATCTGAAGACTCAGAATTCAATGAGCAGTTTTCCAGTAGGTATAATAATCAGTTGGTTTTTAAATCATAAAGAGATGGCGCTAGCATAGCTTTTGGTAATTTTAATGTACTCTGTGGCGATGTTGCCAAAGTTTAATTTCATTTACCCATATTACAATAGATAAAATATGATAAAACGCTTAATTCTTTTCGCGTCACTGTCTGTAATTTAAAATAATATTATATTTATAATAATATTATCAAAAAAAAAATGTCAAAACATTTATGTAAAGTAAATTATCACAAAACCGATTACATTAAACTGTAATACATGCTACCCATTGTACATTAAACTGTACATTAAACTGTAATACATGCTACCTACTTGTCATCTCTGTAAATCTATTGGTGTACAATAAAGAATTATCTATCTATCTATCTATCTATTTTTTCCATAAATTAGGGAACACTAGATGTGAGACCACACTCTTCTTACCAAAAGTGCCGGCTGCGCCATCTAGCTTGTCCTTAGGAACCCTATAAATACCTACTGGAAAACTGCTCATTGATTAGTGAACTCTTGCAGCAGTTTGCAGTGTGATTGAGTGGCATGTGTACTAAAACTGCTTTAGAATTTTAAGTACTTTTGGTGCTTCTGTGGTTGTATTGTGACATATTAGCACCGATAGTTTAGTGGGTAAGGAGTCGAATTTACGATCGAGAGGTCACGGCTTCGATTCCTGGCCACTTCAATGTCTTCACAGCTACAAGTAGGGTTGCCAACCGTACTTTATAATAAAGTATTGTACTTTATTTCCGGTAGTTGTACTTTATATTTTATGAGAACAATAAAGTACGCCAAAATACTTTATTTCGCATGATTTTTTTTTTTTTGGTACATATTTTGAAAAGTTTACTCTAAAAGCATTTTTTCGTTAAACGATTACTGTATTAACACTCACTTTCTGAACGCATTCTAACCTCCAATGTCAACGGTGTCAATTTGTATTGTCAGACTAGCCTTCCACTCGCGGCTCGGCCTGCGTGCATCTCGGTTAACGCCACCTTTGCTCATATCTCCGGTTCTTCTCAACCGATTGCGATCAAACAAACGTAAGATTTTAAGTCTAACCAAGCCCTTTCTAACAAAAAAAACCGCATCAAAATCTGTTCAGTAGTTTTTGCGTCCATCGCGAACAAACAGATAAACAGACAGGAAATAAAAAAAAAATATTTTCGTGTTCAATATCGTTAACATAACTTAACCCAAGATTTTTTTTAAATATCTCTAATGTACAGACACGAGCACTTTACAATTATATAATAGTACCTAGGTATACAAAGATTCCTAATTAGATGTCAGGTGCCTTGTCACAATTTCTTGTATTGTGCGAAGCGGGAATACGATATACATAGCTACTTAAATAGCTTTTTAAAATTTGATGTAAAAAAAAAAAAAAATTAAAAAACCCCCGACCCAAAAATGACACATAAAAAGTAAAATAATAACTATTACATTATGACCTACCCTAAGTATTAACCCTTTTGTCATTTGTCTCTTCGGGGGACCGCCGTCTGACCGTCGGGCGGAATAGGGCATAGCAAGGTTCTTTGCGATACTTTAGGGGTTTTTTAAATTTTTTATTTTTTTTTATTTCATGCTTTTTATAGGCAACCGCATAACCGATTTCAATAACACCTACTGTATAGTGATGTATAAATTATGACCTTTCATTTGATACCCAACACGAGTATATTTGAAAATATTACATTTTGCATTGCCACTTTAACTCCTCATATCTTTCAAATGGCTGAACCGATTTTTATGAAACATAGCTAAGAACACTCTCGACTAAAGCATCTTTCAAACAATAGATACAGAATCGATATCGGCACACACACACACACACACGCACACACACACACACACACACACACACACACACACACACACACACACACACACACACACACACACACACACACACACACACACACACACACACACACACACACACACACACTTACACACTTCAAACATAAACACCCGTCTTTTTTGTCGGGGGTTAAAAATAAAAAAATGTTCTGAGGATTTTATTTAATAGAAAAAAATACATATATTGGGCATATTTTGTATGTTTCCGCCACTTTTGTATTCGTAGAAAGTGTTTTCAATCATGCATGTGAAGTGGCGGGAAGAAAGTGACTCAAAGTGAGCTCGATCTACTTAAATTTGGTATGGACTCGCAATTATTTTTAAAATTTTTAATTTAAAAATAAAACCTCTTGTGTGCCGTCAAAGGTACTAAAAATTACAATTTTCACTACTGTAAATAAAATGTACTCTTTTTTGTAAGTCTGTACTTTATTTTTACCTCTTTTGAAATCAGAAATACTCTATTTCTTCTCAAAAAAGTTGGCAACCCTAGCTACAAGGCGTCGTCGCAGATCTGAGTAGCTGGTATGAATTTCAACTTTATAACTCGACGCATTCCTGAGAAAAAGGTCGTGACAGACAGACAGTCTGACGGAGAGACAGACAACGAAGTGATCCTAGAAAGACTCCGTCAAACCAATGCGTTCAGCTCGCGTCCGCGGTGGCGTGCACGGTGGCGATCAGTTGCTGGCCAATCGGAGGCCACCGCCGCGATCTGCGATTGGCCAGCAGCTGATCGCCACCGCGCACGCCACCGCGGACAAGCTGATCGCGTTGGTTTGACCGAGCCCTAAGGGTTCCGTTTTTACTTCTTGAGGTACGGAACCCTAAAAAGATTGTATTGGTTGTATTCTATTACATGTCATGTAAAACATCGCTACGCTCCACGGCATAGATCGTTCACCTTCACTGAGCAAAAAGGATTCGTCCGTATTTGGAATGTCTGTCTCTGCACAATCGTGTGAACCGAGTGTGATTGTCGAGTTACAAATATACGTGATATTATTGATGACAAATGATTGACATGCGAAAGGAATGTTCCTACATCGCGACATCGTTAGGATTCAATGGTGCAGGCTGTGTGGAGATGTGATTACGTAACCGGCCCCTCTAGAATCTAGACAAGTGCAAATACATTTGTAGCCTAGATTGAACAATGTATGAGATTGACATGCGATGATGACTATCTTATACGTTAAATATCTACGACGAGCAAGTCGACCCGTCTGCACGTCGCGCGTCGGCGGACGCGTCTGCCGATGACATTCTGCGGATGAATCTGTCTACGTGTAGAGGAGTCATTAGACAAGCTGTTCAAAATAAGAATTGTGTCACGATTCGTGCTTGAGGTGGGAGAGGATTTTAAAATTTGGAACGAGAACCTAAAACTAGTTATATGAGTTAATGAATTATGATACTAAGGCCCTAAGAGTATTCTAGAACGATACTTAGTTCTGAATCTCGATTTATTTGAGGAGATATTGTGTATACAATCTGTCTAAACAATATGTCCTCAAATAAATCGAGATTTCAGGACCGAGTGTCATTCTACTCGTAGAATACCTGGGCCTAAGTAGGTACCTGAGTATGTATTTATAGTAATGCGCACCTTTTTGTTGTAAACAGATCGACAAGTGAAACTAAATATTGTTCCACAGTAAAGACTTATATTATTATGTACTCATGCCTACCAAATATTTGTCCAATTCTTACTGATAATGATAAAACATCTCCACATAAAACAACCTTTTCAACTAATATTTATTTCAATCTAAAGGCTGCTTTCTACGGTGTGTTATGATAATATATGATAGTTAGTGCGGCCGCACGAAGACAATCCCACATCAACACACCGTGAAAACTGCCGTCTGTAGGAGCTATGGAAGCACAGGCAGACTAATCCGTAGCGGTATGGGTCGGAACATCGCAAAATGCAGAGATATGTCTTGCAAGAGATATGTCTCCAAGAGATAGTCTCAATCTCACTTCCGGCAACCTACAACCCACAGACTGCGTGCGTTTTGGTCAGTTCAAGACCTACATAACCTCCCTGCCGGCTCCAGCGGGGTCGCAGAAAGTATTGGGAATTTTGCGCACTTAAAAGAAACAAAAAAAGGTATCGTGGAAAGCAATAGGTGCGTATTAAGTTGCTGTCAGTGGTCATTTACTAAACCGCGCGGAATAAAATCTGCAGACTCACATACTGTGGAAAGCTGCCTTAATACCTAAGCCAAGTATCCACAGGTACCTACCTACCTATAGCTATAGATACTAACCTGTGGAATGCACCAAGGATGTCACAACACACTTTCCCGGAATGTTCTGTCGCCTTAACCGATAAGATTACCTACAATAATAATTTGACTTGCAAAAGCATTGTTTGCCCGCACCAGATACAACTCTTTGTTCGTCCGACTGCTTGTTCCGTGATAACGATAACGTTATCTGCGGAATGCTGGCGTTCAAATTAATTGCCAGTTGCAGCTCTGTAAGGGTTTAAATGGCCTACTTTTGTATTCAACAATGTGAGGAGTTATCTTTTTGCAGTTGTGAAGTTCATTGTCGTTTAGTTTAGGTTCAGAATGTCAAATTCCCAAAATGTCCACAAATTGCAAAACGTTTACCCCAGAATGTCCATATCCCAAAATATCCAAGTCCCGAAATCTCCAAATCCCAGAATGTCCAAATCCCTGAATGGCAGAATACGGCGCATAATGTTCGGCTATTGATAAAAGTATTTAACTATCCTTTTAATACATCGAGATCGTAATCCCTACAGGGTCAACTATTGGTTGCAAAATGTCACTTTGGTTTAGTCTGATAAGTCCCAACCAAACACTCCAATGTGATATTCGAGTGCTTGGCGCTCCATCAAAATCATAATAACGACACTTAGTTTCCATATTATATCCAGAGTAGAATATGGGCCACCCCATCTCCTCCCATGCGGTGTCGTACAAGGCGACTGAGGGATAGGGCTATTTAACATCAGACAGATAATACACAGCCCAGACTCAGCCTCAGATACATGGCTTGAGTCAACAATAGTGCCCGGAAAACGGCAACAGACTCACCCCCTATTACGTGTGAGTGTGAGACCTAATACAATGATTGGTGAAATGTGGATGTGAATTCACCTCTGCCTAACCCTCTAGGGATGAAGGCGTGATTGTATGTATGTATGTAGTTTCTATACGAAAGATGTTCTTTAAATTTTATGTCCTGTAGGCCTGATAATATCTGAAAAAAAAAACACAATAGGTACCAGTGCCATAGATTAAAGTCTGAGATAAAAATAAAAACCGCTACAGAATGATCATTCTTCGAATTAAGTAAGTGTCAGATGAAAAGATCTGATTGATTGATTTTGGATGTCGTGTAACTGACAGATATCTGATCGATTGGAGCTGTTGCAGGTTCAAATCCCGTTTTGAACACAAAACAGTACCGTACCGTACCGAACCGCATCATTATTATTACTCAAATCGTTTTAAGATAGAAAAAGCGAATAGAATTTACTTAGGCTGGCTGGACTCGAACCCTTGCGCCTAAGCTGTATTCGCTTTTACTATCTTAAAACTCTTTATATGGTTAGCATACTAAATGCTTATAATTTTATTCAATCATTATTACTCATCGGCATATGGTACCACGACCGGACCATCTGTAGTCTGCCATGAACTCTTAAAACAGGTCAATAATTGAACGGCTGTCATACTATAAACTGCAAATGTGCCTTTGTAATACTATACCTATTACCATAAACTAAGATGATGATGACCATGTCTCTCTTACTAGAATTATTATCTATTGATCATCGTTACAGCCTCGTACCACATTCCCAGACTCCGAGTTGAATCCCTCGGATGCGTTCGTTAGAAAGATGATCATTTTTTCCTGATCATTCCTCGGTTTCATTCACAGATTACCTAATAGTTGGAACCTATACTTTCCATTCTTCTCTCTCGTACTCTTACTCCTGATTTGGGACATCTTGACAACTAGGGAAGCAGGAAGCAACTGCAATACCTATTACATAGATAGACATTACCTATTGGGGTCTTTGGTACGTATTAATGTATACAGACAATTAAATACGGCATTTATGCCATTTTAATAAGCATAATTAACAATAGTATTCAATTATTATAATTTAATATCCATATGGTTATGGAAACATACCAATTACTTATCACTGTTTATGTTCTTTATAACGTCAAACTAAGCGCAAAGAGCTCGAACACCTGCGTATTTCATTCATGCAGCTTAGGCGCAAGTTACCTTCTGTGGAACATGTTATTGTTCACGTTTCTTGCCTTATCAGTAGGTAATGTTGCAAGACTTGCATTTATTTTCACCCGTATTCACAAACAATACTGTGAGGTCTCATAGTGTGCTCGAGCGCATAGGGCTTGTAAAATTAATTCACAAACATCACGGAGCATTATCTACCGCAGTGCGTTCCCTCAACGAAGTATTACTTAAGTGTTGTTTATGAATAAAAAGGCTTGCCAAAACGAACGCACTGAGAATTTGTCGTTCTTTGCACAGTTTTTGTAGTACGCATAGCGAAGTATTGTTTGTGAATACGGGTGTTTAACTACCGCTTGGTTAGAAGGCTAAAAAAGTAGTTCAAATTCCAATCAAGATAAATCAAACTCCCAAATGTCAATGAAAAGATGGCTAATTCAAAAAATATTCGGCAATCACTTTTTTGGAGATGTTCCGGTGTAAATCCTGAGGTGGAGGTGAAACGGGTCCAGATTTTTACAGGTCTACATACTTCAATAAAGCCTTAACGTATCAGCTCGCAAACCGTGACCAATCACAAACAACAGCTTTATAACGTTTAGAACTAGCAGACGTCTTTATCATCGCATACAAGGAAGAGTCAGGTTTGTTGACATTAGATTTGACATTGTTTGTGAGTCACTTGATAAGCTCTACGTGCTAAACTTGTTCATTATTGACGGAAATATCAGCAGCGACAAACACAAAAAAAACTCGTTATAGTATATTGTACAAGTTTTTTTCTTCATTCATTGTTTCTATTAGTTCTTAACTAAATATTCGGTAAAAGTGGATACGATTGAAGCCCACCACTATGGGTGTGCTAAGTGGAATACTTTAGGTGTGCTTTAATTGGGTGTCCTCGTCCTACGCGTCCCAAATAAGCAGTCCAACTGGGCAAGTAGGTACAGAATACCGCGGTCATAATAACCTCGTGTTGTGTTCCCGGCAGAGAGTAGGGCAGCCAGAGCTCACTGGAGAGTTTTGTGCTGTCAGTGGAAAGATCAAAGGCTTGTCCTGCTTTCTCTTCTGCACTGACAGCATAGAAACTCTCTGTTCTCACAGGGTGTGAGTCCTTTGGTGTTGCATACGTCCATAGGCCACGGCAACCACTTTCCATCAGGAGAGCCGTGTCTGCTACCCGACCCTGGAGAAACCTTCTACTACCCTTCTTGAAGAACCCCATATTGTAGTCGCTTGAAAAATGCAGAGCAGAGTTTTACATTCGAACTTGGCGGATCAAACTGCATTCGCAGGATTCGCTGTCATTGGAACTTAAAACACTAGCACCTATTTTTTTTTATGTAACACTACGTGGCAGCCCAACATTCGGCCGACCTGATGGAAAGTGTTTACCGTGATCTATGGACGTATGCAACACAAGAGATGTAGGTAACACTAGTGCTGCCGACCGACTAAATTAACCGATCGATTAGATTCGATTTGATTTGATTTCAATTATGGAAATGAGTTTTTCCAAAGTTTTAATAACAGTAGAGCTCGTGGAGCGTATAAGGACAGAGGCAGACAGGCTGTAGTCACTACCTACCACGGAAGGACAAAGGCATGCGTATATAGCATGTAGGCATGTTATTTTATAAGGGTTTAACTAAATAATTATATTTAAAATTATGTTTCCCTATAGGTATATACGTATACGTATTTACCGTGTTACGTATTTATCCGTGTAGTAACGGAGAAAGAATACACGATATTACCATCCCATCTCTTCCGAAGGGTGTCGTAGGAGGCGACTAACGGTAAAATAGCAGACGATATCACTGCGAGAGAAGGAAAACTCGAAATAAAACCCTGTACCAACCCGTCTGGTCAACATGGAAACAGTAGGCCAAAGCCTCCCAACATTGGGAGAGGCCTATGTCCAGCAAAGGACTGCGATGTATTTATAGATTGACTAGCTGCCCCGGCGAACTTCGTACCGCCATATTTTCGGCCCGCGTGGTATTCAAATCCCGTTCCCGCTGCACCCTTATCACTTAGGGGGATGAAAAATAGATGTTGGCCGATTCTCATAGATACCGGATAAGCACAAAAAATTTCATCAAAATCGGTCAAGCCGTTTCGGAGGAGTTCGCTTACGCACCCCGTGACAGAAGAATTTTATATATTAGATTGTATTTACAAAAGAAGACGTACCTATTTATCCGCATTCTAGAGTTCATTATACAAGCTAGTTTAGCTATACTTAGGTAAAATGAATCTAGATAGCGCTGTGAATATTCGTCGTAGAATATTATATTTTTATATAATAGGTACGCCTGTACCAGAACAGCAGAACCGCTAGATGAATTCCGCTTTGTTAATCTCGAAGAATGTTGCTTAAAGGTAAAATGAGGAGGGCTAGCCCAAAATCGTGCGAAGTGGAGGAGGAAGAGCCGGAAGGCGGACCCTGAGCTCCAAGGTCATCTTGGCCACGGATGCAATCAGGAAAATGCGTGTACATGCAGATGAAAAGGGAGGTCTAGTGACCAGGTGACCCATCTCTTCCTGAGGGTGTCGTAGACGGCGACTAAGAGATAAGGCTATTCACCATCCGACAGTACGCATAGTTGTCGCTGCCTACCCCTTTTTGGATTTGCATACGTGATTATATGTAGGTATGTATGTAACCTCGTACAACAAAAACATTACAACGCAAGTACTATATAATATTATTTCCCACGCCATTGAAGTTATGTCACACGTGTTCGTGGCATCCGTGTGTTGAGACTCGGAGAATTGCTATTCCAAATTCAAAATTAAACATTATTCAAATATTTTTTACTATACTTCGGGACACGTATCTTGGACCTAAATCGTGAGACAAACGAGGCCCTGGGGCCCGCGGATTGTTAGTAATAATCTATGCTTGGTGAATTTGTACTCGTCCCCCGCAGTAGCACCCCGTGCTATCCTTGAAGAACACCCGAGTAACGTGTACTGCGCGATATAGAGCACATTTTATTAGGTTCAAGATATATGTTTCGAGCAATACATATAACCACAGAGTAAATATTATACTCATCATTATAAATGTCCGGTTGCTTCCAAGACTATCACTTCAGGGTCTGCTTACTCATTTACACCCGTATTCACAAACAATACTTCGCTATGCGTACCACCAAAACTTTGCAAAGAACGACAAATTCTCAGTGCGTTCGTTTTGGCAAGCCTTTTTATTCATTGATAACACTTAAGTAATACTTCGTTGAGGGAACGCACTGCGTCAGACACTGCTCCGTGATGTTTGTGAATTAATTTTACCAGCTCTATGCGCTCGAGCACACTATGAGACCTCACAGTGTTGTTTGTGAATACGGGTGTTAGTCTTGACTATATGGCGTTTACGCAGCGACTGCAGTCTGACCCTCCCGACTCCAAAACGGAAGCCTGCTCCAGAATCTCGTCCGTTAATCAGCAGATGGGTTAGCTACTGAGAAGATTTTTGTGAGGAAAAACAACCAAGAAAGTGAGATCCGGATAACAAGAGCCAGCTATGGATGTTATCAGGTTTGGTTGGCACTTCTACATCTACGATTTGTTTCAAACTAAATGTGTGACACGGGTACACAAATATAATAATAGCTTAAGTAAGAAATGACATAGTTATTTCATAATTATTTTGTAACCTTTTGCTAATATATCTAATTAAGTAAGTATTCATTTTTACGATTGGTTTTTAGAAATATTTGGTTATTAAACGCACGATATTAATTAGAAATTAATTTATTGCTATTAAACACCCGTCTGAACTCATTATAAGACCCCATTAGGTCTTATTCCAAATATCAATTTCTCCGCTGGATTTCCTTTTTGTACCTTTTAGATTGTTAAAAATATATGTTATTATTATCTGTGCATACAGCGTAAAATACTATCTGACCTTCCTGTAGTGTAAAGAATTCCCAAAAGCCACTTATTCAAAACCGCAAAATCCATCGACCATAATCTTCTTACCTATACTTACTTTTTTTCGAAGAACGCCACAATCTAAAAAGCACGTGACCGGATGTGGATTATTAGTAAGAATGATTCTCACAGAGTAAACTGTTCTAGGAATTTGTGAATCATTATGCGGTGTGTGAATGGAATAAATGTAGCGTGAATGAAATAAATAAATGTGACCAATACTACACGTGATTGAAAAATATTATTTTGTTACCATATTTAATTCTATGTGTTTCTATTTTCTAATAAAATAATAATGAATGATGCATAAGTCATTCTTAAAGTATTTCCTGGAATTATTTACCAGTTCACGTGTTTCCCTCTTACTACAGTCCAGGGTCCTTTAAGCATGGCGTGGAAAAGCATCTGATGAGGCCGTCAAGCTGAGTGCCACGATTGTAACATGGTACGTGTCTATAATGGTGACACTCTTTTCCGAGACTTTGCTTTTAGCTTACCATCAGGCGACGTGAAGTCAAATTGACGTGTGATTTTTATTCTGGTAAAGAACTGATTTTTATTTATGAAGTGGTAATAGGTATGTGAGAGATTGGCAACACTCTTTTCCTTGCTATAAAAAAACAACGGACACTTCCTCTTGATTCTTACTACTTTCAGCCTTGCTTGTCTCCATTCCTTTTAATTTTCTTATTCTCCTCACCTCTTTTCGATCGCTTTTCCAAACATCAAGTGGAAACGCGCGAATCACACCTCTAGGCCAACCCCGCCGGGGGTCAATTGAGATGGTTATGTCGAACTCGAACCGACTAAAACCGCACGCCGTCTGGGGTCATCAGTTGCCAGAGAAGAGATTGCCACTGGATTAACCCAGGGTTCAGTTTCGATACCATCTCGCGTTCCAAGATGGCCCCCTAAGCAAATTATTTTGATTTTTTTTTTTTTACAAATTGTATTTTTTCAAAAGAAGTTGCTCTAGGCAGGCCACAGATTAGATAATAAAATGTAGTAGGTATGTACTATGTTAACACCATAGATTACTTATGTGACTCGGAACATAATCAATCAATTAGCCTATTGCAGTCCACTGCTGTACATAGGCCTCCCCCAATGTGCGCCACGTTTGCCGATCCTCCGCCTTCCGCATCCAGTCCGTCCCAGCCACCTTTCGCAGGTCGTCGGTCCATCTGGCTAGGGGATGTCCTACCCTCCGTTTTCCTACGCGCGGTTTCCACTCTAGGACTCGTTTGCTCCAACGGCCATCAGTCCTTCGGCAGATGTGGCCAGCCCACTGCCACTTCAGCTTGCTTATTCTGCGAGCTATGTCGGTAACTTTGGTTCTTTGTCGGATAACCTCGTTACAAATTCTATCCTTCAAAGAAACTCTAAGCATAGCTCGCTCCATAGCCCGCAGCGCCACGTTTTTTTTACATAGTACATACGTACGTATATACATACATACACAGTGGAACATAATATCTTGGACCTTTTGAGGATAGCACAGGGTGCTACGGGGGTGGACGAGCTCAAATTCGCCAGGGCCTCGTTTGTCACGATTTAGGTCCAAGATACGTGTCCCGAGGTATAGCTAATGCTATACGCTCATTGCACAGATTATAAAATTAGTATGTACAACAATTTTAACAATCTGTTTACATTCGCTCGGCCCTCGCTCGTACGCGGCCGCTAATTGCGCTAATTTGGACACACTTAGTAACTTCCTTAATAAAACATTTCGTGTTGGTTTTTGTATTTATTATTTCAAGGATTCCTTCATTTGTATTACCTAAAATAAAGTAGGTATTTAGGTAAAGGCGCCGCCGCAGGAGGGAAATTAGGCCTGTGATGACGGATGACCACCGTCTTATCTGCTGATACGTGATGAATGTGGTGGATGATAGTCTATGATGATATTTAAATAAACCTAGAAAGAACTTATGCACTCAGGACCTCAATTAATCAATCAATTGACCTATTGCAGTCTACTCCCGATCTTCCGCCTGACGCATCCTGTCTGTCCCAGCCAACTTTATCTCGTCATCAGTCCATCTGGCTAGGGGGCGTGCTACCTTCGGTTTGCCTTCTCGCAGTTTTCTAGGACTCGTTTGCTCCAACGGCCATCGGCCATTTTTATTTTTTTATTTTTTTATATAGGACACGTCAATTTGACTTCGCCTCGCCTGATGATAAGCTGAAGGCAAAGTCTCTGAAAAGAGGGTCACCATTACAGACACGTCCTACGACAGATGCGACCAGCCCACTGCCACTTGAGCTTACTTGTTCTGCGAGCTATGTCGGTAACTTTAGTTCTTTGTCGGATGACCTCGTTGTTTATAGACGTTTAAACATGTGGACCTTCTGCAAACAATGACATTTTTCCCTTATGGACCTTCTGATTCGGAGGGGTTGCAAATTGTATCCTTCAAAGAGACTCTAATCATAGCCCGCTGCGCGACTTTTAGGTCGTGAATTAACCCCACTGTCAGTGTCCCGTGTGACTCGAGAGAGACCTATTAAAATTGTTCTACTGAATGATAGTTGACCAACTAAAGGTGATACTCAATAATGTGTCGAGAGTCGAGACAGTAAATCGTAGTAGGTACTTAGTAACTTCTAACTTCTACCTAAATAATTTTCACGGACACGACATAAAGTCCAAAATAGCATAAGCAGTTAGCTCGACAATCTATCAAAAAAGTGTGTCAATCCTACTTCCTACTATATCCTACTAATATTATAAATGTGAAAGTTTGTGAGAATGGATGTGTGGATGTTTGTTATTCTTTCACGCATAAACGGCTGGACCGATTTGGTTGAAATTTGGTATGTATATAGGTTATACCCTGGATTAACATATAGGCTACTTTTTATCAACACACCACGCGGGCGAAGCCGCGGGCGGAAGCTAGTAATATTATAAATGTGAAAGTTTGTGAGAATGGATGTGTGGATGTGTGGATGTGTGGATGTTTGTTACTCTTTCACGCATAAACGGCTGGACCGATTTGGTTGAAATTTGGTATGTATATAGGTTATACCCTGGATTAACATATAGGCTGCTTTTTATCAACATACCACGCGGGCGAAGCCGCGGGCGGAAGCTAGTATCAAATAATGTAATTATTAGGGCGTGCAGAAGAGATGTGGGTGAAAATTGAATTGAAAGACCTACATTCACCGAATCTGGGACACGTTAATTATACTTACTGACATTCAGAATACTAGCTATTGTTCGCGATTCCGCCTCCGAGAAATATTGTACCCGTGCCCACGATCCGCAGGAACTACTTAGAAGCCAATGTTCCAGACTAGGATCAGGTTAAGAACATGTGAACTGTACTTGAAGCGACCACCTTCTGCTGCCACCAGCTGATGTGTAGTGGCGCCGTGGTTGTGTTATTTGTGACCCTAAAATGGCAGTTAGATAAAAAGAGCGGGGGTCTGCGGTTGACAGGTGGAGCCGCCGGTCACACTTGTCGAACACTCATGCTGCCGACTTTGATTTTTCTGCCTATACGGCTGCCTTCAAGAATGGAGGACGTTCTGTGCCATCAGCGAAGAAGAGAAGCTGATTATACCTTTGGTCTTCCCACTGACAGTACATAACCCCTGAGTCAGTGAGCTCTGGCTACCCTACTCACCACCGGAAACACTATTTATTATACCCGCGGTATTCTGCTATTACTTACTTAAGATTACAATAATAGCAGTCGTTCTCAAGGTTCTCCGCAAACTACAAGTACCCACTACAACTCACTTAGATGCACTCAAGAATCACGGAAGCTCCATCACTTGCTTATTGAATTGAACGTAATATACCTAATAATAACAGGCTATTTCGTTTAGAGCGTATATAGGAAGTGGACGCACGTGGGCGGTTTGTTCTAGTGTCAAGGATTTCACACCATCACGCCAAGTCGCGTGTTCAGTAACGATATTAGTAGATACATACATATTATTATAATGTACTCACGCCTTATTCCCTTCGGGGTAGTCAAAGACAACAGCCCAGAATCTGCCTCTGTCCCTGTGCATGTCACAAACTTCGCCTCAATTATTAACCCTTTCATGCAAGTCCACCGATTCGAGTGCCTTTGAACAGCCCTTTATCAGAACATCATTTATTTGATCAGCGTATGTTCTGCGAGGCTGAGGTTTGAATCTAGAGATATATTTTTTAATAAAGAATTTAAAAAGTTGTTTGAACTCTATTGAATTCTTTACATTTTGACCTACTGTGGGAACTAAAACAATGAAAAGTCATAGTTTCAGTTTAGTAGTCGATATTTTATTTTGCAAGGCATATTTTTTCACTAAAATCTTCACCAAGATATTTCGCAGTATTGAGCAGAGAAGTATTTAGGTACACTACCTACGGACTGAATTTAGACAGTACAATACTTCGACATGACGACCTTGTTATCATCCCTATTGTTGAATGTAACCGGGCTTTACATTGAGATCACAAAAATGATGGGTTTGAGGAGTAATAGAGATAGAATATACCTAATTGAGTACAGAGGGGGAAACAGCGGGGCACAGGTTGTCTTGTGTAAACAGATGATTCATTTTTGTAATACATAAATTTTCACACATGCCATAATACACCGGATACAGCTGAACATACTCCTCGTATCGTTATAAATAGAATAACATTAATTATGAGTAGTGATAGTCAACGCCTTTTTTTGCCCGAATTTTAATTAGTTTTTTTCTTGTTATACCTCGGGGCATATATTACCTTGAACCCAAAATGCAGTCTATAGGCACAGTATCCTTTTTTTGGTTATCTTTTGAGGATAGCACGGAGTGCTACGCCAATGGACGAGCTCAAATCGACCAATCATAGATTATATCAAAACAATCCTTCGATATCCCCATTGGGTTGTGGAGGTCCGATGGCAGTCGCTTCACGGAAAATATCGAAGTCCAGCCAATTCCGCAGTTAAGACTGGCAAAGCGGACCCTAGACTCCGAGGTGAAAGTTTCGGATGCGACTGGGAATTAACGCTAAGAGGAAGAAGAAGCCGCGCGCCAGGACCTCGTTTATCTGGCGATTTGAGTCCAAGATATGTGCCCTTAGGTATAATATTATTCAGTCATCATATCATAAGAGTACCGACTGGTCCTGGTTGCAACCATAGCTTGCACTTTGGGGTTGTTCCGTATTGATCCCACGCACTTGGGTGCACTTTGGAGCTCCGGGCTCATTCCCCTAGACTGTGTGCCGTTTGCAATGACATTTCATAACAGCCGTTTGTCAAAAATATTTGCCGGCACTTTTATCATGGTTCAATTGGTATAATCTACAATAGACACAATAATTCTGAATGTAAGCTCAACTATTATTATGCTGTACGTAATTACTTAACGTCTGGCATTGAGACCGAGGTCAGAGGAGTGCTAGATAAGTTATTAGCTGAATTCAATGTCAAGGTGCGCCAGATTTCCGTAGTCTGCCATTCATGAACACAATAAAACGCTATCTAGACTCAAAATAAGCATAGGTACCTCGGGATCTCGGGATGTATCTTGGACCTAAATCGCGAGACAAATGAAGTCCTGCCGCGCGTAGATTGGTTTGTAATAGTAATATTCTATGCATGGTGAATTTGAGCTGCCCTCAAAGACAGTCAAGAAAGGGGTACTGCGCGTACAGAGCACATTTTGAGCAAATTTTCGGTTCAAGATATCATGGCACGAGTAATAGTTGCTAGAATCGTCTACGTCTACTGGAAATGGAACGCAGGACGGCTCCTAGCCAGAAGGACTGACAACTTAAAAAGGGTGACTTTCTAAATAGTAATAAATGAGGATTTGTCCTTTTCATATGGCGCGGGCTAATTAATATGCATAACATCAACTTTTGTTCCCAGATTATCATTTATCTTTCGAGTCGAACATACAGGACCGAATCCGTGTAAAGTAAAACTAATTCGAAACATCAACTAAGATGGCGACATAAAAGCATAAATTACTCGAATAACATCCCTAATCTTCATACCATGACATAATGTAAATCCATCTTCCAAATTTAAAAATGCATGCAGTTAGTCAAACTGTCAGACGTTTTTATTTTTAAAACTACGCGCCTTAAATTCTTCTTCGGTAGTAACCTTCATAATCATATACTACAAAAATGATACTTATGCAATGGGAATAAGGTTCGTAATACAATTTGAAGCAGTTAGGGTGAAGCGATATTGTTCTGCGTTTGAATTTGACATTTTTAAGTAGCTCGCGTCAATGCATTCCAAAGAGGCATGATGCATTCCTTACCAAAGCCATATATCACTTTTAAAAAAAGGGTTGCATTCCTTTTCACTCTCAATGTTAAATAATTTTGAATTTAATTTATTAAAATAGTTATTGTTGTTACAACGATTGAAGTACCCACTTGCCACTTCAGGAGTAATCCTTGATACAGCTTAGTTTTGCCTTGATCTCAAGTCTTGACTCTAGCCATTGAACACAATATACCTATTACTTTATTTACCGAGTAGGTAGGTTACATTGAGTACGATTATTTTAGGTCCCCACCAAGATCGGATGTATGGACTAACGAGTCTTCACCAAGATCTACAGGGTTCAAGCCGACCTCTGCTGATTAACGGACGAGGCCCTAAGGCAGATTTTCTTTTTATATGACATAATTTAACAGTTCCATGGAAGAAAACTCATGTGACCTTGCGAAATTTTATTTTGATATCACTAGTTTCCATTAACGATATTTAAAGTTAAGTAAATTTTTATACCTATCCCGTTTTTAAACCACGACGTTCATATTTTAAGCTAAACATGTCTGGATAATATACCAAGTTCTGATTTGTTATTCAACTCAAGCCTGTCTATTCAAAGTTATATCGCATTCAAAATGCCTGTTACACGCTAAATCACAAATATGTAGTACAAAATAAGTTTGATAATCAGTATCGAATCACAAATCGAATGTTCTACAGCAGAGTTTCCCAAAGTTAAACTTTTTTTTTTAACGTGGGGAATGAATTTACGCACTTCGTTCCCATTCCCTCCCTCACGGGGGCAGGGGGTTCGCTTCGTGTGGGACTCCTGGCCTCGGAAAGAGGCCAGACTACCCACGAACCTACCACGGTGTTCCCCCGTCACCTACTCCGAGCCGCGGGATAGTCTGCTCACCGCGACTCGGCTAGGGACGCCCTATTAATCGGGCTCGGCTCGTCGAGGCCCCACCATCAATATGGTGGTGAAATTAGCGGTCATTGCGATTGGCAGACTTCACACACACACACACATACACACACACACGCACACACACACAAACGGGTTCACAGTAGGCAGGCAGACAATCCCAATATTTTCATGCTCTGGGCACAGAAGGAGAAAGCGTAGGAGAACAGACTCAAGGCTCCCAAGCAAGTTTTGGATTCAACCGGGATTTACGCTGAGATGATGATGAATTTTTCACTTTTTTTCAAATTTAGGAACCAAAATTGCTAGTTTTCTTCCTAATCCCCCCAGTTAAGCTCTAATTTGTGCCCTGAATTAATTCAAACCCTGATTAACTCGACCGCGGCCAGTTTCATAACCAGTAACTTACCAACGCACGCTTCAATTCATTAAATTACTACAAAATAATACCTAAATACAGTAAACATACTTACAGTGCGGGGTATTAAACCTATAAGTTTGAGAAACGCTGTCCTACATGTACCAAAGGAACATAAGGTTGCCTTTAAGACTTTAGGTCAAGGCGGTGCGGTAACCACTTCACATATGTTCGTGCCTTAATCATAAATATGTTAACATTGAGTTTTTATTGCCTTTAAAATAAATGTTCGTTGGTAAATCTTAGTATCATTTTGTTTTTAAATGTAAAATTAAGACAGTGGTTTTGCTTTAGCAGAATTGAAGACCTGATTGATGAACGAGGCTCTGCTACAAACCTCACCCCTGATGGCTCAACACGGCCATGCAGTTTTGGTCGGTTCGAGTCTGACATAACCACCCCCGCTAGCTTCGACGGGGAGACATCCGTGGAGATTTCCCCACGTTAAAAAAAAGAAGGCTCTGAGGCAGGTATCGAGAAATTCCTAGATGGGTGCAGGTTTTCTTCTAAAGGTTAGGGGAGTCAGACCGCAGTCGGTCAGAGCCCAGTAAGCTCAAAGACCTCGAAGATCTTAGTGGGGCTCCATATACCCAATTTATACATACATACACATACATAAACTCACGCCTATATCCCCGAAGGGGTAGGCAGAGGTGCTAGCACCCACATTTCGCCGTTTATGTTTAGGTCCCAATGTAATAGGTGGCGAGCCTATTGCCATTAACCGGGCACTTATAAACCTGCGATAAATACACACATAACTTCGAAAAGCATCGAAAAGTCATTGGTGTGTGCCATGGTAAACCTGGGATCGAACCCGAGACCTCGTCTCAGCAGTCCATTACCCATACCACTAGGCTACCGCGGTGTTCACATTATATAGTCTTAAAAACATAATTTACTATTTGAAGAGGCCAAGAAATGAGAACACAGTCTTCTAGTTGGTGGTAAGTATATTATATTACAAATTTAATTTCTAATATTAATTAACCTTCTATAACGGATATTTAGCAAACAGATCCAGTTGACAACGAGTTTTGGATAATTACTTAATAGGTATTACATAAAATTATGATCAGATTTTTAAAATGAAGGCTATTAGTCACTTCACCCTCGAAAGTCTCGAAACTATCGTACATTTTATGTTCCATTCCAAGTAGCTCATCTTAAGCTTCGTCCACAGCTCATGCTTTTCGCAACATTTTCACTAAAAACACGCAACAAAACATGTAGAGATTTCGAGAGAGGTGCTTGTTATTAATTGTTTGGCACCTTAGACTTTCCAATGTATTACTTTACTGTATGCCTTACATTTTTGTATTCTGTGTAAATACAGTATAGGCACAGAACAGATAAAGGTAAGTATAAAGGTACGGCTAAAGCTCATGTTTTACGCAACATTTTTATGAAAATCACCACAAAACATGTAGAGATTTAGATCTATGGTTTTTTACAACATTGTTTATGATAAAAATTTGGCACTTTAGAGAAAAAAATACTTTCCTTTCGGAAACTGATGGGAAACTGGGTGATGCCTATCATAGTTCTAAATAAATGCGTGTCCCACCACGGGCTAGAATTAGTCACTCTTTGTTTTCTGAAAACAAAATGTAAGGAGCGAAATCCTTTCCAATATTAAGAACATCATGCAAATGCAATCATATCATAATAAAATATTATTATGTTCGTGCTCAAGTATCATAACTACTAGCCAGTCCACCTTAATTTATAATAAATGCCCGCCATATTTGGTATGCAACCAAAAAGCAAGGATCTCATTGTTTTCTTTTTTTCTGCAAACAATATTTAAGGATCGGGCATTGACCGTCAACACAAAAATCGTTTGCAATATTTTAGAACATCAATGCAAATGCAGTCGTAACTTTCACTTCACGCAACAATGTTTTGTAAACGCGGACGTCCAATTTACACTGAGCTCAAACAAAGAGTAAAAATTTTCTGCAAATAAACGATTTTGCTGCAATAGAGGTCTGATTATAATGGTGTTTAAATAATAGTATTGAGGGGTTTTTCCAGAAACGTTGCAACTCCGTTTGTAATAAAAATAATTATTGTGGATGGAAATTTTGTGGTTAGTTAATGACGTTATAATATTATGCTTTTTACCTAATTAATTATAAAGGTTACATTCGCCAAATAAAGTATAAAATCCATATTTACGATTTTTTCCCAAACAGACGTACCTACCTACTTAACTGTTCAGTTAGGTATGCATGTGTATCTATACGGAAACCAGATTTGGATATTGTGCATACCTACCTAGGTACCTACTTTCCTCTTAATATAGTCATTTGTGGCAAGAATTAGGTGTGGTCGTATAATGATGACGCGAATTTTACCTGTATAAACCTTTTTCTTAAACATTGTCTATGGTAATTTCTTGAACATTATTTTAGTGCATTCTTCAAACTTCAAAAATAGGCGGGAAAGTAATGATAATTATAGTATTTTTTTATACACATTTAAGTTCCAAGTAAAACTGAGGCCTAAAGTGTTTCGAGAAAGTAGTGTTACGGCCCGTGCCGCCTTTTTTTGCTCGACTTGGCGAGGCCACTGCCGGGCCCCCAGATAAGTAACTATGGTGAAGGTGCCATATTTCATCACGATAATGCCAAACCACACATTATCTACAAAGCCGTCGAAACGATTGCAGTTAAGTTGGAATTATGTCACCTCATCCACCGTCTTCGTCGATAGTCTGCACCCAACAGAGCCTCTTCAGATTTTCATTCACTTTAGTACCTAATTGGATCTGTAAGTAGTATAAAATTATTTGAATGATGGACATTTTAAATAAGTAGGTAAGTACCTCGGGGCACGTATCTTGGACCTAAATCGTGATACAAATTAGGCCTTGGCGCGCGCGAATTGTTTTGTAATAATCTGTCTATGTTGGTGAATTTGAGTTCGTCCACCAAAGTAACACCCCGTGATATCCTCGAAAAACATCCAAGAAAAGTTTACTTTTTTTTATACTACTTAGGTCGCAGACAAGCATACGGCCCTCCTGATGGTAAGCGGTTACCGTGGCCTATGGGTGAGTGCAACACCAGGAGAGTCACACTCGTGCTGCCGACTCTGTAAGAACAGAGAGATTCTGTGCCGTCAGCGCAAAAGATAAGTACCTACCTTTGGTTTGTACCGTATGTAGCCTTTGGTTTTCCCACTGACAGCACAAAACCTCTCCAGTGAGCTCTGGCTACCCTACTCACCGTCGGCTGCTGCCCGTATGTACCGGGTTCTGCGCGTATTGAGCACATTTTGAGCACCATGTCCGTCCATCCATCATCCATCCATAATATCCAAGATTTATATGTCCCTTCCCTAGCAATAAGTAGGTAGGTAATAACAAATATTTATACAGTATATCATTCCAACACAACAATGGAAACTCTGTAATTTAATTTCCTGTAAACATGTTCAACTATCATAATTCAGACAAGTGAACCGAAAAATTGCAATATTACAATTTTGTTATTGTGCACATTAATTTATTTTGCGGTAAATATTTTCCTGTATTTTGTGTAGGTAAATGGAATATTATGATAATAATTTGAAATTGTATGGGGCTCCAACAACAAATATCGAAGGCCAGCCAAATTCGCAGTTAAATCTGGTAAAGGGGACCCCTGACTCCGAGGAGAAAGCTTCGGATGCGACTGGGATTAACGCTAGGATGAAGAGAAGAAGAAGGGCTCTAGAACTATCATCAGCTTCACCAAGATCTTCTGAATTCAATCTAGCCTCAGCTGCAGTAGATGGTAGACGAGGGTCAATCAGACAGTGTTCACTCCCGTGGCAGAAATAAATGAAAACGGCGGTGGAGCGAAATAGAAATAAATGTAAGTACAAAATACATACATCGGTGTTTTTCATACTCGTAATTTTACCCCTTTCCTCCCATGCGGTGTCGTACAAGGCGACTAAGGAATAGAGCTGTTTAACATCAGACAGCCTCCGTGGCGTAGCGGTAGTGAACGCGGCCGCTACGCAGGAGGCGCGGGTTCGATCCCCGCACAGTGCAAATATTTGTGTGCATGAAATAATATGGGTATTCTATTTGCATTGGTCTGGTCGTGCCTCGGAGAGCACGTTAAGCCGTCGGTCCCGGTTGACATAAGAACGTCTATGGCAGTCGATACGGGTAGTTGGAGCCCTAAAAAGACAAAAAAAAAAACAACGGTCTAGCTGCAAAGCTTCGATATCGCCTAATTTAATGATGTCTCATTGAGGGAGTACAAATTACCTTAGCTGTGATGTTGTGTTCAGTATACATTTGGTAGAACTGGTAGAACTGGTACGTAAGTAAATGGCAATAAAACTTATTTTGACAAAGTTAAACTAATTGTGTTTGTTTGACATTTACATTTAATTATTATATGACTGAAATATAAATTGACTTTATAAATTGACATGATACCTATGAATAATACAGTATGATGTCCATGTTTAATTTCAATCTTTTATGTAGCCAGTATGTACCATGACATTTTGATTTGTATGTGTGGAATTTGTAAATAATATTATGCTTTGATAAATTACAAAGTTAAATTAATTGTGTTCTGTTTGACATTAACTATTGTAAGCATATACATAACTGAAATCTAAATTGACTTTTGAATGGACATAATACCTATGGTTAATACATTATGATGACATTGTTTAATTTTATTTTATATTTTTTTATGTAGCCAATAAGCACCAGGACATTTTGATTTTTATGTGTGGAATTTGTGAATATTCAATTAAATGCAATTTATATTGGGAGGTGACAGGATGATAAAAAATCTTACTTGATATATGCTTACTACATTATATTTTGTTTCCTGATTTAGCTATTAAGACTGCATGCCTATTATGGTGGAATATGGCGAGACTATCTACCTACTGACTGTAATATAACACCTTATGTAACCCATATTTGCAACGAATAAATGAATTATGAATTATGAATTATGAATTATGAATTATGAATTATGAATTATGAATTATGAATTATGAATTATGAATTATGAATTATGAATTATGAATTATGAATTATGAATTATGAATTATGAATTATGAATTATGAATTATGAATTATGAATTATGAATTATGAATTATGAATTATGAATTATGAATTATGAATTATGAATTATGAATTATGATAATGTTACCATTGGGTTGTGAAGGTCAGATGGCAATCGCTTCACGGATAATATCGAGGTCTAGCCAAATCTGTAATTAAGACTGGTAAAGCGGACCCCAGACTCCGAGGTGAAAGCTTCGGATGCGACTGGGAATTAACGCTAAGAGGAAGAGAACATCAGACAGATATATACATTCCAGGCTCAGGCTCAGATGCATGGCTCGAGTCATCAGTAGTGCCCGAAATACGTCAGCAGACTCACCCCGTATGACGTGGGACCTTAATACAATGATTAGTGAAATGTGGGTGTTAATTCACCTCTGCCTAACCCTTCGGGGCTAAAGGCGTGATTATATCTATGTATGTAAGAGAGTAGATTTAGGGTGGGCGTGGGAAATGTATATGGGAAGTTCTTTACTTTGGAATTGAAATTTAATTTATTTCCGAATTGAATTTCCTTGCGTTAGGTACCAGACTAGCCAGGCAAGTAGTTATACACACGTACCTATAACTTTTTGCTACCACTCCAAGCGTTAATACAACAATTTTTTATTTAGATGGTAATCGACATATTCGTGTACGGATTAACATATAATGTAGATTCGACACAGATTTAGCTGATAATGATCTCGCCTGCGCTCCGCTAGTCAGGACAACCTTCAATGTGTTATGCCGTTTTTTCGGTGATAAACTGCGTAGAATATGTTTCTAGATTATATGTAAATAACTACTATGTGGGTTTACATATAATCTAGGTTACATAACTACTGCATATAGCAGCAGCTATCGCAATCATCATCATCGCTAATCACAACGCATTCGCGTTTTTTTTTTGCCATTTTTTGAAAAACGACCAATTGACGTGATGGTAACATGATTTGTTACTTATACTGGCCCGCCCGTACCAGTAACCTGTTTCTCTATAATAAGCACCCTAGGAAAGGGGTCGCCCCTAAACTCCCAAACTTCACAGCGATACCATCCGCGTTATGACTGTTGGTAGGGTATCGGAAACAGGACATCTAGCCGCGTCGCGAGCCAGCCTCGCGAGCCAATGCCTCGGTCGGTGTGGACGTGGCTCAGGCTGCCTTGGCGGGTCGAGTGGCGCTCGCCCCGAGGCAATGTGCGCCCGAGGCGGCCCGAGCCGCGTCCACACCGACCCGACCGAGGCATTGGCTCGCGAGGATGGCTCGCGAACCATGCTCGGTCGGTGTGGGAAGCCGTGGTAGAAATGTTTATATTTATACCAAAGTTTCCACTGGCTTCTCTTTTGAAAATTTTCACCCTTCGCCACTGCAGGACATCATATATTTGATACCTATCTGACCCGGAAATAGGTTCTTGTGGGTCGCGAGTTCACTAGAACCGCTATCTTAAAATGGAATCTGAATAACCACAGATCACTTCATTGTATAACAGCTATATAATAATCCGCCGTGTGGTTCCCGGCAGAGTAGAATTTGGGCCACCCCATCTTCTCCCATGCGGTGTCGTACCCACAAGGCAACTAAGGGATTACAGCCCAGACTCAGCCTATACATGGGCCCATGGCTCGAGCCAAAAATAGTGCCCGGAAAACGGCAATAGGCTCACCCCCTATTACGTGGGACCTAATACAATGATTAGTGAAATGTGGGGTGCTAATTCACCCCTGCCTAACCCTCCGAGGATTAAGGAGTGATTGTATGTATGTATAATAATTTTGAACACTGCCAAAGATCAAATAAAATATTCGATAATACTGCGTCACGCAATCACAAGTTTAGTTTTACAACTAAATTCAACTAACCTACCGGTTATGACATCAACATAATATATGGCGACGTCACTTCATCAGATGTCCAGCGTGACCATTAGAAACAGGTATCGAGTTCTCGGAATCGACACACGGTTTCTTCTTAAAGCTTATTCGATAGAGTGAATCATTCGATCCTTACTCGAGTGGTGTAGGTACCTACCAATTATGTTGTTTCACCAGTAAGAAAAACTCAATAGCGCTAATAGAATGAGATGGAATTCTTTTGTCGTTCGAAGGATCGATACTTATAATAATGTAGGTAGGTATGACGACCTGTGTGGGATGGCGATGGCGGTCGAGCAGAGCCACGTTACTTAATACTTAATGTAGAGCGTTCAACTGCTACGTGACGTAGGCAAAAATCGCAAGTCATAAGCTGCCTTTCCAACTGAGTAGTACTATGCAGCTATGCTACGGAGATGTAAAAGCTAAGATATGAAACTATGTGATCGTTTCCACTGTGCTATACTATGTAGCGTAGCGAGTAAGATGTGATGTTACTCACAGGACAACAGTAGGATGGATGAAGTGGAGACAACTCACTCACAACTCACAACTCACGTAATGTGCGACAAAAAATGCCCGTTAAGGCTAAGGGGCATCTGTATAAGACAGCCATTAGACCTGCTGTTCTGCATGGCGCAGAATGTTGGGCGACCAACAAAGACCACATAAATAAACTGCATTCTACAGAAATGCGCATATTACGCTGGTCAGCGGGTGTTACACTGTTGGATAAAGTCCGAAATGAGTACATAAGAGGAAGTTTCAAAGTTGCTCCCATAGGCGATAAATTAAAAGAAAAGCGCTTGCGGTGGTATGGTCATGTACAAAGACGCCCAGTCGACCATATGGTAAAGCTTGCCCTGGATTTGCCTACAACGATACGCGCGCGTGGAAGACTACCCTCCACATGGCAGACGACGGTCCTGAGGGACCTGACGGACGCCCAACTAAAAACGGACGAAGCACAAGACCGTGCCAAGTGGAGTATGAGGACCAGGAAGGCCGACCCCAAATGATGGGAAATGGTCTAGTGAAAGAGAGAGAGAGCAGCGGTAAAATGTGGTGTTAAGATGCGCAGCTCGAGCTATGCACATGGCATAGCTCATTCATCAAATCGAGACGAGTTTTGGAAAACGTGTGGTATAATAAAATAAAACTTCTAGATTATTACAAGTCAGTTGACATCATAATACTTGTTTTGGGTGTGCTAAAAGCCTGTATTGGATAGACAGATAGAAAGTTAAAGTAAATAGCAATAGGTAGAGGTGTAGTGTGAGCACAATACATAAATAATAAATAATGTAGGTACACAATGTAGGCCCCGGTAGGTGGTGCCACAATAGGGTTATACGTACTTAGAACTTTTTTAAATTGAATTAGTTCAGTGCGAAGCTGGTAGAAGCGGCTGGTTTATAATTTATTCTTATCTGTTTGTACGCTATTGACGCAAAAACTACTGAACGTATTTTGATGCGTTTGTTATGTTTGATACGTCTTGGTCAAACTAACGTGGATTCCGTTCCGGTTCTAAACATTGTTTGTTTAGAACCGGAACGGAATCCACTCAGGCGGAGCCGCGGGTATTCTATTTAATGTATCATAATATATGGCCCAATATGTACTTTATATGCGCAGTACGCGATTTTTGGGTGTCTTTTGAGGATAGCACGGGATGTTACGGCAACGGACGAGCTCAAATCCACCAAGCAGAGATTATATCAAAACAATCCGGGCGCGCCAGACGGCTTCGTTTATTTCGTGACTTGGGTCTAAGATACCTAAGTGCCCTAGTTTAATATATACTTCGAACTTCTTCACTTTTTCGAATCTAAATAGCATAATATATGTCTCCGTACCATTTTGGCTAAGTATAGAAGAAACGTGAGTGTATAATATAAATAATTACCGACCGCCATAATGGCTACATTGAAGAATGAGAACGTATTGACAAAGATGGCCATATTGTTTTCTGCATAAGTGCATGACTTGTAAGTAGGCTAATCCATTTGGTTTAAACGTGACAACTGGCAGGTCCATTACATAAAAACAACATTAGACTAACTATGCCTGTCACCGACCTCTACCTCTACACTGTTTTTATACATACACATACATACAGTCACGCCTCTTTCCCAGTGGGCTAGGCAGAGACCACAGTTTTCCACTTCCTACGATCCCTGGGCCTCGATTCTGCTAAAGCACAACTACCGTCACACTACAGTGACTGCTACAAAATTCCATTTGATTTTAGCCTTTAAAGTAACGCAGTTAAAGTTTAAAATTAAATGGCTTTTTGTAGAGTGGACGAAAGCGTGTAATGAAAATATTGTCATTGAATTTTGGACCTTAATTCTATAGCAATAAAGTCTAAAATTTAATGCCAATTTTTGCAGAGACTGTGGCACGACAGTGGTTTAGCTTTAGCAGAATCAAGGGCCAGGTATACATCTTTCGCTTCTTCTACTTTCATAATTGTTTTCATACATACTCGACGGTTTCGGGTACTCTTGACATAGTTGACATGTCCTTTCTTTGAAATTTATCTTCGTAATACGCTTATATATTTCCAAATGGACAGACAGAGGACTCTATATGTGTATAGCTCGGGACACATATCTTGGACCTAAATCGCGAAACAAACGAGCTCCTGGCGCGCGCGGATTGTTTTGTAGTTAATAAGAAACCTATGCTTGGTGAATTTGAGCTCGTCCACCGCAGTAGCTCCCCGTGCTATCTTGAAAAGACACCCAAGAAACGTGTACTGTGCGTTTAGAGCACATTTTAGGTTCAAAATATTATGTGCCGAAAAATAAAATCAATGTTCCGTCATGCTGCCGATATAGTGTTCGGCAAACTTTAGAACCCTGCGCAAAGCGTGTTTTGGCCTCTTTGGTCGGAGATGCAATATCTTTAACCAATCATCAATGAAGTAAGTATCCTATTCTAATGACAGTTGTAGCCAGCTCTGCCCTCTCTGACAAGTGGCAATTCATTGACCGGCGTATTGTAGAATATAATGATGAATCCATAATCCATAATAATTATAAATGAGAAACTCTGTCTGTCTGTCTGTCTGTTACGCTTTCACCCCTAAACCACTGAGCCGATTTGGATGAAATTTGGTATAGGGGTAGATTAGACCTTGAGAAAGGACATAGGCTATGTTTGGTCGCGATAACCGACATCCACGCGGGCGGAGCCGTGGGTGAAAGCTAGCGTATGATATTTGACGTACGTAATACGTACATGACAGTCGTCAACGAATGTCAAAAACGTCAAATCCTACACATTTGTCATTGTGTTCTACAATACGAAACGAATTGCCACTTGTCTAGGGGGCCTGTGCTCAGTGCTCAATATCTCCTCCAGAATGCTTGCTGGGGTTCAATTATATTTACTGAATCCGGTGCGAATTTAATCCCGGAGCATGGCTATCGCAAAAGGTACCAAAATCGCACAGTCGCATATCCCAACAACTACCTACCAATAACAGTCAATAACAGTCCGACGAAATAACGTTCGTTTCCGAATAACAGTCTGTTGAAATAACGTTCGTTCCCGATAGTCCCCGATTTCGATAACACTGTTATTCGTTCCTGTACAATACCGTTCCGGAACGACTGCTATTTCAATAACGACCATTACTATACTACCCAACAGTGATATATCGCACGTAAGAATCAGTGAGTACACCGCTTTATATTTACAACTTAGCGCTAAATATAGACTTTATAGTTCTACATTCAGGCGTATCTGAAGGCTGATCAGCGTATATCGTAAAACTATTGATGTATTCAAGCGAGGAACGTGACCGCTAGCACATACTAAGTTCTACAGAAGGCAGACAAGTTATAATAAATATACGGATAACTGAATTTAGAAAGGAAAAAGAATCGACCTCGGGCGGGACTCGAACCCGCGATCTTTCCCTTACAGGGGGAATGCTCTGACCACTAAGCCACCGAGACCGCACGAAGCTGATCCAAATTCCTCTACACAACCTTTTCCTTTCTGACTCGATTTGAATAGTTAGCATAAAAAATGCTCCCAAATTTCAATCAACCATAACGATTTCCCAATTTCCCAACCAAAGTCAATGTCTGAGAAGCCAACATACCAATAAAAATAATATTCGGATCTCAGGCTCCAAAGTGAAGCTTCGGAATTAGGACGCTACTGGAAAAACACTATGAGAGTGACAACGAAATCGAGAATATGAGAATATTCATACCAATATTTAAGTATATGCGAAAGTAACTCAGTACGTAACGTAGTAAGCCTTCCCGAAGAGCAATACCAATGCTCGGGCCCACTCCGTGAGTAGCGGCACCGCCGTGAAACCAATTACTACAACACGATGGCAATCCAACGCCGTCGACTCGACAGAAGAAGAAGACTCAGTCTGTCTGTCCTAAACTACTGAATCGATCTTAATAACATTTTGTACAGCCCCCCTAGACGAGTGAAATTCATTGAAAATTGTAGAATAGAAAGACGAATGTATGGAATTTGATATGACAATCGTTGACGACGTCAAATTAAACGTCAAATCTGCAACGATTTGCCACTCTCTATCGTAGATTCTAGATATTAGGAAAGGACTAGACTGGGAGTACTTACCACATAACTTAGATCTCTATCACGCTATGTTGTATTGTTATATCTATGGTGTACAATAAAGACGTAGGTCGCAGACAAGCACACGCGGCCCTCCTGATTGTAAGAGGTTATCGTGGCCTGGGCGAGTGCAAAACCAGGAGAGTCACACTCGTGCTGCCGACCCTGCAAGAAAAGAAAGATTCTGTGCCGTGTTCCGTCAGCACAAAAGATAAGTACTTAGGCTACTTTTATCGCGAAAAAAAAAGGTTCTGTAATAAAATTTCCTCATTTTTGAAGACAACCTGATGTTTGATACACAGATAAATTTTAGCTTAACAGACACGATAACCGACATCCACGCGGACGGACCCGCAGGCAACAGCTAGTAAGATATATCTCTAGATTTAGATAATCTATGTTCAATACCTATTTCGTTACAGCCACATACAATAAGCTTTGTACCTACCCATTGTTAGTATTGCTATTCACTATTATATGACTGATGATTTCCATAAGAGATATACTTAACTTAATGATATCGTGATATATGATTATGCAGTTACATACAAAGTAATCAACACTTACAAATGTATGTGCGTACTTATATACTATAGTTATATATATTACGTGCTTATATTATAAGTGTTATGGGGTCCTTCGCTGTTTGACACCACGAAATATTGACACCACGGTGTCAATCGCAGAAGAACGTTTTTATGAATTGGCTGTTTGGGACCATTTTCATAATAATTTGCGACCGTGGTGTCAAACGGCGAATATCTTATTTTGTGTTCGTCGATTGACACCATGGTGTAAAACTGTTGATTTGGACCACTTTCAACAATTTAAAGGTCAAGGAAACTGCTAACTATGCCCTTAGCCCTAAAACTCTTTATCGTGGAAAATTGCTATTTTCTGAAACAAATATTATTACTTTCCTGTAAAACAAAAATCCCTATATTATTCTCTATCTCTACTTTCTCTATCTCTATACTTGTTGTAATTACTAGAATTGCTGAGAAATGAATAATAGCTTTATTTTACCGATGCGTAATTTAAATTGATTTGGCTATTTGGGTTATTTGGATTTATAGTGATAGGATACCTCCTTATCTGTGAATATGGCGCATATATCTATCTATACTATTATAAAATTGTAAAGTGGTCGTGTCTGTACATTGGAGATATTTAAAAAAAAATACTTGGGTTAAGTTATGTTAACGATACTGAACACAAAAATATATTTTTTGAATTTCCTGTCTGTTTGTCTGTTTGTCCGCATGGACGCAAAAACTACTGGACGGATTTTGATGCGGTTTTTTTTTTGTTAGAAAGGGCTTACTCAGACTTAAAATCTTACGTTTGTTTGATCGCAATCGGTTGAGTAGAACCGAAGATATGAGCAAAGGTCGCGTTAACCGAGATGCACGCGGGTGGAGCCGCGGGCGGAAGGCTAGTAAGGAATAAATCTAAGTGCAGTACAAGCCTGGTTATTTTTAGTGTATCGTCCTCAAATCCATTTTTGTATGATAATTGAGTATTTCGTTTAAAGCGTTTTTTTTCTTGTCTTCATAACCGCAAATTTCGTTGATTACAAGCGCCTAAATGACCAGTGGAGGTTAAATGACCAGTGGAGGTCATTGCTCGTGTAATGTCCACCGATTATCATCTCTCGTTCGTCTTCTAAGAAAAGCTGATGAGGAAATCACCACGCCAACAGGTAGGTACTTACCGATTTGGATGGATTTACCTAGGTTATAAAAATTACGAAAGTACAGTTAGGTAATAGGTAAAACTTTTTTCCGTACTCCGTGGTAAAACCCGATTAAGGTGGTAATGAAAACAAACATTGATGGTGATAAATACGTCATATTGGTACTTAAAATGTTAAAATCTAATACCCACCAACAAGGGGAGTTTTGGTGGATATTAGATTTTAACATTTTCATCAGCACCAATCCGGGTTTCATTCAAAACTTGCCCTCTGGATCCTGGGGTATGCTCTCCCACCCTCAATTATTGGTTTATCTAGATTGTATAGAAGCGACTGGTGTTTGACCCGCCCAACCCTGTCAATTAACAGGTATTGGTACAGGATGTAATGGCCAGGATTCGAACCCGGGACCTCTCGATCGCAAGGCCGACTCCTTAACCTTAGCTGAAAGTATATCTAGGGATATGTATCTTGGACCTATATCGCAAGATAAACGAGGCCCTAGGGCGCCCGTATTGTCTTGTATAATTATGCTTGGTGAATTTGAGCTCGTCCACCGCAGTAGCACCCCGTGCTATCCTCAAAAGGCACCCAACAAACGTATACTGCGCATATAGAGCATAGAGCACATTTTGAGCACATTAGGTCCTGTATTATACGTCCTGCCTGAGCAATATGCACCTGAATTTGACTCCACATTCTGGAACTACCTACCACTATAACACAGGTACAATAGCAGCAATCAATTACTTAGAAGCCATTAGACATCCTTATTCCAAAAAAAGAAACAATAATAACTGTTAAAATTTTTAAAAATAGAATGCCCAACGGCACTAGCTAGATAAACGTTATTGTGTGAAATACAGTTCGGAAACGGTGGCGAATATCGAACAACAAAGGAGTGAAGTGCGTTCGTCGTTTATTTGCTGGGTGGCGCCAGAGCGGGCGGCGCGCCGTCGTGGCGCCCCGGAGCCTATGGGACGACGACGAGGCGGACGACCCACGTCGCGCGTCGCGATACTACTGGAACTCACTTGCAACTCGAATATTTCAGCCTGAAATGAATTTCAACAACTTCAACCGCCTGAAATTTTCAGGCAGTTGAACTTGATGACGAGTGAAACTGCGACTTTGTTAAAAAAAATAGGAAATAAGGTTCAAAAGAAATGGTAAAAGCAGACAGCTCAATTAAGCACTTACCCCTTACCATCAAGAAACCAACAGCAAGCACGCACGAGCTAGCTTTTAGTATAAAAAATAAAAAACTGGATATAGGTATTGATATATTTTATAACTAAACTTTGTCAACCAAATGATAAAAATGATTTTGTAAAACCCCTATAGGAGTTAGTATACCGTGATAATAAACGCGCTCTCGGAGAGTTACAGGTGGCACCAGCCCCCGTAGACAGGTGGCAATTTATTGAGGAATAGAATGACGAATGTATAGGATTTAACGTACCTATATGACAGTCATCAACGTATGTTATTAACGACAAATCCCAACAAATGCTCTTTTTTTTCAGATCTTTTTTATCCGTGCATTTTGAACGACACAGTGTGATCGTAACAATTTCTGGTAGCCTGTGTGCCCATTAGATGAAACAACTACAGTCGCTCAATGAATGCTGTTGTTGGAAACTGGTTGCCTTAACAAAAAAAGAAGAGTAATTAACGCAAATGGTAGGGGACAGTAACCCTATTATGTCGTACCACGTATTCTATATCCGCTGCGTATCGCAGGGGTCGTTGCGGAATGGATTTTAGCTTAGCTTTTCATTAGGAGGACATGATTAACTAAATAACGATTTAGAGTGCGTACAGAATAATTTGTTTTTCCGCTGAAACATTTCTTTATACATTTAATGCGTGTTTCCCCTAACAAGATCTTCGAGGTCTAAGCCACACCTGCGACTCCTGCGAGCCGATATATCTTTTTTATAGTTCGATTTTTCCCAGGTTTTACCATGGTACACACCAATGGCTTTTCTATGCTTTTCGAAGTTATGTGTGTATTTATCGCAGGTTTATAAGTGCCCGGTTAATGGCAATAGGCCCGCCAAATATCGAGGTCTAGCCAAATCTGTAGTTAAGACTGGTAAAGCGGACCACAGACTCCGAGCTGAAAAGCTTCGGATGCGACTGGGAATTAACGCTAGGATGAAGAAGAAGATAGGTACATATTTATTTAT
Source organism: Eilema depressum (assembly GCA_914767945.1). NCBI lineage: Eukaryota > Metazoa > Arthropoda > Insecta > Lepidoptera > Erebidae > Eilema > Eilema depressum. The sequence goes on along the minus strand of OU612030.1, from coordinate 17,481,685 downwards.
TTATTTATTTTTCTTTATTAGGAAAACAAACAGTTTTTATAATTCTCATGAGTGCCTTAATTAATATCAGAAAACCATTTATTAGTTTTCGCATCTTAAAACTAACAATAACAAAATTAAGAATAACAGTTTAAAGTGAAAAACAATAGTGAGAGATTAAATTGATTCTGTTGAGCCCATGGAATTATTTCATGTTCCAGTTCTGACAAGGTCCCTATGACTCGTCTATATCCTATGTCTCGTTTGATAAGGATTTAAAAAATTGACATTTAGTTCAGGCGACCGATTCGTGGTCACACCAAATTGCCACAGATGCACTATTGTGATTAATAATTGGACCCGTTTGGTGACACTGCAAGTTGCAACTGTATTTACAAATATTACCGAACGAAGCGGGGGCGGGCCTCTTTTTTTTAAACTTAGATGTCAAGCGTGACTCACAACCTGCAACTACCTGTTGGATCCGTGCCCGTCAATACGAATCAGATATAAAATGTGTTTATTATAGTGTTCGCTTACAAAGTTGGCAGTCGGCAGTCTCGATACTGCGGCAGTGTCCTAGATTTCCCTGAGCGTAGGCGAGGCTCTTAAGTGAAATGTATTGTTGTTTAGCAGGGTCGTAAAGTAAGCAGCAATTCTTTACGAACTTTCTTGAATATTGTCTGCGTCACAATGGTTTATGGAGAGATTAAACTCTCAATATGATTTAGAATCAAAATGATCTAAATTTTAAATCGTACAGCAGTAGACAAGTGGCAATTCGTGGGCCAGCGTATTGTAGAAATTAGAATAAAATGATGAATGCATTTGACATAGGTATACCTGTGGCATATTATGTTGACAACTGTCATACATTTTGCCAACGAATTGGTACTTGTCTTTTTTGGACTATCTCTACTCTATGGACGAGTGCAACACCAGGGGAGTCACGCTCGTGCTGCCGACCCTGTAAGAACAGAGTATGTGTGCCGTCAGCGCAGAAAACAAGCAGGACACGCCTTTGGTCTTTTCACTGACAGCACAAAACCTCTCCAGTGAGCTCTGGCTCCCCTACTTGCCGGGAATACAACACGAGAGGTTATTATAACCGCGGTATTCTGTACTGGCGGAGGTACTGTCTAGGGAGGCAAGGGGCCCTCACTGTTCTGTAAACGATCAATGAGTTAAGCTACCTAGGTGTGGTTACCATATGGATGGGTGACCGCTGGGGCTCCGCAGGCCACGTTAAAGTCGATACCGGCTATCAATCAAATGGTCGTCAAGTGAAGACAGACATTACAAACTCGAATTTACATCAATTTCAGACACTAAAAATTATACCGCAATACGCTTTTCTCCGCGTTGGCGCCACAACTCTGATGACAATCGATATTCAATAAAAACTGTACAAAAACCATAATTAAGTACATAAATTATAACGTCATGTAATTAAGCCTCTTCGATAAGTATCAAGGAGTTTATAACAACATGGCAAAAAAAAACATGCATAAATTAATTGTACACGATGGTTTTTCTGCACGTCGACAAGCTGCGTACTTATTTTCATTTTGAAAATAGAATAAGCTGAAAAAAGCGTGTCGTGAGCTCCCGCGCCGGCGTCGATCAGTGACTCACGGCACGGTGGCGCCACTTGATTTATTGCAGGCACTCGCAGAACTAAAGGATTTAGAACACCATTAACTGTCCCTCATTATTGCAGTACGACTTATTTATTACTTTAACTTGACTAATTTCTAAATTTAATTATCTAGTCATATCTACGAGCACCTATATGTTTTACGGTTGTCATACGAACATCTATGGCAGTCGTTACGGGTAGTTTGAGCCCTAAGAAGTCCGACAACAATACTTCGAATCTACGAGTACCTAAAAATGCGTTGAGTGAAAACTTTGCATTTTTTTTCTCCGAGTAAATTAATTTATAGTCTTTTCATTTATAGTTTCTGCCGTCCTTTCCAAATTCGGAATTCAAATCTTATTCCCGCCTCCTGCACGCACCGTGACATATTCTGTGCCGGGACACAGTGTCGTAGAAGGCGCATTGCACCTCCATGAGCCTAGTGGCGACGACTGGGGATAGCCGTCGCACTAGAAGAAGCAGACCCAGGGTGGCACCTTGTCATGTTTCCAGGTTTCAACGCGCACCTCTCAGTAGCGGAAGGGAACTTATGATTTTAATTTTTACCAAAGTGTCAGTCGGGGTCCTTGGGTATTCTTTTTAGGGCCATACACTCCACACATTCAACATAGATCGATGAAACAAGCTACATGCGGTTTTAGTTGGTTCGAGTCCAATACCTCGGGACACGTATCTTGGACCAAGACAAGACATCCAAGGCCCTGGCGCCCCCCTGGTGAATTGGGGCTCCTCTACCGCCGTAGCACCACGTGCTATCCTCAAAAGACACCCGAGAAACGTGTACTGCGCCTACAGAGCACATTTGGAGTACATTTTAGGTCCAAGATATAATCCCGAATAATACCTACCTACAAACTTACCCATCTCATCGTTAGTTCCAATGAGGTGAAATCCGAAGAGGTTTCCGCACAAAAAAGGCACCTTGACCTTCACACATTTTTTTTTCTAAATACTTAGCTTATCTAGTATGCATACAAGTCATTAGAATACCTACGTTAGCAGTATTTTTCCGAACAATCACAGTCAGCTGAATAGTTTGCGGTTTTCCTGCAGGAAAATTATGGAGGATCCTTGTAATAACAAGTTTATTATTCGATGAAACCTCAACTAGGTATTTGAAATAACAAGTCACTATCACAATCTATGGTTTCAGGAACGTGACTTGTAATTTAATTTAAATTAGTATGCATATTTTTGGCAAAACATTTTTATAATTTTGTTGAGTACCTATAGACCATAGGTACGGTTACAGCTCATGTTTTAGCAACACAACAAAACATGGAAATCTCTACATCTATGGCATTCCACAACATTGTTTGTAACTTTTAGCACTTTAGAGAAATAATACTTTCTCTAAGGTGCTTGTTGTTAAATGTTTGGCACCTTAGAGTAAGTAGTATTTCTCTAAAGAGCTAAATATTTTTTCTTTTTTTGTGAAGAACCATAGAGATGTAAATATCTTTCTATATGCTCGTTCAACCCATTCTTACGTGTTTTTAGTGCAAATGTTGCGAAATCCAGTCTGGACACACTTTTACTGTACTGGTTTGGTACTGGTCTTAAAAATTGGAAAATTGTTTTGGTCAGCCAACCGTTATTCTGTCGGAGTACCCTATCAAGCACTCCGTCATATTATTATGGGAACAGTCCATTTGTGCAGAACAATGTACATAGTATAGTAAATAGGTCATAGTATGTAAGTTATAGCAAATAAGATAGTTCTAAGTTCATAATAAACATTTTTCAACACACAGTAGGGCATTTAGTTTGTAAGCATTTTGTACTAGATTTCGTAAAATTAATTTCCTTTTCTTATTAAATTCCTATAAGATTCTTATTAGACATTGTATTAGATAGTAAATAAGCATAGTAGATTATATAAATAATCATTGTACATAGAAATAGAGGTACATGCAAAATTATTGTTAGGCCGCTGGTGGACGCATCGAGCGCGGTTAACTCGATGCGCCTATCATAGACGGCACGTGTAAGCTCCGCGGGCTATATAAACAGAGGGCCCAGATGTACCGTTACCTCAGTCGGCATACGTATTCGTAGAGAACACTACTCTACTCAATAAACTACTTTCAAGATTCTTCAAGATTATTATTTCCAATTAAAAGTATTCCTCTCTTGACGTTCTCGAACCTTCGCTGGGACTTCTCGACGGTGTGCCCCGCCTTGATCGCCGTGTCTGTTCCGCATCCGGCTTTCTCCCGACCTTGCTCAGCGCACCCACAGTATAGTTTCCGCCAGATAAAAAGTCTAGCGCTGGGTTAGGGTCGGGGCCAGTACGTTCAGTACATTTTGGTCCTTGCGAGCCGGATCAAGGAGCAGCACGGAGGAATCGTGTGGAACACCACAGGTGGAGCACCAGGGTCGTCCCGGGTTTGGCAAGGGAGCGTCAAGGGAGTGAGTCAGCAAATAGTCAGCAAGCTTGAAGAATCAAAATGCCGGTTACGAGGTCAGAAACCAGCAGAAAACCAGCAACACACGCCGTGGGTGCATCTGGACCTGAGGGGGCCGCGGAGCCGACCGCATCAGAGTTGTCCGCCTCAGACAGGACCACGACGGAAGAGACGGTGACCACCATGGAGCCACCGTCCGCTTCGGGGCCAACGCCGTGTCCCGAAGTGTTGCAACAGTTGCGGAGCCGAAAACCGCAAGCAGCATCCCGTCCAGCCACCGGTAAGAGGGGGGGAGGGAGTGTATCAGTGCGTTCGAAAGCAAGAACATTGAAGATAGCCAACGCAAGACAAGATCTACTTCAATTGAAGATAGAACTTGCAGCAGCAAGATTAGCAGCGTTAGAACAAACCGACAGTGAAGATGAAGACCTGGAAGACCAGGAACAGGTGTCTGCAGCAGCTGAAGAAAAGGTCGGTGAGTGGCTCAGCCGTCAAGAGCCACCACCACCCGCCGTCTTAGCCATCGCAGACACACCACATCAGGAGCCGAGTGGGACGACGCAAGCAGCGCTACCGCCGGTTCAACAGCAGCAACAGCAACAGAAAAACGACTACTCCGACCTAGCCGCAGCCATTTCACAGGCGGTCAGGTCGGCGCAGCGGCCGAAATTCATCGAGCTACCTAACTTCAGTGGGGCTCACCAGGAGTGGCTGCCGTTCAAGGCAGCATATAGAGAAACAGAAGATAGTTACACCGCCATAGAAAACCTCAACAGACTGCGAAGAAATCTCCGTGGAAAAGCAAGAGAAGCAGTAGAAAGTCTTCTCATCACGAATTCGCAGCCAGCCGAGATCATCCGTACACTCGAGTCAAGATTTGGGCGACCCGAAGCCATAGCAACCACAGAAATTGAAGTACTACGAAGCCTTCCGAAGTTAACAGAAAATCCGAGAGATATCTGCGTGCACTCTACGAAGATTACAAATGCGGTCGCGATACTGAAAAACCTAGATTGCATACATTACCTTTACAACCCAGAAGTCGCAAGATCCCTGGTTGAAAAACTGACGCCGGTTTTGAAGTATCGCTACTACGACTACGCATCAACACAGCCAAGAGAGACACCAGACCTCGTGAAGTTCGAAAAATTCATGAAGAGAGAAGCCGACCTGTGCGGGCCGTACGCCCAACCAGAAAACGTAGTGCAACAACACACCGTGCAACAGAGGCGCCCCCAGCGAGTCAATACAGCAACTGAAGCCCAAACCAACAAAAAGTGCGTTATCTGCAGTGAACAGCAACACCCAACTTATAAGTGTGACAAATTCAAGAATGCAGACGTCGATGCAAGATGGGACATAGCAAAAGAAAAGGGGCTGTGCTTCAGGTGCTTGAGACATCGTGACAGACAACATACTTGCAGTGAGCGGCGGTGCGGTATCAACAATTGTAACAGGACTCACAACACCCTGTTACACTACAAAAAGAAGCCCACTGAAGAAACAGCGAACACGACTGAAGCTATCAACTCAGCGTGGACAGGTTCGAAAAAAGAAACATTTTTAAAGATCCTGCCGGTTCAACTAGCGGGGCCGACAGGGACAGTGAACACGTTCGCACTTATTGACGACGGTTCTACAGTTACTCTGCTCGACGACGCCGTGGCAAACAAGATCGGCGCGTCGGGACCTACAGATCCGCTCCGGGTGAAGACCATCAACAGTACCAGAACTACAGATCAACAGTCAAGAAGAGTCTCACTCGGCATCAGAGGAATCAACAGTACAGAAATAGAAGAGGTTCTAGCACGCACAGTCAAGAATCTCACCGTGTCATCTCAACGGGTGACTTACAAACAGTTAAGGGGTTGCGACCACCTCGAAGACATCAAGAACGACCTCACGTATGAAGAAGCAAGACCGAAGATCCTCATCGGGCAGGACAACTGGCATCTCCTGCTCACCTCCGAAACCAGAACAGGCCAGCCGGACCAACCAGTGGCATCTCACACGCCGCTAGGGTGGGTTCTTCACGGCAGCGACGCGAGGACTTCGGGTAAGCATCACGAATACATCTCACACATGTTCGAAGAAGAAGCCGATCATCAACTCGACAGGATGGTCAAGCAGCACTTCGAGGTGGACAACCTACTCTTGAACCCGAAGAAACCGAAGACAGACCCAGATGAACAAGCTTCTCGTATTCTACAGCAACATACAGTCCACAAGCCCGACGGAAGATACGAGACAGCGCTGTTATGGAAGCAAGAAGAGGTTTCACTGCCGAACAATTACGACAACTCGTTGAGAAGACTACAGAACATAGAGAAGAAGCTCGACCGCGATCCAGCCTTCAAAGAAAAATACACAGAACAGATGGAAGCCCTATTATCAAAAGGATATGCAGAGCTGGCGCCATCTACCAAGACTAAAAACAAGACTTGGTACCTGCCTCATTTTGCCGTTTTCAACCCTATGAAGCCAGGGAAAATCCGAGTCGTCCACGATGCCGCTGCCAAGACAAGAGGGGTATCGCTCAACGATACTCTACTACGAGGCCCAGACCTACTCCAATCATTACCGGGGGTGGTGATGCGCTTCAGACAGCATGCAGTAGCAGTGACAGCGGACATCGGTGAAATGTTTCTACAAGTCAAGATTCGAGAACAAGACCGAGATGCGCTGCGCTATTTGTGGCGTGGTGATCGTCGCGACGAGCCGCCGACAGAGTACCGAATGACGTCACTAATCTTCGGTGCAGCAAGTTCGCCGTCGACCGCCATCTACGTGAAAAATACGAACGCAGAACAGTACAGCGCTACGCATCCCGAAGCCGTCTCAGCCATAGTGACGAAACATTACGTTGACGACTACTTAGACAGTTTCAAGACGTTAGAAGACGCCATCAAGATCGCCTCTGACGTCCGCAGTATTCACAGAAAAGCCAAGTTTGAGTTGAAACAATGGAAATCAAACTCGCCGCAGCTGTTAGAAGCACTCGACGTGCAACAAGAAGATGCAGCCACTGAATTATACAGAACAGAAGAACAGACCGAGCGAGTGCTGGGTCTAATATGGAAGCCGGGTGCGGACGAACTTACCTTCAACCTCAATCTCGCACGCATCCCGACGCCGCTGTGTGACAAGAAGACGCCTACCAAGCGAGAAGCACTGCGGATCGTTATGTCACTGTTCGATCCGTTGGGGTTCGCGTCACCTGTCACCATCCGAGCCAAGCAGCTACTACAGGAAATCTGGAGGCGTGGCACCGAGTGGGATCAAGAGGTCAGTGAAGACATAGCAGAGAAGTGGAAGGAGTGGATCGAGCATCTCAAGAGGTTAGCAGACATCTCCATTCCTCGTCACTACCTCAATTACAGTGATTGCAAGTCCCTCCAACTACACGTGTTCACCGACGCCAGTGAATCGGCCTACTCGGCTGTGCTGTACTGGCGAACAGAAGACTCGAACGGGAAGATCGACCTGTCGCTTATCGTCGCCAAAGCGAAGGTGGCGCCACTGAAGCTGACGTCGATACCTCGCCTCGAGCTTCAAGCCGCCGTGATGGGTACAAGACTCGCCGAATCAGTCATAGAAGAGCACGAACGCAAGCCCGACTCCAAGACCTTCTGGACAGACAGCCGAACAGTACTCGCCTGGATCAAGACAGGTTCTCGCTCGTACAAGCCGTACGTAGCACATCGTTTAGCAGCTATCGAAGACAGCACAACAGTGAACGAGTGGCGGTGGGTCCCGACGAAGTTAAACGTCGCGGACGACGCCACCCGAGACGTACCTACAGACTTCAGTAAGCAGCATCGATGGTATAGAGGGCCAGACTTCCTATACCTACCGGAAGAGTCGTGGCCAGCAGACACATCGAAGACAGAAAAAACTGAAGACACAGAAGAGAAGATACATCACATCAACTCACAGAAGAAAGAAAAGTTGTCAGACGCGCTACCCGAGGTCTCCCGCTTCTCTAGCTGGGATAGACTCCGGTACGCTACAGCCAGAGTCCTGCTCTTCATACAGCTATGTAAGAAGAAAACAGAAAACGTGAACTATCGTCGGACTCAGAAAAACAAGATAGCAGACCCAGACTGGCGTAAGACAAACAAGAAAACAGTGAAGCCACCTCCCGCACAGCTGAGTAAGTCGGTCGCTGACCCCTACTTACCTATCACCGCCGAGCTACTGCGCGCAGCTGAAGACCTACTCATGCGAGCAGCGCAACAAGACTCATTCGCCGCCGAGATAGAAGATCTGCAACGAGGGAGAGCTGTACAAAAAGAAAGTCGTCTACACCAGCTGAGTGTCATCACAGTCAACAGTGTACTACGGGTAAGAAGCCGTATACAAGCCGCCCGAGACGTCTCCGAAGACTTCAAGTCGCCAATCATAGTGGATGGCGATCACCCGACGGTCAAGCTGTGGATCAAGCACACTCACGAGAAATTGCATCACTCGGGAGTCGAAGCCACGATCAACGAGTGCAGACAACACTACTGGGTCGTACGCCTACGCCCGGTAACCCGTTCGCTACTACGACAGTGTCTGCATTGCCGCATCCGTACGCAAGTGCCGCCGTACCCGAGGACAGGTGATCTACCGGAGTGTCGCTTAGCTCACCATAAGCGACCCTTCACACACACCGGGGTCGACTACTTCGGGCCTCTCACCGTGACAGTTGGGCGTACCAATCAAAAAAGGTACGTCGCGATCTTCACCTGCCTAACGACGCGCGCCATTCATCTAGAGATAGCAAACTCTCTCAGCACCGACTCAGCCATCTCCGCTCTACGACGGATGATGGCAAGAAGAGGATGTCCTGAAGAAATCTGGTCTGACAACGGGACCAATCTGCGAGGCGCCGACCGCGAGTTACGACAGGCGATCGACACAGCGACAGCACAGGAAGCAGCCAAGAAGAAGACTTCGTGGCGCTTCATCCCTCCCGGTGCTCCCTTCATGGGTGGAGCCTGGGAACGAATGGTGCGGTCAGTGAAAACCGCACTGGCCGCCACACTGCACGAGCGACGACCCTCCGAGGAAGTCTTGGCCACCTTGCTAGCAGAGGTGGAATATACCGTCAACAGTCGCCCACTGACGCATGTGTCAGTGACCCCGGAGGATCCCGAATCACTAACCCCCAACCACTTCCTGTTGGGCGGACCTGGTGGTGTACAGCAGCCGGGCGTCTTCGACGAAAAGGATGGCGCCTCAAAATCCAGTTGGCGAGCAGCACAGCGCCTGGCCGACCTCTTCTGGGCCAGGTGGCTCCGAGAGTACCTGCCGGAGCTTCAGCATCGACGAATGCCAAATGGACGCGGACCCACAATAGACCTACACAACTTGGTCTTGCTGGTGGATCCCAACGCGCCCCGTAACATGTGGCTGCGAGGACGAGTCATCGCTACATTCCCCGGGCCAGACGGCGTGACCAGGACCGTCGATCTCCAGACAAAAGGCGGAGTGCTGCGACGGCCTGTAAGAAAACTCATCGTGCTGCTATCCGGAGCTTCGAGTTCTGCACCGAAGGAAGTGCGACTGCGTCCCACGGGGGGAGAATGTGCAGAACAATGTACATAGTATAGTAAATAGGTCATAGTATGTAAGTTATAGCAAATAAGATAGTTCTAAGTTCATAATAAACATTTTTCAACACACAGTAGGGCATTTAGTTTGTAAGCATTTTGTACTAGATTTCGTAAAATTAATTTCCTTTTCTTATTAAATTCCTATAAGATTCTTATTAGACATTGTATTAGATAGTAAATAAGCATAGTAGATTATATAAATAATCATTGTACATAGAAATAGAGGTACATGCAAAATTATTGTTAGGCCGCTGGTGGACGCATCGAGCGCGGTTAACTCGATGCGCCTATCATAGACGGCACGTGTAAGCTCCGCGGGCTATATAAACAGAGGGCCCAGATGTACCGTTACCTCAGTCGGCATACGTATTCGTAGAGAACACTACTCTACTCAATAAACTACTTTCAAGATTCTTCAAGATTATTATTTCCAATTAAAAGTATTCCTCTCTTGACGTTCTCGAACCTTCGCTGGGACTTCTCGACGGTGTGCCCCGCCTTGATCGCCGTGTCTGTTCCGCATCCGGCTTTCTCCCGACCTTGCTCAGCGCACCCACAGTATAGTTTCCGCCAGATAAAAAGTCTAGCGCTGGGTTAGGGTCGGGGCCAGTACGTTCAGTACACCATTCTTATTTTTTCTTTACATCCGCAAACCGTCTGAAGTTCCACGAAAGTCTTGAAACTCCACATGACTTCACATGAGCCAAGATATCTTTAGCATAGATAAAAACAATCGGACATTGGCAGAGCAAGTAGCCCCCAATTGCAGTGACGAGTACACAAGTGAATCACACTCCCCTGTTTTAGTTTTAAGGTCGGCCCGCCATTTCTGTCCGTCTTCGCGCTTCGCCGAAGCGTGCGTACATCCTAAAATAAATTGGGCCAATAAGAAGCATGGTGACAGCTGATGCCAGATGGGAAGACTGCATTTAGAAATTGTAATTCGGGATAGACACCTGATAGTTTTTTTGCGACTTGAAGACATCTTGTTTGTGCGTACAAATTGAATTGTTTTGTGAGCGTTGTGGCACTTGTGGCTTCAAATAATAACTACTTATTTTCTTTCTTTCTTTTTCACTCTGCGACTGCTGGTTAACAACAACAATAACCTCGTATTGTGTTTTCGGTGGTGTGTAGGATAACCAGAGGAGAGGAGAGGTTTTGTGCTGTTGTGGGTAAACCAAGGGCTTGTCCTACTTATTTTCTGCGCTTACGACACAGAATCTCTCTGATCTTACAGGGTCGGCAGCACGAGTGTGACTCCCCTGGTGTTGCACTTATCCACAGGCCTTGGTAATCACTTTCAGGTGGGCCGTGTGCTTATCTGCGACCTAAGTAGCGCAGAAAACAAGCATGTCAAGCCTTTATTTTTCCCACTGGCAGCACAAAACCTCTCCAGTGAGCTCTGGCTACCCTACTCACCGCCGGACACAACACGATCCGACATCTCCGGTGCATCTGGTGGAAAGCTACAAGAAAAGTTTATAGCCAGGACCACAGATAATATAATATTATAGCTGGGAATGTGTTATAGGTGCCTAGCGAGAACGGAATTAAAATTCCATACAGTTATCGGATTCCATCAGCAAAAACCTATTAAACATTAACATCTAAATAACGAATTGATGAGGTAAACAAAAATGGCCTCTCTGTCAGAAGTAAATAAATGGATGCTATCAACTGAGGTTGTCTCTAACAAGGCCAAGGTGAGCTTGAGGTAAACATCTCACGAATATGAATTGTTAACAATTGATTTTGAATATTATTTTCATCCCACCATCTCGGAAAGACTATTTTTGCTCTTCGATAACTGAGCGTAAAAGTCGTTTTTATCCTCTAGAGAGGTAAAGTAAATTTGAATTTAGAACATCGTGTGTACTAGGTTTGTGGACTCAAAACATCATTAAACCTATTTACTTCTACCTCTATGGTGCCGAATTTATCATACAACTTTTTTTTAATTCATGAAAAACTCAGACTCGTAACCTCCTTGGTGTACTTTTTTTTTAATTTGCTTTGCGCGCATCAATTTTTTTCACGTCATATTGTTGACATTGTTGTTGAATTTTTATTTTGTTGTATTTTATTACTAGTATTAATACACATATTATACAGCCTCCATGGCGTAGTGGTATTGAACGCAGCCGCTACGCAGGAGGCACGGGTTCGATCCCCGCTCAGTGCAAATATTTTTTATGCATGAAAATGGGTATTTGCATTGGTCTGGTCGTGCCTTGGAGAGCACGTTAAGCCGTCGGTCACGGATGCCATACGAACATCTATGGCAGTCGTTACGGGTAGTTGGAGCCCTAAAAAGTTCAACAACAACGGTCTGGCTGCAATGCTTCGATATCGCCTAATGTCATCATTGGGTTGTGGAGGTCAGATGGCAGTCGCTTCACGGCAAATATCGAGGTCCAGCCAAATCCGCAGTTAAGACTGGTAAAGCGGACCCCGGACTCCGAGGTGAAAGCTTCGGATGCTGACTGGGAATTAACGCTAGGAAGGAGAAGCATTTCATTATTTCCTCGCTGAGGTGGGATGAAAAGTTACGTGTTGCACTCGAGTGCAAAGATTTTTCACCTTGTGCTCTTTTGATTCCCTCTTTTAGAATCTTTCGCTTGCTCGGTCATCAAAAATGAGCACGCGGTTAAAAAGCAACTTTGCACTCTTGTATAACAAATAACTATTACATACTAGCTGACCCGGCGAACTTAGTACCGCCATAATTTTCCGCCCTCGTGGTATTCTAATATCCCGTTCCCGCTGCATATCTCTAAATTTAACAGTGTTTCTCTACAATATCATGCATGTATTAAACATATAAACCTTCCTCTTGAATCACTCCATTTATTAAAAAAAACCGCTTCAAAATCCGTTGCGTAGTTTTGAAGATTTAAGCAGACAGCGACAGCGACTTTTTTTATAATATGTAGCGATAGTGATGATTAAAATAAAGATAGTATAACTAGCTGCAGCCTGCAGGTACTCCCGAGTGGAAACTCTTTGTCGAGGAAAATTGGCTAGGTGTTGTTCACCTTTGTATCCGAGGCTTTCATCTCGAAGCTCAGGGTCCGCGTCCCGTACCTACTCTTGCTTCTACTTTCGATTTGGATAATCTTGGCTTTTTTTTTTGAGTAAAGGTATGATTCCGTAGCCGACCGCATAAGACAACTGCCGACGCATGCAGCACATGCGCGTAATTCATTGCGGGTTCTCAATGGTCCCCTTTATCCGTATCGGAGTTTAACAAGTAATGGATACGCTGTATCCGCTGCATGCGTCTGTCGTTGTCGTATCGGCTTCGGAATCATACCTTTAGAAGGAAGACATTTCATATAGCTGTTTCTGTTTCGACATATTCGATGTAGGAAAACTCTCATTAAAGGTGTCTCTGAGTAACGACGTGTTTCTTATTATCCACCGGAACCCCCCACACTTCAAAATGGGCACATCACTATTTTTCAAAATTTCACTACAAAGAGGGGAAAATAGGCGACGAATGTTGGATATTTCGTATCTTAGGATTATTTTAAGAATTTATTCCTGTGCGAAGACGAGAGAGACTAGGGCTACTAGTACACAATCTTCTGAAATTGAAGAGAGTGTTTCTAGCCGTGCCATCACACGTTGCGTCATGTCTATTTATTATGTGTTTTCATACATTTAACGAACCACTGGCAGTTGTCCCATCATACATAGTGTACACCACATAGATTGGCCTACTTATTTTATCATTCACGTCAGAATAGACCCGACTGGCGCACATAGAGAAACCTCTATAGTCTTATAGTCTTCCGCCCGCGGCTCCGTTTGCGTGGATGTCGATTAATGCGACCAATTATGATGATCAAACAATTGTAAAATTTTGGACAAGCACACATTCCACCCGATAGAAAGTGGTTACCGTGGCCTATGGACGTATGCAACTGTCATGCCATACTCTCATAGCCATAAAGATCATCATCCTCATCATCATCTTCATCATCATCTTCCGCGAGCTCAGGGTCCGCCTTCCGGCTCTTCCTCCTCCACTTCGTACGATCTTGGGTGTCTATGGTAGTGAAACCAAGCGGTTGCCGCAAGACGTGGCCGTACCATAAGGAGGCGGCTTTCTAGCCATAAAAAGATGTTTATATAAATAAAGAATATAGCTGCTTACGCCAATCTCATCACAGCGCACTGTGTCTCAAAACGGATCTTACGCAACGTTTACCGGGAACTGTCCGCAGGAACATTTCATTCATCACTCGTTCACTCGTTCGCTGCGTCCAATCGTTCAGGGACGTGTTTATTGGCGCAGGTGATGATTGCGAGATGATTAATAGCTGTGTGCGGTAGGTACCACAGGTTTTTTTTAAACTACTCAAGTGGCAGACAAGCACACGGCCCACCTGATGGAAAGTGGTTACCGTGGCCTATGGACGTATGCAACACCAGGGGCGTCACACTCGTGCTGCCGACCCTGAAGAAACCTTCTTATGCCCTTTTTGAAGGACCCCATATTGTAGTCGCTTGGGAAAACCATCGCGGGGAGTAAGGTAATAGGAATATCACTTCAGTATTTAGGCGGACCCACGATGTGAATGTGGAACTACGCCACAGACTGACCCACCTGCTAACTTGTGCTACAGGCTTCTTGCCCACACACATGTACTCCGGAGGAAGTCATGATTGCTTTTAAGAACGCTGTCAAGGTGGATGCACCCTGGGCAAACAAAATCTGATAAATGACACGTCGATATCAATGAAGAACTGTGAAGCCACCTGTCACCCTAGCAGAAGCAGGCCAAGGCGGCGGCACAATACGCGTCTCCCTCCTCTTACCCGAGGGCTAGATGGGTGTCCGTAGTCAGACACACAGACGGCGTGTGTTTTAGTCGGTTAAAGTTCGACATAACCACCTCCGGTACCTAGGGGGGGGTCTGTGTGGTTTTTGCGCAAGAAATGAAAACTCTTGATTCGTTGTGCATAAGGGAAGAGGGGGGGGGGGGGGGGCATAATCGACATTGCACGCGGGCGGCGGGCCTGGAAGAACAACTTATCGTCTGCCATCCAAGTGGTATAAGAAAATTTTAAAAAGTTATACTACCAGGGAAATTTGCAAAAGTTTTATGAAAAATTGAACATTTAGGGAACCTAACAGAAAATGGACGGGTACGGGTACCCCTGTAGCGTAGCGGTAGAGCTTTGGATTGGGCTGCTACGAAGATCGCGAGTACAATGTCGAGATTTTCACAGTTTGAAATAGTCCTAAGAATGTTTTTCTCTGACTGACTTACAGCTAAAATAAAGGATGTTATGATGAAACTGAAACTAAAAAACAGACGAATATTAGTCATCAAACGCATTTAAACAGCTCTAGACGTTCTCGAACATGTTCAGACGTGCATATGTTTATGTACAACAGCTGCTGATTGCACAATGGTGAGCAACTATTACGAATTCAACCATATTCTACATAATATAAAAATGAACCCCTAAATGTGTTGTTAAGCGCAAATCTCGAGAACGGCTGAACCGATTTCGCTAATTCTTTTTTTGGAATATTCCTTGAAGTACGGGGATGGTTCTTACGGAGAGAAAAAATTAAAAAAAAGGATCGACTGTTAGGCGGTACGAAGTTCGCAGGGTCTGCTAGTTGTACATAAATACTACGTAAGTAATTAAAAATTAAAATTATGTCAAGGATACCAGAAGAGCCTGCCAGTAATCACAGTTTAATGTACCTGTCATAGTGTGTGATATAAAACCTACTAGAAATATACCTAAATAGACCTAAATACGACCTTTATACGAGAAATACGCGTTACTTGGGTGTCTTTTGAAGATATCACGGGGTGTTACTGCGGTCGAAGAGCTCAAATTCACCAAGAATAGATTATTACAAAAACAAAAGCTGTGGAATGATCTCCCTGCGGTGGTTTTCCCAAGCGACTACAATATGGGGTTAGAAGGTTTCTTCAAGGTCGGCAGCGCGAGTGTGACGCCCCTGGTGTTGCATACGTCCATAGCATAGGCCACGGTGACCGCTTCCCATCAGGTGGGCCGTGTGCTTGTCTGCCAACTAAGTTGTATAAAAAAAAAAAAAAAAAAAAAAAAAAAACAATCCGCGCGCGCCTGGTTCTCGTTTGTCTCGCAACTTAGGTCCAAGATGTTAAACATAGTAATTTAGGAACCTATCAAGGCCTTTGGAGGTCAGTGGAAGCCCTGCAGATTAACTGACGTGGCTGGTAAAGGCTTTTGCTCTAAGGAAAGTATTTCCTCGGGGTTAGGAGGTCAGATGGCAGTCGCTATTATAAAAATCGTATAAACAAACTAAGACAAGAAGAAGGATTATGTAGTAATCTAGGTCCATTTAACCTAGGTTCCGAGGTGTGAAAAGTTCGAATCGAGTTCGTCCGGCATTGACGCTATGCCTTGTTACCCAAAACTAATTATGATTCATTGAAAGTAACCTTCAAAAAGCTATAGTACTCAGAAAAGTGGTAAAAAGTAAATGAATATGTTATTGGACGTGTACGAGGGGTTATTCCCGAAACAAATGTTGGCAAAATCACAGAATTGCCAGCCTTGAAAACTTTATGGGGCTGCCATTTCACGGAAGCGAATTTATTGTACACATTAAGATTTATTTCTACATCCGAAACATTGCTGTAGGCAGATATTGTTGCATCGAGAGCTTTGGTCCGTAGGGCTATGGAACGCAAATCCGATTCGAAGTAGCGACTAGCGAGCGCGACTGAGTTTATAAAAAAAAACTTTTAACTTCAAAACAGTATGATTTTTTCCTTTAGTCTCAGTAGTTCGGTTGCTAGTCCGGTTGATCGGACTACTGCAACTTTTCAGTAGCAGTAGTCCGGTTGTCAAACGGAATCGAACTGTTGCTACTTTTGTGTAGCAATAGCTGCAATAGTCCGGTGAGTAGATCGGTTGACCGGACTACTGCAACTCTTTTTGAAGTTTTGTAAGTGTCATTGATCTAAATGAATCAATACCTTTTGAGTTTGATTGCTTAATTGACACCTTTAGATGTAAATATTTGCTTATTTATTACGCTAGGATGCTAGGCTAGGCTATCTATATTGTACTGAACGTACTGGCCCCGACCCTAACCCAGCGCTAGACTTTTTATCTGGCGGAAACTATA
Organism: Eilema depressum; assembly: GCA_914767945.1. NCBI lineage: Eukaryota > Metazoa > Arthropoda > Insecta > Lepidoptera > Erebidae > Eilema > Eilema depressum. The sequence continues at coordinate 17,464,888 of OU612030.1, read as the reverse complement.
CTGTGGGTGCGCTGAGCAAGGTCGGGAGAAAGCCGGATGCGGAACAGACACGGCGATCAAGGCGGGGCACACCGTCGAGAAGTCCCAGCGAAGGTTCGAGAACGTCAAGAGAGGAATACTTTTAATTGGAAATAATAATCTTGAAGAATCTTGAAAGTAGTTTATTGAGTAGAGTAGTGTTCTCTACGAATACGTATGCCGACTGAGGTAACGGTACATTGGGCCCTCTGTTTATATAGACTACGGAGCCTATACGTGCCGTCTATGATAGGCGCATCGAGTTAACCGCGCTCGATGCGTCCACCAGCGGCCTAACAATAATTTTGCATGTACCTCTATCTTTATGTACAATGATTATTTATATAATCTACTATGCTTATTTACTATCTAATACAATGTCTAATAAGAATCTTATAAGAATTTAATAAGAAAAGGAAATTAATTTTACGAAATCTAGTACAAAATGCTTACAAACTAAATGCCCTACTGTGTGTTGAAAAATGTTTATTATGAACTTAGAACTATCTTATTTGCTATAACTTACATACTATGACCTATTTACTATACTATGTACATTGTTCTGCACATTCTCCCCCCGTGGGACGCAGTCGCACTTCCTTCGGTGCAGAACTCGAAGCTCCGGATAGCAGCACGATGAGTTTTCTTACAGGCCGTCGCAGCACTCCGCCTTTTGTCTGGAGATCGACGGTCCTGGTCACGCCGTCTGGCCCGGGGAATGTAGAGATGACTCGTCCTCGCAGCCACATGTTACGGGGCGCGTTGGGATCCACCAGCAAGACCAAGTCGTGTAGGTCTATTGTGGGTCCGCGTCCATTTGGCATTCGTCGATGCTGAAGCTCCGGCAGGTACTCTCGGAGCCACCTGGCCCAGAAGAGGTCGGCCAGGCGCTGTGCTGCTCGCCAACTGGATTTTGAGGCGCCATCCTTTTCGTCGAAGACGCCCGGCTGCTGTACACCACCAGGTCCGCCCAACAGGAAGTGGTTGGGGGTTAGTGATTCGGGATCCTCCGGGGTCACTGACACATGCGTCAGTGGGCGACTGTTGACGGTATATTCCACCTCTGCTAGCAAGGTGGCCAAGACTTCCTCGGAGGGTCGTCGCTCGTGCAGTGTGGCGGCCAGTGCGGTTTTCACTGACCGCACCATTCGTTCCCAGGCTCCACCCATGAAGGGAGCACCGGGAGGGATGAAGCGCCACGAAGTCTTCTTCTTGGCTGCTTCCTGTGCTGTCGCTGTGTCGATCGCCTGTCGTAACTCGCGGTCGGCGCCTCGCAGATTGGTCCCGTTGTCAGACCAGATTTCTTCAGGACATCCTCTTCTTGCCATCATCCGTCGTAGAGCGGAGATGGCTGAGTCGGTGCTGAGAGAGTTTGCTATCTCTAGATGAATGGCGCGCGTCGTTAGGCAGGTGAAGATCGCGACGTACCTTTTCTGATTGGTACGCCCAACTGTCACTGTGAGAGGCCCGAAGTAGTCGACCCCGGTGTGTGTGAAGGGTCGCTTATGGTGAGCTAAGCGACACTCCGGCAGATCACCTGTCCTCGGGTACGGCGGCACTTGCGTACGGATGCGGCAATGCAGACACTGTCGTAGTAGCGAACGGGTTACCGGGCGTAGGCGTACGACCCAGTAGTGTTGTCTGCACTCGTTGATCGTGGCTTCGACTCCCGAGTGATGCAATTTCTCGTGAGTGTGCTTGATCCACAGCTTGACCGTCGGGTGATCGCCATCCACTATGATTGGCGACTTGAAGTCTTCGGAGACGTCTCTGGCGGCTTGTATACGGCTTCTTACCCGTAGTACACTGTTGACTGTGATGACACTCAGCTGGTGTAGACGACTTTCTTTTTGTACAGCTCTCCCTCGTTGCAGATCTTCTATCTCGGCGGCGAATGAGTCTTGTTGCGCTGCTCGCATGAGTAGGTCTTCAGCTGCGTGCAGTAGCTCGGCGGTGATAGGTAAGTAGGGGTCAGCGACCGACTTACTCAGCTGTGCGGGAGGTGGCTTCACTGTTTTCTTGTTTGTCTTACGCCAGTCTGGGTCTGCTATCTTGTTTTTCTGAGTCCGACGATAGTTCACGTTTTCTGTTTTCTTCTTACATAGCTGTATGAAGAGCAGGACTCTGGCTGTAGCGTACCGGAGTCTATCCCAGCTAGAGAAGCGGGAGACCTCGGGTAGCGTGGCTGACAATTTTTCTGTCTTCTGTGAGTTGATGTGATGTATCTTCTCTTCTGTGTCTTCTGCTTTTTCGGTCTTCGATGTGTCTGCTGGCCACGACTCTTCCGGTAGGTATAGGAAGTCTGGCCCTCTATACCATCGATGCTGCTTACTGAAGTCTGTAGGTACGTCTCGGGTGGCGTCGTCCGCGACGTTTAACTTCGTCGGGACCCACCGCCACTCGTTCACTGTTGTGCTGTCTTCGATAGCTGCTAGTCGATGCGCTACGTACGGCTTGTACGAGCGAGAATCTGTGTTGTTAGATGGCGCCAGCTCTGCATACCCGCTGGATAATTGGGCGTCCATCTGTTCTGTGTATTCTTCTTTGAAGGCTGGATCAGGGTCGAGCTTCTTCTCTATGTTCTGTAGTCTTCTCAACGAGTTGTCGTAGTTGTTCGGCAGTGAAACCTGTTCTTGTTTCTGTAATAGCGCTATCTCGTGTCTTCTGTCGGGCTTGTGGACTGTATGTTGCTGTTGGACACGAAAGGCTTGTTCTGGGTCTGTCTTTGGTTTCGAAAGTAGGTTGTCCACCTCGAAGTGCTGCTTGACCATCCTGTCGAGTTGATGATCGGCTTTATCTTCAAACATGTGCGAGATGTATTCATGACGCCTGCCCGAAGTCCTTGCGTTGCTGCCGTGAAGAGCCCATCCCAGTGGCGTGTAAGATGCCACTGGTAGGTTCGGCTTGCCTGTTCTGGTTTCGGAGGTGAGCAGGAGACGCCAGTTGTCTTGCCCGATGAGGATCTTCGGTCTTGCTTCTTCGTACGTGAGGTCGTTCTTGATGTCTTCGAGGTGGTCGCAACCCCTTAACTGCTTGTAAGTCACCCGTTGAGATGACACTGTGAGATTCTTGACTGTGCGTGCTTGAACCTCTTCTATTTCTGTGCTGTTGATTCCTCTGATGCCGAGTGAGACTCTTCTTGACTGTTCTGTAGTTCTGGTACTGTTGATGGTCTTCACCCGGAGCGGATCTGTAGGTCCCGACGTGCCGATTTTGTTTGCCACGGCGTCGTCGAGCAGAGTAACTGTAGAACCGTCGTCAATAAGTGCGAACGTGTTCACTGTCCCTGTCGGCCCCGCTAGTTGAACCGGCAGGATCTTTAAAAATGTTTCTTTTTTCGAACCTGTCCACGCTGAGTTGATAGCTTCAGTCGTGTTCGCTGTTTCTTCAGTGGGCTTCTTTTTGTAGTGTAACAGGGTGTTGTGAGTCCTGTTACAATTGTTGATACCGCACCGCCGCTCACTGCAAGTATGTTGTCTGTCACGATGTCTCAAGCACCTGAAGCACAGCCCCTTTTCCTTTGCTATGTCCCATCTTGCATCGACGTCTGCATTCTTGAATTTGTCGCACTTGTAAGTTGGGTGTTGCTGTTCACTGCAGATAACGCACTTTTTGTTGGTTTGGGCTTCAGTTGCTGTGTTGACTCGCTGGGGGCGCCTCTGTTGCACGGTGTGTTGTTGCACTACGTTTTCTGGTTGGGCGTACGGCCCGCACAGGTCGGCTTCTCTCTTCATGAATTTTTCGAACTTCACGAGGTCTGGTGTCTCTCTTGGCTGTGTTGATGCGTAGTCGTAGTAGCGATACTTCAAAACCGGCGTCAGTTTTTCAACCAGGGATCTTGCGACTTCTGGGTTGTAAAGGTAATGTATGCAATCTAGGTTTTTCAGTATCGCGACCGCATTTGTAATCTTCGTAGAGTGCACGCAGATATCTCTCGGATTTTCTGTTAACTTCGGAAGGCGGTAGTACTTCAATTTCTGTGGTTGCTATGGCTTCGGGTCGCCCAAATCTTGACTCGAGTGTACGGATGATCTCGGCTGGCTGCGAATTCGTGATGAGAAGACTTTCTACTGCTTCTCTTGCTTTTCCACGGAGATTTCTTCGCAGTCTGTTGAGGTTTTCTATGGCGGTGTAACTATCTTCTGTTTCTCTATATGCTGCCTTGAACGGCAGCCACTCCTGGTGAGCCCCACTGAAGTTAGGTAGCTCGATGAATTTCGGCCGCTGCGCCGACCTGACCGCCTGTGAAATGGCTGCGGCTAGGTCGGAGTAGTCGTTTTTCTGTTGCTGTTGCTGCTGTTGAACCGGCGGTAGCGCTGCTTGCGTCGTCCCACTCGGCTCCTGATGTGGTGTGTCTGCGATGGCTAAGACGGCGGGTGGTGGTGGCTCTTGACGGCTGAGCCACTCACCGACCTTTTCTTCAGCTGCTGCAGACACCTGTTCCTGGTCTTCCAGGTCTTCATCTTCACTGTCGGTTTTGTTCGCGACAGACACGAAATACAGTGCAAGTGATTCGTAAAATCATAATAGTGTGATTGAAATTAGTGATTAGTGCACGTAAACCAATAGTGTGATAAAACAGTGACAATGATAAAGCCAATAGACACTTGATTGTAGTAGCCACCGTACGCAGGAGACGGTCGCAGCACCTTTTGTATTAGTTTGTAAATTCTTATAAGTAAATATTGTTTTAACCTTGTTTTTGTACTATCGTTTTTTGTAAATCTGTAAAATCAGCCATAAAAGCGCTGTAGTATATAAGAAAAACTTTGTTCCCCGTATAGAGTAGATAAGTGGCCATAGTAGAGAAATTCGTTCAAGTTTGTAAAGTAAATAGTTCTTATGTAATTAACAAATAATGTAAACAAATAGAAGCCAGCCACTCATAATTACCAGTGTAAACCTCTGTAATTGCAAAATAATAAATAATATAGCTGTTAAAATCATACCATAGGATGGGTGACCACCCTACCTACCTTGCGGCACTTAGAGTATTTGATAGTTGTACATAGTTTATAAAATAGACCTAAAAATTGTTATTTATCATAGTGAAAATCGTTAATGTTATTTTGTAAAATGTATCTTAATTTGGCCGGTTCTCGTCAAGGTAAAGTTTCAGAGAAGCTAAGCTGGTGCGACTTTTCGTACAATTGCGACATCTTAGCCGAGTCGCCAGCAATAGTCTTCGAGACTTCTCTCAGACTTTGCATTGAATAGATGGGCCATTATTAAAGCCAGATGATTCAACCGAATTAACTGTGTCTTATTTACTGGTGTTCCTATTCAACCCAATTCGGAACCGTACCGTACGCGGTCGGTTTATCCTTTCGCCTAGAGAGACGCACAGGGACGAGTTACCTTACTTTCCCTGACCTCGTTCGAAAGTTACAGTCCACACCGCCACTGCATGGCAGGGAAAGAGTGTGCAAACCGACGTCCAACCCCTCTAAATGTACTACGACGGGCATCAGCTGATCGCTGACGTTTAGATCTGCGTTCCATGACCAGATAGAACGTCACGTGAGGCCTGTCCGCCACATTTATTGGTCCTTGCGAGCCGGATTAAAAGCGTTGCTGTCCACTTGTGGATAGCTTCCAGCCGGACGTATCGCATAATAGCTAGCTTTCTTTGTGTGTCTAATTTCTTTATTCTTTGTCTAATCTTTATTTCAGTATTTTGCATCTCGATTTGAGTCAAATCGGGATAATTTAGAGTCAGTGTTTTGTAAAATAGTAATTAGAGTCAGTTCCGCGTATTTTTACCCGTCTCCATTGACAAACACAGTATACAGTCACGTGTGCGCGAATTTATACCCGTTCTCATCAGTCAAAGTCAAACAGTAACGTGTGCGCGACTTATACCCGTATTATTACCAGTAAATAAGCCAGTTAACTATAGCATCAGTGTCCTTACACGTGAGTAAGACTCGTGTCAGTACGCGTTTATAGTAAGTCGACAAACAGTAACAATTTGAACTAACAGTAACAGTAAATAATAGAACAGTTTAAAGCGCGTACTGTCGAATCCGTGTTAAGTGTTGTGTGAATTAGTGCCAGCCAACATGCCGAGCACCAGATCCAAAGCTGCAGAACCAAGCCAGCCTGAGAAGACTCTGGCTCGAGAACAGACCCTCCGCCATGAGCAGCCGCCACGCTCACCCTCAATACCAGTCGGATCCGAGGTAAGCGCGCCATCGTGCATGACTCAACCATCTACCAGTACACCACGGCCCCCTAGCGCCAAGACGCAAACAGATATTAGTAAAAAACCGTGGTGTCTGGCAGAGAATAGATCAGACAGTACGCTACGACCAATCGAACAGAAACCCATAGAAGAAGTACGTACTTCTGAGTCATTGAGCCGTGAACCAGGCGTGACTATTAGATCTAGATCGACTATACACAGTAAATCGATGGCGCGCAAGCGTGCATTGAAAGCTCAGGAGGAGATGCTAAAGATTAAATTGCAATTGGCTGAGGTAGCACTACGTAGGGCTGAAGAGTCAGCCGAAGACTCTGACTATGATGATGATGCCCATTCAAGGTCCGAATATGTTCGTTCGTGGTTACAAGAAGGTGCGCCCTCGACACGACTCGGCTTAGAACCACGTTTAGTAAGTGGACACCTCCAGAAGGAGACCCACAATAATGAGCCTCAGACAGAGGTTCCCATCGTGCCCCGGGATGGGGGCACAGTTCCTAATTTAGATTATAACGAACTCCAAAAGGAGGCACCTTTGGTACCCCGGGTTGGGGGTACAACCGCTTATGTTGAGACTCAGAAAGAGACTCCTATCGTGCACCGGGCTGGGAGCACAACCGAATTTTTAAATAAAACTCAGATAGAGCCTTTTAACGTGCCCCGGGTTGGGGGCACAGCCGAATTTACCGTACAGTCAAATGATAATAATTTAAAACCATTTATTACTGAACTAACATCTGCTATAGCTGCGCTCGCTGATAGGAAACCGATGGAGGCATCATTTACGTCCTCATATCCATCGGCATCGAAGGTCATAATGACTTTACCGGTATTTGGCGGGTCGCATACCGAATGGCTGTCATTTAAAGCAATATATGACACCACTAAAATGTACTTTAATGACATAGAAAATACAGCTAGACTCAGACGAAGCCTTAAAGGCAGAGCGCTAGAAATAGTCAGCTCAGAACTTATAGCTAATGCGCAGCCGGAGCATATTATTCGAGAGCTAGAGCTCCAATTCGGACGACCTGACTCCATCGCTCAATCAGAAACTGACAAATTAAGAGCTTTGCCACGATGTACCGAAGCCCCTAAAGACATCTGCACATTTGCCAGTCGGATAAGGAGTAGCGTCGTCACTCTCCAGGCCCTAAAGAAAAATCATTATTTAATGAATGCTGAATTATTACGAATACTCACAGATAAACTTCCGAATTCACTCCGTGTTCAATGGTATCGTACGTATACTGAAAAATATAATTCTACTCCTGATCTAGCTTCATTCAGCGAGTACGTAACTGAGTATGCCCGCTATTGTAGTGCCTTCGCCCCAGCCGAGACTATCAGAGATAACAGAGATAACCGAGATAACCAGCCGAATCGTCGTGTCCCTCAGAGAGCCTTTACAGCCACTGAGAGACAGACCGAAGATAAGATCACACGTAAGTGTAGAATATGCGACTCTGAGGGGCACTACGCATCGAACTGTGATACATTTAAAAAAGGTAACTCCGATAAGAGATGGGACTTAGCGAAGAAACACAGATTATGCTTTCGCTGTCTTAAATTCCGCCATACCGATCATAGATGTCAGATCAGGAAGTGTGGTATAGATAACTGTCCTGCCTCTCACCACAGATTACTTCATTATATTAAGAAAACAGAGAACAAACAGAAACTTCAAGAGGAGACAGTCGCTAGTTCATTTTCCCGTTCAAATAAACAAGCCTTTTTAAAAATAGCACCAGTTAGACTCTCTGGACCGGCGGGAGAGATGTTGACGTATGCTCTCCTTGACGACGGATCTACCGTATCTCTCATAGATAAAGATGTAGCAGCCAAGCTGGGAGCCCGAGGTAAGACTGACCCGTTTACCATCAAGGCTATTGGGGATACAGCGATCAACCTACCGGACTCACGACGAGTCGAAGTATACATAGGTAATCCCGATGGTACCAGCATCCCGTTGACGGTGAGAACCGTGCCCAAGCTGCAACTCTCGTCACAGACCATCAGCGAGACGGACATCGAAGGCTGCGAACATTTAGCAGACATCAAAGAGCAGCTCGTCTACACCGGAGGGACCCCTAAGGTATTGATAGGTCAAGATAACTGGCACCTTTTAGTATCTAGCTACACCAAACGGGGACCTCGCCAACAGCCAGTCGCTTCACTCACAGCACTAGGATGGGTGCTGCACGGAAGTCACAGCCGAGCCTTAGGTCACAGCATACAATTTGTAAATCAACTCTCGACTATTGATGACAACATTGACCATCAACTAAAGGAATATTTTGCACTAGAGTCACTATTAATTAACCCACGTCGCCCGAAATCTGATCCGGAACAGTTAGCTGCAAATATCTTAGAAGATAACACCGTTCAACTAACCGATGGCCGCATACAGACCGCTCTTCTATGGAAGACAAACAACGACGTGTTGCCAGACAGCTATAATAACGCTGTCAACAGGTTAGCTTCGATTGAAAGAAAATTAGACCGTAACCCAGATTTAAAGTTGAAGTATACCGAACAAATAGACTCGCTCGTACAGAAGGGGTATGCAGAGGAAGCTCCGAAGCCAGCAAGACCAGGTAGGACCTGGTACTTACCACATTTCGATGTCCACAACCCTAGCAAGCCGGATAAGCTGAGAATAGTCCACGACGCTGCCGCCAAATCAGGAGGAAAGTCCCTCAACGACTTCCTATTAACAGGCCCGGACTTATTACAGTCACTCCCAGGTGTCATGATGCGCTTCCGTCGCCACCAGATCGCCGTTTCAGCTGACATCGCCGAGATGTTCATGCAGGTGCAGGTACGTCCAGACGATCGGGACGCGCTAAGATACCTATGGAGAGGTAGTAGGCGGGAGGGAGCTCCAGATGAGTACCGAATGAAGTCCATTATCTTCGGTGCAGCCAGCTCACCTTGCACTGCGATCTTCGCAAAAAACTGGAACGCGAAACAGCACGCAGACGACTATCCCGAGGCAGTGGACGCCATCATCAACCATCATTACATGGATGATTATCTTGACAGCTTCCCGAGCATAGAAGAGGCGGTACGCATCACCACCCAGGTACGTGATATACACAGAAAAGCCAAGTTTGAACTAAGGAAATGGGTCTCTAACTCTACACAGGTTATAGATCGTTTGCAGAACAGTCCGAACCACACTGAATGTGTGAGCATCACATCGAAGGCTGAAGAAGAGAAGATCCTTGGCCTAATCTGGGACCCACAGACAGACACCTTAAGTTTCAATTTAAAGTTAGCTAGACTACCTGAAAATTTAATTAACAAGACTTCACCTACTAAAAGGGAAGCCTTGAAGATAGTGATGTCGTTATATGACCCTCTCGGACTAGCTTCACCGGTCACCGTGAGAGCTAAGCAGATCCTACAGGAGGCATGGCGCTTAGGAACCGACTGGGACGAGCCCCTAGACGAGAGGCTGTCAGCCCAATGGAGTGTATGGGCAGACCATCTCCGAGCCCTCAAATTCGTCAAGATACCTAGGTGCTACCCGGGATACACCGATCCTCAATCAATACAGATGCACGTTTTTTCGGACGCCAGCGAAGCAGCCTATGCCGCAGCCATATACTGGCGGACCGTCACCCATAATGGACAGGTGAGAGTCAGTCTCGTCACTGCAAAGGCGAGGGTGACCCCATTGAAAATCACATCAATCCCTAGATTGGAGCTGCAAGCTGCAGTGATGGGGACCCGACTAGCTACAGCCGTCGCCGAGAACCACAGGATTCAGCCAGACTCTACTACCTACTGGTCTGACAGTAAAACGGTTTTAACTTGGTTAAGGAAAGGTTCTCGCACTTATAAACCCTTTGTAGCTCACAGAATCGCCGCCATAGAAGACAACAGTAAGGTCGAGGACTGGAGGTGGCTCCCGTCAAAGTTCAACATAGCAGACGCAGCCACTCGTGATGTACCCGCTAACTTCAACTCCGAGCACGAGTGGTACAGCGGACCGGCCTTCCTGTACAAGGATGCGACAGACTGGCCATCCGAGAAACCGCTACTAACAGAAGCCACCGGCGAAGAGAGAATCACCACCGTAACAGATGTAAGTGACTCTATAATAGACTTTGACAGATTCTCCAGCTGGGAGAGGCTCCTACGCACCACCGCTCGGGTGCTACAGTTTCTAGACGCAATACGCAAGTCTAGGACACAACAGGTGGCGTACAAACGAACTACGAGAAACCAACAAAAGGATCCCGATTGGCGTCGCACAACTCGACGGACGAAGGTAATTAAAGGGCCAGTGTTACCCCAGAACACTGTACCCAATAGAAAATTTAAAATTTTAACCGCAGAGTATCTTCGGAAGGCCGAAGTACAACTAGTTAAATGCGTACAGAACGCCGCATTTAATAAAGACATCAGCAGATTGAAAAATCAAGAGGAAATGCCCCGTGACAGCCGACTTCGCAAACTCCGAGTGGAGCTCGCAAACGGAGTTATAGTACTGGCAAGCAGAATAGCAGCAACCAAAGACGTGTCCGAAGCGATAAAGAGACCTCCTATCTTAGACGGGGAACATAAAATTACTCAATTGTACATAGAATGGACACATAGGAAACTGCATCATAGCGGTACTGAAACCGTGATAAATGAAGTACGACAGCATTATTGGGTTCTGCGCTTACGACCGACGACCAGGTCGGTCCTCCATTTATGTTTACAGTGCCGCATCAGGAAGGCGCAGCCACCAGAGCCAGCCACTGGTGACCATCCAAAGACACGCCTTGCACATCACTGCAGGCCTTTCACCTACACTGGGCTCGATTACTTCGGGCCGCTCAGTGTCACCATCGGCAAGCAACACCAAAAGCGCTATGTGGCGCTGTTCACCTGCCTGACCTCCCGGGCAGTCCACCTGGAGGTCGCCGCCAGTCTGAGCGCAGACTCCGCAATCCTAGCTTTGCGGAGGTTCGCCGCGCGCCGAGGCTGCCCCGCCGAGATCTACTCGGACAATGGCACCAACATGCATGGTGCCGACCGCGAGATGCGCGAGGCCCTGTCTCGCGAAGCCGCTCATCGAGGCATCGTGTGGCGCTTCATCACCCCCTCTGCTCCCTTTATGGGGGGTGTCTGGGAGCGTCTAGTGCGTTGCGTGAAGACCGCACTCACTACGGTCTTACATGAGCGCCATCCCCATGAAGAGGTGCTCTCCACTTTGCTGTGTGAGGTGGAATATACAGTGAATAGCCGCCCCCTCACCCACGTCTCCGTGAGCCCCGAAGACAACGAGGCCATCACTCCGAACCACATCCTACTCGGTGGTTCCTCCCGACTTTCACCACTCGGTGAGTTTGACTCCACCGACATCGACCACAAGAAGCAGTGGCGACGCGCTCAGGCGCTCGCCGACATGTTCTGGCGCAGATGGGTGCGCGAGTACCTTCCCGAGCTGCAACACCGGCGGGAGCCCCATGGGTCGGGCCCTCGCATCGAGGTCGGCGATCCCGTCTTGATCGCCGACGGCCAACTGCCTCGCAACACTTGGCCAAGGGGCCGAGTCACCGCCGTCTACCCAGGCGCCGACGGTCAAATTCGGACCGTTGAGGTGCGCACAGCCGGGGGCGTGCTCAAGCGCCCTACGAAGAAGATCGTGCCGCTGCCCAAGTAGTGTCGCTCACCGGAGTATGCAGCATCACAAGCGGCCGTACCTCACTCTGCTGCACGGCGGGAGAGATGTTCGCGACAGACACGAAATACAGTGCAAGTGATTCGTAAAATCATAATAGTGTGATTGAAATTAGTGATTAGTGCACGTAAACCAATAGTGTGATAAAACAGTGACAATGATAAAGCCAATAGACACTTGATTGTAGTAGCCACCGTACGCAGGAGACGGTCGCAGCACCTTTTGTATTAGTTTGTAAATTCTTATAAGTAAATATTGTTTTAACCTTGTTTTTGTACTATCGTTTTTTGTAAATCTGTAAAATCAGCCATAAAAGCGCTGTAGTATATAAGAAAAACTTTGTTCCCCGTATAGAGTAGATAAGTGGCCATAGTAGAGAAATTCGTTCAAGTTTGTAAAGTAAATAGTTCTTATGTAATTAACAAATAATGTAAACAAATAGAAGCCAGCCACTCATAATTACCAGTGTAAACCTCTGTAATTGCAAAATAATAAATAATATAGCTGTTAAAATCATACCATAGGATGGGTGACCACCCTACCTACCTTGCGGCACTTAGAGTATTTGATAGTTGTACATAGTTTATAAAATAGACCTAAAAATTGTTATTTATCATAGTGAAAATCGTTAATGTTATTTTGTAAAATGTATCTTAATTTGGCCGGTTCTCGTCAAGGTAAAGTTTCAGAGAAGCTAAGCTGGTGCGACTTTTCGTACAATTGCGACATCTTAGCCGAGTCGCCAGCAATAGTCTTCGAGACTTCTCTCAGACTTTGCATTGAATAGATGGGCCATTATTAAAGCCAGATGATTCAACCGAATTAACTGTGTCTTATTTACTGGTGTTCCTATTCAACCCAATTCGGAACCGTACCGTACGCGGTCGGTTTATCCTTTCGCCTAGAGAGACGCACAGGGACGAGTTACCTTACTTTCCCTGACCTCGTTCGAAAGTTACAGTCCACACCGCCACTGCATGGCAGGGAAAGAGTGTGCAAACCGACGTCCAACCCCTCTAAATGTACTACGACGGGCATCAGCTGATCGCTGACGTTTAGATCTGCGTTCCATGACCAGATAGAACGTCACGTGAGGCCTGTCCGCCACAGGTTTGTTCTAACGCTGCTAGTCTTGCTGCTGCGAGTTCTATCTTCAATTGAAGTAGATCTTGTTTTGCGTTGGCTATCTTCAATGTTCTTGCTTTCGAACGCACTGATACACTCCCTCCCCCCCTCTTACCGGTGGCTGGACGGGATGCTGCTTGCGGTTTTCGGCTCCGCAACTGTTGCAACACTTCGGGACACGGCGTTGGCCCCGAAGCGGACGGTGGCTCAATGGTGGTCACTGTCTCTTCCGTCGTGGTTCTGTCTGAGGCGGACAACTCTGATGCGGTCGGCTCCGCGGCCCCCTCAGGTCCAGATGCACCCACGGCGTGTGTTGCTGGTTTTCTGCTGGTTTCTGACCTCGTAACCGGCATTTTGATTCTTCAAGCTTGCTGACTATTTGCTGACTCACTCCCTTGACGCTCCCTTGCCAAACCCGGGACGACCCTGGTGCTCCACCTGTGGTGTTCCACACGATTCCTCCGTGCTGCTCCTTGATCCGGCTCGCAAGGACCAAAATGTACTGAACGTACTGGCCCCGACCCTAACCCAGCGCTAGACTTTTTATCTGGCGGAAACTATACTGTGGGTGCGCTGAGCAAGGTCGGGAGAAAGCCGGATGCGGAACAGACACGGCGATCAAGGCGGGGCACACCGTCGAGAAGTCCCAGCGAAGGTTCGAGAACGTCAAGAGAGGAATACTTTTAATTGGAAATAATAATCTTGAAGAATCTTGAAAGTAGTTTATTGAGTAGAGTAGTGTTCTCTACGAATACGTATGCCGACTGAGGTAACGGTACATTGGGCCCTCTGTTTATATAGACTACGGAGCCTATACGTGCCGTCTATGATAGGCGCATCGAGTTAACCGCGCTCGATGCGTCCACCAGCGGCCTAACAATAATTTTGCATGTACCTCTATCTTTATGTACAATGATTATTTATATAATCTACTATGCTTATTTACTATCTAATACAATGTCTAATAAGAATCTTATAAGAATTTAATAAGAAAAGGAAATTAATTTTACGAAATCTAGTACAAAATGCTTACAAACTAAATGCCCTACTGTGTGTTGAAAAATGTTTATTATGAACTTAGAACTATCTTATTTGCTATAACTTACATACTATGACCTATTTACTATACTATGTACATTGTTCTGCACATATATTTTATTTTCCTCTATCACTCTAAGGTTTGCTTGAAGAAAACTCAACATTGAATTAAGCTTGCCTTTGTACAGAAATATCTTTTTGTACCTATTTGTTAATAAATGTAGTTAATTTGTTAATAAAGAATATGAAGAAGAAGATGTGAATGTTTATTCCTTTTTCAGAGTGCCACTTTCACGGTAGCCATTGTTTTTATAAATCATCATTTTGTTGGATTTGGAATAAAAACTTAGTGTTCATTATTATTACACACATAGAACGGCAGTTTTCATACAATCTTGAAGTGTCACTGAAAAACTATTCCACAAATTCGGTAGCGAGGGTGACACAGTGATGTATCTACAATTTTTCAACATGAAATCATCAACATGATCCGAGTGCCAATCCCGATGCCTTCCATCTTCACAGTGACCTCATCATCCGGGCGCCGACTATTTACGTACATTTCCAAAATTTGTGTTTATAAATCTATATACTAAGTAAGTAGCAGACAAGCACCCGGTCCACCTGATGGAAAGCGTATACCGTAGCCTATGGACGTATGCAACACCATTGCCGTTACACTCGTGCTGCCGAACCTGAAGAAACCTTCTATGTACCTATTACCCTTCTTGAAGAAACCCATATTGTAGTCGTAGTTCCTTGGGAAGTCAGTCCTGCTCGACGACCAGTACATGTGATGTGGGTGTTAATTTACCTCTGCCTAGTCCTTCGGGGATAAAGGTGTGATTATATGTATGAATCTATGTATGTACTTCCAACTAGCTCAGGCTCATGAACTTTTCAACGAGCTATAAAAAAAAAACGTACAAAAACTTCAGGCACCCTGTTTACACTCAACCTAATAGAAAAATAGATAGATTTACGTTTAATACCTACGGAAGTAACAGTTCCCGCGCGACACGGTGTCTGCATCACGGCCTGGCGCGGCTCCAAGCATCAGCCAATTATTTACGAGCTCATCCGCTGTTGCTATCAGCGTTCCGTTGACTCACAGCACTCATACGACTCATAACAAGCAGTTGCTCTTCTGAAGGTTAGCTATAGTTCGTTGGTTCTATGACCGGTGAAGGGATGGTGCTCGATTTTTTTTAAATCGAGAATTTAAAAAAATAAAGTTTTTTAAACCACTTAGGTGGCAGAAAAACACACGACCAGGGAGCGGTTCCATGGCCTATAATGTGTCAGTATGAGAGCTGATGACACGAACTCAGGCTGATCAGATTCCTGGATGATATGTATATCATTAGACGCGTATTTACTTGAAGAACGCGAAATGGCTGCAAGGCTAAAAACCTGATGGTGCTACCAAAAACCAATTTTGAAAAAGCTAAAAAAAATCAGCACCTAATAATGATAACATTACCAATATTCGTTTATTCCTGGCAATAGACGAGAGAGTTCGGATTATGACTATGATAGTGCAGTGCTGCAAGCCTCCATGACTGGCTTTTGTCAGAGGCAGCGGCTTGCAAAGTGCCGCCAGAAACTAGATTTTTTTTTTTATATAGATCTAAGTAGTACGATCGAATTATCAAAAAAAACCAGGCTCATCTGAAAGATCATCAAATTTAGTGTATGAAAAATCAGTGCTGCATTTCTTAAATACAGACATGTGTCTTGGACTTAAAATGTGCCCTATAGGCGCAGTACACATTTCTTGGGTGTCTTTTGAGGATAGCACGGGATGCTATTTTGGTGGACGAACTCAAATTCACCAAGTATAGATTATTACAAAGCAATCCGCGGGCACCAGAGTCTCGTCTGTCTTGGGATTTAGGTCCAAGATACGTGTCATGTCATGAGTTATGAAGATGGTTGCTGCAGCGATTGATGAACACACTGATGGTGGTGAACACATTTGGTGTCACTGGCAGCCCTATCCGTAAGTTATTGGACCTTTTATCGCAAGGTGACCCCTGACCTTATCCCCGCGATAATAAATAAAAACTAAAGCGCACTTTGTTTGACAATGAACAAAATACAAATACATATTTTTTTATAAATAAAATAAGTTCGAGTGTTTATTTACAGGTTCTTTCAAGTGCATTGTTTATGACTCTGCCCGCGTGGGATATTGAACCACTTCTCGGAACCTACAGGAATTTATTTCCAGGATGGTAAATACATAAAACTTATGTACTATTCCTGCTCCTGAAAATAGAAGGAAATGAAAATGTTTAGATGAGCCTTTTGTTGATGGAATTTAACACCGTGGGCCGAGACACGGACTGTTATAGGTTTAAAGAGATTGGTGGACTTCTCGTAGAGACCTCCACCGATCTCTTTGTGTTAGGTTACTTTTGTGACAATGCACGAAGAGATAGGGGCAATAGGTGCTTGCCAGAGCCCTGTCGACGTGTAACTCGAAACTACATTTTTTATTTTATGTTTTTTTTACTACTTAGGTCGCAAACAAGCACACGGCCCTCCTGATGGTAAGTGATTACCGTCGCCTATGCTATGGGCGAGTGCAACACCAGGGGAGTGACACTCGTACTGCCGACCCTGTAAGAACAGAGATATTCTGTGCCGTCAGCGCAAAAGATAAGTAGGACAGAATCTTTGATTTTTCCACTGACAACACAAAATCTCTCCAGTGAGCTCTGGCTACCCTACTCACCGACGGAAACACAACACGAGGTTATTAAACCGCGGTCTTCTGTAGGGCGGAGGTACTTCCCCAGCCGGACTACTCGGAACCTCGAGACTACCTCCTGTCAAAATGTTCTAAGTTGTAGATATCCGTGGAACACCTTTTAGGTGAGATACGGGAGGGTAAAAAAGTTGCCGTGGAACATTGAGAGATATACTAGATGTAGAAGTACCCCATTTTGATTATTGATAACACGAAAGCTAAGACAGTTACAAATCGTGTGCGTCTATTCGCGTACACTCGTACTCGTAGCGTAGATGCGCTTGCGCCGGTACACAAATAGACTGCAGTATATTTAACTTGAGTCGTTAAACTATTATTGTGTGCGCTGTTTAACTCATGGTGTACTGGAATTATTACGCATAAGCCTAATAATATATTACTTCAATAACTCTTTCGCCGCCATGATTTTTTTCGAAACTCTAAAAAACTGGCTAATTTCGTGTTGGACCACGCGCAAATAGGGTTCAGCCACACACAAATAGGGAGACAAAGTATCCTAGGTAGAATAGTTTGTCAAATTATGAAACAAAGTAGGATACTTTGTTTCATAATTTGACAAACTATCCTACCTAGGATACCTTTGTCTCATAATTTGCTTCAAGATAGATGCGGGTTCAGGTAGAAGGTGTAGGTTCAAGAAGTCCAAGCTGACATCGTGGAGGGTGACGTATGTGCAAATGGTCTCACTACCATGGACGCTCAAGATCGTGCGAAGTGGAGGAGGACGAGTCGGCAGGCGGACCCTGAGCTCCGAGGTCATCTTGGCCACTGATGCAATCAGGAAAATACGTCCCCATGAATCTTCATGGGGACGTATTTTCCTGCAATCATCATCATCTGATGATGATTGCTTCGAGATAACGCAAGCTATTATTCATTATACAGTACAAATTCGCAAATAGGTCACATATACTCTTAATATTTCTTTGTCCGCCCATATTCGACAGTATAACAGTAAGGTAACTGTACCAATGCTCGACACTTTAAGGAAAAATAAAATTTCAATCTAAAAAATTTAACAA
The DNA here is from genome assembly GCA_914767945.1 of Eilema depressum. Taxonomy (NCBI): domain Eukaryota; kingdom Metazoa; phylum Arthropoda; class Insecta; order Lepidoptera; family Erebidae; genus Eilema; species Eilema depressum. The sequence continues at coordinate 17,447,027 of OU612030.1, read as the reverse complement.
ATTAATTACAGCATGGTCGTTACATTCTTTTTTAACTGTTACAGCAACAATTAGACATTAACTTTTGCCCATAAAATCTTTAAAATCTATCATACTTTTACTTTAAATTAAATTATTATGCACTTGGTCGAAAACACCAATGCTAGACATCATTGTCCCAATGGTCCAAGTATGTCAATAACTTCAATATTTATAACGTTTATACTAAAATTAGTAATAATCATAACTTATAATAAACAAAAAAATCACACCTATAAAAATCAGTACCCTTGGCAAAAATCTTAAGAAATAACACGACCGTGTTCACGGAGTCACATTATTTGCTGTCAACAGTCTTTCTAAATTTACTTCGGATGGTGTTGCGAATATTTGAACATATCTTATAGATACCATTAGGCATCTTTTAAGTCAATAGTCTTATAAAACAAATGGATAATTTTCTCAAAATACTGGGTTTTGTTCGAAAGTGTCTAGCATTGGTACAGTGTCGAGCATTGGTACAGTTACCTTATCTAAAGATTGTTTTGTGTTACCCAACAAATTATTTATTTGACCCCAAATCTTTTTTATATCGTTTTTACATTCTAATATACGTTCTTTGTCATATTTAAAAAAAAAAAAAAAAAAAAAAATTGAGTTTTTTTTTTCAACTATCCCGGTTTAAACTCATAGTTTTTGTTATAGTGGCACTTTTGTCGTCTAATTTATTATTACATATTATGGAATCTACTAAACTTGTGTTGAGATTTTCGGTAATATCAGTCAAGTCGTGAACACGGGTACTGCAACGCACCCGAAACATCGGCACAGGTAAGTTCCATAATAATATTATATGATATGAATATGATATAACAAAAACAACAACAATTTATTTTGACCATTAACTACCCTATCTACCGCATCACAAAAAATACAATCAATGCACGTTATTGTGTGAAACTAAACTGTGCTATCCACGCCGGATATGGTGTGCCTACCCACGTAATATCCGGCATGCAACACCAACCGTGTGTTTTATAATACCACCCCTCAATGGCAGACGAATAAAATTGTCCACATTTACGTATACCAGTAACCTTGGGATTGTCCCTCCATCAACGATAGGGCTGACACCAACTAGTTTGTGAAATAATTGCAGTTTTTATGAGAGGAAATGTGAGATATGAATGAAATTTTTTAAAAGCAGTTATTATTCAAATAGATTAAGAAAGAGAAAAGAGAATCGACTTCGCGCGGGACTCGATCTTTCCATATTATCATTCTTTAGATGGCTCCCACCGTCGCCCCAAGACGTATGTATAGAGGAATTTAGATCGGCTTCGTGCGGGCCTCAGTGGCTTAGTGGTCAGACCATTCCCCCTGTAAGGGAAAGTTCCGAGTCCCGCCCGAGGTCGATTCTCTTCTCTCTTTCTTAATCAATAGCTAAGAGATATATTTGGATATCAAAATTTAAAGGAATAACTCAGTAGGTACCATGAATGCCCAAGTTTACGTGAAGTTGAGGAGAAAAAGTCACAAAGCAGACCCTGCCCTGCCCCCTTAGACAAGTGGCAATGATGAATGTAGACACGTATTTTGACGTTTATGGCATACGTTGACAAATGACAGCTGTCATATTATGTCAAATCTTAAACTCATCATTCTAATAAACAATACGCCGGCCAATGAAACGAATTGCCACTTGACTAGGCGGGCTGTACGTGAGGTCATCTGTGCTATAGAGAAGGAACACACAGAACATTTTCATACCAATAGGTTTCATACCATTTTCATACCAATAATCACCAAATTAACAATTTTAAAAACAGACTTCAGCCGATTTTTGTTGATATTTCATAAACTGACCGATTTTGATAAAATTTATATGGGAACACCTGGGAAGTATAACCTATCAAACAAAAAAATAATTTTGCAAATCGGTCCAGGCGTATTTGAGTAATGGTGAACATACAAATAAAAAAATAATTAAAAAAATAATAATAAAAATATTCCGAAAATTGAGAACCTCCTCCTTTTTTGAAGTCGGTTCAAAAAGGCTATTTTACACTGACCTATAATAACAGATCTGTGTAAAATAATCTTTTTTCATAAAGATAATGCATGAACATGAACAAGGAACCAGAAATTACAATGCTTTTCAACTTCCAAACCATTTTGTATTACAGAACCAATTCATCACTACCTGCTGCACTAATTGCCTATTTACTCCGATACCATATTATACGATTCTTTGCCTCATAATTTGTTTCAAGATAACACAGAGCTACCTGTCAAGGTTTAAAAAGCTTTTAAAGCAGATAAGGCGGTTTAAATGTAAGTGTACTTCTTGTAATTACATAATGGAACTCAACTATGGCAGGTAAACTGCTTTACAATAGCATAGATAAAGGTAGAGTCTTATTGTTCCCGGTGAAGGAAAATAGGGACGCCCTATCTCTTCCTGTGGGTGTCGTAGAAGGCGAATAGTAGAGGAGAGGGCAGTAGGCACATGCTGTAAGAACATTTCGAACGATCGAACGAACTCGACAGCTCAATCCGCGGCGATATTTCCATTCTGCTTGCTGTAAATTTTGTGTCGTCACGTTCTTGAGCATGAGGATGATGTATGTTTACGTGTTCGACAACGTGACATCACCAAAACAGCATGCGATATTGAAATATCACTGCAGATTCAGCTTTCGAGTTCGTTCGATCGTTCGAAATGTTCTTACAGCATGTGCCTACTGTTGTCTATCCAGCATTAAACTTACAACCCACGATGATTCCGTAGCCGACCGCATACGACAACTGCCGACGCGCGCAGCAGATGCGAGTAATTCATTGCGGCTTCTCAATGGTCCCCTTTACCTGTATCGGAGTTTAAGGCCCCGAATCAGATTAGCATCGAAAAATCGGTATTTTCGAAACCGTTTTTCTTTTTAACTATAAAACCTAAAGATCTGGAATTTACATCCCTGCATACTACAGGATATACAGAGTAACTTAACCTTTTCATAAATTCAATAAAAAAGGAGGAAATAGTTGAAAAGAGGCTCCGAACATCACTCTACTCTTTCTTATGAAACCAAATATTTTCTACAATATGTATCCAAATAATCTAAAATTTCAGATATACTTATGTTAAATGAGTGTATTAGCATGACGTGACCTTCTTAGTTTGTAATCGTCCCCTATAAAATTATCTATTAAAATTAGTTTTACTGATTTTTACGGCTGAAAAACGAGCGAATGACCTTGAGCATTTGTATGGCCAAAGTCATTCGCGTATGTAATCACCTTAAGAAGTAATGGGTACTCTGTATGTGCTGCATGCGTCGGCAGTTGTCGTATGCGGTCGGCTATGGAATCATAACTTAACGACTAATTGGTTTGGCAATAGGCTCGCCCTCTATTACGTGGGACCGAAAATCTTTTTTTTATTTTTTTTTTATATAGGACACGTCAATTTGACTTCAATTTGACTTCATAATTGGCGATAAGTGGGTAAGACACCTCTGCCTACCCCTTTGCGGATTCTCAGGCATGAATACTCCGGCCGCGTGGATATCGGTTATCGCGACCAAACATAGCCTATGTCCTTTCCCAAGGTCTAATCTACCCAAATTTCATCAAAATCGGTTACATGGTTTGAGCGTGAAAACGTAATAAAAGACAGACAGACAGAGTTACTTTCGCATTTAAAATAGGTAGGTACTTGTATGGAATATGGATTATTTTTAAACTATCGCGGTGTAAGGCTTACCATTCACAAATAAGTAGTGGAGGGTAGGCACACAAATTAATCCCGCGCACCTCTCGACGCTCGCAGACCAGTCAAGTCGTGACCACGGGTGCTGCAACGCACCCGAAACGTCGGCACAAGTAAGTTCCAAATAATAATTAATCGCGATAAGTCCCGAAACATAAAAACTATGGAATATGGATGTATGTACATAAAGTAAAGTGGTATATGGAGTTTGGTTTCTATGACAACCACACTTGAAAGATACTACACTTTCTGATTTACAGACGAGTCTCTGGCGCTTACCTGACGAGTCACTACAGTTGCTAGTTTAAAATCCAAAATAAACCAAACAGAAAGTAGAAGTAGGAGATTGGATCCAGGGGTTCAAAGTGGAAGCTACACTTTTATATAAGGAATTGGAGTAGATAAAATAATAAAATAAAAAATAAAAAAGGGCTGTATAACATCAGACAGATTTATACAGCCTAGACTTAGCCTCAGATGCATGACTCGAGTCAACTATAGTGCCCGGAATACGGCAATAGGCTCACCCCCTATTACGTGGGACCTAATACAGCGGCTAGTGAAATGTGGGTGTTAATTCACATCTGCCTAACCCTCCGGGAAAAAAGGCGTGTTGTAAGTATGTATGTATGTAAAATAATAAAAGACTGAGCATGTTATTCATTAAAAGTAAACTGAAATGCAAATAATCTTTACAAAGTGGCAACCCTATAACCACCCTCGCAATAATCAAACGTCCACCCTAACCCGGCTGCCCTTGCCCCTACATTGTGACTTGGCTGTAGATGTAATAATTATGCAATTAGGTTTGATATCATCAGACATGTTTATGTAGGTAGGGTACGTATAAGCTAGTCAACGTGTGCGTACGATGATATTGCGCTTTACAATGAACATAGGTAATATAACTATTATTGATTTTAAAGACTTTCATAAGGTTTGCTAAACTTGAGAAATAAATATATTGCAATACTTTTCAGTTAAATTATTATCTTTGGTTTTGCTGTACTAGTGCTGACCTCTATTGTCCAATAGCTGAAATGCGAAGCGAAAGGTTTTCATTATGTATGCTGTAATTAGCGCCATCTGTTATTTATAGTTTAGTACTCATTTATAACATAATACTTGGGCCATCTAGTAGTAAGTAGCATAATTATAGAGCATTAGTGAAAAACGGAATAACCGGGCGCTATACCCGAGCACAGATAACATAATACTAAAAGTACTAAAACAAAACCAGACTCTATTTATTGGAGCCATAGACTTAGAAATAATGAATTCTAGCCATTACACTACTGACGTGAACCCTTAGAGTATATAGTATACAGAGACGAAACTACTACGATTTCATTCATAAAATCGACTGAAGTTTGACGCCAAATCGCCATCTTTTGTTCCAAGCAACAAGTACATAGTTACGTCATTCGAGGCTTGTTTACCATTGTTTACTACGATTATCTAGCAAATAAACGTGTAATCCAGTGATTTTGGTGTGTTAATCGTGTTAAGTGTGAAAAAATACGTGTGACAAAGATGCCTACCTGCTCAATTGTTGGATGTGGATCATATTATGCAAGAAATAAGCCAGAAATAACATTACACAAGTACGTATTCTTCTCATCGAGATATCATTGTTATTTGTTGACCTACGACATCAATAGTTCGTTTTGTCTGTCTGTAAAGCAAACAAGCTTGTAAAACTCACAATTTAAATCAATAATTACGTCGTATTTTTCTAAAATTCAATAAAACATCTTTGTATGGAAAACGCTAGTGTTGCGGTCAAGTTGCGGTGATACGATTTTGATTATCGATATTTTTTTTGTAATTTATATATTCATAAATTAATATCCACTCCGTATTGTTATTCGACTGGCCCACGAGGCAAATTTTCTACACGCGTATATATATGTATGTACTTTTTTTTGTATGCATTAATTTATTTATTAATAGATACATAATATTCACAAAATTTTCTTCACCAAACTGCTACAGCAGTTTGTAGGCATTCGCTCATACAGTTATTATAGTTATATCTACACTAAATCTACCCATCTTTCCAGCAGCAGTCGGTTATTTTATTTTATTACCTGTATAACTCGGTGGTACAAAATGTATTAATATTTTTAGATTGCCGGCGGCTGTGAAAATAAGAAATGCTTGGTTAGAAAGTATAGGGGTGGAAAATTTAAAGTCACACAAAACTATCTATGTTTGTTCTCTGCATTTTGAAGATTCGTGTTCAAATCGCACTTTGAATTATGTGAAGCTGCATGATAATGTTCTACCTACACGACGATTAACCGTAAGTCATATAATAGTACATTATGGTATAGGGGAGTAAAGTTGGTCTCACGCGTGGCATACGACGTTTTACAACACACTTGCGAATAAAATAATACTACACATACTAAATAAACAATACTACAAATTAATTAGTTTTCCTATGCGCGCGCATCTAACAATGGCGATCGGTCATATTTAAAAGAGTGAGGTTTGAATTCAACTTTTTTTACTGTTTTTTTTTTCTGTACTTAGAGACAAAAAAAGTTGAATTTGAGTGAAAATTTTGTTTATTATACAAGTCTTATTTATTTAAATACGAAAATGCATCAAATGACCATACAATAGGCATATTAATTTATTCGTACTATTAAACACGTTCTTTTTTGTATCGAAACTTTTTGAAGAACATAGAAACTTAACCCATAAAATTTAAAAAAGAATCTGTAACTCACTTGCGAATAATAGCAATGAAAAAGTCACAGTTTGATAATAGGTGTCATTACGTGCCTAATTGCGGTGAAATAATATCAATTTTATGAGCAGGTGTGTTGTAAAAGTATATTATACAATTACAAAGATGTTGTCGTTTACATAGGACAAGCAATATTATTGTAATCTGATACAATTAACAATGTATCAACGTGATGCATATGTTATATGATAAATATCAAGATAGATAACTCTTTATTGTACTCAAATATCATGTTAGTGTATAAGAAAGTAACATCCATCGATCACAATACTTTAAGTCACATGTACAATGTTCTTTTTTGCAGAGATGTGCCGGTATTATAAATACCCAAAAAGTACTAAGTGAGAGAAATGCAGGTCCTTGTATGGCACTGTCTCAAGCTGATGCTCATAGTATGGTAAATATCAGTAGTCAATAATTCTATTAGTATTATAAAACGGTTCCTCCCCGTTTCACAGAATTTTTATGTCATAATTTTGTTTCGCATAACAACGCATAGCATAAACTTCATTTTGCAGAAAAAGGTTTGACATACAGTCATTCGTCATACTTTCATAACGCATAATTTTGTAAGTCAGAATCATCTTTTGGCATAACTTTTAAAGCATAATAATCAAAAAGTAGAACCGTCATGTCGCAGAAAATTTACACGCAGAATCGTCACTTGGCATACATTTCACATGCATAATCTTCAAACAAATTGGCATACAAATCCGATATAAAAAAGCTAACATAATCCATGCATGCAAACAAGTAAGCATAAACCCTGCATGTAGTAGGCATGCAGCAAGCATCAGGCATGCAGCATGCAGCAAGCATCAGGCATTTAGCATGCATCAGGTATGCAGCATGCAGCAAGCATCAGGCATTTATCATGCAGCAAGCATCAGGCATGCAGCATGCAGCAAGCATCAACAAGCACCCTAATGAAATTAACAATCTATCTACCTCAGTGCTGTGCAAGGTATTCAAGCACATAATCGTTAACACATAGCTCATGCGTCACCTAGAGTACTACTCTTTAATTAACGACCCGCAATATGGTTTCAGGCCGAAACAGTCAACTGGTGATCTTCTGGCGTACGTTACCCATCTTTAGGGTGAGGCTATGGACAAGTAAGGCGAGTTCCTGGCAATTAGTCTTGACATTGCCAAAGGTTTCGATAGAGTCTGGCACATCGCTCCTTTATATATTTGACGCGAGACAAATGTACATACGTTCATATTTAGTCTTAAGAAACCACATTTTGTAAACTGACGTCTTAAAAATGCCGCAGTGGAGTTTGTTGCACCATTTCTTCTCCACTAGCGCCTAGGAAGCGGTGGTAAACTTAGTTTTAAGCAGAATTTGACGTCAAAAAGCTGTAACAGTGTTGCACTATTTTGAAAAATAAAGAATTTGAATTTAAAAAATACCTACAACGTATGTGATGGAATTATGTGTTCTGAATGAAATATAATGCATGTGCTAAGTATCATGGATTCTATTTCGTGATGGTGTCGGCGACTTGAATATTGAAACGTTATCAATGTTTTTTATAGGTTCCTCGATTATGATACGCATATCATACCATAATGTACTATTTTTAAATTTATTTTGATACTCTGTGCATAAAGATCTTAATTATCCTTCATTAAAGTTTTATTTTTAATTTTTTATTGTGTACATTTCAGTATGATATTAAATGATGAAGCTACATTATGAGTGTGTTAAAAATTTGTTGTAAAAATAAGCTTTACATTTGCCATTTAATATATGACTGAATGTTACATTTATTATTTCACTGCCTCTGTGGCGTAGCGGTAGTGAACGCGGCCGCTACGCAGGAGGCGCGGGTTCGATCCCCGCTCAGTGCAAATATTTGTGTGCATGAAATATGAATATTTGCATTGGTCTGAGTGTTTCCATGTATAATATGTATGTATTTACAAAAAAAAAATGTATCTAAGTATGTTTATCCGCATTCTAGAACCCATAACACAAGCTAGTTAAGCTATGCTTACTTTGGGTCTAGATAGCGTTGTGTAGAATGTCCTACAATATTTATTTATTTATTTATTATTATAACAGTAATAATTATTTTTAGACAGTATTAATTAGACGATAAAATTGTGATTTAAGTAAAAAGTTTTACAATATTATGTAACGAACTGCCCGTTCTTCTTTGTAATATAAAGGACATATTGAATAAAAGCACTTGTACTCTTCCACAATTATTTAATTTTTTGTTGCCTAACCGGTTTCGCCTTACGGCATTCTCATAGGTTTACAATGGTTCAAACTATTATATTTAGCAAATATATGCTAAATACTAGCCTTTCGCCCGCGTGGATCTCTTATCTTCGGTTCTACTCAACCGATTGCAGTAAAACAGACGTAAGATTTTAAATCTAAACAAGACCTTTCTAACAAAAAAAACTGCATCAAAATCCATTTTAGTAGTTTTTACGTCCATCGCGGACAAACATTTTCCATTTACAATTATATAATAGTATAGGTATAGAGTATAGATAGATAGATAATAGTTTAAACCCTTGCTTACAATTTTAGTCTGTGCTTCTTTTATATCGATAAGTAGTTATCGACAGTTTACTGGGCTTCTCTATTATAGACGCCATTTAATGTTCTTATCCAAGTTTAGGTATACAGTTTTTTTTCGTAGGTATGCCACCTCTTATATACTCTAAGCGTGAACCCCATGCGTGAACCTACTCCTCTATGCTACTCCTAGCACAAGCAATTTAGCAGTTGGAGGGGTTAACAAGAATATTAGTAATTTCAGTTGCTAATATTCTTTTTAAATAAAAAAGAAAGAAAGAAAGAAGATATTGGAGCCGTCAATGCCGTCATACACCCACATTTAAATTAAAATTTGTAGAATGACTTACAAACAAAATTGTAAAACTTCGACGGTTCCTAACACCCTTGTGGCTACCTCGCCTCCGGCAACCAATGTGCGGTTTTAGTCGGTTTGTGTTCAACATAACCACCCACGCTGGCTCCAGCGTGGGATGTCCGAGGGGATATCTTATTATAAGTGGTGTGCGACGACAATAGCACGATATCGTTACCGTCAACGGAAATATAAAAGTGTCTCCCTGTTGTATCCTCACCTCACTACCACCGACGCGCGACGTCTACTATCATAGAAAGTTAAAAACGTTCATTGTCGTGTATTAATTTAAATGAACGTCGATTTTATGGAAGTCTACGGTAACACTGTTACTATTACGATACGATACGATAAATCGTGTGTTCAAAGAATGTAAAACCACCCGAAGGAATAAATATTTTCTGTTGTTATAAGTAATTTATTAGAACGTTATTAACTTATTATACGTTTGAGTAAGTACTTTTATCGTAAAGAAAAGTAGGACGCGCATAGAAATTAATAATATGATTACTTTTTTGGAATGTCTAGACGCAAAACAATTTAAAATAAGTAAAACTTACATAAATATAAAAAAAATATTATAAACTTTTATTTTTAATTTGACTCTATGGTATCCATAATCTATGGCTATGCTCTATGGGCACAAGTTTTTACCTTATGGGGCAACATTATTGTCTATTCACTGTCTAGTTCTGACGGCTACCTGCCACACAGTGTCTCCAACTGCACCGTAATTACGGTAGATCTACCGTATTTCATACAAATCTGTCACCTACTGTAGACATGTCATTACGGTACTAAAATCTACCGTAATTTCATCTGTCGAATTTTTCAATACATTTAAAAAAAAAAAATACTGTATATGTAATGGATTTACTTTTACACCACTGTCGCTTAGGCTTAAAAGTCCATAACCTGTGGCGGTTTAATTAATTTCAAAAAACTACAGTCGCTGATAGTAGTGATAGTTTATTTATGCATGCTTCCAAATTACGAAGTTAGTAAATATGACGGGTAATGTAATATTTGCATGTTGTTTTAATACTGCCAAGTTACTGCATTCGGATTTCGGAGTTTAGGGACAAAGACAGTCAAAAATAAATGTTACGATTTAAAAATAAATGATTAAAAACTAAATAATAGACTACTGCTGGTGGTTTATTACCCTTCATTTTTCATTCTTTTTATGATTTGCAAATGAATACCGCCTGCTATCTAGCTTGTTTGGGTCTTTACAGTTTACAGCCGCAGTCGGGTATTTCGATTTTTAATCATTATATTTTATTTTACACTTTTAATTATACTTAAATAATTTTTTGTAATACCTATCCTTCTAATTTCCTTAATTTTGATCCCCTTTTATCATATAAGAATGACAAAAAAAAATTCATAACATATTTCAGCGCCAAAAATTCAACATTTTATGACATTTAGGAGATGAATACCTTTCTGTTGTACCTATAATTTTTCAAAACTAACTAACTACCTAACTATTTTCGAGTTTATTTGTAAAAATGGTCGTAATAAAACCACCGTATTTTTACCGTAATTAACATTTAGTGTCTGCCGTAATTTTCTCGAGTTTACCGTATTTTTAGGTTAGAAACACCGTAATTTTGATTGTGACAGTTGGAGACACTGCTGCCACATCCGGCTCTCGGTGGAAAAAGGTCTTTTTCAAGCGTACGCCATCATTGGCGTATGGTAGTTTATTTTATTGCTACAAAATCAAAAACCATCCAAAATGGTGAGTATCGAACTACATAAATATGTGTAGAAAAGTGTTCTTGACCATCCGCGGTAACGTATTGCAGTAATATTTTACGGGTTTAGAGTATAAATCGATTGAAGTTCTAACTTTAATCACGACGACGGTCTTTGTGATCCGGTGACGTTTCCAAGTGTTGATCGGTGTCGGTGTAGATTCGCGGAAATTCGTTTTAAATTTAATTAAACTACAATGGAGTCAGAATTAAACGTGAAAATAATGAATGGACTAAAACGTGCGTGTATCAAGTGTACCATCTGTGTTTCAGTGATGTGCGTAATGTTGACGAATTGTTTTCTGGTTTGTGCAGGTGAATTTCACCGTAGACGAAATCCGTGTGATGATGGACAAGAAGAAGAACATCAGAAACATGTCCGTCATCGCTCACGTCGATCACGGCAAGTCCACACTGACGGACTCGCTGGTTTCCAAAGCCGGTATCATCGCCGGTGCCAGGGCTGGCGAGACCCGTTTCACGGACACACGCAAGGACGAGCAGGACAGATGCATCACCATCAAGTCAACGTAAGTACAAATTTCACCACATGGTGAAATCGTGCACTTTTTGTAGACAAAGATGACATTTTTTTGCGTTCCCATGCTGTCCCTATTGTTCCCAAATAGTGAGGTTATGGCACCCGTGGTGTTTTTTTTTATACGTTATTTTTACAGTCACTATGCAAATATTTATGTTATTTATTTGTCTACATCAGCTGTCTTTTATAATAAACAGCAAAATAAACTACACACTTTAGTTTATTAATAGTTTATTTACATTCGGGAACAGCTTTTAATTTTACCATGATGATTGTTCTTACCTTAAAAACTGAGAATCATTGAAGATCTTCAGAACGGCCATCTGATATTAATAAAAAAAACATTGCACAATGTTGGCACCTCTCATACTTTTATCTGACTATGAGCACTTTCCCCAGGGCTATCTCTATGTACTTCGAGCTAGAGGAGAAAGACTTGGTGTTCATTACCAACCCAGATCAGCGTGAGAAGACTGAGAAGGGTTTCTTGATCAATTTGATTGATTCACCTGGACACGTTGACTTCTCATCTGAGGTGACAGCCGCTCTCCGTGTAACCGATGGTGCCCTTGTCGTAGTCGACTGTGTCTCCGGTATGTATGCATGTGTTAATTTTTAATATAGTAAAGCCAAACTATATCATTGGCTGATGTTTGAAGTTTTTAAACAATTAAAATTAGAGGTGGTTTACATACCTCTGAACATAAAAATTCAAACCTATATTTTTGGGGATTAGTTTTTCTGTAGTACAGGGTGCTTTTTATGACACCAAGATTTCTGTGGTGCTGTTTGACAAGTGAGGCTCTCTGCAGTGTTGGGAGGTCAGATGTCAGACACTACCAAAGGCCATGGAAGTGAATCCAAAAGGGGAAGGAATGGGGTAGGAATGTTATATTAACCTCTATAATTTGTTTATGTAAAGAATGTAACAACAAAAATTAGCAAACATTACACAACATTTGCAAGATTCATTACTTTCAAATTGCTTCAGTTATGTATTGCACAATCAATAGAAACACTGAAATTTACAATTAACTAAGCTAGATTAGTACTTATGCAACTCTAAAATCCTCACAACTATACATATGAATGAAAGCAAATACATACAGACATGTATTCACACCTATGATACCCTATAAAGGGGTAGGCAGAGGTGGGAGGAATGGAAAGGGGACTATTTGTCTGCACTTATCCTTTTTTTTTTTGGGCCATTGCCTTTTGCCTTCAGTGGGCACTTTATCATGGGCAGTATGTTTCCTGCCAGTAGACAACAGCCCTATCCCTTAGTTGCCTTTTACCCATGGGATTTGATGAAGAGACCCTATTTTACACCACCATTGATTGAAGATAAAACAATATCTAAACAACTTTTTTCTTTGTTACAGGTGTGTGCGTACAAACCGAGACTGTACTCCGTCAGGCGATTGCCGAGCGTATCAAGCCTATTTTGTTCATGAACAAGATGGACCGCGCTCTGCTCGAACTCCAGCTGGAAGCTGAGGAACTTTACCAGACTTTCCAGCGTATCGTTGAAAACGTCAACGTTATCATCGCCACTTACAATGATGACGGTGGTCCTATGGGTGAGTGATATTATAATATATCCTAGTAAACCTAATGTTAACAGGCCCTTTGAAAGAGAAGTGTATGTGTGTAGATGAAACTGAAAACTTCAGATTTTGTTGCTGTGGATGTTGATGATGTTCAGAGGTAGCCTTAATCATGGATGATATTGATTGAAAGGAAAGGATATAGGGCCTATAATTATTGCAGTTATTTCAATTACCTATCTGAATATTGAATTTCCTGAATGTGTTAAATTTGAAATCTGAACCAGTAATAACTTTTTTTAGACTTTCTGAATTTACTTTTTTTATTTTATTATCTCAACCTGTTTTCTTTTGTGAATACTATGTACAATGAAGATGTTAGAGCGATTCTTTTTCTGCATATAAAAATATGTTTAGTATGCCAATCTGCGAGTCATTCAATGTGACCTTGAGATTTGTGTAGGGCCTCCACAAATTATAATAAGCAGCAGACAATGCCATGACGTCATCAATATTATATTTTTGTACCTTTTCATCCCTGAAAAACTTGCATACTGCATACATTCTCAGTAATGACTTCAGAGATTTTTTTGCCACTGACTTATCGAAAGTGCTTTTCAACCCTTGTCAACCCACGCCTACGCAACTTGTAGGCGGGTTTTTCCATACAGGGTGCGTTGGCGATACACCTCCAGGTTGCGTAGGCGGTATACACGCCTACAGGATGTTTTCGTAACAATTTTATTAATAGCTTTTTGAAGAACGCAATTTTCGCTTTGGTTTGACTATTACGGGATCAAAGCCAATTGACCTCCCTAACGACCTCTTCCAAGAGAAGAAAGGTTCTTTACTGTCTTTGTCAGCGGAGTTCAAAGAAATAGTAACATTTCAATAGTTTATAACCACTTTGCTCGTACCACCTACACGTGTTCGGCTGTGACGTCAATCATGCCCTTCAAGTATTGCAGTGTTAGAAAACTGCCGACGTAAGCGAGTTCTTGAAAAGAATTACAGATTGGAAATGTAAACTGATAGCTAGATACTTGTACTATTGGCGATAAAGAAAGATACGATGTGCAGTATCGCCGAACCCGCATGGATGTTGCGACTTAGGGTAGGTGCTTACATAGAGATACAGGTTACCGGTACCGGCTACTGCCGTATCGCCGAACCCGCATGGATGTCGCGACTAAAGGGTACATTACACGCTTATGCAAGCAATTCATCGAATAGGTCCGTTCCAACACCACAATGTCAAAAAAAAAGTCGCAAAATATTCGCGCTCATAAATTTAAAAAAAGACGCTTCGAATGCGTTGCGCTTTTTTTTATAAACAACGAATTGACATGATGGCAGCACGGATAGGATAGGTTTACTCGTACCAGCCCGAACGTACCGGTAATCTGTTTATGTAAGCACCCTTAGCGCCTACGCTGCGCTAAGCGGGTCACGGACGCCCGGCGTCAACCCATAATCGTCAGCCAATCAACCCATATGTCACGTCTAGATTGTTGTGTGGAGAATTTGTAACCAAGTTTTCTTTATTAAGAGAAAATGGGCAAAATTTTTTCAGTTATTTTAAAATGTCACCGTCTACATTTGACGAACTGTTTTCGAAACTTGAATAATATCTGTCCTCAGATGAATTGAGTTTGAGAATGACGCTCATTCTAGAATACGTGCCTTAGTTTATTGCAACGACTGTACAAGCACGGCACGTGCGACACGGATAACGTAGCGGCGCTCAATGATTTCGTAGAAACAGACCCGCTCGCGTCCTCCGTCGCGCGAACGCACGGCGCGTGGCGTGCGACGGGTATCCGCCTCACGCAGCGCTGCTCTTGAAATAACATGAATCAAGCACACGAAGCGGACGCCCGCGCCGTGCGCCCGCTAAACGCAGCGAA
Organism: Eilema depressum; assembly: GCA_914767945.1. Classification (NCBI taxonomy): domain Eukaryota; kingdom Metazoa; phylum Arthropoda; class Insecta; order Lepidoptera; family Erebidae; genus Eilema; species Eilema depressum. The sequence goes on along the minus strand of OU612030.1, from coordinate 17,431,866 downwards.
GGCGCTTAATTCGGATATCCGGTTTTACTCAACCGATTTCAATGTAAAGTTTTTGTATCCGGCTGTTTTGTGTTGAGAGTCATTAATCTAACATAACCCAAGATATTCTTTTTGAAATTATGTATCCCCAAAGTACAGTCGGCATAAGATCGATGTTGACTAAGTACATTACTACTACTACTTATCTAAGTACATGTTGTAGTGCACCGATAATACAGATGACCTAATGACCGCCACGTACTTAAAACATTTACAAGTAAACATTTTTATTTGCAACTAGCCTTCCGCCGTGCATCTCGGTTAACGCAACCTTTGTTCATATCTCCGGTTCTTCTCAACCGATTGCGATCAAACAAACGTAAGATTTTAAGTCTAAGCCCTTTCTAACAAAAAAAACCGCATTAAAATTCGTTCAGTACCTAGTTTTTACGTCCATCGCGGACAAACAGGAAATTAAAAAAAAAATTTCGTGTTCAGTATCGATAACATAACAAACCCAAGTTTTTTTTTTAATATCTCTAATGTACTTTACAAATATAAAATGAACTAGCTTTTGCCTGCGGCTCCGCCCGCGTGGATGTCGGTTATCGCGACCAAACATAGCCTATGTCCTTTCTCAAGGTCTAATCTACTTCTATACCAAATTTCATCAAAATCGGTTCAGCGGTTTAGTCGTAAAAGTGAGACAGACAGACAGAGTTACTTTCGCATTTATAATATTAGTAGGGATAGACTAGCTGTTGCTCGCGGCTTCGTCTGCGTTTGAAAAAACAATTATCCAAATCTGTCGAACCGTTCTCACCTATCTTTATTAAGTAGACATCTATCCTGCCTTCGCAAAGGGCAAATTCGTTAACTATAGGGTCCAATGGTTGCATTTTACCTATAACCTTCGCGAAAATGTGAACTGTGGGCTGACAAAGCTTTATAGTAATTGGATGAATAGTACAGCAACGCGTAGAGCCGCCATTTCACGGCCTGCGATTTCACGGACGCGTGCGCACAATGAAAGAAACACTGATTTTTATAAGTTCAGTATAGTTACATAATAAATACTTCTTTTAAGAGATATAGTTATGAGATTCTGTTTGAAATCCATACTAATATTAAAAATGCGAAAGTAACTCGGTCTGTCTGTTCGCTTTCACGCTCAAACCATTGAACCAATTTTGATGAAATTTGGTACAGGGGTAGATTGGACCTAGGGAAAGGCCATAGGCTATATTTGGTCGCGATAACCGACATCCACGCGGGCGGAACCGCGGGCAAAAGCTAGTAAGAGATATAAGAAAAATATGTGTAGATAGAACCATACAAATCTGTATCTAGTTGCCAACAATCGATTAGCCTATCGCAGTCCACTGTTGGACATAGGCCTCTCCCAATGTTGGGGAAGCTTGCTAGTTGCCAATCAATATTTATGATCTAGTCCCAAGTGTTGCCAGTTACTTGTACAATAAGCATCTGGGTGTCAAAGAGGACTGACAGTATACTTCATACCGGAATTGGTTGTAAGCTTCCATAGCTTGCGACCCCATTAATGTAGGATACATTTGAAATCCATACTACCTAATATACCTAAATGCGAAAGCAGCTATCTGTCTATCCCGTCAGGCAAAAGCTAGTATTCTATATTTCGAGAAATTACAAAACACGATCAAAAAATCTTGACTGAAAATACCTACATTGATTTCTATTAGTTAACTGAATAGTTCCCTGTCGCCCACCATTCAATAAGTCCATTGCAAGGACTGGACATGGACAAACTATGATAGTAAATATGAAGTAAATGAAAAGTTAACACTGTCACATTATGCCGACATATTTGTACATATTTATCATAATTATGTCACATAATGGATCTCGCACAAGTCTCTATCAAAATCGCACAATCTGACTGATATCGTTCAAGGTCAAAGTACACATGTATGAGTTTTAACTCTGTGTAATATGGCCTATAACTGTGACAAAGTTTTTCTAATATAAACAATATTACTTAATCGATTACAAACAAAATTAACTCGTGGTATATGAGCATCTAACACGTTACATTTTTTTCTTGTCTGTCTGTTACGCTTTCACGCTCTAACCACTGAACCTATTTTGATGAAATTTGGTATAGAGATAGATTAGACCTTAGGAAAGGACATAATGCTATGTTTGGTTGCTATAACCGACTTCCACGCGGGCGAAGTCGCGGGCAACAGCTAGTAAGTCTATAAATGGGGCTTAAGAGTGGGTTCTTAATTACGTGGCTACGAGCTCCAGCCATTATGATCAGACATTTGTATAACTGTTATTAGCGCGTATTATCCACTGTGAAAGAAACAAATAAATCATATTATGACACCTCTGTCTGAACCTCGCTATTGTTTTTCTCACATGAGCTCAGTGATACAAACAGAAGTTATTTATAGGTTTATTTAGGTTCCAATACACAATATCCATTACTTCGAGAAACATTGAAAGATTTTAAAACTAATAAAAGCTCAATAGAGGCGGTGTAGTGAGTGAACCTTGTAAGTTCTATGGATCGATATCCTCCGGCATTCGTTGCACTTTTCTTGTGTGGTCGGTATTGATCGTGTAACTTGCACTGCTAGAACTGCAGGCACATGCTGTAAGAACATTTCGAACGATCGAACGAACTCGAAAGCTGAATCCGCGGTGATATTTCAATATCGCATGCTGTTTTGGTGATGTCACGTTGTCGAGCACATAACCCTCAGGCTCTACAACGTGACGACGCCAAATTTACAGCATGCAGAATGAAAATATCACCGCGGATTCATCTGTCGAGTTCGTTCGATCGTTCAAAATGTTCTTACAGCATGTGCTTACTGTGGGGTGAGCACGAACTATTATCGCAATCGTATCGTGAACGTAACGATAGCACGGAGCATTGCGATTGGCAGGCTTCAGGCAGGCGACCAATCGCAATGCTCCGTGCTCTCGTTACGTTCACGATACGATTACGATAGTTGTTCGTGCTCACCCCACCGTACTTGAATTCTGGTTGAACACACATTTCAACAAGATTTGGATGGGTAGAGTAGAAAAAGGCAAGCCTGTCTCTTCCCGTGAGTGACGTAGAAGGCGACTAAAGGATAGGGCTGTTCTCCATCCAACAGTAAACAGCAATATACTCGCCCGCTATTGCGTGGGATCTAAAATCATAGCGAAATGTGGGTATTAATACGCCTGTGCTTATCCCTTCGAGGATTTACAGGCGTTATAGATGACAGGATACCGACCCACATACGGTACAAACCGTCTCAAAGCGGTTTGATACTTCCTTTCTTAGTCGCACGATACTTTCACCGCACACGTCTCTTTCTTACAATCCCGATTTGTATGAGCGAGGCATGAAAAAGCATCTATCGAGATTGTCAACGTATGCGTTGCCACATCAGTCATCCGATTGTGATACAACATTAATTTTCTAAAGCGCTGGACGCGGTTAAGTAATGCTGCGATCGGGTATTCTATTTTCGGAATTTTCAACCGAGATAGTCGGGATTTCGTGTTGTTAGGTTCAAAGCTTATGAAGGATGGAAAGTTGGACAGTGATATTCAGCTCGAATGTGGTGTTATATTTTATGTGTAGTCAGGACTTATCTAAAGAGACATGACAGACCGTACATAGAGGTGTTTTTATGGTAGGAAACTAGGAATTAGGAGGATTATCAAGGCGCATGAAAGTAAAACTACCGTAAACTCGACAAATTGGCCTACTTTCACTTTGAGTTCCGATTTTAATCTGCTTCGATTTATTACTGGTTCAGATCTTGTATTCAACACGTGAACGTGACACAAACGAAGTCTCCTACAATTGGACTATGTTTCTCCCAAACCAGGTGAGGTCCGTGTCGACCCCAGCAAGGGTTCCGTGGGCTTCGGCTCCGGTCTCCACGGATGGGCGTTCACCCTGAAGCAGTTCTCTGAGATGTACGCCGATAAATTCAAGATTGACCTCGTCAAGCTTATGAACAGGTAATTCAGTAGTTTTAACTTGCAGCTTAATATTAAACTACTTTTGTCGTTAACTATATAATACTGTTGCGGCAGGTATCATATTTCTCACAATAGAATAATACACTCAAATTAATTCAATGATGAGTAATGAATGACAGTAACCGATTCACAGAATACTTACTTTCGTTTTTGCGAAACCTGTTTTAGGCATTAATGTTCTAGACTAGACTATAAAGGTCCAACCCCACCAAACGGACCGCATCGGCCCGGATTTTACAATCTTTAAACAAAATTAAATCTTATTATCACAGTGTTTGAAGTTTATATTACCAAGTCACGCACAACAGCTTGACAGCTACGTGCGGCGGCATGACGCACGTCAAGCAGTCATGCGTGAATTGGTAATATAAACTAGATTTATTTTGTTTAAAGATTGTAAAATTCGTTCCGATGCCGTCCGTTTGGTGGGGTTGGACCTTTATAATGTCTGTTTAGGAACCATGTTTGAAAAAAAGTACGATGGAAATTTATAGGAAATAATGAAGAATGATGTCACTACCATTCCTTTATCGTATAACAAGCTCAGTTAAATAATTTATTGTAACTAGAAAACTTTCTAATAGCGACTTTTATTGGTACTGCATCGACCACTTCACAGAAATACAGCATTGCAAATGCACGTAATGGCATGTCGCTAATGCAGAGTCGTGCAATAATTAACCTTATATCTATGCGAATAAGTTCGACAATCGTCCCGTTGATACTGGTTAAAGTTATTGATACTTTAAATCAGCGGCAGAAAAGGACGGACAGTAAATCTCAACGACGGATTGGTGAATTGATCAACCGATTGACTTCTTCATAACAATTGTTGAGATACAATCATATTTTAATTATAGAACGGTCGCGTAACCGGAGCCCCTCTAGGTAACTGTCCCGAGCACAAAAATATTCGAATTCGGAACGTAAGCGCATCGAGAGTATGAAGCATTACGATTGGCCGCCAGCCTACTGTGTGTGTGAAGCCTGCCAATCACAATGCTCCTTTCTCTCGATACGTTAACGTTACGAATTGCCGTCTTTTTAAAAGACTAAAGACCTAAACACATGAAACACTGGTTTATTTTATCAACAAAGTGTACAAAACTTTAAAATTCTTTACCTAGGCTTTGGGGAGAGAACTTCTTTAACGCCAAAACAAAGAAATGGGCTAAGCAGAAGGACAATGACAACAAGAGATCCTTCTGCATGTACGTGCTCGACCCCATCTACAAGGTGTTCGACGCCATCATGAACTTCAAGAAGGAAGAAATCGACGGACTCCTCAAGAAGATCGGTGTCACCATCAAGCACGAGGATGCTGATAAGGACGGCAAGGCACTCCTAAAGGTAGGTTAAATCTACACTACAATTATAAGAATTTACAATGAGTACCTTGTGATATTTGCTTTGATTGTATTGTGTGCTGCGGGTCAGAATAAATATATTTTTCTTTCTTTCTTCTTTACCTATGTTTGTTTGTAAAGAATACTCTTCAATTCTACTGGACCGATTTTTAAATAACTTCATCTATAGAAAGCTACATAATCACTTTTACCTCCAATATTCTCAAGGGAACGCGCGTTTATGCTTAATTAACTTGAATGCTTGTAATGTCATATACACTGACTCCTTTCTCATCCTGAAATATTTTACTGTTTCATCACGAGAACTGGAGTAGGTTTTATCAAGGAAATGTTATGAAGGCTGGACGGAGGTTATTTTCTTGTCATGTTATTTCAACTCAGTCCCAAGTGTTGCCAGTTACTTGTACAATAAGCATCTGGGTGTCAAAGAGGACTGACAGTATACTTCATACCGGAATTGGTTGTAAGCTTCCATAGCTTGCGACCCCATTAATGTAGGATACATTTTTTCAATAATAAAAAGTTAAAAGAGTAATTCAAGCAAAACTGTGGTACCTACATGAAGAAATACTCTGGGATACCCACATTTTTTGACAAAAAAACTGTTGGGGGTCTATTTATAACATGTAAGAAATGGTTTACTATAGAACTAAATGGATCTAACATCACTGGCCATCTAAATAAGCATCGAAACCTTAATTATTTAAAGAACTGAATAGCCAAGACTTGTAATATCATTCTGTCTACATTAGGTGGTGATGCGCAGCTGGTTGCCCGCCGGCGAAGCTCTGCTTCAGATGATTGCCATCCACCTGCCGTCCCCCGTGGTGGCCCAGAAGTACCGTATGGAGATGTTGTACGAGGGACCCCATGATGACGAGGCCGCTCTCGGTATCAAGGTAACACAACCGCCATATTTTACAGAGCAGATTTCACCAATCAAGATCAATAACAACTAAACTGTGTAATCAAGTTATATGAAATGGATTTCATTGAGACTTGATCATGACTTCATGACAATTGAGGCTACGCCATCCTCACTTGCATCTGTTTATTAGCTAGTATACCTGCTGAGTGATGCAGAAGGATCTGGCACAGGCTATTTTCAGGTTTGTGAGGACAAAAGGCATATACTCCAAAAAAGTCGTATTATAAATAGAAGCTAGAACTAGGGAGGGATTATAATGATGTCTCAATGAATAAGGACCCAATGAATAACCTAGGACTCAATTTTTTTTTCTTTTTTTTATACCACTTAGCTTGAGTGTGTGAGGGATGAAGTTCCCTTCAAACTGCACAGTGCGCACCGTTTCCGGTCGCAATGTGTGACGATTAATTTCCCGCATAAGGGTCTACCCACATTTATCGACGCGGAATCGGCTAACGCCGGTCAAAAAAGTCTTTATGCCGACGGAATAAGGGTGTTACTAATACCTTTTGCATCGGCTCGGCTCGCCCGACGCGATGCGACACCGGCCGACGGCGAAACGAGCCGTTTGTCGATTAGCTGATCGCATCCGTACGGCTAATGGCGATAAGTCGAGTAGTGTGATGATACGCACTCGGCTTAAGCCGATTCCGCGTCGATAAATGTGGGTAGACCCTAATATGGCGAGAAGGGCGATGAGAGATTTTAATAAATTGATCACTGGTGAAATCTAGCCTTAATATGATTTTCAATATAACTCCCACATTTCAATTGTCGTCAGATATCATAAAGTACTGTTTTCTTGTAGACCTGCGATCCCGAAGCGCCGTTGATGATGTACATCAGTAAGATGGTGCCGACGTCCGACAAGGGACGTTTCTACGCGTTCGGTCGCGTGTTCTCAGGCAAGGTCGTCACTGGGCAGAAGGCTCGCATCATGGGCCCCAACTTCCAGCCCGGCAAGAAAGAGGTAAGTCCAAAATTAAACGTAGTTTAGACGGGTGGAGTTACCCGCACTGCTGGACATAGGCCTCCCCTATAGACCGGTTGGAAGCGGCTCGCATCCAGCGCGTTCCCGCGGTCTTAATAAGGTCGTCTGTCGTCTCGCACGTTTAGGTCTGAAAATTGTTCGCGACTATCACTAGCAATAATTGCCATACCATTATCGTATCTAAGTATTTACATTCAGGTAAACACTAAATTCTCGCTTACTATTATAATTATCATACAAGACTCGCATGAGACGTAACCGCTTTTGTTTGACTAAGATTATTGCTTGAAAATTCTGTTATGACGGACACTACCAAATATCTCTACCAATTCTCGACTGGCGAGGACGAGCGAGCGGCTATTGTTTCTACAAACGTTTACACGAAGCAAGTTTTTTTGTTGTCTGATCATTTGGATGATCGTATCATGCGTGCGAGAACCGACATCTTACGAGATGCAAGAATATCTTCTCGCACTCCGTGTCGCGCCGTAGCGAGTCGGCCGCCAGTCGGTCGACTCGCGAGGACGGCGTCGGCGTGCGACGGAAGTAGATCGACTCGACTACGGTCAAACGCTGCACAGGACCTCTATCCTTATGTCCCAGGACTGCACGCTACGCCGCGGACGATACAAGCTTTTTTTTTATATAATTGACAGTAAAGTCCCTGAGTTCTTCAAACTGGGCGTGAAAATACATCTATCAAGGCCGTCAAGGTAGGAAAAACACCTGTAATGGCAGTTACTGGTCTTGGTAGACTATACCCAGCTTACTATCATACTAAATTGGAATTTAAATAAATAAAAAGGCCTATACTTCACTTGCGGAAATTCCGTCACCTATTTTCCGCGTTTTGACGTCATACAAGTTATTTAAAATACTGTACCCCAGCTTGCCATTGCATTGCATTGCAGAGTGCAGTCAATTTGAAATTAAATATGAAAAAACGCCTATGAATGCGGAAATTCCGTCACGGATCTTCCGCGTTCGAACGTCAATAAAAATTATTGCAATAAATGATTATCGGCCACATTGCGCGGATAATCGGTCCATCAGTAGTACAGACTTCCGACACCGGTCGTTTCTGCTACGGGTGTACTCAAAAGTTAAACTTTGTTGTAGGATCTGTATGAGAAGACCATCCAGCGCACCATCCTCATGATGGGTCGTTACGTGGAGGCTATTGAGGATGTGCCCTCCGGAAACATCTGCGGTCTGGTCGGAGTCGATCAGTTCCTTGTCAAGACTGGAACCATCACCACATTCAAGAACGCACACAACATGAAGGTAAGGATTTATTTATTTTATGTGGAATGGAATCTCGAAAAATTACTATTTTGTAATAATGAACTACTAAAGTGAAATATTTTTACGACAAATAGACAATAATTAGACAAGATATTGTCAATAAGTAGACAAGATATTTGGTTTTGAAAATTCAATTTCTCGTGCCGCCCGTAAACGCTCCATACAAAATCGTACTACCACGTGACGTCACATGCTAGATGCGAGTATTGTAAATGTATGGAGGGCAAGAGAATATCGCATTTATCTCAGTCTACATTGCGTTTACACTTATACCTATAGTTGATAATAAAAGTAATTTGAAAAAAAAGTATGGATTTTTTTTAATCACAAGTCACCACAAAAAACTCAACCATGTTATTTCCCCCAGGTCATGAAGTTCAGTGTGTCCCCTGTCGTGCGAGTGGCCGTCGAACCCAAGAACCCCGCCGACCTGCCCAAGCTGGTGGAGGGTCTGAAGCGCCTGGCCAAGTCCGACCCCATGGTGCAGTGCATCAACGAGGAGTCTGGAGAACACATCGTGGCTGGCGCCGGAGAGTTGCATCTTGAGATCTGTCTGAAGGTTTGTTGGTTGAAAACTATATTAGGAAAGTTAACTTTTGCTCAAGTTGACCCTTGTAAAAGTTGACTCTTGCAAAAGATGACTCTTGCAAAAGTTGATTCTTGCCACAGTTGACTCTTGCAAAATTTTACTTTGCAGATATTGTAATTACGTCATTATAAACTGTGTTAGAAACTTTCATTTTTGAAACAACTCTAATGAAAAGCTCTCGAAAAAATCAAACTGAAATTTCTTCAAGCAGTCTCCACGTTTAACACAGGAATATGTAGTCTTTTTTTATTACTAGTAATCATACCTATATGGTTTGTTCCCTTTAGATACTTTTCTTTTTGAAACACCTTTTTGAAAATACTCGTTTTTGTTCACTATCGTTTAGTACAGGTAAACACAGTTCCGTTTATATATTTTTTTGTGCAACAGTATCAGTTTTCACTTTGAAAGTCGATCGGCCTGAGCGTCAATTTTAGAAAGCACTTTTGTGTATCAGTTTTACTAGGTCACTGATTTCAAGCGACGAAATTGGAAAAGCAGTTTGGTGCAGTAGCTAAATATAGATATACTCTCATATTGTGTCGCGCCGTAGCCTGTTTCGGCTTACTGCTCTTCGACTTTATACTGAGACAAGAAATAATTACCTAGACAGGAAGGACCTTATAACTATCCGAATAAGTTCGACAATCGTCCCGTTGATACTGGTTAAAGTTATTGATACGTTAAACCAGCGGCAGAAAAGGACGGACAGTAAATCTCAACGACGGATTGGTGAATTGATCAATCGATTGACTTCTTCATAACAATTGTTGAGATACAAGAATATTTTAATTATCGACCGGTCGCGTAACCGGAGCCACTCTGCGTAAGTGTCCCAGCACAAAAAATATTCGAATTCGGAACGTAAACGCATCGAGAGTATGCAGCATTACGATTGGCCGTCGGCCTACTGTGTGTGTGTGAAGCCTGCCAATTGCAATGCTCTGTTCTCTCGATACGTTCAAATTAGAATAGTTGTCGTGCTCGGGGCACAGGCCGCTTTTGAAAGAGGAAACTTCAGTAGCGTTATTAAGACAAGAAATTCTATAAAAATCATTGATCTTTTTTTTTACCGAGCTCTAACCTAATTGGCGATAGTGGAGTTAAAAAAGGACAGCAATAGAAATATTAATGTAGGCTGCTTGTTAGTATTTGAAGGAGATTGTACTATTTATTGCACGATTTTGTGCAAATTATCTGCACGATGTTATCTCAGTATTATTTTTGTACGAAATAGGCGCTCGCATACGCGTGAAAGTTGATTTACACTAAACGATCGAATACTCATTCTATCCCTTCTACGTCAAATTCTATTAGTGTAAACATTGACAGAACATTCGTTCGTTGTTCTTACATTGTGTAAACGCAAAAGCTAAGGTCTCCTTTACAACAAAACATTAAGAAAGAATTCCTTAGAATGCACTTGTTCTAGTTCTTGCTCTGTTCGTTTGGTCTAAATCATTCTATACGTATCGGCCCTTGAACAGTTAAAAAAGAAAAAACCACACACGACTGGGAATAAATGCAATAGTTTTCAGGCGGAAGATCGGCGAACGTGGCGCATATTGGGAGAGGCCTACGTCCAGCAATGGACTGCAATTGATTGATTCAAAAATATTTCCCTATTGTTTGTATAGGATCTCGAGGAGGACCACGCCTGCATTCCAATCAAGAAGTCTGACCCCGTGGTGTCGTACCGCGAGACGGTCAGCGAGGAGTCCGACACGCTCTGCCTGTCCAAGTCGCCCAACAAGCACAACCGACTGTTCATGAAGGCTCAGCCCATGCCCGACGGTCTGCCTGAGGACATCGATGATGTGAGTTGCACTGTCTTGCTTTACTACTGTGTACCTAACGTGTAGTATCCCTAGTAGGATACCTAATGTAGTATCCCTTGCTCAGGTAACTCTTTGGTCGACCAAAGAGTTACCTGAACAAGGGATACTATATTATCTAGACCTGCACAGCTATTTCTTTGGCCACATTTACATAAGTAGTTGTTTAAAGTGAAATATTATACTTAAATTAGTTCATTGTAACTATTTTTTGTTTATGCATATTGTTTTAACGTTCACATTAGATATTTTTGAATTGTACTACATGTATTCCTAGCTTTTTTATTAGTAAGCTTTTGTTTAAGAAAAGCTTACTCATACCAATATTTCAATAAAAATAAAAGAACAATAAAATAGACAGCGAAATTAGTAACACAGTTAGAAAAAAATGTATTGTAAAAACATAAATATGAGATGTATATTGTTTGAGAGAGGGTCGTGGTTGAAATACTAGTTTGAAATTGTTTGAATTATTACATTTTGAAGATGATATGAGGCAGACAACAAAAATACTTAGTCCACAAAAAAACCACCTTTGAGAAGAAATACTTATAAATAACATAATAATATAATCATTTTATTCTTATTGCAATTTTTCATTAGCCCCATATATAATTGTCATATTTTTCATAGGGTAAAGTAAACCCCCGCGATGACTTCAAGACCCGTGCCCGCTACCTGTCCGACAAATACGAGTACGATCTCACCGAAGCGCGTAAGATCTGGTGCTTCGGCCCAGAGGGTACCGGCCCCAACATCATGGTGGATTGCTCCAAGGGAGTGCAGTACCTCAACGAGATCAAGGACTCAGTGGTGGCCGGCTTCCAGTGGGCCGCCAAGGAGGGAGTGATGGCTGAGGAGAACTTGAGAGGCGTGAGGTTCAACATCTATGATGTCACGCTACACACTGATGCTATCCACAGGTAATGTTGACAAGAATTTGTGTTGTTGTGGTTTGTTCGTTGTATTCCTATGAGCAGATACCGTTATGTATTTGATTTATGTTTCTACTATTACTACTACTTATCCTTCCATTGACTGTTTATCCAGCTATGCTATGAAGATGTAAAAATTAAGCTATGAAACGATGACCGTTTCCTGTGCTTTGCTATGTAGCTATACTATAGCTTACTAGATGTGCTATGAAAGTTCCTACAAATATTCAAAATTCGAATCTATTCTTCATCCATAGCACATCCATAACACGCATCTTTTCAATAAAAAACAGCTTAGTTGAACCTCTTTGCATCAGTGCTATGCAATGTGGACCAATGACGTTTTTGGATATAATGGGCATCCAAGCACATCACTGGTGGTAAGGCAGCCTTCCGCATAGCCATCATATATGCCTTCATATATGCCTTCATTCACGTTTTTCGAATAATGTATATTCCACCATGCGTTGGTAAACGTAAATAGAGTCATCATCGTAATGATTATTTTTGTTGCAGAGGTGGCGGTCAAATCATTCCAACGACTAGAAGATGTCTTTACGCTTGCCTGCTCACGGCACAACCCAGACTCATGGAGCCTGTGTATCTGTGCGAGATCCAGGTACGTACACGTGTTACCTGCACGATTTGTGTGTGTGTGTGTGTTGCAAAGTGCTTGTGTTCTGAATACCTTTTGAGAGTATGAAGTTAAAAAAAATGTGTAAATGTAGTCTGTTCATCGGAATTAGATAGATAGAAGAAATCTTCAAAACGTAAAAATTAGTTTATTTTTATTATCTGTTGCCTGCGGCTCCGCCCGCGTGGATGTCGCTTATCGCGACCAAATGTTGTCTATATTTTTTCACAAGGTCTAATCCACACCTGTACCAAATTTCATCAAAATCGGTTCAGTGGTTTAGGCGTGAAAGCGTAACAGAGTGTCGCAGACTTTCGCATTTATAATATTAGTATTGATTAAGGTTAATTCATAGTTTAAATATTGAATGTTTTTTCATTGAGATACATATAAAAAAAAGAATGATAAGTAATAATGGCTAGAATTTTAACATCGTATTAACAGAACAGACTACATATAATGTCAACAAAAGAAACTATAATAGCAACACTGTTCTTATATTTAGAGATGTGTGTGTGTGTGTGAACCTAGCATGACCCCACGTTTTTCCTGAGCGGACTAGCATGCACTCGATAGCCCCGCCTTTCCGAGACGTGGTAGATCAACAGTTCTTTGTTTTGGTGTGGCCACCCGACATACGCCTTGCCTGAATAGGGGGACTAACACATGAATACGACATGGAAACACCCTGTATTGTATCGAACCCTGCCTGGTTTGTGCAGAATGAAATTTGCTGTTTTTATAGAGCTTATACTTATAATGCTTAATAATTAAAGGATAGCCCAAAAACTTTATGCAAATGCTCGTTTGTTTCTGAATAGGATCGAGTCTCGTCAATCCGTACTCACATTCAGTACTGCAATCTGTGCTTACTTGACTTCACTTTCTTAATTCAGATTTGGCCATAAATGCAATCAAGACTCAAGTCTTGTTTTTATTCACAGAATCTTCATTCCAAATTAAAAAGTACATAACTGTATTGTAAAAGCGTGGCAGTGAGTTTTCTCTCTGATTGCCTTTGCATTAGTGATGTGCCGATCATAACTTTGGCCGACTAGCCGACTAGCCGACTATTCGGTTTCTAAACAGCCGATTAATCGGCCGACTAGTCGGCCAAGCCGATCATGGTTTCGGGTATTTCCGGAACGTTTCGTTAACAGATCGTTCGTGCGAGCCGCACCGCCGCCGCACGCTGATCAATTTTTCAAGTTTTAGGTGGACAAAATTCAATTTTCTCAAAATGAAAATAGTTAGAAAAAGCTATCGATACGATATGTACATACTTAATTCGGATTAATCTGTACACGTTATGCTACAATTATTATAAAGCTCGAAGGTACCGATTCCGCAAGTTGCGTAGATAAAATTCCTGTTTACGAAATGTATTTAGTGCAATTGACTGTCTCTTGTAGTGTAAGTTATTTACTGATTGATTCAATAAAAAAGGTGCATTAATTTATCAGATAAAAAATAATTTAGTACGTATACAAATTACGCTATTTTTTGGTTTCTCAGACCATTATCTTTACAGAAACATATAGGAATATAGAAACTTTAAGTTAGCTATTATAATCAATGGGATTTTCTTGCCCGTTTTTGCCCTTCTTGAACAAAGTTTATGATTTTTTAGATAACAGTGTTTAAAAAAAATATCGAGATTTGTTCAATCTGCTTAAACATCATCCTCCAATCAAATTTACGATTAGGCAAACAATATATATGTATATGCTATTTAACATTGTATTACATGCCATTGAAGTGCAAAATTTTACTGTTATGGATAAAAATAAGTTGCAGAATACTATTCATAACTTTAGAACTTCAGCCGCTTAAAATTGGATAGCTACTAGACTGCTAGAAATTGGATACTACTAAAATGCATTATTATCTAAGGCACAAATCAGTGAACCGGTATGAAGCCGGATAGTCGGCGCTCTTTGCCGACTAGTCGCCGACTAATCGCCGACTACAAAAGTGGCCGGATAGTCGGCTTTACCGACTAGTCGGCGACTAATCGGCACATCTCTACTTTGCATATTAGTTTTAAATATAAATGTAGATGCATTAATTTTAAATTCTATAAAATATTTGATTGAGAATGATAAAAACACCCAGGTGGAACTTCATTCGTAATCAATTTTAAATAGTTCCTTTAGCTAATCGCTTTAAAATTTCATTCAATCTATAAAATAATACTTTGTGTTTCCAATGAATTCATTTAAATTTTCTTCTATATCATGACGAAAAAAAGATACACATTTAACACTAAAATACTCCCCCCAGTGCCCCGAAGTAGCCGTGGGTGGTATCTACGGAGTGTTGAACAGACGTCGTGGCCACGTATTCGAGGAGTCCCAGGTGACCGGCACGCCCATGTTCGTGGTGAAGGCGTACCTGCCCGTCAACGAGTCGTTCGGCTTCACCGCCGACCTGCGGTCCAACACGGGCGGCCAGGCCTTCCCGCAGTGCGTGTTCGACCACTGGCAGATCCTGCCCGGAGACCCGTGCGAGGCTGGCACCAAGCCTTACGTCGTCGTACAGGTTAGTAGCAAGAAAAAAAAAATTAAAAGTGCCGGCAAACTTCTTGACTAAATTTCAGGAACTTCGCGTATATTCACTATCAAGCAATCAATTAGGTTATTGCAGTCTACAGCGGGATATAGGCCTCTCCTAGTGTCCGTCATTTCTCCCTATCCTCCGCAAATAGTTTCAACCTTTTTCAGGTCGTCAGTTCATCTGACTAGGAAGCGTCCCAACTTACGTTTGCCTTCTCGAGGTCTCGTCCTTCATCGGTCCTTCGTAAGATGTGGCTTGTACACTATTCGAGCCAACTAATGAAAAGATTGATCAATATCATGTCATGTAGTCTATGATTGATTGATCAGCGCGCCCTAAAGTTGATCGTGTCTCGCGTTTACCATCAAATAGATCTAAAAACGGGCTTAAGAACATTGTCAAGAAGTCTGCCGATCACTGTAGCATGTAATATCTTCTCGCACTCCGTGTCGCGCCGTAGCGAGTCGGCCGCCAGTCGGTCGACTCGCGAGGACGGCGTCGGCGTGCGACGGAAGTAGATCGACTCGACCGCGGCCCAACGCTGCACAGGACCTCTATCCTTATGTCCCAGGACTGCACGCTACGCCGCGGACGATACAAGCTTTTTTTTCTTACTAAGTTACTGATCAAAATATATTTGTATTCGATTTTATCATTATATGTGTTGTTAAGACATTTCAGTAGAACTCTGTTATTATTAGATGGTAAAAATATCTATTACAAAGTATGTTCAAAGAATAATTCCATTAAAAGTTTAACGCTCTACGGGGCAGAATATGCTGTATTCACTAGTTTTTAAGACCTATAATGTAACCATATTCGAAGCAAATAAATGAATTTATTATTATTATTATTATTAATGAAACTAAAGTTGTTTTGATAGTTTTTGTATCAATAGAATCAGAATCAATCACAATTGTCTCGATAGAATGAAGAATCAGTCTCAAATATCTCAATGGAATAAGAATCAATCTCAAATATCTCGATAAAATAAGAATCAATTTCAATTCAATAAAGACTTGATTCTGCAATTTTATGAAAATACGTCAGATAAATTGTCTCATGTTGAATTCATTGTATATCAATTTAACACAAGAGACATGGAAAATGTTAATCTTTTATAAGATCTACCATAATGTGTGCACAATATGTAAAATATTGTGTTAAAAAAAATTGAAATTAAAACTTATCTTTTCCCCTCCACAGGACACAAGGAAAAGGAAAGGACTCAAGGAAGGCCTGCCCGATCTAACTCAATACCTGGACAAGTTGTAAACGTCGTAGCTAATACAATCCATACTGTAATATATGTAACATTATCGAGCGCGCCTCACGCATACACATTTTACGTTATTATGAATAACTTTTATTTAACAAGAAACGGGATTTCGCCATTTTTAAGTGTTGAGCTCGACGCTGGTCGAAACGTTACTAGGCGCAACACCGCCGTTATGAAACAATAAATCTATTGACAAAATATGTGTTTGATATGAATCGTTATATGATGTAGTCGGGTACCATGATTCATTACTGTACTGTAATTAATTTTTAAATTATAATTTTTCTATTGTAAACAATGTTTCATTGTTTAATTTTATGTTGGCTAATGTTTTAGTCGAAGATTTTATAGGTGAGTTGAATTTTTATATTGTGGTATCAAATTCTGTCCTGTTTTAGAGTATCCTAAAATGTTGTGAAGACCATTTATTTTGCTATTCACTCTTTGATCCTTCAAAGGGTGAATAGCACCATGTCTTAACTATTCACCCTTTGATCCTTCAAAGGGTGAATACGAAATAAATGGTCTTAAGTGAAACTATGGATTAATTCAATATACTAATGTACGGCGCAAATATAGTAATTAAGTGATAATAACGTATTTAAGCCGTTTGGGGTCGAGACACTGGGGTATAATATCTGGCACTTTTAGCATTGGCAGAACTTGACTACCATTTGTTTTACTTTATTTATGATGGTACACATACTAATATATTATTTTTATTCCACAGGTTGGTTCCAGTTGAAATCATTATACACAGGTAAGATATAATCATTGTTCTTAAATGTTATAATAAACAAGACCGTGACGGGCTATAAAAGCGTTCGTTTTCTAGGTGAGTAAAAAGGATAGAGCTTATACACCCTATATAGCTCCATCCCTCTTTCTCTCATCCGGTAAATGAATGCTTACCATTTTGTAAATCTTAATTTAAAACATTTATAAAAAGGTATGCAAAAGACATTGTAATTTTCAGAAATCAAAACCAATTTTGATTTTCTATAGGTTGATTTACACCAAACGAGCGAATGCTCATTCTATCCGTTCTACGTCAAATTCTATTAGTTTAAACAGTGACCGAACATAAGTTTGTTGTTCTTTCTTATGTAAACGCTGAAATAATGTCCAACCCCACCAAACGGACGGTATCGGCCCGGATTTTACAATCTTTAAACAAAATTAAATCTTATTATCACAGTGTTTGAAGTTTATATTACCAAGTCACGCACAACAGCTTGACAGCGACGTGCGGCATGACGCACGTCAAGCTGTCATGCGTGACTTGGTATTATAAACTTTAAATTCTGTGATATAAGATTTATTTTGTTTAAAGATTGTAAAATCCGTTCCGATGCCGTCCGTTTGGTGGGGTTGGACCCATAAGGTTTCATTTACACTAAAATATTAAGAAAGAATGCTCTTGTTCTAGCTCTCTATTTTCGTTTGGTCTAAAAAAACCTTCAGATGACTACGTCTATGTTTAAAATAGTAAAATGGAAACTGTATGAATGCTACTTTTTATGATGACAACACCACAGACCTGTTCTGAGGACCTGCAATGAGGAAAACATTATATCACACCCTGATTACGTAAACATACATTCCCATTCCACAATTATATAAAGCATATCTTTATAACTATGCTATCTTTTGTTACAGATGAAAATAGTTACTATGAAAACATCTATTAGAAAAGGTAAATATAAACATGCAAATATTTTCGATATTTTTGTTTCGCATACCCCAGTGGGCAATTCACAGGGTTCCTTTATTGTAAGTAAACTGTCCAATTTCACCATACAGGAGTCCATAGTTATACGCGAAGCTATTGAAATCAGTAAATCATTCAAATTTCTATAGGGGATATGATATAAACAAGTTACTTTACTTTTCTACGCTGTCGGTTAGTTTTTTTCGATTGTAGATGGAACTGCTCGGTATACTATATACAGCGGCCTATATCTTGTATCTAAGTCGCGATACAAACGAGTCCCTGGCGCGCTCGGATTGTTTTTTAATAATCTATGCTTGGTGAATTTGAGCTCGTCCACCGCAGTAACACCCCGTGCTATCCTCAAAAGACATAAGAAACGTGTACTGCGCATATATAGTACATTTTGAGCATATAAAGGGTCCAAAATTTATAATATATGTTCCGAGGTATAGCTGTACTTTGAATGATGTTAAAACTACCCCTGATGCCACCATGACGGTTTTTACAAGCTCAACAGGACTGAACTAGTTAAAAATAACTTTTTAAAGAGTGTATTTTAATTCTAAGGCTAACATTTCATTGTTATTGTTCCAGAAATATGGAAGACAATGAAATACTTCAAGAGTTGATTGATGGCCCTGTCTTCTTAAGGTAACTATAATACTTTTTCGTTATTTTTTATGTGGTGAAACACCATGAATGAGTTAGGTGAACCTTGGTTTTAAAATGAGCGCTAGAAGTTACAATTTATGGGTTGTTGACACAAAATATTGGATATTATGGTGGAATAGTATAAATACATAGGTACATTTATCATACCAGGCTTTTGCTTGTGCTATCCTATGCAATAGTCTGGTACGATAAATTTAACATTTTGATTCTCAACGAAATGAATAAACGCATTAACTTCTCGGGGCAATCCATTCATTCAATTTGTAAAGCTGAATTTTTGTCATCGAAAAATTATGTGCTATGACTGCCCACTTATAATTTAAAAAAATAGTACATACATATACTCACACCTATAAGTCCTCGAAGGGTTAAGCAGAGGTGTATTAACATCCACATTTCGCGAACTATGCAACTAACAACAAAAATAGTAGTAGATATAACAATGATGATAAATCCGTATCCTGATGCCATTATGAAGGTTATACAAGCTCAACAGGCCTGAAATTACACCCATCTACTTTATATTTAGCTATATGTAGTATTTTTCTAACAAAATGAATATTTTCAGATGGCAAGTATGAAGCGAGCTGCCTTCGCGTGAAAGGATGCTGGTATGCGTGTTGAAAACCGAAAAACGTATTCTTTAGGTAAGATAACAATTTGACATTGTGCTTTTTCGTGTATTTGTATTATGACAATATTATTAAAGACTAGCTGATGCCCGCGGCCCCGCCTGCGTGGAAATCTGCTCCCGTTCATCGGTTAATAGGGTTCGGAGGGTGAATAGAAATAAAATGTTCAGTTAATATTCTGTAGTTATTTTCTTTCAAGTTAAACTATGGTTTAGTTCAATATAATAACAGAATCGTCAAATATCTGATAATGTATGAACATAAAAAATATAAATTTTCAAATAACCATTTTATCTCTATTCACCCCGTTTTACTCAATACACATTTTTGTTCTATGCAGCTTTTAATATTGAATTTAATTAACTACAATTAACTAAAATGATGAAATAATCACAGACCTGTTCTGAATTCTTTTGAGGTCAAACTTTTTCAACTGATTTATTTAAAAGCATATTCTAATTTTAATGATGTTAAGTGCCTATGATTAATATTTTGTCCTATTGGTTTCAGATAATGAAGAAAGTGTCAGCGCGGCTTGTGTTGTGGGCGCTCTGGACCATAGAAAAACTATTTTATAAAGATTTTATTTACTGGCCTAATAAAAATGTTATTTAGTAAAACTTGCAGTTTTATTGATATTCGCCGAATTTTCCCTGAACTTTATAAGGTTTAGGCCCTGCGCAGACGACAGACTATCCGTGACACACTTTTTAGTCTGTGAAAATAGAACCTATGCAATTATAAGCAGTAACGCACACGACGCGCAAAAAGTCCGGCGCACAAAAAATCCGTGTAATTCGGGCAGACCGCACCGCGCCGCGGCGCGCCGCTCCGCACAAAAAGTGTGTGAAAAAAATTGAACGTTTGCTTCAACGCGCGCTAACGCAGACGGCGCACACTTTAGTCGGCAATCTGCATTTGCTATGGGTGGAACTGTCCCTTCAGTAATCTTTCCGAAAGTATAGGATGTACCCAAAATTCTCTATTTCTTCTTCTATTTCTGTACTTCATGTACAAAATAATACTTCGCGATCTCTGCACGATTTCCATAGCGTCTGCGTCCCTACAGCTCTGCCGACAAAATGATCGAAGATGTGCGTCGTGTGCGTTGAGTCTGTGAAAAATCCGCGACCGACTTTTTGCGCGCCATGCAGACTTTTTGTGCGCCGCATACTCGATCGCACAAAAAGTGTGCCGTCTGCGCAGGGCCTTATATACTCCATTCGGTTAGGTACTTATAATCTTGATGTCTTTTTAAAATGTTGTATTTAAAAACTCGTTTTATCAATGTTTCTCTATTTAGAAACTCATTTTAAAGACTAAAATAAATCGAAATCCAACCACCAGTTAGTCATATAGTTAAAGTTTGTGTTTGTTGCTTTTATAAAGTGGCCACAAAATTGTTTACCTTTATGCACCTAACCGAATGGAATATAAATGTGAAAGTAGTTCACTTGACGAGCCTATATCTAATTATGTATGAAATGACATATTGACACAGAAATTAACCTTTCTTGCCCGTGATACTACCATTAACAGGAGAATGCAAAGAGATCTAATGCAGTGGGACTACAGGAAATTTTTTTCCCCATAGTACCACCACAAGGCAGTGGGACTACGGGAAAAAGAATATCCCCATGGTCTCACTAGAGGATCGTACTGGTGGGTGGGACCACGGGTAACAGGTGAACCAATTTTGTTGAAATTTAGTACAAAAAAGACTAGAGCTTAGGGACATAGGCTGTTCAAAGGCGGAGCCGCGGGGAACGATTAATCGATTATATTTATTTTGTAATCGGATAGTAATCTTGATTACATTGATTTGGAACACGGTCAGTCGAGATTATATTTAATTATGATTGATGTGTAATCATTAATCGATATTATGTACTTTGGGGATATTGCTGGTGAAATAATATCCTTTCATAGACTGTTATCGTATCCAAGAAAGCGAGCCCATGAACCGTATAGGCCGTATATCGTATTATAACCGTAAAGTCGAATTAAATGTTCCGAGGTGAAACCAGACCAGAATCTGCCAAAATGATGACGATTGTCTATGAGCCCGGGACCGGGAAATGATAACCGACAGGGGTCCATTACACGCTAGGTTTTGCCATGGTTTAACCATCAATCACGCCGTGATTGACCAATAACATAACGTCTATTCATGATTGACGGCATGATAGACGCTTGCATAAGCGTGTAATGTACCCCTAAAGACGAATTAAATGTTCCGAGAGGTGAAACCGGAAACTGCCAAAATGATGGATGACGACATTGTTTATGAGCCCGGGACTGGAAAATGAATTAAATAGATAATTAACCGCGCAAGGAAACAAATATCAAAACTCGTAACCAACTAAAAGGTGCAACGCAAAGGACACTATTATTTCGAATCGAGTTCGCGGCGCCAACGTAATGTAATGATCTAGGATCAAGGATACTCTGGATTTGCTACGCAAATAATAATACCGCGTATGAACGAGACACAACATACAAAAACTGTAAGGAATGAATAGGACAAAAACTATATGCTCTGTCTTTGTCAGAGTTTCTGTTTTTTTTGTTGGTCACAAGTGGAAAGTTGTGACCAACAAATCTTTTGTGATCGTGAATTGTTCTGAGAATTCTTCATAATTGACAGTAATTTAAGTGGTGAAACTAAGTGGCATAAGTTTGTTGCTTAAAACTCATTGTATTCAACATGGTGATATGTTATATATTAGGCTGCAAAAGCCGTAGTGAGCGGAAATCACAAGACATAACCTATCATACGTAAGTACGATTTTTAGACAAAATATCCCTTTTTTTGTAAACATATTAATAGATTAAGAGCCGTAGCATATTAACAAGTTCTTTAAAGTAGAAATAATGGCTCAAAATATTGATTTATTATCATCATAATACGTGTATTAACCAACCAAATAAAGTGGTGAGTTAAAATTATCGAACTCGAAACAAAAGCCAGACTTGTCCGCCATTTTTATCTACTTTATAATTTGTCCGGGTTATAGAATTATTAGGGATACCAGTTGAGGTACTGGTAAATTACCCATAATGTGGGGTATTTCTTATTTATTCTTAAAACTTCACATTAATGAAAATGTTGTTTCAGATTTCCAAATCCAGATCCAGATGCCTAAATTGTTTTGTATTTTAGTTTTTTAAAGGATGTAATGCCAGAAAACATTAAATTCATGTACCACCAAACGGATTTAAAAAAGTCGCGGGGTAAAATTTGGTAGGGACTAACAACACTGGTATCATAAGTACTATGTTGTCGTCCCTTTCGGGTGTACGCGCTTGACTAATCCAGAGTATTCTTCATCCTAGGTAATGATACACTGCACAACACAACACAGCCCACAGAGTACTATACTATATACTAGCCCTTCTACTAATATACTAGCCCACGACGATGACGTGAACATGACGAGACACTATTTGTTTTGTTTTACGTCGTTTATTGTATTGCAAGGACTGTTATTTATCTAAACTTTTTGCACAAATACAAAATGATTGTAAGTAAGTATTAAACATACAAAAAGGTGGAAATGCCATGGGCATTTTCTGCTGGTCATTTCTGCCATATTCTTAATAAAATATTATCTTTATTAACTATCGAACATCTCTAGCATAGACGGATCAGAAGCGCTTAGTTCTTTTCTGTTCTGTGTTTGTATAGGTTTTTATTATTTAATGTAGATAATAAAATTTAGGTTAATTTTTTTTAGGTATTATTATAAATTATCATATTTTGCTAATTTACTACTATTTTTAAAATTCGATTGATAAGGAACTGATGGAAGTGCACCACTATAACAGTTTGACGTTTCGTTCTTTTTTTATCACTGAACATGGAACTTGGAAGGGATGGTTCAATGATTACGTCAAAACTTCAAGGTCGTAGCTGTGCGCATGTTTTATAAATTGTAATCCATTTATACTTAGTACCTACCGATTTAGTGTTTAATGTTAGGTCGCACGGTGCGGCATTGTTTATCGTATTTCAACAAAATGGTGCCTGAAGTTGTATTTGTGTTAGGAGCGCCCGGCGCCGGCAAAGGTACCCAGTGCTCTTTTATATCAGGAGAATTTGGCTTTGTACATCTTTCCGCTGGTGATTTACTGCGTGAGGAGCGGCAGAGGCCGGGCTCCGAATATGGAGAGATGATTGAAGAGAAAATTCGCAACGGTGAAATCGTACCTGTTGAGGTTACGTGTTCACTCCTTCACAAAGCCATGCAAAATTCCGGCAAGACGCGTTTCCTTATCGACGGATTTCCTCGCAACAAGGACAATTTAGATGGCTGGGAGCGGGTCATGTCTGACAAGACGAAGTTGCTATTCGTGTTATTCTTCGAGTGTTCGCGAGATATATGCACTGAGAGGTGCTTGGGACGTGGCGCTGCGGGCAGTGGTCGTTCCGATGATAATCTGGAGAGTTTGAAGAAGAGATTTAATACATACTTGCATGATACCCTGCCTATTATCAACCACTACGACGAAAAAGGTCTTGTGAGGAGGATTAACGCAGAAATTAACCCAAATGAAGTATTTGAGGAGGTCAAAGTTGCATTTAATAACTCAGGATTGAAGAGGATAGTGAACTAATTAATTTAAAATAAGTAGGTCAATATTGAGTCGATGTATATTGTGAAGTATTGTGTTGCATCTAGATTACCTATAGTTCTTTAATGGTGGACATTTAATGGTTAACGGCAAATACTGTAATAGAAATAATTGGTGTAAGTAAACTCTTTATTTGTAGATATTATCTAATTATTTTAATAAATTGAAGCTAAAAGTACTTCTTCAACTGTACAAGAGGGCTGAAATATGACTTGCTACCAAAAATGTTGTGCTTATAAAGTATTGTGTGGTTTAGAAACTTCATATTAATAAAAATCTGTAGAAAAACAGTAACCGCTACCGTTGTGCTGTAAGTAAGGTTACCACAGATTCTAAAGGGGGTTAGGTTAGGGTGACTATGAATTTATGACATCCATAGTGTGCATAACTCTGACCAAACATTTTTTCATGGTCAGACATTCATAGGCACTTAAAACTGCTTAGGTACTATTAAGTGAATCAGACTATTGCTTGTTTCTTAAATTAATAATACAAATAGCACCAAAAAAAAATCATATTAATATTATTATATTTATCAATCGTCACAAACAATTGAATATCAAGTATTTCACTGTCAAGTATCATTACTTTGAACAACTCCTGCGATGCTTGTATCATACATGAAAGACTTCAATATGACTTGCAAATTATCAATATCAACAACTTCACCTATTTAATAATACCAGTAATAATTATTATCATTATCTATTATTATCTATATTGCTATCATGGTGACTAAAGAATAATCTGTTTCTTTCAATTTAAGACTTTGTTTTTACACATGTTTTAAAGTGCATTGCACACAGCAGCTATAATGTAAATATGTACCTATGTATATTATATTTCAAGACACCTTTCCTTAGGAATTGTCCGGAGACCATATATCAATATCTTCATGTTGCAAGATAGAAAGGTCATATTGTATCATAAAAGAAAGACAGATATATTACCTACTACTACCACTGCCAGTAGGGAATGGGCCATTTAATCCATTTCCCCTTTATAACAAACGCCAAAGATGTTCATATGACAATTGGAAATGACAGATTAATGAGCTCTCCGAGCCATGGTAACATCCAGACGAATGCATATAGATATGGGAAGCAATCAAATGCGCTACCGGCATGCTACAGAGGCTGTCAGACATTACCTGCTATACATGCTTGAGGCTACATCCCCTGATATCAAGCACATTAATATATTCTACATTATAGGTGTTGTGTGTGTGTGATGCACTTAAGGGGTTAGGAAAAATCTAGTGTAAGATAATTAATTGTAATTCACGTATCCAAAGGTAATTCATCCTATAGTTAGTTTATGAATAAATTTTAATGATAAATATATACTTTAGGGCCCCTTGGACCCAAGTTGCGAGTGAACCCTGTGCTATCCACAAAAAACAATTAAAACGCTTACTGTGCGTAAAAAGAGAGTTTTGAGCACATTTTGGGTCCAAGATTTATGCCCTGAGGTATGCCTGTTGCTTAATGTGTGCTCCAATAATAATCGAAAAATTCTTTATATTTAAAAGAAACTTCTATAGTGTATAGTGACTAGCCATTTACTACTGAATTTATGTTCATTTTCACATTCCTCTTAAAATAGTTTGTAGTGATGTAACAATGGCCATCAATGAAATTATGTACTGTTATTGAGCAGATAAAGGTGAAAATTAAACAAATTCAATGTTGTAATGATTCTTTTATTATTCATGCACGCGTGGATGTCGGTTATCGGAACTTGGCAACTCAAAACCAATTCTGCCACTTTGAGAGTCCACACCGAAAGTCAGCTCTGCGCACCATGTCCATAAATATTGAAGGCTTCTCTCGGGACCAGGCAAAGATACTTTCTATTCTCTGCCAGAGCACCCGCTGCGATATCCTGTGCGTACAGGAAACTGATGACACAGATGCTTACCAGAGCAGAGACCATACATCGTTTATCTCCGAGATCTATCACCCGAAGCACCATACGATAACGCAGTGTTTCAAATCGATTCAGATATAGCAAAAAGAAGAATCGACCTCGGGCGGGCGACACAGACACTGAGACTCGCCCGAAGCTGTAGGCACATGCTGTAAGAACATTTCGAACGATCGAACGAACTCGACAGCTCAATCCGCAGCGATATTTCCATTCTGCTTGCTGTAAATTTTGTGTCGTCACGTTCTTGAGCATGATGGTGATGTATGTTTACGTGTTCGACAACGTGACATCACCAAAACAGCATGCGATATTGAAATATCACTGCAGATTTAGCTTTCGAGTTCGTTCGATCGTTCGAAATGTTCTTACAGCATGTGCCTACTGATCCAAATTCTTCTATACACCCGTCTTAAGGCGACGAATTTGAATAGGATACTAACTGCTTTAAAAAAAATCAGTCAAACGCAACGTTTGTTGCTCCCGGCGTAAGCATAACATCGGCCCAGTGCACATCGCAAATTTTGGTCATATCTCCAGTTCTACTCAACCGATTGCGACCAAACTTATGTAAGTTATGACCAAGATTTAAAACCTTACATAAGTTTTTACAATAGGAAATAAAAACGGCATCAAAATCCGTTCAATAGTTTTTGCGTCCATCGCGAACTCACATGCCTACGAACGAGAAGAATTTATAAAACTTGTTTTTGTGTTCAAAATCGTTCATGAACCAAGATTTTTTTTTTTCTATATTTTAGAACATACTACCGATGTTCAACTATAAGCCATTAAGGCGTCCATTACACGCTCATGCAAGCGTCAATCATGCCACCAATCATCAATTTTGGCCTATAATCTTCATCAATAAACGGGCCATTCAACACAAAAATATTTTTCAATTTGAACCAGTAGTTACCGAGATTGGAGAGTTTAACCAAACAGACAAACAAACTCGTTAGCTTTATAATATTAGTATACAGTCGGCTCCACTGTAGGTTTATTTTGTCGCCTCGTTTCATACCGTAGATATTGTGGGAGGTAGGACACGATGGTATATCCGTCCTAATCGAGCAGTACGACTAGGGAAGTACCTACGCCCTACAGAAGACCTCGGCTTAATAACCTCGTGTTGTGTTTCCTCCGGTGAGTAGGGTAGCCAGAGCTCGCTGGAGAGGTTTTGTGCTGTCAGTGGGAAAACCGAAGGCTTTGTCCTACTTATCTTTTGCGTTGATGGCACAGAATCTTTCTGTTCTTACAGGGTCGGGTCGGCAGCACGAGTGTGACTCCCCCATAAGTCACGGTAACCACTTACCATCAGGAGGGCCATGTGCTTGTCTGCGACCTAAGTAGTATAAAAAAAAGTTATACACACCTTAGTCTGGATTACATAAGTCACCGTCGCGTCGTCGTCGGACTTGTGTTCACTCTCGCTACCCCGCGATGGAACGCGTGGAAGGCTAAAACATACCTATAAGGTACCTACTTCTTTGTAAAAACATATTTTCTTTTATGCCGGGTTATCTCAGTAGTGTATCTCATCTTAAACCTTACCCGCTAGCTGGTACACCTACCAACAAATGGACGAAGCTCTGGCGCAGATTTTAGACAGTCGCTCTCGTAACAGCCAAAATTATAGTAACATAGGATCTCGGCTGCATCCGGAGTTCTGTGACCATAGACTAGACCCAATAAATCACGGCTTGACGTTACAAAAGACTGCGTGCCAATGGCAATGGTTTCACACTCACTGCCAGAGACTCGAGATCGGTGCCCCGAGAACGAAAAATATATTCGAATTCGTAACGTAAACGTATCGAGAGTGGTCGATCGCATCAGTTGCAGTGTGCCAGGCACTAGGCAGCGGTCCACATCTACAGCAATATATACTGTGGCAGCTGGCAGCATATTCATTTCCGTGACATATCATATCACTCGTATTCCCCTCATCATCATCTGCATATAGACGTATTCTCCTGATTGCATCCGTGGCCAAGATGACCTCGGAGCTCAGGGTCCGCCTTCCGGCTCTTCCTCCTCCACTTCGCACGATCTTGGGCGTCCATGGTAGTGAGACCATTAGCACGCATATCACCCTCCACGACGTCAAGCCAGGACTTCTTTGGCCTACCCCTTTTACCTGGACCCGGCGGGGGCACCATTGCCAGGCATTTGTTCCCCACGTAGCCTGGCGGTTGCCGCAAGACGTGGCCGCACCAGCGAAGGCGGCTTTCTTGCATTTTATCCGCGATGTCACGGACATGGAGGCTGCCGCGGATGCGAGAGTTCCGTACGCGATCTTTACGCGTAACGCCGCACATCCACCGCAACATTTTCATCTCCGTGACACGCAGCTCTTGCTTGTGTCGCTCGAGCAGCGGCCACGCCTCACAACCATACAAGAGAACAGGCCTAATGATCGTCTTATAGACCTGCCCCTTCAACCTGACTGGCATTTTAGGATCACAGGTGACGCCAGTCATTTCTCGCCACTTGGCCCACGCGGCAGCAAGCCTTGACGTCGTGGTCGGTCGATCTCACCGGTCACATGAAGTACAGATCCCAGGTACTTAACCTGGTGCGTGCGCTCGACCAAATCATCGCCTATGCGGACGGGTGTGGGATCTGTGGAGTTTAACGCTAAGGCTGGGTAAATAAAGAACCGGTCAAGTATAAAATAGGTTGCACCATTTGACAATGTCAAAATTACGTCCAAACTTGTTAGCAGAAACCGATAAAGTCAGTGTTACTGTTAATGTTAAATTTGACGTTAACCTCTGACTTTAACAGGTAGTATGGTGCAACTAAGGCTTAGTATTCTGTCTTCGCTACATTTAGCTTCAGACCGCCGTTCTCAAGCGCTTCTTTCCATCCTTTCACGCGTCGCACCAATCTGCTCCTGTCCCCTTTCCCCTCACTTCCTTGCTAAGTTAAATTGCTTGTACAAAGAGTGGGTGGAGTGGCTAGTATTATCTACCACTGTCATACCACTGACACTGCAAAAAATGCCATCAAATTTTAATTAACATAATCAGCATGCTTATTCTAGTCTTCTGGGAACGTTACCACAAGAGGCATGCATGCGATGCGGAGGAATTCCACGACGCATTTTATTTTTATTTTTTTATTTAATTTTAATTATAATTAGTATATTATTAGTTTAAGTTTTAGTTTTCAAATAAACTAAGTAGATTCCAAAAAAAAAAAAGCTTAGTAATCAGTATAAAATTTAAAGTTCAAAATTAAATGAAAAATCATCTTGTAAAGATACTCTACTCAATTTCATTAAAAAATATAATGAACACTTATTTATTTAATTTTGAACTTTAGCAGTATCACTGGTATGACAGAGGTTGACTCGAACACGTGACCTCCCAATCGGAAGACCGATTTCTTAACCACTAAGCTACGTCTATGTATAACGTTTCTAATTCTTATTAAAGTAAAGACCTACTAGGTCGTACTCAGTAAGTAGGCAAGTAGGTTAATTGAAAGGTTTACTGAACGGTCCTAATTGGTATTTGAATTATGTGATAAAATCAAATAAATTCTTATGATAAAATTTCCTCAATTAGTTACAGTGCTGCATTTCTTAATTCCTTATGCACACCTTTGGATATAAATGCAGCAGAATAAGATTTAACAGTTGTGAACAGTAAATATTATAAATAGGTGCCTAAGGAGGAGGTAGGGCTCGACAGTATTTCCGTCCCAATCGAGCAGTCCGACTGAGAAGGTACCTCCGCCCTACAGAATACCGCTGGTATAATAACCTCGTGTTATATTCCCGGCGGTGAGTAGAGCCAGAGCTCACTGAAAAGATTTTGTGCTGTGAGTGGGAAGACAGCCTCCGTGGCGTTGCGGTAGTGAACGCGGCCGCTACGCAGGAGGCGTGGGTTCGATCCCCGCTCAGTGCAAATATTTGTGTTCATGAAATATGGGTATTTGCATTGGTCTGGTCGTGCCTCGGAGAGCACGTTAAGCCGTCAGTCCCGGTTGCCATAAGAACATCTATGGCAGTCGTTACGGGTAGTTGGAGCCCTCAAAAATCCAAAAACAACAGTCTAGCTGCAAAGCTTCGATATCGCCTAATGTTACCATTGGGATGTGGAGGTCAGATGGCAATCGCTTCACAGAAAATATCGAGGTCTAGCCAAATCCGTAGTTAAGACTGGCAAAAGCGGACCCCAGACTCCGAGCTGAAAGCTTCGGATGCGACTGGGAATTAACGCTAAGAGGAAGAAGAAGAAGTGGGAAGACCAAAGGCCTGTCCTGCTTGTCTTATCCGCTGACGGCACAGAATCTCTATGTTATTATAAGGTCGGCAGCACAAGTGTGACTCCTCTGCCTGGTGTTGCATTCGTCCATAGGACACGGTATCGGTAACCACTTTCCTTCAAGTGGGTGTGTGCTTGTCTGCGACCTAAATGGTATAAAAAAGTATCTTTAAGTTGCATGTCACCTTCAAGTCCTTATTTGCCAAAACAAAAAAATACATCAATTTATTTACAATTACGTCAGACTGTAAGAACTTTAATATGTACAATTGTAATTAGTATGTTTATAATGTTATAAATGTAAGTACTTGCAGTTAACGTTAATTGAGGAACATAATAGTGTACAGGATATAGTCTACGTAATAATTATTTTAATGACTAGTAGCTGGTAACAAATACGTTAACGTGTAGGTATGCCTAGGGCCTAAGTCAATCTTCACTGTTTTAGTCCATCCTCTTTAGTATTCAGTCTCTTCTCTACTCAATGTCCGAACTATTTAAGTCTGTTCAGTTCATACCTACATTATTGTGACCTTTTTATTCTACAATTTCCTTCATCATAATTATTTTCTTTGCATGAGCAGTGAGTAATTATCTGTTTATCCTACTCGAGGTTAATAATAAACTTGATGTGTACTTGACAACGTTTAATTGCAACAACAAACTTACGAGTTGACAATAATGTGGCGAAAATGTGAACTAATTTAAATAATACATTTTAATATTTTGTAGTTTATAGCTACAATATAAAATAATATTATTAATATAATATGCTTTCTCATAGGTATTATTATGTAATAATATGTTATTATTAATATAAATTAGTAAGTATTAAATTAGAAAATGTGAAAGTTTGTGAGAATGGATGAAAGTTTTTCATTCTCCCAGAAAAACGCCTGAATAGATTTGAATAAAATTTCGTATAAGTAGCTATCTATCTATAGAAAGATTTCTTACAATTTGGAACAGCTACTTTTGGATATTAAAGACTACTTTCTATCCCGGAAATTTAATATACCTACCTTTTTAATATTCGCCGCAGTAACGTGATCAGCGGATCTAAAAAGGCCACATTGAGCGATTCCGCTAAAAACGAGAACTTTATGAATTCCCAGTAGATCTCAACTTTTACTAGGCAGATTCCGGATCGCTAAAGTGACCTTTTTAGACCTGCAGTACTTCGCCCACCAACAGTTGGTATTATCTGAACTGAGTGCGAGGCATTGTATTTATTTTCATAATCGTACACATTTCGCGAGATAAATATGCACGTGTAACATAATTTACATACAAATGGTAAATAAAAAGCAAATTAAAATGCTAAAATCTTAAATATTAGAGGCAGTGCGTCGTCCATACAGAGGTTTCGCATTCCAGTTGTCCCCCTGCTTCGTTCCTTCGTAGTGCCATACCCATAGGCGTGGTCGTTGTCGTAACTCTTGAGCGAAGGATGGCGTCGGTGGCTGGAATTACCCATTAAATCTAGGCAGTGGTGGTTTTACTTTAGGAGTCAGTTGGCTATTCATATTATTTTGCCACCAGTTAGCTATTCAAATTTTGCCACAGGGAGGATATTGAAATTTTGCGGCCACTACTTAGGCTATTCAATTTTCGTCACCAGTACCTAAGCTATTAATATTTTGCCACCAGTACCTAAGCTATTAATATTTGGCCACCAGTAAGCTATTAAAATTTTGTCACCAGGAGGCTATTTAAATTTTGTCTCTAGTAAGTAATTTAAATTTTGTGGCCAGTGGACTATTCAAATTTAAGTGCCAGTAGGCTATTCAAATTTTATTGCCAAGTAAGCTATTCAAATGTTGTCACCAGTAGAATATTCAAATTTTGTCGCTAATAGTCATATTTTGCCACCAGTGGGCTATTGAAATTTGGCACCGCTAGACTATTAAAATTTTGCGCCTCTAAAGTTTATCACCCTAGCTCCGGCATCCTACTGATAAATCCACCACTGCATCTAATCCGGCGAGCTGCGCAAATGAGTTCAATAGGTTATCATCCCTAGTAACGCGTAGATCATAGATTGGTGATGAATACCGTGATGAGATAGCTCATCAGGTAACATCACTCCCGCCATTTCCACAAGTATCTTGATCTTATCTGCGTGATTCCCTTTTCTATATGTTCAGTTTTGTTTTCTAAAACTGGATATCGTATACTGCGATTGCTCTCGAGGTTAAGAAGAGCAATTTCTGGTGGTTTAATGTCTATTTTTCATCCTTGTTTCGCTCGAGCAAAGTATTTTGTAACTATGAGTGCATGGGAAATTCCTTAACTATTTCTTGCAAATCTTTATATTCGTTTTCTTGTTCCCTTACGTTGCTCGCTTCTATTTAAGGTCGCAAGAAAGATGCGGTCATTATAAAGTGATAAATACGGACACATTTATCTTTCGCATGTCACCAATTTGATCCTTATTGGTTTTAATCAAGGTACTTCTGTGTGCATGAACGAAGAAGTCACCTACCTCGCTACATCCTTGCTGCAAGAAAGCCACAGCTCATAGTAGGTATTTTGCTAGGTTCTTGTTTTAGAAATTATCGATTAATGGAAAAGTGAATCGCCCAGGAAGGACTCGAACCTGCGATCAGTCTTTTATACAGGAATACTCTAACCAATGAGATATTTTTAATCGTTTTGGATAGCTGTTAGCATACTAATTGCTTTTTATTTTGCTAAAATTTCATTCAATTTAGAAATGATATTATTGTTTTATAGTTGCATTGAACTCGACGTGACGTAGTTGTTTAGTCATCTTTCATCATAATTTTGATGGCTACGGTATTCTGTTCTCCGGTACATAATGGTGCGATAAATATCTTTGTGTATACTCTTGTTAGTTTGTTACCGTCTGCCGGTTTCATGTGTTCGAGTCTTATATAAGTATTCATTCATAAATATTTTTGCAGCGTTACTTATGCAATATTTTTTATTTTTAGCGAGTTTTCTTTCTATTTAATAGAATGGCTTACTTAAGTTACCAGTTGATTCTCGAATTGTGCTGCTAAAGTTCGACTTGAGTGGCAATCGAATACTGCAGTTTTCCAACTCGCTCATGGTAGACTAATTTAGTCGATATATTCATTGTTTTAATATGAATTTTTGGATTGTTTCGGTGGTTTTTGGCGAAATCCAATAAGAGAATGCACTGTATAAAATAGTAATCTTATAAATGAATTGCTTGTCTTGTAGCAGATATTAGGTGTATGTACCTTGATCTGTCATTTTAAAGTAACATTAATAGGGGGACTCACAGTAATAATGACACGGCAGCGGCAGTGTGACGACGGGGACAGGCACAGGTCTTACAAAGTAGCATTTTGGTGGACGCACTTTATGAACGCTCGCTAAGCAATTTGGACAATAATTAGGTTGAGCAATTGCTTTCTTTTTTAATTCCGGATCTAATTCCTTGGATTGTTCGCAGTAATATATGCCATGAGAGTCGTTGCACACTGGGCAGGGAGCAGAAGACTTTTTGGACTTTGACTTTCTACTAGCGAATAATTGCTTTGTTTGAGTAAATCTGCGATCTCTAAAACTCGCCCTTGAGTTCCCAGCTTTTGGTATCACTTCCTTTCTGCGGAGAGTTGACTCCATCGAAGTGAATTTATTGTAAAGAAAATTTAAAAATTCCTTTAACGAGGGCAAGTCTCTTGGTTCTTTGAGTGAAGCGCAGTATTCATTGAGAATGCCCGATTCCAGCTTCTGACTGAGGAGGTAGACGAGTATTGGGTCCCAGGTGTTAATATCGACGCCTAAATTCTTGATTCCATTTAGACACTCCATTGTTACATCGTGAACACGTTTGATGTTACCTGATGTCGCTTCTTGCATAACTGGAATGCTCATCAAAGCGTTCATATAATTTGAGAAGATAAACTTCTTGTTATTGTAACGTTGGTTCAGTATTTCCCAACAGGTTTGGTAATTATCTGTGCTTATTGGTAAGTGTTGAACCAGACGCTCCGGCTCTCCTTTGATTTTACTTTTTAAAAATTGCATTTTCTGCGCACCGGATAAGCATGGATTACCATGAATAGCTTCAGAGAAAAGATCCTTAAAAGGGATCCAATTTTGATAATTGCCATTGAATGTAGGAATGTCAAGTTGCGGTGTGGCTTTATCTCTGTGATATACGGCCCATAACTTGCGATTTATCTCCTTCTTAATATCAAGATACTGTTGTTCATGCTCGCTGTACGCTTGTTCGTAACTTTCATCCAAAAGTTCGTATTCGCTGTCTATCTTCCAGTGCAGACTATCTACAGCTTGCCAACGGGTGTCGATGGTTTTTAATAGGTCATCGAATTCCCATTTTTCTTTAAGATTAGACATATCTATATTTACGAGCGTCCGAGTAAACGCCTTGAAGTTGCTCGCTTGTTTTCTCAACTTCTCGTTCAATTTGCTGTTCGTTCCTTTGGAAGATGTCTCTGGAATGGGCGTTAGACTTGAAGACGCAGTTTCACCCTCGCTGTATATATCGCCTGTAAGCAGACGGCCAGACCGGGCCGGTTTTAAAATTCCTCCGCCTCGTTGGATCGAATCTCGAACCACTGTGTAATTTTTCTTGGCTTCTTCGTAATGGTTTCCAGTAAAATAATCGTGTGTACGGTCTTCATATTTGCACAACTTGTCATGATTAGCCTGAAACTCGACCCAATAGCTGTCCAGAGCTTCCAATTTTTTCTTGATGTGGTCTCCCTTGCGATCTTTGCTATCTTTCTTGAAGCTAGTCCAAATGTTTTGGATGCCACTGATAGCAAGCCGCTGCTTTTGTAGTAATTCTTCCATCGTTATATCGAAGAAATATACAAAGAAGCACTTACTGATTAGGTGATTTTCTTTCCTCCGAGTCCAAATTGCCGTGGCGTGTTTCGTTGAAATTCATCGATCGGTCTTGTTCTTGGTAGCTAGCTATTACTTGATATATCTACTCTTATTAGGTTATCGTCGTGGCATCGTACTGTTAGGTGTCTTGTTTGCTGCATAAGTCTTGATGCTAGGTACTTGTAATAACTTTACTTACGCCTCGATGTTGTAGAGGACGGTTTGTTCACGCTGTTCGCTTCATGTAGGTACACGGTATTCCAATTTCTTTGAGAGGTATATGCGTTATCTCAACTCCGTCGGTGAGACCCAATTGTGGGAAGCCAACGAAGCTGATTCGCTACCACACTATACAGAAACACAGACACTAATCACTTGAAAGCTGAACCACTAATGTCTGAACACTTGTCTGCTTACTTCCTTCAGTTCCACGAGGTTAAACGATATGCCAGACTTCTGATAACGTTTAATAGATATATAAACCAACGTGTTAACACTAATGCGGCAGTTTGAGAACTAATTAAAGTTTACAGCTACAATAAAATATGCTTACGCGCATATTATGTAACATACTGTGCGATGTAACCGTATATATTATAATATATTACTTACTTAACTTCAAATACTTGCGTTCACCGTAACCTAGTCATAATAAACTTAGCTACGTTAATTTGGATGATACGTATCTAAATTTGTTTCTATAGTGGGGGAAAACTCCCCCCTGCGGTTTGCCCCAGTTGCTCTTGTGGTTAAAAGTACAAGTTGGCAGCGGGTGACATGAGGCAGCAGCAGACGATGTGTCGTCGCTTTCATGGAAATACATTGAAACCAGTAGTGTCGCTGCGACACGTCGTCCGCTGCTGCCTCATGTCGTCCGCTATTTCATGGAAATAAGGTACAAGTTGGTAGCACCAGTAGTATCGCTGCAACACGTCGTCCGCTGCTGCCTCATGTCGCCCGCTGCCAACTCGTACCTTAAGTCTTCGACCAAGTGAAAAGGAGGTGGAACCAAGTATTTCATGGAATTTAAAAAACAAAAAGTATGCTAACCATTGAAGTCGGTTAAGATGAGTCATTCACCATCTCGCGATCGTCAAATTCGCGAGCGCGCGCGAGTTGGCAAGTTTCGATTTTGAATTATTTTTGTGTCATCAACTCGCGCGTTTGTGAAAATATGACGTATTTGTGTACAGTTAGCTACAAAAACGTTGTAATAGATTAAATTAGGTACTGTAACCCGACATCACGTCTACTAGCTACACCACTCCTAAACATGTACTTATGGCAAGCGATGCTTATTCGG
Organism: Eilema depressum; assembly: GCA_914767945.1. Lineage (NCBI taxonomy): Eukaryota > Metazoa > Arthropoda > Insecta > Lepidoptera > Erebidae > Eilema > Eilema depressum. Next base: position 17,395,423 of record OU612030.1, on the reverse strand, counting down.
ACATCACGTCTACCAGCTACACCACTCCTAAAGATGTACTTATGGCGCGTGCGACGCGCCATGTCAATCGAATTACGAGACAGTCGGTGCCGCGCGGTGAGAGCAGACGGTCGACGTTGCGCTACGATAGCAAACAATCATTGTCGCGTATGCCCTGTTCTGTACGGTGTAACCTAACTTCCCTTGTAACCAATATAATAAAGTCCCGTTACAAATTGCGCCCAACTAGTGGCCCGTACTCAAGTTAGATACTAACAGGGCGGCACCGACGCGCCGCATTTACCTACCTGCGTACATCCGTGGACAGTTCCCGCGTTTTGAGTGCGAGTCGGATCGAGAACGAGCGTAGGCATAGACGACAGACATGCCAAGGACACGCCAACAAACCGCCGACGACCACGACAATGCCGGTTGCAGTAGCGAGACTGAAGGTCACGCTCACGCGGCGCTGCGCGCCGCGACGCCGACAGCAAACAGCGGAGCCAACAGCGAGACAAGGTACGTGGTTAGCGCCGACGATCACGTCGCCGCCGGTTGCAGTAGCGAGACTGGTCGTCACGCTCACGCGGCGCAGCACGCCGCGACACCGACGCCGACGACAACCGACGAACCCGAGGCAAACCACGCGACGACGCCGATGGCGGCCGACAGGGGCACGATCACCATGACGGAAGATCAACTTACGAGGCTCCTGACCAACGTGTTGCGAGGTGTCGCGACACCGACGCCGACGCCCACGTTCGCCGAATGTGCCGGACCGACGAGCAACTTCACCAGATGCACGGCCCGATTCGACGGGGCCACCCGGAGCGCCGATGTGCTAGAAACGTTCCTCGAAAGCACACAGGTGTATAAGGAATGTGCGAACGTCAGCGACGAGCACGCACTACGGGGGCTGCCGATGCTGCTGACTGGAGAAGCCGCCGTGTGGTGGCACGGTGTGAAAAATTCCACGAAGACCTGGGACGAAGCATTACGGCGGCTGCGTTTCATGTACGGCGCACCCCGCCCCGCGCACCGGATCTTCCGTGAGATCTTCGCCCGAGAACAGAGTGACGAAAGTGCCGATTCGTACATATCGCGAGTGCGCGCAAACCTCTCGCGATTACCGTATGATCTACCGGAGATAGTGCAGCTAGACATTGTATACGGACTCTTAGATCGTAAGGTTAGGGAAAGAGTGTCAAGAGATAGTGTTGATAGTGTCGACGGTCTGCTTTCACGAGCGAGGTATGTAGAGGAGTCGCTGGGTGAGGTGAGTCGATCAAATACTAATACTGCTCCCCCTAATGCCGCGAATAATACAATGCGTCGCAGTGTCAACCCTGCGATCGCCGATAGCAAAGTTGTAGCTAAACCCGAAAATGTAAACAATAACGATCGCGACTCTGCACAGAAACGTGTAAGGCCGCGCTGCGCTTTTTGTAGACGGTTTGGTCATACGATAGATGAATGTAAGGTTAAGTCAAAAAGTAGTGATAGTACAACGGACAACAAGGTGCCACTGGCTTGCTATGGCTGCGGACGGGAAGGTGTGATACGGTCTAAATGCCCGACATGTAAGGACGCCTCCGCAACTAATAAGGTAAGTTTCCAAAGTGCCGTCACTAACGATTCAGATGTGACGCGACCCACAGTGATGATTCAAGTAGCATCTCGAACTGGTGTCGCCGTGCTTGACACCGGCGCCACCGAGAGCCTTGCGAGTCCCGGACTCTACAAGATTTTAACCGACCATGGGGTAAGTTTTACCGAAGTGCGTCGCTCCATAGGCCTGGCGGACGGGACGCGTCAGTCACGTGAAACCTTAATAGGTGACACCACCGTTACTATACAGGGTCGAGTTATCCCCGTAAGCTTTTTGGTGTTACCGGACGCCGACAACAGAACGCTACTCGGACAGGACTTCATAGCGAAAGCAGGTATACTACTCGACCTCCAACAGGGTTGTTGGTCTTTTAATAATTTACCAAAGGAGAAATTCCCCTTTGTGCAGTCTTACAGTCTTGAAGCCGCCAACGACGCAGAGCTGATGCGGATTAGTACCGTCAGTCTCAAGTTAAGGCAGGACGAGGGCTTCAAGCTGTCACCCGGTCAGAGAACGCAGCTGAACCAGCTTGCAGTGTCTAAGGCCGAGCGCTTCGCCGCAGCGAGACCCCCAACTCCGTGCGCTACCCAACGCATTCGAGTCGATGAGAAGCAGGAGCAGACCGCTTCCCCATCGTACCGGATGTCGCGAGGTAAGATGGAGCTACTAGGCGTTGAGATAGAGAAGCTGCAGCGCACTGACGAAACCAGGCCTTCCTCTCCGAAGATCGACAGTAGTGGTTACTGTCTCGGGACAGTTCCAATGCAGGGGGAGGGCCCCGACAACCCCATCAGGGGGAGAAACCGGTCCAACCGTGGATGGTTGATATCCGACGGAGTACCGTACAGGTGCGCACCCGAGGTAGATGACGTCGATTCCGCCTGCCTCGTGGTCCCTGTACGTGAAAGGGCAAGGATATTTGCTGACTTCCATGACGCTGGGAAGGTCCATGAAAGGGCCCAGCGTGTCAAGAAGAGATACGGGGACGAAGGGAGACGAACCCCTTCTGATTGTAAGGTAAGTGACCTAGCCCTATTGGAGACGCGAGGCGCTAACGATGTGGCTGTGGATGTGGCTCCCGGCCAGCCCGCCAAGTTCGCACCTAGAAGGGATGGCCCTTACCGGGTTAAGGAGGTGGCGAGCCCCACGACATACATAGTGGAAGGCATCACGAGAGGTGAGTACGTAGGGAAGTATCACGTCTCCCATTTGACACCTTACGTAGGCAGCGCCGTAGACCCACCCGTTAGGGAGAAGCGCAGACGCGGTCGGCCACGTAGGCTAATCGAGTGCTAGTCCGAACGCGAGGGCGCCTTGTCCGAACTAGAGGGGGAGTATGTAACCCGACATCACGTCTACTAGCTACACCACTCCTAAACATGTACTTATGGCAAGCGATGCTTATTCGGACATCACGTCTACCAGCTACACCACTCCTAAAGATGTACTTATGGCGCGTGCGACGCGCCATGTCAATCGAATTACGAGACAGTCGGTGCCGCGCGGTGAGAGCAGACGGTCGACGTTGCGCTACGATAGCAAACAATCATTGTCGCGTATGCCCTGTTCTGTACGGTGTAACCTAACTTCCCTTGTAACCAATATAATAAAGTATCGTTACAGTACCTATTTTAAATGTACAGGATATTTTAGGCTAGCTTCACATGTAACGCGCGTTAACGGAGGTCAGTGGTTACTCGGAACATTATATCTTGCACCTAAAATGTGTCTTTTGAGGATAGCATGAGGTGCTACGGCGGGAGCCAGGACCTCGTTAGTCTCATGATTCAGGTCTAAGATACGGGTCCCGATCCCGAGGTATAAGCGCTACCGCGTTTTGCGAGAGTTTGTCAGTTTGTTTCGGCAGAGCTTAGAAAATGGACGTGGAAGAAGCTATTATTTTGTATGTTATAAAGAAATGTATATACCTATATGTTATAAATACTACGAGATAATATATTACGAGACGTCCTTCCAGAATCGGTTCAGCCACTTTGGAGACTATCCGTAGCCAACAATCCGTAGACAGATCACAAAATTTAAAAAAAAAACTATTTTGTTATAGGTAGGTATCTCGTATACATACTAATAATATAAAAGCGAAAGTAACTCTGTCTATCCATCTTTTCGTGTGTTACAATTTCAGTTAAAAAGCTGTTATTTTAAAGTTACAGACATTCAATTTTCTTTATTTGTATAGCTTTTATACCTAAGCTAAATGTAAAACTTACCTCCACAATACATAAAAAACACAAAAGGCTGCCACATTTTTACTAAACGGCAATCTTAACTTAAATGCATAAAATTTATTGCACTGTATTGGTGTATATCCCACACTCCAGGTTAGGTTAGGTATTTTTTTAACGTTAATAAACAAAAACGCTTCATTTAATTTTTTTATCATTTTGCCCAAGGCAAAGGCATAATATTGAGGATTCATACTGACCGGGAAAAGTAATTAGGAATGAAATTTTATCAAATTGCCCATGTGAGAAGGGCATTATGTATACAGGCCGGTCACTATTCATAGGGACCAGATTTCTCAAGTTGCCCGTAACATATATACCTACTTTAAGGGATTCACAGTAAAAAATACTCCTGAAATCGCTTTTGGGGAAGCGTGGGAAATAAATAATCGTTTTTTATAGTAATCGATTAGGTATATTTTATTCTTGAATTATATTTTACAACACGATGCTTAAATAGTAATAAAAACTGTCTAATAAAAGAAAGGTTGTGGAAAATATACGATCCTTGAAAAAGATACGAAATTAGTTTGGCATAAAAAAAAGCTTACCTACCATCCGACGGCGCAATGCCGCCTGTCTTTTGGGCACTTTACCAGTAAAAATCGATGAGGAGGAATTATTCGATACCCGAACTACTTACCCCAACTATTTATCCATTTTTTATTGCAACAAAAACAAAAGCTTTATTTAATATTTTTATAATAAATATATACATTAAAACACTATACTAATTTAAAATGAATTACAAATATCATAAAAAATATATATGTAATGAAATAAAAATTGCAATAAATACTTTTTTTTATTCTTGTAAATATTTTGAAACATTATGAAATTTATCTTAAATACAGCCTAAAGTAAAAGATAAGCAAAAAAAAAATCGAATTTCATACGACGCATATTAAGATGACATAGCTACTCATAACAGATATCATAATATCGGCCGTGTCCCCCTAGTGTAGGGTTGCCATACGTCCCCGTACGCCGGGACATGTCCCCGTTTGAGGCCTGGTGTCCCGGCGTCCCGGTCAATAAGCAAATTGTCCCGGTTAAACATTTTTAGTATTATATTAGAGAGCTGGACTTGGTTGGTAAACAGTAATATATCTACAATAAACGCGACTAAGTAGCTAGTCTAATAATACGTAGATAAAACGATGAAAGCGCTGATATTTTTCCATACATGAATATGTTAATGAGTAATAAAGACCCCGGGGCCAATGATTTTACGAGAAAAACGCGATGAAGGGCAGATGGCGCTCATACTTCCAACGACATGCTGAATAAGCAGCAAGAGGTGCATCCACCAGACCTCTTTCCGAAACAAGGACTAGTGCCACCGATAACGCCTGCAGAAGTACAGACTCGGCCTCGACGAAATCCCCATCGAGGCTTGGAGGCAATGGGTGCATTGGGTGCTCGTGGTGTGAGCATTCTAACAAATCTGTATAACCGCGTACTTCTCACCGTGAGATCCTGAGCCAGTGGAGACTGAGCTTCATTACGCCAGTATTCAAAGGCAAGGGATCGGTGCAGGAGTGTGGTAGTAACCGCGGTATAAAGATAATGTCCCACACCATGAAGCTCTATGAGCAGATAATCGACTCCCGGATCCGACAGGAGAGTACACTCTCGGAGTGTCAGTATGGGTTTCGTCCCGGGCACGGGATCATTGATCCGGTGTTCTCCCTAAGAATTGTGGTGGGGAAATACAGGGCGAAGAACACGCCCCTGCACTGCCTATTCTTAGACATGCAGAAGGCCTTCCACTGTGTTTCTCGCGCGGTGATCTGGTGGGTACTGTGGGCTAAGGGAGTTCCAGAGACCTACGTTGACACCATCCAAGATATGTATCATGATTCTGGTTCCGTGGTTCGGAGTGCTTTTGGTGACTCAAAAGCCTACCACATCACCATCGGAGTACACCAAGGATCCGTCCTTAGTCCTTACTTGCTCAGCTCGGTATTAGACGTCTTGTTGGACAGTATCAGAAAACCACATAAGCAGCCTCCGTGGTTGCTCATGTATGCTGATGATATTGCGCTGAAGGACGCGGACAGGAGCAGATTGGTGCAACACGTGAAAGTGTGGAAGGAAGCGCTTGAGAACGGTGGTATGAAGCTAAATGTAGCGATGACAGAAAGTTTAGCGTTAAACTCGACAGATTTCACACCGGTCCGCATATGCAATGATTCGGTTTAAGTACCTGGGATCTGTACTTCATGTGACCAGTGAAATCAACTACGACATCAGGGCACGCATTGCTTCCGCGTGGGCCAGGTGGTGAGAAATGACTGGTGTCATGGGTGATCCCAAAATGCCAGTCAGTTTGAAGGGGCAGGTCTATTTATAAGACGATCATTAAGCCTGTCCTCTTACATGGTTGTGAGAGCAAGAGCGTAAGCACGTAAGAGCTGCATGTCACGGAGATAAAAATGCTGCGTGAGGAACTCTTGCCGCCGCGGCAGCCTTCATGTCCATGACACCGCAGATAAAATGCAAGAGAGCCGCCTTCGCTGGTGCGGCCACGTCTTGCGGCAACCGCCAGAATACGTTGGTAGCAAATGCCTGACAATGGCGCCCACGCCGGGTCCAGGTAGAAGGGATAGGCCCAAGAAGTCCTGGCTTGACGTCGTGTAGAGTGATATGCGTGCAAATGGTCTCACTACCATGGATGCCCAAAATCGTGTCAAGTGGAGGAGGAAGAGCCGGAAGGCGGACCCTGAGCTCTGGGTTCATCTTGGCCAGGGATGCAATCGGGAGAAAGCGTCTACATGAAGATCCTCCTCCACTTGACACGATTTTGGACGTCCATGGTAGTGAGACCATTTGCACGCATATCACTCTACACGACGTCAAGCCAGGACTTCTTGGGCCTATCCCTTCTACCTGGACCCGGCGTGGGCGCCATTGTCAGGCATTTGCTACCAACGTATTCTGGCGGTTGCCGCAAGACGTGGCCGCACCAGCGAAGGCGGCTCTCTTGCATTTTATCTGCGGTGTCATGGACATGAAGGCTGCCGCGGCGGCAAGAGTTCCTCACGCAGCATTTTTATCTCCGTGAAATGCAGCTCTTACGTGCTTACGCTCTTGCTCTCACAACCATGTAAGAGGACAGGCTTAATGATCGTCTTATAAATAGACCTGCCCCTTCAAACTGACTGGCATTTTGGGATCACCCATGACACCAGTCATTTCTCACCACCTGGCCCACGCGGAAGCAATGCGTGCCCTGATGTCGTAGTTGATTTCACTGGTCACATGAAGTACAGATCCCAGGTACTTAAACCGAATCATTGCATATGCGGACCGGTGTGAAATCTGTCGAGTTTAACGCTAAACTTTCTGTCATCGCTACATTTAGCTTCATACCACCGTTCTCAAGCGCTTCCTTCCACACTTTCACGTGTTGCACCAATCTGCTCCTGTCCGCGTCCTTCAGCGCAATATCATCAGCATACATGAGCAACCACGGAGGCTGCTTATGTGGTTTTCTGATACTGTCCAACAAGACGTCTAATACCGAGCTGAGCAAGTAAGGACTAAGGACGGATCCTTGGTGTACTCCGATGGTGATGTGGTAGGCTTTTGAGTCACCAAAAGCACTCCGAACCACGGAACCAGAATCATGATACATATCTTGGATGGTGTCAACGTAGGTCTCTGGAACTCCCTTAGCCCACAGTACCCACCAGATCACCGCGCGAGAAACACAGTGGAAGGCCTTCTGCATGTCTAAGAATAGGCAGTGCAGGGGCGTGTTCTTCGCCCTGTATTTCCCCACCACAATTCTTAGGGAGAACACCGGATCAATGATCCCGTGCCCGGGACGAAACCCATACTGACACTCCGAGAGTGTACTCTCCTGTCGGATCCGGGAGTCGATTATCTGCTCATAGAGCTTCATGGTGTGGGACATTATCTTTATACCGCGGTTACTACCACACTCCTGCACCGATCCCTTGCCTTTGAATACTGGCGTAATGAAGCTCAGTCTCCACTGGCTCAGGATCTCACGGTGAGAAGTACGCGGTTATACAGATTTGTTAGAATGCTCACACCACGAGCACCCAATGCACCCATTGCCTCCAAGCCTCGATGGGGATTTCGTCGAGGCCGAGTCTGTACTTCTGCAGGCGTTATCGGTGGCACTAGTCCTTGTTTCGGAAAGAGGTCTGGTGGATGCACCTCTTGCTGCTTATTCAGCATGTCGTTGGAAGTATGAGCGCCATCTGCCCTTCATCGCGTTTTTCTCGTAAAATCATTGGCCCCGGGGTCTTTATTACTCATTAACATATTCATGTATGGAAAAATATCAGCGCTTTCATCGTTTTATCTACGTATTATTAGACTAGCTACTTAGTCGCGTTTATTGTAGATATATTACTGTTTACCAACCAAGTCCAGCTCTCTAATATAATACTAAAAATGTTTAACCGGGACAATTTGCTTATTGACCGGGACGCCGGGACACCAGGCCTCAAACGGGGACATGTCCCGGCGTACGGGGACGTATGGCAACCCTACCCTAGTGGCGTAGTCTCACTTCGCAAGTCTATATCGAAATCTAAGATGAAAAAAAAAACATTCGCAGCGCATCAACCAATGCAGGTAAAGACGCGAGTATACATTAGTTTCCTTTTCATGTTTTCTTTGTTCCTTTTTTGACTGTACTTTAGCATGCGCGCGAGATGATGACGAAAAAATAATTCGAAATCAAAAATTGCCAACTCGCGCGCGCTCGCGAATTTGACGATCGCGAGATGGTGAATGACTCGTTAAGATCAGATAAAGGGGAATGGCTTAGACGGGGCTTGAACCCGCGACCAGTCCCTTACAGGGGGAATTCTCTGTCGACTGAGCTACCCAGCCACGCTCTGAGCATTCTAAATTCTCCTTTAAAACCATCTTGGGGCGACGGTAGGGCGGGGAACGGTAGAGGAATGCTCAATGCGGATGCGGAAGTTCCGGATGCTATTGGTATTAACGCTAGGATGAAGAACTAAATGAATTATTTAAGAGTTTACTCAAACAATTATAGAAATAAAAATACTGGTTCCAAAAATATCATAATACCTATATTATTATTTATATACTTCTTTACAAAGTTTAGTAAGATTCAAAACGTTTCTATAACAATATAATTATCTATTCAATAAACTTCTCAAAATATATCTATTCTTCAGGACCTGCCCTCGACCCGCGCTGAATGTTCCTGAAAAAATAACTTCAATAAATATAACCATTCCCCAGCACTATATTCGAGTATCTGATGGCTTTGTCATCGTATTATAGATATAGCTAGCCCAGTAGACACAGCTAATAATGCAAAAAAAAATTCATCCCAAAAACGGCTTGAATACGCGTCATGTGTGTGACATTAATCGATTTATAAAGAGAAAAGAGAATCGACCTCAAACGGGACTCGAACCCGCGATCTTTCCCTTACAAGGGGAATGATCTAACCGCTAAGCCACCGAGACCGCACGAAGCCAACTCAAATTCCTCTATACTTTCCGTCTTTGGGGCGACGCGACGTCTTCACTTTTCTATTTGTAAATCGATTTGGACAATCAGCATAATAAATGCATCAAAATATCATTCAAATGTGTAATTACACATTTGAATGAAAGCTAATGTCAATCTTCTTCACCCTAGCGTTAATCCCAGCAGTCTTATCCGAAGCTTTCATTTACCTCGAAGTCTGGGGTCCGTTTTACGGGTCTAACTGCGGATTTGGCTGAGTCCAGTGGACGAAAAAGCTAACGCCAATACTGTCAATGTGTGCGTGGTATGGGATGTATGTAAACTTGTACCTGAGTAGTAGATCTTTTTTTTTTATATATAGGACACGTCAATTTGACATTGCTTCGCCTGATGGTAAGCTGAAGGCAAAGTCTCTGAAAAGAGGGTCTCCATTACAGACACGTATCATGTTACAATGATGGCACTCAGCTTGACGGCCTCATCAGATGCTTTTTCACGCCCCACTTAAAGGACCCGGGACTGTAGGAGGAGGGAAACAAGTGAACTGGTAAGGAATTCCAAGACTTAATGGTGCGGCAGAAGAAGGAAGATCTTTTTAATGCCGTGTTGTAGTGCCGTAGTGCCACTTGCTTTGTCTACCGAGCTTGTTTAGTCTGAGATTGGCACCTACCAAGATATTAAGCGCGTGCGGGCGGCTGTGGCACTTTATGCTGCTCGGCGAGTGCTAAGAACACCTCCTCTAACGTGGTCTCAGTGACCGTGTAGTCCTCAATAAGGTCTGCGAACTGGTTCTTGAGCCCCTCTAGGGCTTGGAACAGGTCGCTGTAGTGCATGGTGACGTTTATATGGTAGAGTAACATCGTCTGTGAAAGAACCTCATTTGTAATAAGGAATGATCTGCACTGCAATTCACTAAGCGAGCACAACTATGCGAGGCGCAACGTAGATTGTCATTGGTCAGATTGTATCACGTCATTGGAAATCGACCAATGACAGTGTCTATCGCGCACATCGTTGCGTCTCGCATCGTTGTCGCATCGTTGTGCTTGTTAGTGAATTGCACAGCTGCTGTGCAAATCGCCAAACATACATCGTCAAGCGCTGCGAGTGTTGTTAAAGATTGTCATTGGTCGGACTGGGTGACGTCACTGGCGATCGACCAATGAGTAATGACAATCACTGTCAAAATGACAATGTCTGTACTCGACGCTGTGTGCATAGAGAATAGCACAGCTGAAGGTCTAGGGACTACCATGAAATATACATACGAAACTCAGGCTCGCAGGCAACAAACAAAAGACGTAGTATTTATGTGCCATGAGAAGGAGTATTTCGCAGGTGCGGTCACTTCGGAAATTCCTTAAGAAATTTAACCCCCCCACCCCTGGTACTGGGACTTTTCAATATGACGTGCATGGACCGCGCCTGGTATTTCGTAAGGTGATTCATATTCACGCAGAATTCCTCACTCAAATACGTTTTAAGTCCAAGATGTATGACCCGAGCTAGAGGATTATTGGATAGGGTTTACCTTATGTGCGTCTTTCAATTCACAGTCGAATGTAGACATAATTTGCGTATTCAAGTCGTCTACCTCGTTCACATCTATAAAGAAAGGTAAGTAATAGATAATACAAAGGATTTAACATTTAGAACAGGGGAAGTATGCAATCAATTAAATTACTTGTAACTACACCTACCTACATACACCCAGAGAAATCGTCATGTTGGATCTTAAAAGCGACTCATGAAAGACAACCGCATGTTGAGGAGTTGCGAATGTTAAGATGGATGTGTGTTGTCACGATTTGGGTTCAAATCCCGTCCGAATATTTCACTTTTTTCAATCTTAATAGACTTGATTAGTTAGCAAACTAATTGCTTTAAAATTTCATTGAATTGAGAAGCAAGCGACTGTCGATGTCGTGGCATGGATATATTACCTATGTGAAGAAAAGATAGTAATGTTTTAAAAAAGATAGAGTAGGAACAGAGGCAAGGGCCTCTGTTTGATATTTGTGATAAGGGCGGGTAAATGATGAACACACCTGGAGCATGCGTGATCCGAGGAGGAGGGAGGGGAAGGTCACAGGGGACATGACCGCCCTCTAAAATCGTGCACGTCTTATTGAAAAGGCTTCCAATTAAAAAATAAAAAAACCCGACTGCTGTCTAAAAGATTGAAACAAGCTTGATAGCAGGCGGTACCCATTTGCCAATCATAAACCGAAAGAAATTTAATGGGTACCCCTGCTATCAAGCTTGTTTCAATCTTTTAGACAGCAGTCGGGTTTTTTTATTTTTTAATAATTAATTTTATTTCAACCTTTTTAGTTAGGATATGACATCTATATATTTTTGTAATCTCCTTTTAATTCTCTTCATTTTGATACCCTACTCGATAAATTTGAATGAAAAAAAAAATTTTGACAACACATATTTTAGCATCAAAAATCTACCGTATAGTTTTTGTTGGAATTTTATGTACCCTATGACACTCGGGAGATGAATACCTTTCATTTGAGACCCTATTCATCAAAATCCGTCCAGGCGTTAGGCCTGTAGAGGGGAACAAAGAAAACTACATACACACATAGACACATACATAGCGAGCCTCTATAGGCTCGCTCTCTATTACGTGGGAGTGAAAATCAATCAAAAGTTTCTGAAATGTGGGTGATGTGAAAAGGTAAGTTAATACCTACACCTCTACCTACACCTTCGGAGATTTGCAGGCGTAATATACATACATACGCGCGAAACACATTACCCTCTCGCTGGCGCAGTCGGGTAAAAAGGTATTTTCTGTCAGAATTCCCGCGCATGACCTTCAACCCCCCTCTCCCCCGAAATGTCAGGCTTCGACTGCACCTGACCTGGGCCTCGATCCTGCTAAAGCACAACCACTGTCACACCACGGAGACTGTGAGAAAATTCCATTTGATTTTAGCCTTTAAAGCAATGCATTTAAAGTTTAAAATTAAATGGCTTTTTGTAGAGTGAATGAAAGAGTGTCAATCAATCAATTAGCCTACTGCAGTCCACTGCTGGACATAGGCCTCTCCCAATATGCGCCACGTTTGCCGATCCTCCGCCTTCCGCATCCAATCCGTCCCAGCCACCTTTCGCAGGTCGTCGGTCCACCTGGCTAGGGGATGTCCCACCTTCCGTTCTCCTACGCGCGGTCTCCACTCTAGGACTCGTTTGCTAAGAGTGTAATGAAACTTTTTTCATTTAATTTTGTGTCTGTAAGTCTATAGGAATAAGGTCTAAAATTTAATGTCATTTTCTGCAGTCTCTGTGGTGTGACAGTGGTTGTGCTTTAGACGAATCGAGGGCCTGGAGAATAAGAATAAGGGACTGTACGCACTGTCCAGTTTGGCCCGGTGCTTGATCTTGAATCGCACGGCGTGTCCCGCGGCGTGCTCGGCGCGCAGACCGGCGGGCGACCCTAGGGCGCGCACGCGGCCCGCGCATAGGATGGCGATGCGGTCGCACAGGGCCTCCATCTCGTCCATACTGAGGGTCCAACGTTTTAAAGACAGGCGCGGATCCACCGTTGTGGGCCCGATGGGCATGCCTTAATAGACCTGACGACACTTTTGAGACCCCCGGCCCCCCCGGCGTATTTAACATGCTTAATATGAGTGAGTTCGTACTACGACTCGCACTTGGCCGATGTTCGGGTACCTGTGCCCACAACCTGGTTCCGCACTTGGATCACCTGGTTCCAGACCTGGATCCGCACCTGGTTAAAGAACTCTTGCTTCAAAAGCTCTTGACGTTAGTCTTCCTCATCCTAGCGTCAATCCCAGTCGCATCCGAAGCTTTCACTTCGGAGTCTGGGGTCCGCTTTTTCCAGTCTGGCGGTTTGGCTGATCTTCGATATTTTCCGTGAAGCGACTGCCTCCATTACCCATTGGGGATATCGAAGTATTACAGTTAGACTAGTTTTTGGACTTCTTTTTAGCGCTCTACTTAACTACCCGTAACGACTGCTATAGGTGTTTGTTAAGACTGACGGCTTGACGTGCTCTTTGACGCACGGCCTGATTAATGAAAATCGTCACGCATACAAATATTTGCACTGAGCAGCAGATAATTGCACAGCAGTGTACATAACACGAATTTCATGACTTGACCACCCAACCCTGAGAAAAAAGTCTACTCCATAGCCTCATCCGCAGGTATAGCAGTATTCAGTTATGCAATTCTCTAAGTACGTACCTACTCGCGGCGACAGCCTTGAGAGAGATTGTCATTGGTCGCTTTCCAGTGACGTCACTCAATCTGACCAATGACCATCCCTATCAAGAACAATAGCATTGTGCTCGACGACACTTAGAGAATTGCATAGCAGGTTGGCTTGGGCTTGGACCTTTCAGATCTGTCTTCTATACACCCAGAGAGACACACAACACATACCTATGCGAGGTAATGATAATAGACCGATGGTGTCGGAGTCCCTCATGGAGGGCGGTCCAGAGCTGCCTCCTCGCGGCGACGTCCACTCCCGCGCTCGGCTCGTCGAGGAGTGTCACTCCAGAGCCGCCGCACAGAGAGCCAGCCGCCACCAGCCGTCGCATACATCCTCCGCTATAGCCTTCTAAACGTCGATCGGCGTACTTCTCCAAATCTATCGTGTAAGTTACAATGACGTAAAAATAGACTCGGCATGCAGGAACATTGTGGCTTTCAAAAGTGCCGCAAACACTAAGTTATAGCTGAATAAAAAATTATAGATCGAGGTATGTAAAAAAAATAAACTTGGACAACACAATTAAGGGAAGACCTTTTCCCCCTTCGCCCCCGTGGTCCCCAAACTCGAAGACAGCCAGCTTGATAAAAATGGCGAGAGATATTAAGTATGCCTCAGACAATTTCACTGCCGGCAACCAACGACCTACAGACGGCGTGCGTTTTGGTCGGTTTGAGTCGCAAATAACCTCCCCTGCCGGCTGGGGGAGAGAAGAGGAGAGGAGGTATCAGTGGGGATTTTGCGCACGATAAAAAAGGGCAGTATGTCTCTCACCCACGAGTTTTATCCAACTTTCAACTTCTTTTTTAATAGTCGCCTCCTCAAGTCCCCGAAGTGTGAGCAATAGGGTCAAGTTCTGATTGCCAGTGAGGAACAGGTCCAGCCCATTGTATTGGGGAGTGTAGCCCAGGGTTTGCAAATACTGCAACAATAATAACAATGCTTCTCAAACCTCCTGGCATATGGACGTACAATACGTACATACCTACATACTTACGTACAGTCACACTTCCTTCCCATTAGAGTAGGCAGAGATCATAATATTGTTTCCACTTGTTACGATCCTGACATAAACTTTCGTTGCCTCAATAATTGGCATTAAACTTCAGACAGTATGAAACTAAAATAATATAAGAATGGAGGATGTACGAGCCTTTGGTTATCTAAGTACGGATTCAGTTTCAATATCCGGCTCGAAGGACCAAAATGTACGAGCCTTTGGTATGGTCGTACAGGAGATAAATAAAAGAATAGGTTAAGCTTAATTATGGTTTATTGGCTTAACTTAATCTAGAATGGTATGATAAATGAGTACACCCGAACCGTATGATGATCGAAATGGTACTAATGTAATTGAATGATGAAATAGCGCGGTTCGGCGTAAACTGCTGACAACGCGTAACGTGACTGTACGATGCTTATATTGATTATTGCATCGTACAGAGGAAGTAGGACAGGACGTTAGGTATATCCGTCCCAATCGAGCAGTCCGACTGGGGAAGTACCTCCGCCCTACAGAAGACCGCGGCTTAATAACCTCGTGTTGTGTTTCCGACGGTAATTAGGGTAGCCAGAGCTCACTGGAAAGGTTTTGTGGGAAAACCAAAGGCTTTGTCCTACTTATCTTTTGCGCTGACGGCATAGAATCTCTCTATTCTTACAGGGTCGGCAGCACGAGTGCGACACCCCACTCGCCCATAAGCCACGGTAATCACTTACCATCAGAAGGGCCGTGTGCTTTTCTGCGACCTAAATAGTATTAAAAAAAAATAATATCGGCGGGTACTCGAACGTTTTTTAAGATAGATTAAATGGGCACATTTACTCTATCTTAAAAACGTTCGAGTCTGCTTCCTACATTTTCGAACCATCTAAGCATCCCTTTTTAGGGTTCCGTTGCCAAATGGCAAAAAACGGAACCCTTATAGATTCGTCATGTCTGTCCGTCCGTATGTCACAGCCACTTTTCTCCGAAACTGTAAGGCCTATGCTGTTGAAACTTGGTATTCTGTGAACTGCATGAAGAATTTCACACAGAAATAAAAAAAAAGCATTAAATTTTGGGGGTCCCCATACTTAGAAATGAAACTCAAAATTTTTTTTTCCATCAAACCCATACGTGTGGGGTATTTATAGATAGCCTAGGTCTTTGAAAATGCTATTGAGGTTTCTAGCATCATTTTTTTCTAAACTGAATAGTTTGCGCGAGAGACACTTCCAAAGTGGAAAAATGTGTGTCCCCCCCCCCCCCCCTCTAACTTCTAAAATAAGAGAATGATAAATCTAAAAAAAATATAATATGATGTAAATTGCCATGCAAACTTCCACTAAAAATTGGTTCGAACGAGATCCAGTCAGTAGTTTTTTTTAATACGTCATAAACCGCAATTTTCACCTTTGCTACTACGGAACCCTTCATGGGCTCGCACTTGGTCGATTTTATTTCTGTCTCTAGCAGCAAAAATATATAAAGGGTAACCTTAGTAGTGGTGGAACCTTTGAGGAAGTACCCATTGCCGTAGATCTTGCCGCGGGTGGCGCACTCCTCGGCGGTCAACATCTTGAAGGTGGACGACTTTCCCGCGCCGTTCACGCCCAGCAGACCGAAGCATTCACCTACATTAAAACGTTTTGAACTCTTGACATG
Source organism: Eilema depressum (assembly GCA_914767945.1). Classification (NCBI taxonomy): domain Eukaryota; kingdom Metazoa; phylum Arthropoda; class Insecta; order Lepidoptera; family Erebidae; genus Eilema; species Eilema depressum. Next base: position 17,379,194 of record OU612030.1, on the reverse strand, counting down.
CTGCCCACAGCGACATTCTATCATCACACCGCTCGCCATAGGCAGGGAGTTCATCCTCACAAATTGCGAACGGAAACGGTGCGCACTGTGCGGTATGAAATAAACTTCATTCCACGCACGCCCAATCTATGGAATGAACTCTGTGGTCGCTGACTGTACGTAATTACTAATTATAGATACCTAATTTCTGCAATACATAAATACAAGTAGGTAATATTCAGAAAATTAAAGCCAATCGTACCTTTTTTAACCGAAAAGCTAATACCCCTGACCGCATTGTTTTTCCTTGTACAAGTTCTGTAGTTCTTATGCACCTCATGTAGTAATATGGAGTCTGATACGATATTAGGAGGACCTGATAAACAAAAGTTATTGATAAAATAAAATAATAATCCATACTACTTCACTAACATCATCACTACTTAGTATAAAACAAAGTCGCTGTCGCTGTCTGTCCGTCCAGTGTATGCTTAAATCTTCAAAACTACGCAACGGATTTTGAAGCGGTTTTTTTTAATCATCATCATCATCATCATTTCAGCCATAGGAAGTCCACTGCTGGACATAGGCCTCCCCTATAGATCTCCAATAGGACCGGTTGGAAGCGTCTCGCATCCAGCGCGTTCCCGCGGCCTTTATGAGGTCGTCTGTCCACCTTGTGGGTGGATGTCCTACGCTGCGCTTGCCGATACGTGGCCTCCACTCGAGGACTTTTCGACCCAATCGGTCATCAGTCCTCCGTGCTATGTGCCCTGCCCACTGCCATTTCAACTTGCTAAATCCGCTGGGCTATGTCGGTAACCTTGGTTCTTCTACGGATCTCCTCATTTCTGATTCGATCTCGCAGAGAGACTCCGAGCATAGCCCTCTCCATAGCTCGTTGGGCTACTTTGAGCTTACTCATAAGGCCCATAGTGAGGGACCACGTTTCAGTGCCATAAGTCATCACTGGTAACACACACTGGTCGAAAACCTTCGACTTGAGACACTGAGGTATGTCGGACGAGAAGACATTGCGTAATTTTCCGAACGCTGCCCAGCCGAGTTGGATTCGGCGATTGACCTCTTTCTTGAAGTTGGACCTACCTAACTGGACTACTTGTCCTAGGTAGACGTACGAGTCAACAACTTCAAGAACCGAGCTCTCAACAGATATCGGGGTAGGTACAACATGGGCATTGCACATCACCTTTGTCTTGTCCATGTTCATTTTAAGACCCACCTGTTGAGAAACTCGGTTGAGGCCTTCGAGCATCGTGTTGAGATCTTCCATCGATTCTGCCATGACTACAATATCGTCGGCAAACCGGAGGTGAGTGATGTATTCGCCATTAATATTGATGCCGAATCCTTTCCATTCCAGGAGCTTGAAGGCATTCTCCAAAGTGGCCGTAAACAGTTTCGGAGATATCACGTCTCCCTGTCTTACGCCTCTTTTCAAAGGGATCGCCCTCGAACTCTGTTCCTGTACTTAATAGATAGAGTGATTCAAGAGGAAGGTTTATATGTATAATACATGCATAATATTGTAGAGAAACACTGATCAATTTATATATTTCTAATGTGATGCAGTGGGAACAGGATCATAATACCACGGCATTTATAACCACGGGGGCGGAAAATATGGCGGTACAAAGTTCGCCAGGTCAGCTAGTAATGTTATAAATGCGAAAGTTCGATTACCGGGCCTCGATTCTGCTAAATCAAAACCACTGTCATGCGACTGACACTGCCAGGAAATTCCATTTAATTTAAGCCTTTAAAGTAATGTCTTTAAAGTTTAAAATTAAATGGCCTTTTGTAGAGTGAATGAAAGAGTATAATGAAACTCTTTTCATTTAATTTTTGACTGTATCTCTGTAGAAACAAGGTCTAAAATCTAATGCCAGCCTCTGTGGTATGACAGTGGTTGTGCTTTAGCAGAATCGAGGGCCTGATGGCTGAAATTGTCGAAAGCGTATTCAATTATTACTGTACCAGTAAAAGAAAGATGGGGAATGAGGGATGATTTTATCAGTTCTTTAAGCACTGGCGTTGGTGCATCCTATAGATCGCCCAAGATAGCATGGCAGACAATTGTGACCTCGGTGTCCCCATCTAACCCTGGGTATGGGAAGGCGCGTATTGCACCACCACGTCAGCCTGCTTCTGCTAGAGTGACAGGCATAAATTTGCTGAGCACACCAATAAATGCTGCTTTGGTGCCCTACATTTATGCAGCAAATACTTCTTAGCATCTTTTGTCAAGAAGCCTCTTTCCTTGGCAATTTGCTTTGTAGCATCTTCTTGACAAAAGATGTCGAGAAGCAATGGCTGTGTCTTCTTCTTCTTCATCATAGCGTTAATCCTAGTCGCATCCGAAGCTTTCAACTCGGAGTCCATCAGTCAAACCCGCAGACTGAAAAAGCTGACTTCTTTCAGTCTGCGGGCTTGGCTTATCTTCAATATTTTCCGTGAAATGCCTGCCATTAGACTTCTACAACCCTTTAGTGATATCGAAGTACCTATTGCAGTAAGACCAGTAATGCAATTCTGTGAGCGCACAACGACGAGCACAACGTTGCGACAACCTTGATATAGATTGTCATTGGTCGGACTGGGTGATATCGACCAATGACAATCTATATCAACGCTGTGCTCGTCGTTGTGCGCTTACAGAATTGCATTGCAGTTGTTGAATTTTTTAGGACTCTAAAGGCGGCCACCCAGTAACAGTTTATCGAACGACAACCGGATGATATCGGTCTGTCAGTTCATCACAATAGCCCATACACTTACAGTTTCGCATACGATTTTGGACTGATGGCTAATATGTGTGTGGCCGCTTGACGATTCCGGTCAGCAAAGACAGTTAAAGGCCGGACAGTCTATGGCCGTCGGCATTTTATACGTAATAAAGTCAGACTAAAAGAATAAAATAATCAGGGGCGTAGCTACCGCCGTATTTGCCGTATCAATTATACGGGGCCCCCGGGCCGCGGGGGCCCCCAAAGTGTGTAAGGAAAAAGAATAAAAACTTTCTAATTTATTTTATTTTACAATGACAAAATTCTATAAAGCAATTCCTTTTTTTCCCGCCTTAAGCGTGCGTTAAAAAGTTGAAATTAAAAAAAAATATTCCATTAAAGAACAAATCAGTTTGCCGAAAAAAAGGCAACGAGAGTGAATATTTAAAATTCGATTTTTATTTGTAAAATGGGTAAATTAATTATGTGATAAATAAATATTTCTTCTCACAATATTTTTTTTCTTTTGTGAAAAATCTTTACCTCCATATAAGGGCCTCCAAAAAAATTTTTATACGGGGCCCCGACAAGGCACGCTACGCCACTGAAAATAATGTTATTATTTTAGTCTGAGGTAATAAAATTATGATGACATTGATGACACAAGGACTGCAGACCGCCGGATAGGACCGAAACTGCAGGCGGACTGTTAGTGGGTGGCCGCCTTAACTACCCGTAACGACTGCCATGGATGTTCGCATAACAACCGGGACCGACGACGACGGCTTAACATGCTCTACGAGGTACGACCACTTGCTGCGCAAATGTTGGTAAATTTGCTGGTTTGGTGTTTGTCTCCCTTAGTAAACATACTTTTGGTGATCTCATGTGCGACGTAAGCGTGTTCCTTATTGACCGTGGGGTTCGTCTCATTGATCACAGGAGGCTTGTAGTTTCTGTTCTTCAGTCGGTCGCAGCAAAAGTTGATCATGCCACGTTGCATCATTAACACTAATGCCTGGAATGATCAGTGATGATGTGATAAATAAAACCGCACAACTGAAAATTTACTTCGGGATTTTGATATACAATAACCATTTTTATAATATGTAGTGTTCATCATTACCATCGCAGCGTTAATCCTGGTTATGTTGAAAGCTTGTACTTAGTTACTTTGAACCGCGAGATCCGTTCGTATCGCCTGATTATAGCGGACAAAAGTGGAGAATATAGCAAAGGGAACTTACCATGAAGAAAATTGCGTGGATTAGAAGAATAATGATGGTAAACAAGGGGGCGTCAGAATCGCTTGAAAAGTAGCTTTTAGAGCTCGCTCCTTCTGCAAATATCACATAGCATTATTAGTATTCTTCGTCAGACCGACAGCTTGTTGTGGCGGGAGTAAACATGACCGCTAAGAAGCGGTTTCGATCCTCGCAGATGGCCTCCTGAGGGCTCAGGGGGCGTCTGATGACCTCTTCCAATTAATCCCACCCTCTACTTTCCTATATAGAACAACACGTGCAGGATATATAGATGTCACCCGCAGACGGTGCAGAATATTCCATCAAGAACCAAGCGGTTCGGCGACTCCTTCTTTTGCCGCACCATTAAGACCTGGAATTCTTTACAGGTACACTTATTTCCCTCTTCCTACAGTCCCGGGTCCTTTATGTGGGGCGTGAAAAAGCATCTGATAATGAGACTGTCAAGCTGAGCACCACCACTGTAACATGGTACTTGTCTATAATGGTGACTCTCTTTTCAGAGACTGCCTTCTGCTTACCGTCAGGCGAGATGAAGTCAAATTGACGTGTCCTATCTAAAAAAGGTGGGCCGTGTGCATATCTGCCACCTAGGTGGGATAAAAAAGAACTAGACTCATACCTGCAACTGCAGCGGCTGCAGCATTGCCCCTTGCGGTTTTCACAGCCGCAAGCATGCCCACGCTGATCGTGTAGGGAGTCGCAAAAAAATGAAGCACTTCGTGTATATTATGAAATGTGCCATTTGGTGTTCCACCACTGTCCTCCTCCTCCATACTGTCTTGGATCGTTTTCATTATAGGGAAGAATAGGGCTGAGAATATAAGAAATACAAAAATCTATTTACGTTACCGACAATATGTACCGGTATTCTATACAACGCCTAGGCAATGTATAATTTGTATTATACCGAGTACGCAGCCAGCAATGTATGAAATGTCATCAAAAAACAAAAATGGTACCTAGTTATAAAAAAACAACCACGAAAGTTAAAGCGGGTGCTCCGCTTTCGCCTGAGCCTTGTCCTGTCCACACAGCGTAGTTTGACTTGGATAGATTAGGTTAGAAGGTAATCACTTTCCATCAGGTGGGCCGTATGCTTGTCTATGCTGCTGTCTATGCTTGTATATTGCTGTAATGGTGACCCTCTTTTCAGAGACTTTGCCTTTAGCTTACCATCAGGCGAGGCAAAGTCAAATTGACGTGTCCTATATATAAAAAAAAAAAAAAAAAAAAAATAAGTGGTATAAAAAAATTCAGCAAGATGCGAGCAGACGGACGACGTAGTTATTCTATAAAGGTTCCGTTTTCTCAATTCTCTCCGTTATCTCATTTAGGTACCTGGGCCCATACCATGAACTCTTAAAACAGGTCATTTATTGAACTGCTGTCATTCTACCAACTGCAAATGTCACTTTGTAATCCTATATGTTTATATTACAGTACAAAGTGACATTTGCAGTTGGCATAATGACAGCAGTTCAATTATTGACCTGTTTTAAGGTTTATGGTAAGGCCGCTGAACTCTTAAACGAAAGAACATAATTGGACTATTTTGGACACGCTAGTCTAAGGTTAACTTTACACTAGAGATGTGCTATGCAGCTATGCTAGGATGTAAAAGCGCTTGTTCTGTATTCTGTGGTACTTAAAAGCTAAGCTATGAAACTATGACCGTTTCCACTGTGCTATGCTATGTAGCGTAGTGAGTAAGGCTGGTTTTAGAGTCGCATTGACCGCACGCTGACCGTCGGCGCTGATAGCCGAAACATATGAACTTCTAGGAAGCGTTTTAGAATAACGCGTAGCTATCAGCACTGCAATTCACTAAGCGAGCACAACGATGCGACAACGATGCGAGGCGCAACGTAGATTGTCATTGATCAAATTGTATCACGTCATTGGAAATCGACCAATGACAGTGTCTATCGCGCACATCGTTGCGACTCGCATCGTTGTCGCATCGTTGTGCTTGCTTAGTGAATTGCAACGTTGGTCTGACAAGCTACGCGCTGAGCTGTCAGCGCCGATGGTCAGCGTGACTCAGACCAGCCTAAGATGTGCTATGAAACTTCATACAAATATACGAAATTCGAATCAATTCAGCCATCATAGCACACATCCATACCACTAATCTTTCTATACAAAGTTTAGCTGAACCTTGCTGCCAGTGCTATGCTGTGTAGAACTGTGGACCAATGAATATGATTAGTGGATATCAAACGCATTCAAAGCCACGTAGCATAACACATCTCTGGTGGAAAGCCAGCCTTAGGATTTAAGAAACCAATCACTGAACGTTACTCACCCAACATAAAAACGCAGGTTATGATGACGACAATCGGGCTCCGGTCTTTAGAGGCCATGGTGACCCAGTACATGAAGGCGAGCAATGCCAAGGCGCCCATAATCAGTATCACCATGGTGACAACTGAAAATTTATGGAAATATCAGTATTTCTTAATATTCTAGAGCGTCACAAGCTCAGTGGTTAAGAAGTCAGCCTTACGATCTAGAGATTCTGGGTTTGAATCCTGGTTATCACACTACCGACGTGTACCCACTACTGCCCCCCTAGTCAAGTGGCAATTCGTATAGGATTTGACGTGCAGAAGACAAAGCAGGAAAAGCCTTTGGTCTTCCCATCAACAGCACAAAAACTTTCCAATGAGCTCTGGCTACCCTACTCACCGGCCTCCAAGAACACAATACAAGGTTAAATAATGGCCGTGGTATTCTGTAGAGCGGAGGTATTCCCCCAGTCAGACTTCTCAATTGGGACGGAACAAAATTTCCGTTTACAGTTTACTGACTATCGCCGGTTCAACTTGACTTGAACCGACTAAAACGCATATCGTCCGTGGTCGTAGGTTGCCGGAGGTGAGATTGGCTGAGACATATCTCTCGCACCCCAGCCGACCCAGAGTCATCTCTTTCGAGCTGGGCCTCGATTCTGCTAAATCACAACCACTGTCACACCACAGAGACTGCGAGAAAATTCCATTCGATTTCATTCTTTAGAGTAATGCTGTTAACGTTTGAAATTAAATGGCTTTTTGTAGAGTGAACGAAAGCGTGTAATAAAAATATTGTCCATTAATTTTGGACTTTAACTCTAAACTATAAAGACATAAAGTCTAAAATGTAATGCCAATTTTTGCAGAGACTGTGGCACGACAGTGGTTTTGCTTTAGCAGAATCTAGGGCCTGGCCCTCTTCGAAGGAAACTAATTCCCCTGGGTTGCAGGTACGGTAGTACCTATTACATAATTAAAATCGATACGTACACAAAAAATCACTCTGATTGATAGTCGAGTCGTTCTCCAGTATGGAGGCGGCTAGTAGTACCGGGACAATGAGGAACACGAAGGTGAGGATCATGTGGAAGAGGAGGGTCGTGAACCAGTGCAGCTTGATGGAGCATCCGGACATTATGTGGACGCTGCGGGCACCCGTGAAATTCTCCCGAGTGGGGAGGGACACGCAATGCACTAGTGAGACTTCGATCACTGCGGAAAGGACTTTGGTTGGTATATTTTTAGGATTAGGTACTTTTTTATGGACTACTGCACTGCAATCTGCAATTCACTAAGCGAGCACAACTATGCGAGTTGCAACGTTGTGCTCGATAGAGATTGTTATTGGTCGGATTGGGTCACGTCACGTCACTGGAGATCAACAAATGAAAGTCTCTATCGAGCACAACATTGCGACTCGCATCGTTGTGCATGCTTAATGAATTGCACAGCTGATCGTACTGCTGTGCAACTATATAAGCACACAGCGTAGAGCACAACGTTGCGACAGCCTTAAATATATATTACTAGCTGTCCCGGCGAACTTCGTACCGCCATTTTTTCCCGTTCCCGCTGCACCTATTTTCTCACCGTTTAAACTTTAAACCTTCGCTGGGCATCCACGAACATTTTAAGACTAAAATTAGACAAATCGGTTCAGCGGCTCTTGAGTTATAAACTAACAACGAAAAGTGGCATTGATTTTTATATATTAGACTAGCTTTTGCCCGCGGCTCCGCCCGCGTGGATGTCGGTTATCGCGACCAAACATAGCCTATGTCCTTTCCCAAGGTCTAATCTACCTCTATGCCAAATTTCATCAAAATCGGTTCAGCGGTTTAGTCGTAAAAGTGAGACAGTCAGACAGACAGACAGACAGAGTTACTTTCGCATTTATAATATTAGTAGGGATTATCATTGGTCGATCTCCAGTGACGTCACCCAGTCCGACCAATGACAATCTCTATCAAGGCTGTCGCGACGTTGTGCTTGACGCTGTGTGCTTAGAGAAATTGCACAGTTGTATAGCATGGGCGTAGCCTGCTTTCTTGTCTTTGTTTTTAACTTTGACTGAGACATGTTTTGATAAATCAATCAATCAATTAGCCTATTGCAGTCCACTGCTGGACATAGGCCTCTCCCAATATGCGCCACGTTTGTCGATCCTTCGCCTTCTGCATCCAGTCTGTCCCAGCACTCCCAGCCACCTTTCGCCTTCTATTCAGATAAATCTTACCGTTTTGCTGAAAATCGCAAAAACCCGTTGTAGTAACCTTTGGCCCCGAATAAAAAAAGTCCAGGTAGGTATAGGATCGATGAGGACTTTTTAGATGACAATAAACTTAACTAGGTATAATGTTGTTCTAAACAATCCTGTCAACTTTCAGTTGGGTGCGAATTATTGTAACCTTGGATTTGTAGATGGACCGGGATATTTTTTTTACTAACTACGTTTTATTACTTTTTTAAACTTTTTTTACTAACTAAAGTAATTTTTACTAACAAAATGTTATCCAGATAGCCCAAGTCTTCACTTCAAACATATCCTTGGGTTTTTTAGCCGATTTTCGAATTGGATGGTTTCGTGTGAGTATGTGACTTGCAGGCTGGTTCAGGTAGCGCATACCCAACAAGTTGGACATGATGTTGAGTGTGACCGGAGCTATGTGAGGTAATGTCCTTGTGTAAAGTACCTGCAGAATTTAAACATCTTTGAGTGGAAAAGGGACTTGAATCTGCGACTAGCACCTAGCACCTTTCTAGTGGAAATACTCTGGCCACGGATATCCCTATCCCTTAGTGCGGGGGCACACGGTGCGTTGCGGCGTTGCACCGCAGAAATTTCGGTCAATCGGCGGCCATACGAGCGGCCCTGCACCGCTTGTGTGGCCGTCGATTGGCCGAAATTTCTAAGCCCCCCCCCCCACCCGCTCTAAGTCATCTTGTACGATCATTTGAGTACCTACCTACTTTGCTAGTCAACATCGATCTGGTGCTGACTGTACTAGCTGCAGAGTTTTTCATGTTTAAATAAATACTTAAGTAAAAATTAAATTACATGAAATAATAGTGAAAATAGTTACTTTAGCGTCAGTGTCATTTATTTCAATTCCAGATAAATACTTCCTGTAATTGTTTAAGCTCTTGTTAGCAATCCTAAGTATAGCTGAAAAAGAAATACATAAGTAGGTATCACCATAGTATTAACAGAACTGACCTGAGACTAGGTGTCGGTTCGAGTCCGACATAAGCACCCCCGTTGGGTGTCAGGGGAGGCATCCGAGGGGAATTCAGTTTCACTGTGGTATCACTGTGATATGACTGTGGTATCACTGGGATATCACTGTGACAGGCCTTTGGTCTTCCCACTGACAGCACAAAAACTATGCAGTGAGCTACAATACTATACTCATCGCTAGGATCAAGCACAAGCTTATTAGAGTCGCGGTATTCTGTAGGGCGGAGGTACTTCCCCAGTCGGACTGCTCTCAATAGGGAGTGGAATACCGTCGTGACTCGTGTCCTACCTACTCTAGAAGTTATTCTTTTAGTTCAAAGCTAAGGCTAGTTAAATATTCAACTTACTGTGTGAAACATCGTTTGTAGTTTGAAATTCCACGCCAGGAAATATGCTATCTAGAGTTCTGAAACATACGACACATCCGACTTAATAATACCACGCCAGGAAATATGCAATCTAGAGTTCTGAAACATACGACACATTCGACTTAATAATATTATCAACTAGCCGACCCACCCTGTCTTCGCCCGTGGATATACCACGATACCTCGAATTTATAATCCCTTTAAGTCATATACCTGTGCAATTCACTAAGCGAGCACAACGATGCGAGTCGCAACGTTGTGCTCGATAGAGATTGTCATTGGTCGATCTCCAGTGACGTGCGTGACCCGATCCGACCAATGACAATCTCTATCGAGCACAACGTTGCGACTCGCATCGTTGTGCTCGCTTAGTGAATTGCAGTGCAGTTTTATTTCTTTTTGTGGTCGCCTTCGGAATCATACTAGGGATGTTAAAAAATAATCGATTTTTAAAAAAATCGATTATTTTTTTCTAATAATCGATTTTTTATTAGCGATTTTTATAGTAATATTAATCGATTTTTAAAAAATCGATTTTTTTAACTTACGCGTTTAAATCGATTTTCATAAATGCGAAATTTTCGTAACATTTATGAACACTTTGTATAATATATGACTTCTAGGTTCTCGAATCGCTCACACACACTATGGTTACGCTAGTACTATTATCTGTTCAGTTTATAGTTTTATTTAATTTATAATTTTCTAAAAGAGTTACGAAGAAGTTTGTTCATATTGTTGTGATAATGAAAATATGATACAGACAAAATTGACTTTGTTGATGTTTCTTTGACGACCAACTAACAGTTACACCGCTGCATGTGTCATTATAACAATGACAGCGAATAGTGTGACGATTATAATTTTCTTCCCTAACCGTCACACCAGTGCCAGTGTGACACAGTGGTGTTACGGACGGTTAGTGGGTCGTCGTTTCTTTTAGTGTTGCCAGTAAAAAAAAATAGTTTTGCGGAAATCAATTTCTACATTTATAAGAAACTAGCTTTTGCCTGCGGCTCCGCCCGCGTGGATGTCGGTTATCGCGACCAAACATAGCCTATATCCGTTCTCAAGGTGTAATCTACCTCTATACCAAATTGCATCAAAATCGGTTAAGTGGTTTAGGCGTGAAAGCGTAACAGACAGACAGTCGGACAGACAGACAGACAGACAGACAGAGTTACTTTCGCATTTAAAATATTAGAAAGAAGAAAGAAAGGAAGAATGGATTGAAATACCTTGAAAGTTTAAAAGAACATTTTCTTTGAGATTTAGTTTTGAATTGGTTATTAATTTTTTTAATCATATTATTTTATTTTATTTTTAATCTGATAATTTCGTAATGTCAGTAGGTTTATTATTAGAATACGAAAAGCATGCAGACTTTTAAAAATTAGGAAAAAAATCGATTTTTTCACAGAAATCGATTATTTATTTTAAAAAAATCGATTTATATTGAGTAAAGAAAAAATCGATTTTTATTTAATCGATTCTTTTCCTTCAATGTCACATCCCTAAATCATACCAAGGAGTTACCTACCTTAAAAATGGCGTGTTGCTTTCGTTCAGTCGAAAATTACACAGGATTCGTTTGCTGGGTATGTTCGCGTACATGTCGAGGTGGAGAGGCAGAGAACGCGTTTCCGGTTCGTCCTTATTGTTGGAATTATACGTCATTGCGAATATTGCTAAAACTGGCATGAGAACTTGCTGCAACGAATTTTTATTGGTTAACTGAGGGAATAAGTAATTAAAAAGACAGAAAAAAGTTCTTCAACGTATAGGATACACAATACAAAAAAATGCAAACAAACACTAAGCGTCCATTACACACTCATGCAAGCGTCATTCATGCCATCAGTCATGAATTACGTTTAAATGAGACAATGAGCAGTTTTCCAGTAGGTATAATAATCAGTTGGTTTTTAATTCATCAAGAGATGGCGCTAGCATAACTTTTGGTAATTTTAATATAATCTGTGGTTTGTTGTTGTTCTTTTCGCGTCGGTCTGTAATTTAAAATAATAATATTATAATTTAAAATAATTTCATCAGAAAACATGTCAAAACATCTATGTAAAGTAAATCAATACAAAACCGAAGATCATTTTTTCCATAAATTAGTTACCAAAAGTGCCGGCTGCGCCATCTAGCTTGTCTTTAGGAACCCTATAAATACCTACTGGAAAACTGCTCATTATAATAGAGGTTATTCGTCAATCAAAATCGTGACTGTGGTTAAACTGACAGCAATACCTAAAAACTGATGCAAAACCTAACGTGTAATGTAATGGACGCCTTAAAGTGTAACTGCGAGCGCTGGTACCGCTCCCATAAGTATTTAGTGTTGGGATTGAGTGAATTCTTTGCAAATAATCGAATCGCATTATAATCGTTCGCACTTATTTGCATTTACATCAACTATTCTAGCCTGGTTTTTATAATCAAGGATTATTTTACCTACTTTCGATGAATAACAACAAAATGTGGAAGTTGTGTACTACAGGTATCAAAAGTTGTCATTATATTATACATTTTACTATGCAATTTTGTAAGCGCACAACGACGAGCACAACGTTGCGACAGCCTTGATATAAATTGTTATTGGTCGATCTCCAGTGACGTCACCCCGTCCGACCAATGACCATCTCTATCAAGGTTGTCGCAACGTTGTGCATATCGTTGTGCGCTTACAGAATTGCATTACAGAATATATTTGTGGCGTAGGAATAGGAACCGCTAGAAATAGTTTTATTTTAATGTGTAATATTCGTGTAAACTTTAGACAAAATCAAAAATATTGAATCGTACAACCGATTGAAACTTCTTCATAAACTAAATCGATTGTCATATAAAATCGTACAGACATGAAACGTCAAAAAGAAAATGAACGGCTGGACAATGTATGTAATGTAGGTATAGTAGGTACTGATAATAAGATAAGGATATGTGTGAAGGTTAATGAAAATATAAAACGAGTATAAAATTATTGTTATTTATTCACTCTCTGTGCTACTTTCGCTTTCATTAACAGAAATAAAAAAAATCGTTGCCTCTGGTATGCGATAAGGCAAAAGTAACATCTAAGTAATATTTTGAATTGTGTAACAAGGAAGAAACTTAAGAGGGTCAAAAGTAACGTAAAATTTTACAAAAGTTACATTCTGGCAACGCCGGCCGACCATAGACGTAACGAGTAGAGATAACCTCCATACAATTAAAATGTAACAACCAAAGATAAAATAGCAACAACACTAAATTAAAAAAACAAAAGCGATATACCTAATGTAGCTATCTTACGAAGTCTCGCAGAAACTGCCAAATTGCACCTGTTAATTTTTTTTTTTTTTTTTTTTATATAGGACACGTCAATTTGACTTCGCCTCGCCTGATGGTAAGCTGAAGGCAAAGTCTCTGAAAAGAGGGCCACCATTACAACACGTACCATGTTACAATGGTGGCACTCAGCTTGACGGCCTCATCAGATGCTTTTTCACGCCCCGCTTAAAGGACCCGGGACTATAGGAGGAAGGAAACACGTGAGCTGGCAAGGAATTCCAAGTCTTAATAGTGCGGCAGAAGAATTATTTTGACTGTAAGGCAAGCTACAGTAAAAACTAGGACAAATCAAAGAAAAACGTACGATAAATTCAAAGCAAAAGCTACGGCAAATAAAAGCATGAATTAAGGCAAATCAAAGAAAAACCTACGATAATTCAAAGCAAAATATGGCAAATCAAAGGCAAAACCTAAGCCAAATCAAAAGCAAAAATACGACAACCCAAAACAAAACCTCACATCTCAATAATAAAATAATAAGCTACATTATAATATTATGATACATATTTAAAAAAAAAGGGTTAACCATTTCATTCTGCGATTGTCATCTTACCAGAATTAAGAAGACCCATTTCCTGTAGAGGATGAATCTGGCTTGTCTCTTCAAAAGCACTGAAAATTGGCGACCGTAAAGACGAGGGCCTATCAACTTCTTGTGGGATTTACCTGAACAGAGAAGTAAAAGTTACAGTGAATAGTCCCTCCCTAATCGTATTGATATACTTTTCAGGCTACACATCAAAGTTACCTGAAATAACCTGGAAATTTAATGGCATATTTTTGTAGTCTTTGTGGTATGACAGTGGTTCATACCATTGACACTGCAAAAAGTGGCATTAAATTTTAGACTTTATCAGCCTTATTACAAAACACGGACTAACTCTAAACCCAGGTCTAAATAGCCTTTAGACCATGGTCTAAGAAAAATGTTATTACAAAAAGCGTTTTAGTACTAAACCAAGGACTATCTCTGGTCTAAAGATAAACCTGCGTGCCCCCTAGTTTAACGTTGGTCTAAGTAATGTCATAATAATAATACATCAGACTTGACATACGTCATATTTTGGCATAGGTACTTTTTTTTTGGAAGTCCAATTTTCGGCTCTCTTTCTCTTTTCTCGTTCCAACTCGTAAAATAACTTGCAAATAGGTATATTATGTATACTAAACTAAATTTAAAAGTGGGTATAAAAATTGGAAAAAATTTAGAACAGAACGCGCGAACTCCGGCAAACTACGTTTCGTTCCATTTAACGTCTTATAACAATGATAACAATATTATAACAATGATTGCTAAATAATAGCATAATAATGATATTATATTATAAAATAAAGTTTAACTTATTCATGCAATTGAATTTAATGAAAATATTTATGATTAAAAATTATTTTCAGCATTTTTAGTAAATATTATTTATTAGTGATTTCAGAAATTTTAGAAACGAAACGTTGCGACCGAATGATATCATAATGAACGAACAATAGTTGGAGTTATCTGTGGTTGTTATTTAGGCCAAGGTCTAAACCAGGTACTAAGTAGTCTCCGGATTATTCAGCTTTTGTAATAAGGAGAGGTATAAACCATGGTCTTGAGATTAAGCCTGGACTCTGTAGTTCGGGTCTAAACCAGACTTTGTTCCGTTTTTTGTAATAAGACTGTATATCTATAGTCTTAAAGTCCAAAATAAATGAGTTTCATTGCACTTTTTCATTCACTCTTGTGTTGTGTTTAACAATGAGATATTTTTAAATGCACATCTGTATATTTTTTCAGCAAACTACGTAACTCCACTAATTTACTGACTTGCACACTAATTAAATCAAATGATAGGTTTATTGAAAAAGGTGCGCAATCCGTTGAAAAAGGTGCGCAATCCGACTTGGATAGATTAGTTTTGAAGGGAGTGGAGCGAAGCGGAGCTCCCGCATTTGCCTTCGTGGTTATTTTTTTTATTTAACCAAAGGAATTGTTCTGCAAATTTCATTAAACAGTATATTTAATTTGATTTAGTTAGTGTACATAATTAGTGTGCAAGTCAGTATTTTTGATATATAACTTTGAAATATTTTGTTAGAAAAAAGGGAATATATAAATATCGATTTAAATACATGCCTTTAACAATTGGCACAATCGGGGTGAGGTAGCATGTCTTTAAACAGAGAGTCTATGCAATAATAATAGTATTATGATTATTACCTTCTAAATCCTTGTAGTATTTCTCTAGATTGTACTCTGGTCCACTTGACGTTATTCTTTTTATTTTACTGCCATGCTCGGGTTGCTCTAAATTTGATAATAAAAGTAGGTAATCAAAATAAATTACAATAACAATATTATGGCAGAAGGAGCCAAAGCTGCTCCTGTGTGACAGGGAGGTCTTAACCAGTCAGCACTGCAATTCACTAAGCGAGCACAACGATGCGACAACGATGCGAGGCGCAACGTAGATTGTCATTGGTCAGATTGTATCACGTCATTGGAAATCGACCAATGACAGTGTCTATCGCGCGAATCGTTGCGACTCGCATCGTTGTCGCATCGTTGTGCTTGTTAGTGAATTACACAGCAGGCAAATTTTTGTCTGGCTCAACATCACGTTAAAGACGGCCCGGCCACTTCGGTCACAATTACAAATAAACAGACAAAAAATGTTAGAAACAATCAATAAAAAAATTAAGAATTATTTGTAAAGGAAGTTTTATACTTTGCTTACCCTCTACACCTTGTATCGCATCCACATTGCTGCATAACCTGCAATCAAAACGCGATGATGATGCGCGAAATAATAATAGGTAGGCACCTAGTACATATTATGTAAAAAGTGTAAGTAAATATTTTTGAATAGCTTTCAATAGAAGAACAATGATGGATTTGCAGGCAAATGGGCCATCCTTCCATTTGCCTGCGATTTTATACTGCTGGTCTAGGCTAGCTAGTCAACACTGTATAAAATTGCAAGCAAATAGACCAACCTTCTATTTGCCAGCATTTTATACAGTTGACTAGCTCACCTACCTACTCACATATCCTAGCTACCTAAGATTTCTACATCACTTACTTTAAAAACACCTCCTCCAGTGTTGCAACTCCTACTCCAATGGTGTCAATTTCCAACTCCGCCTTGTTGTCTTCAATACTTCCGAATAGTTTAGGGAATGTACTAGAGCTGTTTGCTGGTAAATTATATGATATAGAGCCGATTGTTCGCTCTTTCACGGTGGCATCGCGGACAGTTTCTTGCACCTTTTGAGTGATGGCGTGTTCTTTAGGCTGATTTAGAGTGGTTAGAGTTAAGCGGTAACCATCGCCTAGAAACAGAACACACATTCTTATGTCACAATCAGTCACTTATGAAAAAAAAAAGTAATTCGCCATTTAGTGGTGGGATTGGCCTTCTTGGATTTGAAATTGACTCGTATTTTATAAAACTCAAAACTCACCAAAACTCATAATTTATACTTATACCTAACTCATTATCTGTAAGAATGCCGTGAGGCGAAACCAATCAGGTTCAAAATTAAATGTAGTATTTAATTTAATTAATAATACAAATGGATGCCCCAATGAGCAGTTTTCCAGTAGGTATTTATAGGGTTCCCAAGGACAAGCTAGATGGCGCAGCCGGCACTTTTGGTAAGAATAGTGTGGTCTCACATCTAGTGTTCCCTAATTTATGGAAAAAATGTTCTTCGGTTTTGTAATAATTTACTTTACATAAATGTTTTGACATTTTTTTTGATAATATTATTATAAATATAATATTATTTTAAATTACAGACAGTGACGCGAAAAGAATTAAGCGTTTTATCATATTTTATCTATTGTAATATGGGTAAATGAAATTAAACTTTGGCAACATCGCACAAAAAAACCACAGAGTTCATTAAAATTACCAAAAGCTATGCTAGCGCCATCTCTTTATGATTTAAAAACCAACTGATTATTATACCTACTGGAAAACTGCTCATTCGAAGCATTTCTGAGTCTATTTTTAACTTGTTGAGTATACTTAGGCGAAAAAATGCATATCTTTTTTGTGTTTCATCAATCAACAGTATAAACTAAACAGTGCCTAAAGAATTGTTCACTTCTATTAAAACTGACTAAAATGTGCTTTCCTTACCGATAGCCTTTTTAAGGAACATATTGGTGGCATAGCATCGCAGTTCTCCGCCGCTCAACGCGGCCACGCGGTCGCCCAGCGCATCGGCCTCTTCCATGAAGTGGGTCGATAGTAACACTGTGTGGGCACCGCGGAGAGACTGCGGACATTCAGACGTCAATACAGAATACTGGAATGCATACTACGAGTACCTACTTAAGTATATATCTGTATATATAAAAATGAATCCCTATTTCCCTTGGTCACGTCATCACGCGTGAACGGCTGGACCGATTACACTATTTCTTTTTTTAGAATATACCTTGAAGTACAAAGATGGTTCTTACGCAGAGAAAAATTACGCTACTACATAAGGGAGCGGAGCAGTAACCATAAATGTCAATAAATCCGGCAAATTTTCATACTTTGCGAGCCTATAAATGACTGAAAGGGGGGTAACGGGAGGTAACGGGACTTAGAAATGTGCCGCAGGCGAAGCCGGGGCGGATCGGCTAGTCTCTAATAAATAAATATTACAATAGTCATCTAGCCTAAAAAGAAGTCTAAAAAGTTCAACAACTGGTCTAAGTCTAACAAATACTTTGATATCGCCAATGGGTTGTGGTGACAAAGGAAACTACATTCACACAATACGCACGTAAAATAAACATCCAGAATGGGACTTGAACCCTTTTCACTTTAGAGTGGTTCTTTGCTACCTGTTGTGCAATTCTCTAAGCACACATCGGCGAGCACAGCGCTGTGACAGCCTTGATAAAGATAGTCATTGGTCGATCTCCAGTGACGTCACTCAGTCCGACCAATGACAATCTCTATCAAGGTTGTCGCAACGTTGTGCTCCTCGTTGTGCGCTCACAGAATTGCATTGCTGAAGTAACAGTATTACTTACCAGTAACAAATCCCACAGCCCTCTTCTAGTTTCAACATCCAGTCCTGCTGTAGGTTCATCCAATATCTGAATAATGAGACATCGAAATTTTGAAAAATCGCAACTTTAGTAAAAACATGGGTAGGTACGTGTTGGCGAGATAAAATTCAAGAATGTATAGATAGCAAACAAGCTTGAAAATGAGCTGTTTGCTCAACTATGCTACTCAAATTAATTATTGTAGTATTGTAAATAGACCAAAAAAACCCGCTGAACTTCTTCCCGGAGTCTTCTCAGATAAATGAGAGCCGCGTTGCGAACCGGTAGTCTATTTGCTAAATACTTAAGTCTTTATTATTTATAACGTTTTTTAAGTAGTTAGTAGTTTTCAGTAACACTCTTACATAATGCATGGGACACTTTTACTAGTAGTCATGCGCATATAAATGCGTATTGGTCATTATGCGTCAGATCGCACTTGATTTATACCAATAACACCAATATTTTGTAGTGTTACTGATAAGCACGAAAAGTGTCGCATCCAGTAACACCTGTGACTCGTTGGGAATTTTTTCCCAACCAGTAACAGTACTCGTTTGAAAGAGTGTTACAGGATGGGGGCCATCTATACAAAATAAATGATTTTTTTATTTAGTTTCAAAATCTAAAGGTATATACGAGCACAGCGGCGTCGCCGACGAGTGCGCAGGCGAGCTGCGCGCGGCGCTGCATTCCGCCGGACATCCACGCCCACATGTCTTTGAGCTTCGGCTCCAGGCCCAGCTTGGCCGCCATCTGCCGCGCCGACTCACGCGCATCCTTGAGCTTGCCGCCCTTCAACTGAACAAACAGTCACCATCATCGTCAGAACACTCCGAGCCTTACTTTAGGTTGGGCTTTCAATCAACTCGATGAGGTTGTGTCATTTCATTGTGAAGTTCTTTGACCACTTTCCAGCTCCATCATCAGACCCTAGTTACCATTGTTTTTTTTTACTTTTCAGTGCAGTCATTAATTTTTATTGGAATTCTAATCTCTAAATTACTAAACGGCTGAAATACGATTCTGCTAATTTTATGCCATAGTAAAACTATTCATACCACTGACACTGCAAAAAATGCCATAACATTTCAAACTTTATTAATATAGTCTTAAAATTCAAAATTAAATGAAAGAATTATTTTTTCATTCACTCAACAAGATTTTAATTGCATAATTTGTAGTTTAAAATTAAATGGCACCGGGTAACCGTGGGGATTATGCGCACGATAAAACAGCTAAGTAACTAGGTACTAACATTTTTGCTGACTGAACCTCACCAGAGTAAAGAATATGATGTGCTCGTGCAGAGTCAGGTCCGGGAAGTACATATTGTACTGAGGACACAGGCCGATGTGCTTCCTCAACTGCGACTGTTGGTTTCTGGTGTCTATCCCATACACGAAGACCTTGCCTGTAGTCGGATTCGTCATGCCTGTGAAACGAGCTCAGATATTAAGGCCGTTCACCGCTTTGTGCGTGTTTACGCATGCGCATGTAGGTAATATGCGTAATTATGTTGCGAATTTTGTGTAAATTTTGTGCATAAATAATACGATTTGCACAAAAAATTACACTCGCACATAGAATAGTACTCAGTTCCGAATCTTGATTTATCTGAGGACAGATTGTGTAGTGTAGATAGTCTGTCTGTCAATCTGTCTTCAGAAAAATCGAGATTCAGGATGGAATGTCGTTCTAGAATACGTATCATCATCAAAAAGTTCGTTAACTTTATAAAGCTGTAGGTTGCTTTGGACCCCGGTATTCGCTCCCCAAATTTTTTACCTTGATTTGATTTTTATGACGCTTTGATTAGTTGACAATTCATCCAGTATTTGTTTAAATTTATTTATCCTTTTCACGCACAATTGACTAAACACACCTGACTGGTGGAGAGAATGGTAATCGGTAGTTTGGTTTTACTTTTTGTGAAGAATTTCAATTCTCTTCGATTCGCTTTGATTCGCTTCGCTTCGATTCTCTTCAATTTTCTTTTCGGTTCGTATCGATTCGCTTCGATTCGGTTCGACTCTACGTTCGTTATTATAAATTGACCCTAAGTACTTTACCTGTTATAACGGACATGAGGGTAGTTTTCCCTGCGCCGTTATGGCCGAGCAGCACAGTGATCTCTCCTTCAAAAATCTTCAACGTTACATTCTTTAGCGCCGTGTGCTTTGGATATCTCTGCACGAGAAAAAATAATTGAGCCTTTGTTACTTGCATTAAATTAATTTTGATTTGACTTTGATAGTAACGAGGTCAAGAGTCTGAAACACTTAAGCGTCATTTAGACGAAGAGAGTTTCTCGCCCGCAAGATGCGATTATCGGAAGGACAGAAAAAAAAATCGCCTAAGGGTGAATTTCCCGAGACCAAAAATTGCGTGGCATCGATGAAATCGGTACTAAAAATCATAGTTATAATACCCTAATATTTTTTTCTGGTTAGGTGAAATAGTGATCTATGTGTAGCACTAAATATTTTATTAAATAGGATTATAGATTCTCCAAAAAAAAAATTAAAACCTCGAAATTTCTCATTGCCGTGTTTGTCCACACGTCACCTATTGTGTCGTGATACCTCATTGATAAAAATCTATTGGTTTTTTTTATTAAAACCTAGTTTTATTTGATACGTGTATAGTTAAAGTATTGTTACGAAATACATTTATTCAAATATTTAAACAATACAACGAATGGTTAATAAAAGTTCATTTGTCCTAGACTCACCTTTAATCGCCGTGTTCTAAACATATTTTAGAATATTGTTTTATCTAAGGGCTTGTGTCCTCCCTCATATGCGCTAAACGTTGCATATTGGTGCCGCCTAAGTGCTTGACGTGGAAGGACGTACACAAGTGCCTGCGTTTTGGCACCATAAATAAAAGTATATCATTTTTTTGTTACTGGTCATTTTTTCTTTCATCACCGTGGATAGGTATAACTTTATATTCAAATAAGTTTATCCTCTTGATTAAACATTCAATAGAACGCAATTTCTCTTGTTTATTTTCGTGAAGTATTTATTACTTCGAATAATTAATAGATTTTTTGTTATTTTATATTTTTGGCTCGTTTTTCATAACCGTGCTTTCATTGCCATAGTTTCCGTGGCCAAAATTTGCTATGGTAATGAGAAAAAAAATGCGGCAATGAAAAAAAAATCATTGCCATGCCTTGTAAAACAATTTAGTCTCATTGCCGTGACCAAATGTTTCATTTCCGTAACTTACGTTTTCATCGCCATAGCTTATTATTAACAAAAGTATATAATATTTGTTAATTTCTTTTTTGTGTGAAAGAATTATAAATGATCGGACAGCTTTGATTCTATTATCTTTGTTTCATTGTACTCCATTTGTACATTTTTAACCTATGAAATGGGATTGGGTAAGGTTGGTGTCGTTTTGGAATTTAGCGGCCATGAATGAAACTGGTATAATATGAAAGTACAGTATATAGTGAGCAAAAGTTACTATGAAATGAACAAACTTCTCTAAACCATATCGGGACTTAGATATAATTTAGCTATACAGGGTGGTATTTTTTCAACTTTGCTTGGATGGAAAGTACTCTATATACTGGAGATAGCGAATCCCACTCAAAGGAAACATAACCTTATTTTTATAAAGGAACAAAACTGCATACAACTTTTTCCTAAAAACCCGGTAGTCGAACCGACTAAAATCTTCCTAAACCTTCTCTTTCATGGATTTCCCTTTATTTAATTTACCAGGTTTGTTAGAGAGATTTGAGTCTTATGGTTAATCCTATAGATTGAGGCATTAAAAAAACAGGATGTTATTTATTGCATTGTTATTTTATTTTTATTCGGTTCAATTACAGGATGTGGCAAGCGATTTTTCAGCATTCGTTAAACGCAGTTTTTTTTTTCTTTTTAAAAATAAGAAAATGTTTCCTTTGAATGAAATGAGCTATCTCGAGTATTTAGAGTACTTTTCCTCCACACCTCCAACACAAACGCGTATCCTCTATCCAATATTATGCTCGGTTCACATTATTCTAATAGTATTCCAGTCCGGTGAGCGAATCTGGTGTTGGAATGCTACTGGAATAATGTGAACCATCACTGGAAAGTTTCCATTTCAGTTACTCATTGATCCAGTTCAATTTTCAAGTCTGGATTGCCTCGCTCGCTCATTCCAGCGCCACAGCCCCATATTGAATTTTTGATAGTGAACACGCATTCTTGTTTTTTTGGAAAATATTAATTTAAACAATAGAGTTGACTAAAGATCAAACGTATCAATTTGTATCATCAGAAATTCGTCGTCGAATTTCGTCGAAATCGTAACAAATCATTATTATTATTATTTTTTAATATAGGACACGTCAATTTGACTTCGCCTCGCCTGATGGTAAGCTGAAGGCAAAGTCTCTGAAAAGAGGCTCACCATTACAGACACGTATCATGTTACAATGGTGGCACTCAGCTTGATGGCCTCATCAGATGCTTTTTCACGCCCCGCTTAAAGGACCCGGGACTGTAGGAGGAGGGAAACACGTGAACTGGTAAGGAATTCCAAGACTTAATGGTGCGGCAGAAGAAGGAGTCGCCGAACCGCTTGGTTCTTGATGGAATATTCTGCACCGTATGCGGGTGGCATCTAAGCCGTGCACGTGTTGTCCTATATAGGAAAGGAGAGGGTGGGATTAATTGGAAGAGCTCATCCCCGCTCAGTGCCAATATTTGTATGCATGAATATAAATATTTGCATTGGTCTGGTTGTTTCTATGTATATTATGTATGTATTTACAAAAAAAAAGTATCTAAGTATGTATATCCGCATTCTAGATTCCATAACACAAGCTAATTAAGCTTACCATGGGTCTAGATAGCGTTGTGTAGAATGTTGTAGAATACGAGTAGTTAGTACCTACGTAGGATTATTTAAAAAAAAAAAAAAAAAATGCGGACTGCACGTCGCTGCAACCTGTCGAGAGCATCTAGTAAGTACTTTGCGGAGCCATCCCAGAGATGAGAGCAGTATTCCACGCAAGAGCGAATTTGTGTCTTGTAGAGAAGGCACCACTGCTCCGGCGTGAAAAAACGTCTCACTCTGTTCAGGACTCCGAGTTTACGCGAGGCTGTTTTGATGATGCTCTCGATGTAGTTTCTGTTGTTCAGTTTGCAGCGGTTATCCATAACTAAGATATTGAGATTGTCCTGCAGTGGCAGTGGCATGCTCTGAAGAGTTGGAAAGGGAAGGAACGAAGATACCTTTGCTGTAAACGCGCATGCCTGCGTCTTCTTGGCATTGAACTCAACCAGGTTTTCAGAGCCCCATTGGGAAACGTGGTTCAGGGTCCGGTCAAGTTCCTTTTTTCTGCGATATCAGACTGCTTGGCCACAGGATGTCCGTGATAACTCCCGTGTAAGGTGCTATCGTCTGCATAGCAATTAATGAATTATTTGGTATAAAATAGTAGTTGATAGCAAAAGTGTAATGGGATAATAATAATATTGTAATGGAAAACGCCGAGGCCAATAGCCATCAATTAGGCTACACTCGAAGTTGTTTAAGAAAATATGTACCTGGGATAAGTTATCCAACTCGGTAAAAACAACTTCGAGAAAAAATAGCCAGGATCCAACTAGTTTGGGCAGCAGCAAAGGAAACATTCTCTTATTCTTAAAAAAGACACTGCGTTTAAGGATTTCCGAAAAATCACTTGCCACACTCGATAATCGAACCGACTAAAATCCGGATAAATATATATTTTTATTGCCTCAATCGTCAATTATAAGGATCAAATCTCTCTAACAAACTTGGTAAATTAAATAAAAGGAAACCCATAAAAGAGAACGTTGTAAAGTCGAAATGTTCCACTCTGTATATCGCAGCTCCGATATTACTTACAATGAAAATAATGACACACATACGCGTGTTTAACACAGTACCGCTGAAAAAATAAATGACGCCACTGTCCATACACAATTGCCTAATCCCCTTTGTATTTATTGTATGTAAGTATAATCACTCATGTAAGTAGGTATATAAAATATTATGTTTTAAATGTATTTTCATTTCCGTGGTTGATTTTTTCATCCCCTTGGCACATTTCTTTCATGGCCGTGGACGCTTGTTTCATAGCCGTGCACGCATGTGTCATCGCCGTGGCACGTAATTTTTGATCTTGTGTATCTCGTTAGTTTTTTTAGTTATCTGCTAGATATTAAGCAAGAATACATATAGTATCAAAACCTTTAATAAACGCGATTTGTTTTAACTATAAAACTTAAGGTAAAAAAAATCCACGGAATGAAGATTTTAATGGACCTGTTGAAATTCACCCCTAAATCGCTCGTCCACGCCTGGCGAGCATTGCCTCGCAATTTAATATTTTTTGTAGTTTCCGTCTTTAAAACAGAATTTTCAAGCAATAATCGTATGTCAAACACAGTCACTTGAAAATCTTGTATTTTTTTTTTTTATATAGGACACGTCAATTTGACTTCGCCTCGCCTGATGGTAAACTGAAGGCAAAGTCTCTGAAAGAGGGTCACCATTACAGACACGTATCATGTTACAATGGTGGCACTCAGCTTGACGGCCTCATCTAGGGTTGCCAACTCTGTTTTCGAGAAAAAAAGTATATTTAGGTCTGAGAAGAAAATTGAACAGTATTTTAGAAAATAGAACAGTATTTTACAATTACATAAATTAATTTAACAAATAAGTTTAACCGACTTCAAGAAACGAAAAAGAGGCACTAAAAAGCGAAAAATAACTGCGGTGCGTAGCCTAGCCCGAGAGGCTTTTAATTTATTTTTCTCTTTTTAGTGAGTTATAATCGATCCATCGTCCATCCTTTGCTTAGGTTCCTATCATCAGCAGCTTAAAATCACGAGCAGATAATTTTTAAATGCAAATACTGAAATTAAATTATGTTAAAACAGCAGAAACAGTGTTTTGCCATCATTTTGAGGATTTCCCTAGATCCTGTTATCCAATCCTGACTCCCTTGATCCTGTCATCCTATTCTGGCTCCCTGAATCAAAACAAAGATCATAAAAATCCGTTTCACAAAATACGGTTTTACATACAACGGTTCGTCACCTATTTTGCCCCCTTAGGTCTGTCTGTCTTAAAAGAAAGCATGGTTTCGTAAAATCTAAAATGGTAATATGGTTCCCATCAATTTTTTTATGGATAAATTAAACATAACATAAACTCACGCCTATATCCCCGAAGGGGTAGGCAGAGGTGCTAGCACCCACATTTAGCTGTTTATGTTTAGGTCCCAATGTAATAGGTGGCGAGCCTATTGCCATTAACCGGCCACTTATAAACTTGCGATAAATACACACATAACTTCGAAAATCATCGAAAAGTCATTGGTGTGTGCCACCGGTGGATTAATTAAAAGATTTAATATATGGCTGGCAAATAGAAGATAGCTGTGAACTGTATTATTTTCTATATTATGATTTACCATTAATAAATTTTGGATTATCATGGGACAATCAACACCTAAACTTATAAAATAATTGCAAATTGGTGCCCAATTAATTAATATTGTATCAATTGCTGCACATTTTTGTAGTGTTATGCATTTTGATGCTGAAAACAGTATTTTGGATACTGTTTATTTGTTGAACAGTAAACAGTATAATTGGGTGTAAAACAGTATAATACTGTTTTAAACAGTATGGTTGGCAACCCTAGCCTCATCAGATGCTTTTTCACGCCCCGCTTAAAGGACCCGGGACTGTAGGAGGAGGGAAACACGTGAACTGGTAAGGAATTCCAAGACTTAATGGTGCGGCAGAAGAAGGAGTCGCCGAACCGCTTGGTTCTCGATGGAATATTCTGCACCGTATGCGGGTGGCATATGATATTATCATAATTATGCGAGAATTTAGTGTTTACCTGTGTGATACGATAATGGTAAGGCGGTTATTGCTAGCGATAGTCGCGTACGATTCACGAACGTGCGAGAAGCTCTCCCTGTCTAAATGACGCCTTACCTTAGTAACGTTGTCGATGAAGACTCCGACTTTCAACCCATCGGGAGGCTCCTCGAAGTATCGTTCATCAGGTTCGCTTGTGTACTCACTCTCATTCGTTCTAGCAGCCGCCTCTGCCGGCTGTTTCTTCCCGAAACGATTCTACAGATATAAAACAGCTTAAGCCGCGTGGTTCCAGGCAGAGTAGAATTTGGGCCACCCCATCTCCTCCCATGCGGTGTCGTACAAGGCGACTAAGGGATAGGGCTGTTTAACGTCAGACAGATATATACAGACCAGACTCAGCCTATACATGGCTCGAGCCAACAATAGTGCCCGAAAAATGGCAATAGGCTCAACCCCTATTACGTGGGACCTGATAAATGATTGGTGAAATGTGGGTGTTAATTCACCTCTACGGCCTCTACCTAACCCTCCGGGCATAAGGTGTGATTGTATGTATGTATTGTATGTTAATGTATTTTGCCGCGTTGGTAGAGTAGAATAGGAGACCTCGAAAAGTTCCTACAGAGGGAATGCTCACTAAGCTACCTAACCATTTCTTGAGCATTCCAAAATCCCACCGTCACCCCAAGATGGGTAGTATAGGGTGGTCCCCACAGCGGAAGAGGGCCGGATCGAAAGATATGGCCCTGGGTCGGCCAGGGTGCGAGGGATATGTCTACGACTACCTCACCTCCGGCAATCGACGGCCCACAGATGACGTGCGTTTTAGTCGGTTCAAGTCCGATATAACTTCCTCCACCTGCGGTGGAGGGGTATCCGTGGGGATTTTTCACACGATAAAAAAAGTGATATAGGATTGATATAGGACAATTTCGAACAAAATGCAGCTCGTATGCTCAGTGGTCAGCACTGCAATTCACTAAGCGAGCACAACGATGCGAGTCGCAACGTTGTACTCGATAGAGATTGTCATTGGTCGGATTGTATCACGTCATTGAAAATCGACCAATGACAGTGTCTATCGAGCACATCGTTGCGACTCGCATCGTTGTGCTTGCTTAGTGAATTGCACAGCAGAGCATCCCCCCTGTTAGGGACTGGTCGAGGATTCAAGTCCCGTCAGAGTGTTTTACCAATCTTAATTGATTGAACCAATAAGTTTTTATTAATTTCCATAAGTTAACTTGCCTTAATGTTTAAGTGCCAAGGTAACGCTATGCCGTATTTTCCAGGCTTGACCAGCGACAGGTACTTGGCCAAAGCGAAGAACAGAACGATTTGCACTACGCACAGTATGTAGCTAGCGAATACCGATGCATGGTGTTCGCCGTCTTTCGCGGTACCCATGTTGTCTAGCCCAACACCAATACCTGTAGAGATGAGTACTTTTATTAGACTATGGATAGGGCCGTAGGTATATATGGGTAGGACCGTCTTACCATCCCATAATGAGAGGAAATGCCATACTGCCGCCTTTATTTTTGAGGGTAATTTTCGTTGGCCAATACCCCCTTGTTAACACTTTATCAACCGATAATTACTAGTATACCCTTAACTTAGGATTGGGTTCACATCGCGAGTGTTAAGGCCAGGATTCGAATCGAACCCACGGACTCTCTATCCTACTATTACTTACTACTACAAATTCCATTAGGGACGCCGTGGACCGGCCGGATGATCTACGATCCGAGTCACGGAAGTACCAAGAGCAATGCCAATAGAAATGTTCATGATATAAATATTTGCACTGGACGGGGATCAAACCCGCGCCCAGCGCGTAGCAGCCAAATTGCGGCTGTCTGCCCGACTCCTTAATCAGTAAGCTACCGATGATTAAGACTTAAAATTCAAAATTAAATGAAAAAGAGTTCATTACATTTATTAGTTTATTCGATAAGATGCCATTTGATTTTAAACTTTAATAGTATAGCAGTAAAGTCTAAAATTAAATGAAATTTTTTTTGCAGTGTCTGTGGTATGAAAATTAGCAGAATTGGTGGTTGTTAGTAGAGATAGAGATTATATCTACTAACCATTTACTTCATGAAGACATAGTTCACTGTAAAACCAAGACAAAGGTACATGCGGTAGCAACCCGACAATGATCTTGATAAAATCAGGTAGGGCTTTTCTTGAGATTATGCCCGCCACCATGCTGAGCCCAAAATATGTTACTACTGCGAGGGTCGACGCGTACTCCGCTGTGAAGAATAACATTAGATCATTAGAACTAGAACCAGTTTATCAAGAACTCTTAAAACGGCACCACTAGACAAGTGCCAATTCGTTGGCCGGCGTATTGTAGAATAGATTGACGAGGCTCAGGCGCAAAACGACTTTGCCTTCAGCTTACCATCAGGCGAGTCGAAGTCAAATTGACGTGTCCTATATAAAAAAAAAACGTCTCTATTTTGCAAAATGTCCCCTGGTAATAAAACGTCTCTTTCGCAGAATGTCTCTTTCGCAAAATGTCTCTTTCGCAGAATGTCTCTTTCGCAGATGGAATTTAACGCATATGACAGTCGTCAACAAAACGTGAAAACTCATACATTCGTCATTCTATTCTACAATATGCCGGCCAACTCTACAATTGCCACTTGTCTAGGAGGGTAGATCAATAATTAAACGACTGTCATACAACTGCAAATATACAGTCGAACAATCTTGACTGCAAAGACTCAAAATGATCTTAATGTAAAGGCCAAGGTACTAAGAGCAAATAAACAGTTTTATTGTTATAAAATTGTATTATTAAATCCGAACTAAAAGTGTGTACCAAATATCAGTACTGCAATTCACTAAGCGAGCACAACGATGCGAGTCGCAACGTTGTGCTCAATAATTTAGAGATTGTCATTGGTCGATCTCCAGTGACGTGACCCAATCCGACCAATGACAATCTCTATCGAGCACAACGTTGCGACTCGCATCGTAATGCTTGCTTAGTGAATTGCATAGCAGAAACAGAAATACTAACGAGAGTTGACCAAAAAACTGCACGCGAACGATACAGCAACTATAGTGGTGTAGTACAACAGTAGCATCACAAAAATGAAGAAACCGCTCGTCTTAGGGAAAGTCGCCTCGCTGGACTTAAGGACCATACTTCCAAAGGTGGCGTATACGAGGCCCACAGGCATCACGTTCAGAACGTGGGACAGCGCAAGTGTAATGGCTGAGACACCCTCCATTTTTATTAATTCCTGTAATATATAAATCGTGCATTAATCGTGTCTCTGTACAATTGACAAAGAAGATACGGTTGCACTTTTTCATATAAAGTCGACTGTACATTGGATATTGTTAAATAAAATCTAGCGGTCAACAAATTTGTCTGACGTGTTGTGTCGTGATCGTGATGCTCACTGCCTACGTGGCTCTAGACTCCGATTTGCTAATTGTCAACCACTGTCAAGTGTCATACCAATGATAACATTGTAAAAATATCATCTAATTTTACACCCGTATTCACAAACAATACTTCGCTATGCGTACTACCAAAACTGTGCAAAGAACGACAAATTCTTCGTACGTTCGTTTTGGCAAGCCTTTTTATTCATTGATAACACTTAAGTAATAGGTACTTCGTTGAGGGAACGCACTGCGTTAAATACTGCTTCGTGATGTTTGTGAATTAATTTTACCAGCCCTATGCGCTCGAGCACACTATGAGACCTCACAGTGTTGTTTGTGAATACGGGTGTTAGACTTTACGGTTATGTCGTTAAAGTCTAAAATTAAATGGCATCTTATAGAGTGAATGGAAAAAATTAATTAAATCTTTTTCATTTAGTTTTGGATTTTACTTAGTAAAGTTTAAAATTTAATGGCATTTTTTGCATTCTGATATGAAAATCGTTGACAATTAGCAGAATCGTGGTCCTGCTCGATTATGGTGCGACTTAATACAAGTCGTCACAATCACAACACACTGCATCAGAATGTGAACGGAACTCTATGAAACGTATGAAAGCGATACATTGCTGATACATCATGACAAGACACGACACATCAGACGTTAACGGTCGTCTGCCGTACATGATTAAATCTACAGAGTTATATATCGGGGAAAGCCGCCTATAATAGACTAGACAAGTGGCAATTCAGTGACTGGCGCATTGTAGAAAAGAATGATACGTATTTTGACGATTCCGACCAATTCAGACAGTCGTTAACACACACACACACACACAATCACGCCTCAATCCCCGGAGGGTTAGGCAGATGTGAATTAACACCTACATTTCACCAATCATTGTATTAGGTCCCACGTAATAGGGGGTGTGCCTATTGCTGTTTTTCGGGAACTACTGTTGGCTCGAGCCATGTATAGGCTCAGTCTGGGCTGTAATAGGTATATCTGTCTGATGTTAAACAGCCCTATCCCTACCGCCAAATTCTACTCTGCCGGGAACCACGCAGCAGTCGTTAACGGTATGTCATAAACGTCCAAATGACACGTCAGTCTGCACCGGTCAAAGAATTATCACTTGTCTAGGGGGAGAGCTAGATAATTTTCAGATTTATAAAAATATAAATTGCAAATATGAACCGGAACGCCGGAGTATCTCTCTGTCGTCAGTCGCGACACGAGGAGCACGAATGTGAACATGAGTGAGAGCCAGGTAAAAAGGAACAGTATGGAATTGAACGTATCTAATTTGCCCAGTGCTGCCCCTCTTAAATACGGGAACTCTTGAAGCGAGAGCGTCTGTAAAATCAAATTTAAATTAAACCAAAAAAAATCGACTGATGCTGAAAAGATCGAAACGGCGTTATTTATACAGGCAGGAAATTCATCCTCACGCATTGCGTCCGGAAACGGTGCGTACTGTGCGGTTTGAAAGGCACTTCATCCCACGCACACTCAAGCTGTGGAATTAACTCCCTACGGTGGTTTTCCCAAGCGACTACAATATGGAGTTCTTCAAGAAGGGCATTAGAAGGTTTCTTCAGGGTCGGCAGCGCGAGTGTGACGCCCCTGGTGTTGCATACGTACATAGGCCACGGTGACCGCTTCCCGGCCGTGCTTGTCTGCCAACTAAGTGGTATAAAAAAAAAACATATTTTTATTTCGAACTAGCTGACCTGGCGAACTTTGTACCGCCATATTTTTTTCCGCCCGCGTGGAATTCAGATCCTTTTGCCATATTTTCTCACCGTTTTAAACGTTACCTGGATATCCACGAATATTTCAAGACTAAATAGCTAAATTGGTTCAGCCGTTCTCAAGTTTTAGCGAGAATTGCAATTCATTTTTATTTATATGGATAGAACATAATATCAAATTATCGCATCATCGAATCATCGAATCATTGAATCATTGAATAATTGAATCATTGAATAATTGAATCATTGAATCATCGAATTATCGCATTCACACCACTCTTCCGCATCATAATAATATGTAATAAGTACAATGATGTATTATTTTTATAGATACGTCATACACGAAGATGGCGGCTTTCAAAAATGGCGCAAACACAACATATTAGCTACTTCTAAAAATACGTCAATGTTATTAATTTATATGAATTAAATTATTATTTATATTAATAATATTTTATTTGTATTTATTATTAAAAACGTTTTTTTTGGGTGGCGCACTGTCGCGATTCTGATTGGTGCATAAAATGATGACCAAACGTCATCATTTTTTTGTCGCCATTTTAGAGTGTGGACAACATATCTAATAAGTATAGATTTCACGAAAGATCACGACCATACTTACTTGGTTGACGTGGACCCCGGAGCGCAGACTGATGTAAGTATTATCGATTGCCCATTGGAGGTGCATGAACATCAGTTGTTGTTGGCCTGGTGAACAAGAGCCGGTGTCAGTAGTTATAAGATACAGAATCAAGTGTTCATGATCAGTAAGACGTTCAATCCCAATTACATACATACATATTCATATATACAAATATTTGCACTGAGCGGGGATCGAACCCGCGCCTCCTACGTAGCGGCCGTGTTC
This sequence comes from Eilema depressum, assembly GCA_914767945.1. Lineage (NCBI taxonomy): Eukaryota > Metazoa > Arthropoda > Insecta > Lepidoptera > Erebidae > Eilema > Eilema depressum. The sequence continues at coordinate 17,347,009 of OU612030.1, read as the reverse complement.
ACTACCGCCACGCCACTCATTGTAAGTATAAGGGTCTACCCACATTTATCGACGCGGAATCGGCTTAAGCCGGGTGCGTATCACCACACTACTCGACTTATCGCCGATTAGCCGTACGGATGCGATCAGCTAATCGACAAACGGTACGTTTCGCCGGTTCGCATCGCGTCGGCCAAGCCGAGCGGATGCGAAAGGTATTAGTAACACCCTTATTCCGTCGGTATAAAGACTTTTTTGACCCGCGGCGTCAGCCGATTCCGCGTTGATAAATGTGGGTAGACCCTAACAATCTCAACAGGGTTACCATGGGATCTGGAGATATCGCGTTTGAATCTGTCAGATGATGAGTGAATGTCTTCAGTCATTCGGATCGTGTAGTTCAGCTTCGACGGCCATTTGTCACCGCCAAAGTTCTATAGAAAAACGAAAAAATATCACATAGGTGGCCATAAAAGTAGGTAATGATTTATGCTTTCGAAATCTAAGATGAAAAAAAAAACATTCGCAGCGCATCAACCAATGCAGGTAAAGACGCAAGTACTTATACATTAGTTTTCTTTTTCATGTTTTCTTTGATCCTTTTTTATCTGACTGTACTTTAGCATGCGCGCGAGATGACGAAAAAATAATTCGAAATCAAAAATTGCCAACTCGTGCGCGCTCGCGAATTTGACGATCGCGAGATGGTGAATGACTCTATAATTTTTGCTGCTGTGCAATTCACTAACAAGCACAACGATGCGACAACGATGCGAGTCGCAACGATGTGCGCGATAGACACTGTCATTGGTCGATTTCCAATGACGTGATACAATCTGACCAATGATAATCTACGTTGCGCCTCGCATCGTTGTCGCATCGTTGTGCTCGCTTAGTGAATTGCAGTGCTGGAGTTAGGTTTTGTCCGTCCCAATCGAGCAGTCCGACTGGGGAAGTACCTACCTTCGCCCTACAGAATACAGCGGGTATAATAACCTCGTGTTGTGTTTCCAGCGGTAAGTAGGATAGCTATAGCTCAATGGAGAGGTTTTGTGCTGTCAGTGGGAGGACCAAAGGCTTTTCCTCTCTCTTTCTTCTTACAGGGCCGGCAGCACGAGCGGGACTGTGTTACACTCGTCCTTAGGCCACGGTAACCATTTTCCATCAGGTGGGCCGTGTACTTATCTGCCACCTAAACCTGTGTTCAGTAGCGATACTGAACACATTTTTTTTGTCTTCTTATTCGCGAACACGAAAACTACTGAACCGATTTTATTGTGGTTTTTTTTTAAAGACATTATCAAACTCAAAATGTAACTTATGTTTGATCGCAATCGGTTGAGTAGAACCGGAGATAATATGTTCAAAAGTCGTGATAACTGACATGCACGCGAGCGTCTTTTCGCATGCCTCTTTGCAGTGTCTGTGTCTGTGGTATGACACCTTTTGACGCATAATGACCAATAATACAATGTTTTTATTCGCAATATGATATAACACATTCGCATATTGACCTATTAGCATTTGGACTAAAACGCAAAATGACCCATACATGAAAAGACATACGTATAATGACCAACGGGAAATACGAATTTTTACATAGGTACACGCATTTATAACGACCAAAACACATAATGACACTTATGCAAAACTACCTATACGCTTAATGACCAATACCATTGACAACTAACAGAATCGGGGTCCTGGCTGGTCAGCGCTCCACATACTTACATGAAATATGACGATAGCATCACAGGGTCTCATCATGGTCCTAAATAATGTCAGTTGAGTTTTTTTCGAGATAGGGAAATAGCCGCTCGTAAATGGTAAAGTCTTTTTGACTGCGAAAAAAAAACAATACATAAATTAAAGCTATCTTAGCAGGTTCATGTAAAGGTGGCTTTCCATGGTGAGTGAATCTGCAGATTTTTTTTTTTTTTTTTTAATACATACACATTACATGCATATTACATTACATACACACGGCAGACGACGTCGGATAGTCACGCACCACGCATCAACCGCTTTACACGGAGTGCTTCGGTCTGTTTCAAAGACGCACCGCTATGGGGTCCGCTATCGGGTTTTCCACACTTCCACCTTCGACAGACTCTTTCTGTGGTACGGTAGGGTTAGGGTCTTTCTAGACCAAGCCGTATGAGCAGTTTTAAGTAACCCAGCCATAAAGGAGAACTATAGCATATCGGATATGAAATCATTTTGGGCTAAGGCTACATTCGAGGCAAATGCCATCGCTGATCTTTCGCATTGGAATACCATTATTATACCGTGGGCCGTGAGTATAATAACCTCGTGTTGTGTTTCCGACGATGAGTAGGGCCGCCAGAGCTCACTGGTGAGGTTTTGTGCTGTCAGTGGAAAGACCAAAAGATTCCTGCTTGCCTGGTTCGCTGACGGCACAGAATCTCTCTGTTCTTAAAGGGTCTGCAGCACGAGTATGAATGAATGATGTGGCTACAGCTACACTAGTTAGCTGACGTCACTGGTGTTGCACTCGTCCATAGGTCACGTTAACCACTTTCCACCTTCTTTACCGCTTAATTTATTGATATAAATGTCAGCAACAGTGTAGCTGCACCACTTCATGCAGTAATTTAAATGCGATAATTACTGCGGTTTTAGCCCGGTAGACGGTAAGGTAGTGTAGCCGTAGAATATCAGGAGTTTCATCTAATACATATCTACCTGGAAAGTGATTCAGCGGCCTCATTGACAGTTTTTCAGAAACTACATTCATAAACGCACTCGTGGGTGGTGTGTCAGGATAGTACAGGACGATTGCATCTTTAATCGATGTCTCGACAGGACTGACCGACAATCGTAACATATCCTGTTGATAAAATTCATATATTAACATGCAGGAGGTAGCAGGAGGTAGGACTCGACGGTATTTCCGTCCAAATCGAGCAGTCCGAATGGGGAACTAGGTACCTCCACCCCACAGAATACCGCGGGTATAACAACCTCGTATTGTGTTTCCAGTGGTGAGTAGAGTAGGAGAGGTTTTTTTGCTGTCAGTGAGAAGATCAAAGGCTTGTCCTGTTTTTCGCTGACGGTACAAAATCTCTGTTTTTAAAGGGCCGGCAGAACGAATGCGTTGTGCCTCTTGTCTTTTGGTGGTGTAAGGGGCTTGTAAGAATAAGGTTGTGTAAATCCAGCGCACTACTCGACTGATGGTCTATGAATACCAGTGGTGAATTCACCAATAGGCTCAGAGAGTAGGGCTTAAGGGTGATAAAACTGACAAAGGGGACAAAATTTTTATTTGTCTAACAGAAAGTGTTTACAAATGAACTAAAAAACTTACAGGTCCTGGTGTGGTTCTGTTTGTGGTCACAGCGGTAACGGATCTCGTTTCAGGTTCCATAACCAGATCATCTTCGACAGCAAGCAAAAACATGAACAACAATAGAGGCACCACAAATTCTGCTATCGTCGAGATAAATTTCCTTTTTCTGACCAACCAATGTTTCCACATCAATACCATTATGGTGCGCATGTTGCTAATGTCTACAAACTTATTCAAAAACTACAAAATTGTGTGCAAATACTACAACACAGACATGTTAGGTCTACTACGTCACTACGTCAGTTAGGTATTTTTTTTACTACCCAGCATAGAGTAAACTCTTGAGTATGTACCAAGAAGAACTACATAACTCTGATGCCTTGATCACACGCATCGAGTGTTAGTAGTGGCGAGCCAGTGATTTCGGCCGATTGCTCACTGAGTCACTGTCACTGCTCAGTGGGGTGAGCACGAACTACTATCGTAATCGTATCGTGAACGTAACGATAGCACGGAGCATTGCGATTGGCTGGCTTCTTCTTTCTTCTGCTAGGGGTACTGTGGGGTGAGCACGAACAACTATCGAAATCGTATCGTAAACGTTACGAGAGCACGGACCATTGCGATGGCCGCCTGCCTACTGTGAACGTGTGTGCGTGTAAAGCCTGCCAATGCAAAGTAAAGTGAGGCAAAAAAAGTAAAGCCTAAAAAAATGCAAAGTAAAGTGTACGTGTGATGTACTCGGCGCTATGTTCACACGTACCTACCGAGCACTCGGCCGAGTGCACTGTCTCGTCACTCCACTCGGTGCGTGTGATCAAGGCATCAGAGTTGTGTTGTAGTAGTTCTTCTTGACCCTAAAAAAAAATTCAACAACTGGTCTAGCTGTAATGCTTCGATATCGCCCAATATCGCCTTTGGGTTGTGGAGGTCAGATGGCAGTCGCTTCACGGAAAATATCGTAGTTCAGCCAAACCCGCAGTTAGACTGGTAAAGCGGACCCCAAACTCCTAGGTGATGCGAATAGAATTACCGCTAGCTAGGATGAAGATGATTAAGCCCAAATGACGCGCCCCACTACCTTCCTGTAGTTAAGTTAAAAACGTAGTGTTTTTGCCTAAAGCATACGTAATTTATTCTATTTTAATGTTGTGTTTAGTTTTATAATAACTTAATTCTGTACGGGTTTGACAGCCTCCGTGGCGTAGCGGTAGTGAACGCGGCCGCTACGCAGGAGGCGCGGGTTCGATCCCCGCTCAGTGCAAATATTTGTGTGAATGAAATATGAGTAGGTATTTGCATTGGTCTGGTCGTGCCTCGGCGAGCACGTTAAGCCGTCGGTCCCGGTTGCCATAAGAACATCTATGGCAGTCGTTACGGGTAGTTGGACCCCTCAAAAATCCAAAAAACAACGGTCTAACTGCAAAACTTCGATATCGCCTAATGTTAACATTGGGTTGTGGAGGTCAGATGACAATCGCTTCTCGGAAAATATCGAGGTCTAGTCAAATCCGTGGTTAAGACTGGTAAAAGCGGACCCCAGACTTCGAGCTGAAAGCTTCGGATGCGACTGGGAATTAACGCTAAGAGGAAGAAGAAGATGATTATAGTTAGTACGGAACTCTTCAAGCGCGAGTCCGACTCGCACTTGACCGGTTTTTTTTTCAATTATTCTGTAAATTGGTTTAATATAAACTAGGTTTCACATGCAATCGCATTTCGAACCATAAATTAATCAAACAGTTATATTGCATTGTAAATTAATACATGATCATGATACTCGTACCTACAAAAAAATGAAAATTCATTTTCAAAGCAGTTGAAGAACGGATGTTGAGTAAGTGGAAAAGATAACAATATAGGTACACTACAGATTAAATGTTAAGTTATTATATTTTAAGCTATTGCATAGCTTCTATCGCGGGCCTTGAGCGTGGAGACCGAATCCAGAAATTCCGTAACGAAAAAAACCTAACACCCCGAAGCTCGCACGAATCGAGCCGAGCTGCTCCGAAGTAGCTCCGCTTAACGTAAGTAATTATAATTGCATAAGTTGATAAAAAATGCTATGCAATAGCTTTACCGTGGCAGTCCCCGAGTGCCACACGTCTTTTTTTTTAATTTTCTAAATTGTAAACCTTTGAGAATGCCGTAAGGCGAAACAGAAGGTTCAATAATAAATATCGTGGAAAAGTACAAGTGTGTTGATAGCACACTTGTACTTTTCCACTTTGTGAAGTTAGCTTGGTATATACCTATAAGGCTATACCTATCTATACTAAATACACCTCAGGACATTATATTGTTTGCACCTAAAATGTGCTCAAAATTGCTCTATGCGCAGTACACGTTTTTCGACTGCCTCTGTGGCGTAGGCGTAGTGGTAGTGAACGCGGCTGCTACGCAAGAGGCGCAGGTTCGATCCCCGCTCAGTGCCAATATTTGTATGCATGAATATAAATATTTGCATTGGTCTGGGTGTTTATATGTATAATATGTATGTATTTACAAAAAAAGTATCTAAGTATGTATATCCGCATTCTAGATTCCATAATACAAGCTAATTAAGCTTACCATGGGTCTAGAAAGCGTTGTGTAGAATGTTGTGGAATATTTATTTATTTATTTTTATTTATTTGGGTGTATTTTGAGTACCTAATAGTCTATACTCTATCTATAGCATAGGGTGCTACTGCGATGGACGAGCTCATCAAGCATATATTTATTACATAAAATATAAACATCCGAATTGAGAACCTCCTCCTTTTTTGAAGTCGGTTAAAAACAAGCGGGCTTCGTTTGTCTCGCGATTTGGGTCCAAAATATGTGCCCCGTAATATACCTACTAATATTATAAAGCTAAAGAATTGTGTATGTTTGTTTGAACGAATTCAGTTAATCTCAGGAATGAATTCGAATTGAAAAATTATTTTTGTCTTGAATAGCCCGATAAGAAGAAATAATAATAATTAATTTAATTATTAAGCTAATTAACTAGCTCGTCAAGAAGAATACAGGCAGACAAATAGACTTACTTTCACGTTAATAATATTACCTAGTATGGATATTCATACTAGGTAATATTATCCATACTAGATTTAGTCCGACTAATCCTTAATGATTGCGATTTAAGGGTAGGTACAATATTCACAGGTAACTTTGAAGATTCATAATAGGTAACATGAGTTTCAAGTGCTCGGTACTGGTAACACTCACCATCTTATCAACTTATTCTCGAGCATGTCAAAAAGAACAGGGTGGTGGCGGTGGTGGTGGCGGTGGCGGTGGCGGTGGTGGTGGTGGAGGTGGTGGTGGGGGCTATTATCCAGCACCTCAGCCAACTTATTACTATAATTATTATGCGCCTCCCCCTCCTCCTCCACCACCACCAGAACCAACAACAACACTAGAACCAATTCCAACTGGACCTGAAAGTGAAAGCGAGGAGACTACAACCACACGAAAACGAACTAAAAGAACAAGAACCACACCAGGACAAGAAAAGGGTTTTCAGAACCCCTGGGAGGGCTGGAGTCCACCACCATCAGTAAAATCTGAATGGAATGATTGGAAGAGGGACTATGAAGTCCGACAAAAAGAGAAAAATAGTCATACAACAACTAATAATGTGAAGTACATCTTTACGCCCTATGATCCGGATAATAAAGATGATCCAAACCATCCAGATAACCCGAAAAATCCCAACTATAGACCATATAATAAAGATAACCCAGAAGATCCAAATCATCCAAACAATCCTAATAATCCATTTAAACCGTACAATCCGAAAGATCTCAATGATCCAAATAATCCGTTTAATCCTAATAATCCTCTAAGGCCGTTTAGTCCTAATGACCCAAATGATAAAAATAACCCTTATAATCCAGATAATAAATATAGACCTTTTGATATAAACAATCCGAATGATCCTAATAATCCATACAACCCAAAAAGTCCATCTAAACCATTCGATCCAGATGATCCAGAAGATCTTAATCATCCCAATAATTGCGCTCCAGACAATCCAAATAATCCCTATAATCCGAAAAACAAACACACCCCATTTGATCCGGATGATCCAAATGATAAGAATAATCCCAGTCATCCTGAAAATCCTTACAATCCGAAAAATGTTAAGAGGCCTTATGATCCTCACGATCTTGATGATCCTAATCATCCGGCGTACAATAATAATAAGGAAGTAAATTATAATTTTGTACCTTATGATCCGGATAATCCAGAAGATCCTAATCATCCTAACAATCCAAAAAATCCAAATTATAAGCCATATGATCCAGATAATCTTGACGATCCAAATCATCCTAATAATTCTAAAAACCCATACAAACCTTTCAATCCAAATGACCCGAACGATCCGAATAATCCATTTAATCCAAAAAATAAGTATAGGCCATTTGATCCTAATAATTATAATGACTTGAATAATCCATATAATCCAAACAATCAACATACTCCATTTGATATAGATGACCCAAATCATCCTAACAATCCATTTAATCCGAAACATCCAGCTAGACCGTTCGATCCCAAGAATCCAAACGATCCTAATCATCCTAATAATCACACCCCAGACAATCCTAATAATCCATTTAATCCGAAAAATAAACACACACCGTTTGATCCAAATAATCCAAATGATCCAAACAATCCTCTTCATCCTGATCATCCATACAATGAAAGAAATATAAGGAAACCAGGCGAAAAAGCACCGATAACTTATAAGATTGTACCATACGATCCGGATAATTTAGATGATCTCAATCATCCGAATAATCCTAAGAATCCAAATTATAAACCATTCGATCCGAATAATCCCAACGATCCAAATCATCCGCATAACCCAAACAATGCATTCAAACCTTTCAATCCAAAAGATCCAAACGATCCAAATAACCCATTCAATCCAGAAAATAAGATCCGGCCATATAATCCTGATGACCCAAATGATCCAAACAATCCTTATAATCCATTTAATATTCATACACCATTTGATCCAAATATCCCAAATCATCCGAACAATCCGTACAACCCAAAAAATCCACTAAGACCATTTGATCCAGATAATCCCAGTGATCCAAATCATCCCAATAATAATAACCCAAACCATCCCGATAATCCTTATAACCCAAAAAATGTGCACAGACCATTTGATCCGAATAACCCACAAGATCCGAATAATCCTGCACATCCTGATCATCCATACAATTTTTCAAATGTACAGAGCCCATATGATCCACAGAATCGAAACGATCCAGGTCACCCAAATAATCCAAATAAAGATAAGAAGTACATATTTATACCATTTGATCCAGATAATTTCAACGATTTAAATCACCCTAGAAATCCAAAAAATCCCAATTATAAGCCATATGACCCAGCTAATCCATATGATCCGCATCATCCAAACAATCCTGATAATCCATTTAAGCCATTCAATCCAAATAATCCAAATGATCCAAATAATCCATTTAATCCAAAAAACCCACTAAGGCCGTTTGATCCTAATAGCCCTCACGATCCAAATAATCCATATAATCCAAATAATATACACACACCGTTCGATATAAACAACCCAAATCATCCTAATAATGCGTATAATCCAAATAATCCATTTAGACCGTTTGACCCTAATAACCCGAACGATCCTAATCATCCCAATAATCATGCACCAGATAATCCAAACAACCCATTTAATCCGAAAAATAAACATAGGTCGTTTGATCCAAATAATCCAAATGACCCAAATAACCCCCTTCACCCCGATAATCTGTATAATGTAAATAATTTAAAGAAGCCCTTCGACATCCATAATCTTAACGACCCAAATCATCCGGCAAATCCAAATAAATACACGGATTATATGTTCATACCATATGATCCTGAAAACCCAAATGATATAAGTCACCCAAATAATCCAATGAACCCGAACTATAAACCTTACGACCCAGGCAACTTCAACGATCCCAATCATCCGAATAATCCAAAAAATCCATTTAAACCTTTCAATCCAAAAGATCCAAATGATCCTAATAACCCCTTTAATCCTAACAATCCATTTAGACCCTTTGATATTAAGAATCCGAATGATCCAAATAATCCATATAATCCGCATAACAAAGATAGACCTTTTGATCCTAATCTTCCTAATCATCCGAACAATCCATATAATCCAAAAAATCCATTAAGGTCTTTCGATCCAGATGATCCAAATGATCCAAATCATCCTAATAATCATGTCCCAGACTATCCTGATAATCCATTTAATCCGAAGAACGTGCGTAAACCGTTTGATCCGGATAACCCAGATGATCCAAATAATCCTCTTCATCCTAGTCATCCATTCAATATTAATAATGTAAAAAGATCATTCGATCCACAGAATCATAAAGATAAAAATCATCCAGCTAATTCCGATAATCCAAATAATATGCGTCGAGCAAAACCTAAACCAGAACCTTTGATCTACAGACATGTGCCTTACGAACCTGATGATCCGAATGACATAAACCATCCAGACAATCCAAAGAATTCGCTTTATAAACCATACGACCCGGATAATCCATACGATATAAATCATCCAAATAATCCAAAAAATCCGTATAAACCTTACAACCCAAAAAATAATGACGATCCTAATAATCCATATAACCCAAATAATTCAATCAAGAAGTTTGATATTAAGGATGCGAATGATCCAAATAATCCATATAATCCGTATAACAAGCAGAGGCCTTTCGATCCACATGATCCAACAGATCCCAATAATCCGTTTAACCCAAAAAATCCGTCTAGGCCATTTGACCCTGATAATCTGGACGATCCAAATCATCCAAATAACAATAGTCCAAATAATTTATATAATCCGTACAATCCAGAAAATATACTTTTTCCTTTTGATCCAGACAATCGAGATGATCCTAATAGTCCTGATCATCCCAGTCATCCGTACAATATCAATAAGGTAGAGAGACCATATGATCCTCAAAATCAGAAAGATCCAAAACATCCGGCTAATCCGGTAAATTGGAAAAAACGTGATAACAAGCCGAAAAAAGATAACAGGCCTCCTGTTGATCCTGCGGATTTCATATTTGTGCCATACGACCCTGCTAATCCAAATGATCCTAATCATCCAAATAATCCAAAAAATCCAAAGTACAGACCATATGATCCAAATAATATACAAGATCCAAATCATCCAAATAATCCTAAAAACCCATATAAACCTTACAATCCGAGAGATCCAGATGATCGTAATAATCCATATAATCCGGATAATCCCCACAGGCCATTCGATGCAAATGATCCGAAAGATCCAAATAATCCCTTTAATCCATATAATAAATATACACCATTCGAAATTAATAACCCGAATCACCCAAACAATCCGTACAATTCAAAAAATCCGAATAGACCATTCAATCTATATGACCCTAGCGATCCAAATCATCCAAATAATATCGTTCCAAATGATCCAAATAACCCATACAATCCAAATAACGTGCACAGACCATTTAACGCGGACAACTTGAACGATGTTAATAACCCTTTGCACCCCGATCACCCGTATAATCCGAACCACTTGAGAAGAACCTACGATCCGGCGAATTATAGTGATCCTTATCATCCGGCTAACCCGAAGAATCTGAGAAAATTTCGAGAAGATCGTAGCCCCGCCAGCGGTTGGCCTGATGACTGGAAAGGTTGTAAAATGTATTTGTATATAATTTTAAGTTAATTTCCCCGACGACGCGACGTCAGACTGACTGAAATCGTTGAAAAAGATCCAGCCGCCAGTAGCATGGTATTGAGGACTCTTCTTCATTCTAGCGTTAATTCAAGTCCTCGGAGTCTGGGGTACGCTTTACCAGTATTAACTGCGGATGTGGCTAGACTTCGATATTTTTCGTGAAGCGATTGCGATGACATCCACAACCCAATACGATATTGGGCTATATCGAAGCATTGCAGCTAGACCAGTTGTTAGACTTTTTAGGGCTGCCGTAACGATTGCCATAGATGGTCATATTATATGGCAAAAGGGACCGACGGCTTAACGTGCTTTCCGAGGCACGACCAGACCAATCCAAATACCATATTCATACATGCAAATATTTGCACTGAGCGGGGATCGAACCCACGCCTTCTGTGTAGCGGCCGCGTTCACTATCGCTACGCCACGCCACAGAGACTATTGCTATTGAGGCCTCATAATTCTCGAATCTCCTCTAAGAAGGAAGCCGTAGAAAACTCCGTCATGTGAGTTATAATTTAGTGATTGTGTATGTTATGGAAGTTTCATCTCGTGCCGCTTATAGATCGACGCGAAATAGCGGACTTCACATTAGTTAGTTTACTTGTCAAAATCTTGAGCAATAAAATTGACTGTCTCGACTTGCTCGAAAAAATATCACTGAACGTACCAGCCAAGCCACTTCGCTTCAATTCCTCCCTTCACGTTCTTCTCGCTAAAACGAAGTACCGGCAGAACAGAGGAGAGCCGGAGGGCGGACCTTGAGCTCCGTGTTCATCTTGGCTTCGGATGCAATCAGGAAAACACATCTCCTTATTGATGATGAGGTATATCCTTATGACTGCCTCTGTGGCTTGGCGGTAGTGAAAGCGGCTGCTACGCAGGAGGCGCGGGTTCGATCCCCGCTCAGTGCAAATATTTGTTTGTATGCATAATATGAATATTTGTATTGGTCTGGGTGTTTCCCGTGTTTCTATGTATATGTATGTATTTACAAAATGAATGGTTTATTCGCAATCTAGAACCCATAACACAAGCTAGTTAAGCTATGCTTACTTTGGGTCTCGATAGTGTTGTGTGTGTACAATGTCCTACAATATTTATTTATATCTAATGTTTAAGGTTTGGATGTTGGTGAAGACAGTGCTGTAATTCCCCCTTGGGGGTACGCTGTTAAAAATAGGGGCAAACCGTTTAAGTGTCAGCTGCCATTGGATGTTGGTGATTGTAGATTTGAACCTGGCATCCCTGAAGAACGGTAAGTTATAAAAAGCCGAATCAGATTCGCCCACTGAGGGTTCCGTATCATTATCTTTACACTCCATAAATATTTATTTAATTCTGTATTAGTTTGCTGTAATAGTGGACGGAGACGGATAGTGGAGTGGAGTCTTAATAATAGGTTCCGTTTTTTTACCCCTTCGGTAAGGAACCCCATAACTAAAGTTAACTATACTACTTTTACCAGTTATAACAGTTATTATAACACAGTAGTTACCCTATCTAGCTAGCTAAATATGCTAATACTATGCTAAGTATTTTATAGTCTGTTGTTCTTGTAATCCAGCATTACCTCCTTCTCCGCAGCAGCCGCCCTCAATTTTGGTTATCGCGACGCGACCAAACACTGTGTCTTGTCCCGAGCTTTGATCTATCTATGGGGTCCATTACACGCGTATGCAATCGTCATGCCATCATGCCATCATGCCGTCAATCTTAATTGTTATTGGTCAATCGGCTATTGACCACTAACCATCCACTAACATAATATCGTTTAATAGCCGATTGACCAATAACATTCATGACTGACAGATGGCATGACACTGCATGATGGCATGATGGAATGACGCTTGCATAAGCGTGTAATGGACCCTTAAGCATGTAGCCGTATGTCCCGCGTTTCTATAATATCTGTCTATCCGTCCGAAATCGTGCATACACAATGCATACAAAATATTATAGCGAACACAACAGCGTATTTTTAAACAATTCGAATGATTTTATTTCACAGGTTTGCATACAATTCATACTTAGATGAATGCTCCAGTTTTAAGTATAGTGGCTGCGCTGGCAACACTAACAATTTCTCCACCAAAGAGAAGTGCGAGCAGTTCTGCATGGTACCCGTCATTACTGGATGTGACGATAAATCTGGAATAAGACATGACAATATTTTAAGTGGAATGAATTTGAACTGAAATGTTGTATTTCATTTATTACTAGACAACTATTGATTAGGTATTACTTTATATTATGTAAGTAATGCTGCATACATACCGGCCAACTGACGCTAACTAATGGGTTTCATTACTTTCATTGGTAAGGACCGAAGAGTGTAGTAAAATATAGGAGGTAAGGACCAAAGAGTAGGGTGTACGAGTACGACTGGTTGAATAGGTACAAACGATCTTTTTTTGCGTCCGAAGCGTCGTATTAGTATCAAAGGAATCGAATCGACCCTTCTACATAAGTATGTAGAAGGGTCGATTCGATTCCTGATCTAAGTAGATCAGATTCACTCTGGACAGTTGTTCACGCCTGCGCCGGGAGAACCAGCTGCCCCTTGCCTGCTCTACAGCGTACACCCCCTAAGATGAAAGGCGCTGCCGTCCCCGTTGCCATGGAAGATAAAGTACCTAAGCAATACGCAGATTATGTATTTTAACTGACAAGAAGTGGGACTAAACAAAAGACCTTAATGAAATAAAACAACTTTTTATCGGACGGACGGAACCGACTTAAAGTGGTTTTATTTAATTTTTTTAGTGGTTTTATTTTAATTTCAAAAAAGACCTTATTACCAAAATTATTACTTATACAGTAATGATATTACATTTCATAATATTGATTTACTTTCTATCATTACGAAAATACCTACGGCACATCACGAGAAATGAAATGAAATCTATAATTATTAGATAAGCTATTAGCTGTGCTAAAACTAACATTGCATGAGTAGGGTTCTTTCACTCCTTCCTCCCTACGATAACAAATATTATTAAATGAAGTACGCGGGCGGTGAGTGTAAGGGGTCCATTACACGCTTATGCAAGCGTTGCCATTAGACGATATGGTCAATAACATCGACCAATAACATATAATATGATTGACCAATAACAATCATGATTGACGGCATGATGGCATGACACTTGCATAAGCGTGTAATGGACCCATAACACGTGAGACTGCCTGACTCACAATTTTTTGTACCGCGGCCGTTTGTACTTATTTTTTACTGAACAAAGGCAGATTTCATTTTATATCTGGTCACACTGATCTGTCATCTTCTGTGTCATCCTGACATCTGTCATTTGTGACTGGCAGATGAATGACGTATTTTAATTTATTGTAAAATAGTGAAATTGCAATGTAAATGTTTCTTTGACGAAATAAACATTATCCATTTATTATGCTATCGACATCGTCCCTGTTCAGATCTGATCAGCTAACGTCAGTTTTCTGCTGTAATATTTATTCAGTTTCAATTTTAAACATGAATTAATTATGAAAAACTATAGTATAAATAAATATAGGCAGTGAATCATCCGTCATTGTATTGTTGTGATTGAAACTTGTATGATGTTTTTGAATTTAATACTGGCGTAAATAAACTACATAGTGTTTGTAACGTTATATCTAACGTGTATAGACAGTGTATATTATATCTAAAGCTCACCTCACGAATAATATAACAAATTTTAGGTACTTATATCTTTGTAACCCAATTAACAGTGTAACAGTGATAAAAAATGTGTTATATACGATAAATATGTAGGCTGTGGTGTTTTTTGTGTACAAGTATACATCGTGAACATCAAAATGGGCAGATCTTTAGCTGTGTTGATGTGGAAGCATGCTGTGGTCAGAAAACGAAAGTTCATTCTGACTGCCGTAGACTTGGTGTCGCCATTATTATTCTTCGCGTTACTCTTTGCGTTTAGGAACACCCTCAATCCTATGCAAGGAGCCAGATCAGGAGATAGAAATGGGATCACACTTCGTACTGTAAGACATTTTTTTATATATTTACTTCTGCCATATGATAAAGAGCTGTAATTCTCTGCCAGCGTACGTGTTTCCCTCTTCCTACAGTCCCGGGTCCTTCAAGCGGGGCGTGAAAAACTATTTATCTAAGCCTTCAAGTTACCGACCACCATTTTAAGCTCAATAGCATTAGAAATACTGAACTGTATCTTTTGGACTACACCTCAGCATTTCAAGCAATCATTTGTCAGACCAAATATTAAAAAAATTATAGGTATATACAATTTTTATAAGTTTAATCTAGGGTTTATATTATAAAGAACAGAATCTATCAATTTATCTATTAATATTATAAAGTTGGAGAGTTACTTTGTTTTATTGAATGCACTTATCTCAGGATCCCTTTTCTCGAGGAAGGCTATAGGCTATAAAATTCATGCTACTGCCCAAGAAAGTGAAGCAGTAATTATTAATGTCAACAAATCCACTAGATTCCTTTCTAGTTAGTTCGGTGTTGCATAAGTTGATAGGCCACTGTAACCACTTTCCATCAGGTGGACCGCATGCCTGTCTGCCACCTAAGTTGTATAAAAATAAATTCCCATAGAATTTGAAGTCTAGACTGACCAACCCGAGAGGACTATTATTATTGGTTCTGGTTGCAACCAAGGTATTCAGTCTAGACTTATGCAAAATTTATTGATGAGTACTGTTTGTAAAATCTATTTACGAGGACCTGACTAAGTAACCGATGATGGGTGTATGTAGCCCTACTTAGACCTTCCAGGCCAAGTCTACCTCATCAACGAAAGAAGCTGTGGCACAATAGTTCCTCTTGTGAGCTCTGACAGCCATTATTGCTCCCATAAGACGCTTATAAAGGCTTGGTCAAACCAACGCGATCAGCTTGCGCACGCCACCGCGCATGCCACCGCGCACTCCACCGCGCACACCAACACGGACGCGAGCTGAACGCGTTGGTTTGGCCTTGCCTTAAGCCAAATCAAAATGACGAAAGGATTAAGCAAACCCTGGTCTCCCAGGTGAAAGGCTCTGATGCATTCAGGAACAACTATTTATTCTAAAAGAAAGGATATTTTGAGTTACAACCAGAATGTTTTGTTTAGCTCAGTAAATAAATATGACCGTTACAATACCCACTTATTGATCTTTTCCACATGATTGAATATCAATAAATGTAATGGAAATTCTGCTTATTCAATGTAGTTTAGATTAGCAGTCTGAAGGTTTTGTATTATTCGATCTATTATATATTGTATATTCGATCGTAAGGCCGACTCCTTAACCACTAAGCTACCGACGCTTTTTTTACCGATTGATGTTACGAGGGATGTATTGCGAATGATGTTCCGAGGAATGTTTACGAGGGATGTTCCTTGGGATGTGTCGAGGGATGTATTGCAAATGATGTCCCAAGGAATGTTTACGAGGAATGTGTTGCTGGTGTTGCGAATGATGTTCCGAGGATTGTGTGCGAGGGTTTAGTTGCGAATGATGTTCTGAGGATTGCAGGTACGCGAAGGATGTGTGCGAATGATGTTCCAAGGAATGTGTTATGAATGATATTCCGAGGGATGTATTGAGACGACACGTGCACCACCCAACACCTTGCTCGCATCAGAAACGAGCCCGCTACACATCCTCGCACCACTCATCCGCGTCCCGTTTCACAGTGAGGGGCGTAGCTACGAAACTTGGCACCGCTAAGTGGCATCATCCACATCTCCGTGCACATCTCCGGTGGAACCACATCATTCCAGCCTCGATACACATCTTCGCACCGTTTAGCTACATCGCAAATCTCTGGATAAAACTTATCCTTATTGTATTAATAATATGAGCGCTGCAGCATTCCACCGTTGATTCGCGCGTTGTTGCCCAGCGTCTAATTAAACATTAAACAAAGCCCCTACAAAATAAACAATTACTCAGGCCTTGGAACATATAATATAGCTATAGTGTCGACTCAAAGTGCAAATATCCTGTTCTGAGAAATGATTCATGAGTACCGTGACCATATGTGTAAATATAAACTACTTATCGGATTTCTTCGTAACTATAGTGGGATGTGTGGAATATAATTTACCAGCGGTTGCTCGCGGCTCCACCCGTCTGGAATTCTGATCCCGTTCATCGCTGATAGTAGCGTGATGATAGGTATCTGACAACATAGCTTTCTATTTTATTTACATACAAAATGTGGCTGGGACAGACTATGCGGAAGGCAGAGAATCAAACATTGGGAGGCGCATATTGGGAGAGGCCTATGTTTAGCAGTGGACTACAATAGGCTGATTGATTGATTGATACATATGTCTGCACACAAACAACAAAGGTCCTCGACTCCTCGGTGCGGAAACGTGAACACTGACAGTGGGGTTAGTTCACGAAAAGTAAAAGTTGCGCAGCGGACTGTAAAGCGAGCTATGTTTGCTGTCTCTTTGAAGGATACAATTCGTAACGAGGTCAACCGACAAAGAACTAAAGTTCCCAACAAAATTCGCAGAATAAGCAAGCTGAAGTGGTACTGGGTTGGCCACATCTGTCGAAACACCGGCGGTGGTCGTTGGAGCAAACGAGTCCTAGAGTGGAGATCGCGAGAAGGCAAACAGATTGTCCTACTTTCCTTTGTTTCTGCCAGATTGGCTGACGCCTGAAAAAGGCTGGATGCGGAATGCGGAAGATCGGGAGTAATGGCGCATATCATATTGGTAAAAGCGTATGTCCAGCAGTGGGCTGCAATAGGCTAATTGATTGATGATTGATTGTGCGCATAATGATGAATGACCCTGCTTACGATAGGATAATGCGAAAGTATAAATAAATGGATATTTGACGGATCTGGGTGAAATTTAGCGCAAAGATAGTATCATCTATGTAGTATAGTGATAGTAGATCATAACGGGATTCAGTATTACGTGTGGGCGGAGCAACAGCTATCTATTAAATACATCTATTCTATACAATCAAATAAATAATAGAAGTAACTGTTTGTAATATTAAAATAACAACTTTTTACCTGACTGCCAAGAACGCTTTCCGCGCATATCCTGTATGTTTGTTTGTAATATTCTATTGCCTCATATCTTCTGAACCATTTTACGGATTTCAATGATTTATGTCTCAAATCAAAGTTATTCATCACCCAAGTGTTCTAGGGTATGCCTAGGAGCATGAGGACACCCTCTAGTCTAGTCTATTGATCATCATCTAGTGCTTTCCTATTTCGGCTGCTATAATTTGGTTGCCAATTTTTGCTTCCGATTTTGGCTGCCAATGTCAGCTTCAATTCCCATCTCCATAATTATGTGAATCATATTATCGCGGGAAGTTCATAAATTGCCTTCCTGGCAATATAGCCGAAAAACACCAGTTTTATTACATTGTCCATTAACCTAATCTAATTAAACAAGCGATTCTTGTTTAAAAAAATTTACATACTACTCGTATCTCGAAAACAGCTCTATTTGGATGATATTTTTATCCGACTGCCCAGAAGGGTTATGTTTTTCGCGTTATCTTGCTGTAATGTAATGTTCTTTATTACCTCATATCTTCTGAACCTCTGTTTTCAATGATTGGTGTCTCAAATAAAAATGTTTTCTTCTCCCAAATGTTTCGACTTAGTAGTTCCTGATATAAGTGCGTTCAACCAAAGAAACAAACTCTTCAGCTTTATAATATTAGTATAGATAACTTACAATCAATCGAAACGCAATACATCCTTTAACATTATGTTTTTATCCACAGGAACCCATACGGCTGTCGGATAACATCCCGATCTTATCAGAGCCACCCATTATGGACGCGGTTATCCTGTACCATCCAGAGACGGACCTCACCAACGCGCTCATGGCTGAAGTTGGCGAAATACTGTTTCTGAAACGCCTCAGAGAAATACCCAGTACGTATACTTAAGGATTGCGTACCTGTACTGTGCCTAACTACCCCTCTAGACAAGTGACAATTCGTTAGCCGGCCTCTTGTAGAATATGACGAATGTATGGGATTTGACGTATATGCCGGTCGTCAACATATGTCATATAAACGTCAATTGACATACATTCGTCATTCTATTCTGCAATGCGTCGGCCCACGAATTGCCGCTTGTCTAGGGGGGCTGTACCTGTACCTAACTGGACTCCAAGTCTCCTAAAGGTTCAACCCCACCAAACGGACGGCATCGGAACGGATTTTACAATCTTTAAACAAAATAAATCTTATATCACAGCATTTAAAGTTTATATTACCAAGTCACGCATGACAGCTTGACGTGCGTCATGCCGCCGCACGTCGCTGTCAAGCTGTTGTGCGTGACTTGGTAATATAAACTTTAAACACTGTGATAATAAGATTTAATTTTGTTTTAAGATTGTAAAATCCGGGCCGATGCCGTCCGTTTGGTGGGGTTGGACCTTAATTGTCAAGCTCTGTCATACAACAGACAGACACTGCAAAAAAATGCCATATAATTTTGGACATTGCTGTTATGCTGTTAGGCATCTTGTAGAACGAATGAAAAAAAGGAATGCACTTTTTTCACTTAATTTTGAACTTTAAGTATATATAAATAAAATCTAAATTTTAATGTAATTTTTTCTAGTGTCAGAGGCATGACACTGGTTTTCCTATACCATAATAAAATTATCAAAATCGGGATACAGGCTTAGTACCTATCTATACATTGCTATAGAGCGCGCCTTACAAGGTATGAACTGCTATCACGGGTATGAACAGTACCGAGGCTCTTGGCTCAAACTCAATCAGTAGCAAAACTATACCCATCAAAATGACTTCACAAGTAATATTTAATTCGATATGTTAAATCAAAATTTCGTACAACATTGTATATTTGTAGTAATAATGATGCAAAAATACCGCAAAATTACGCTATTTTTTTTGTATTTTGGCATATCAATCGAAAAGAAAACTTCATAACAACAAACTACATTATAAGTAGTGCATCTATTGATATTTTCGGTAATGCATGAAACGTCACTATAGGTGAGCTATACCGGCGCCAAAGACCTGAGTGATAGGCGCGCTCTATATTTATAATGCATACTCTAAGGATACGGGTTACCGGAATTTTCAGGCCTTCTACTACCCGTAATGAATGCTACACAAGATTTAAATAAAAATATCTAAGTAGGTACTGTTTGTTTATACAAAATCGCTGCTCGAGAAAATTTAAAGTTATCGCAACTAGGTCAAAGCAAACCCATGGTAACAAATTCTATAAAATGGACAATGGCGCCAACCTTCGTTATATAAAAGGCGCCAAACTTCGTTAGTAAAAGGCGCCATGAAACTGTATCCTGTCTGGTATTACGACCCGCTGGCATTCCTCCAATATTGGATTGTGCCCATTAAGGATTTGTTCCTAGTCGTAAACTAAGAACATAGTTTTAACTTGTCTTATAATAAAATCTTGGCAAACGATTTTAACCTCGGAGGAGAAGGAAGCGAGGAGAAGTCGACCAATCGAATCGAATAATGACATATCGATTTCTCCATCTTCTATCGAGGAAGGAACTTAGCAAGTTAGTGGTACAATTCACTAATCTGGTTCTTCAGTAGGTTTGCACGTCCCTCTCTCGAAACTGGAGATGACGCTGGGTCAGCCGGGATACAAGGAAAATGCCATATAAGCCACCTTCTACCCTGTCATCTGAAGACCCGAGACAGTGTGCAGTTTTAATCGGTTCTTCTAAAGGAGACCGCATTCATCATTGCCTTAGTCCCGGTCGCATTCGAGGCTTTCACCACCGGGGTCTACTAGTATTATTATAAAAGAACTTGATGATTTAATCTTTCAACAGTGCGCATCCTAGATTCCTAATCCACGACTCACGAAGAAAAATGTTATCACGCTTCATAGGGGGCATACTTACATAATGCTTCATACATACATTTTTTCATTGTCTGTATATTATTATTTCATTGTTATTACATAAGAGTTCAAAGCGTAACATAATAATATAATGTTTTGATTTTGGACGTTGTGAAACTGCAACTGTTATATAGCACACGATCATGTTGTATATTTGTATTGCGCTTTCGAAAACAAATTTCAATAATAATCAAATTTTAAACCGCTGAACGGCTAAAGGCAGTTTATCCCAGTGCGTGATCCTGCCGCGTGGTTCCCGGCAAAGAAGTATTTGTCCACCCTCCTATCCAATGAATACAAAATTGTATATTTAAATCCTATAGATATAATAAATTTGATAGGATGAAAAACTACACAAACCCTCACAAAGCTCAGCTCTATGCTAGTAAAGGTGCGTACAAATTATATAGCATAACATGTTATATAACAATGTTATATTATAACATATAATGTTATATTATAACATACATAACATAACATAAACTCACGCCTATATTCCCCGAAGGGGTAGGCAGAGGTGCTAGCACCCACATTTCGCCGTTTATGTTTTTAGGTCCCAATGTAATAGGTGGCGAGCCTATTGCCATTAACCGGGCACTTATAAACCTGCGATAAATACACACATAACTTCGAAAAGCATCGAAAAGTCATTGGTGTGTGCCATGGTAATACCTGGGATCGAACCCGAGACCTCGTCTCAGCAGTCCATTACCCATACCACTATCATGTTATATAACAATGTTATATAACATGTTTCAGTAATGTAGACACTGAAGTTAGTACAATGGTGCAAAGTTATAAAACAATGTTAGATAATGTGGACGTGTTATATAACACAAGCTATACAACATGTTACATGATCTGTCCTGAACCCTTCTGATTGTCGACCACTGTCATACCACAACCAATTTAAAAAAAAAAACCATTTAATTTTAGACCAGGAGTCATCAGGACATCGTCTGACTAATTACCACTGCCATTTCTAATAGTTTACTTATCCATGCATAATTTTTAACCGACTTCAAAAAAAGAAGTTTCTCAATTCGGCTTCTTTTTTTTACAGCACGAAGGTCTGCCGACGCGGATGGCTATATCCCTTATACCAACGAAACGGAGATGATATCCTACATAAGCAGGATGAAAGATGGGGATGCTGTTGTCATATTTAATGTAAGTTCTTTTTAATATTTTTTTTTAAATAAAAATTGTGTCCATGGCCTCACACAAGGTTAATCTGTCCTAGGGGATCATACTTAATACAAT
Source organism: Eilema depressum (assembly GCA_914767945.1). Classification (NCBI taxonomy): domain Eukaryota; kingdom Metazoa; phylum Arthropoda; class Insecta; order Lepidoptera; family Erebidae; genus Eilema; species Eilema depressum. The sequence continues at coordinate 17,324,785 of OU612030.1, read as the reverse complement.
TAACATGTTAGCTAGTTGATATCAATTATAGGTACTCCATTCGGTTAGGTACTTAACTAAACGTAAACAACCTTGATGTGTCTATTTAACATGTTTTATTTAAAAACTACCTGACCCGGCGAACTTCGTACCGCCATATTTTCCGCCCGCGTGGTGTTTTGACCCCGATTTATCAGTATTTCTCTACAATATTATGCATGTATGATACATATAAATCTTCCTCTTGAATCACTTTATCTATTAAACAAAACCGCTTCAAAATCCGTTGCGTAGTTTTGAAGATTTTAGCATACATAGGGATGGACAGACAGCGACAGCGACTTTGTTTTATAATATGTAGTGATGATTCAGTTTATAAATATTTTTCTGTTTAGAAACTTAGTTTTGAAGACTAAAACCGAAGTCGAACCACTAGTTAGTCAGTTAGTTAGCTTAGTTTATTGGTTTAATGTGTGTTTTACAAAAAGTCGCTACATGATTGTTTACGTTTAGTTCGATCAATCTCAGTAGATCCATTGACCAGATCCATTATTTGTTTTTGACTGCCTCTGTGGCGTACCGGTAGTGAACGCGGCTGCTACGCAGGAGGCGCGGGTTCGATCCCCGCTCAGTGCAAAGTGTATTTGTATGATGCATGAATATGAATATTTGCATTGGTCTGGGTGTGTTATCTGTATAATATTATTATGTATGTATTTACAAAAAAATGTATCTATTTATGTTTATCCGCATTCTAGAACTCATAACACAAGCTAGTTAAGCTATGCTTACTTTGGGTGTAGAGTGTCGTACAATATTTATTTTATTTATTTTTTTAAGTACCTAACCGAATGGAGTATAGTTGTTGCTCGCGGCTGCGCCCGCGTGGATGACGGTAATCGCGATCAAATACCTTATGTCTTAGAGAATACATTATAAATATAGAGCGCGCCTATCACTCAGGTCTTTGGCGCCGAGTGTTAGCAGATACTTTGCGATGGTATAGCGCACCTATAGTGACGTTTCATGCATTACCGAAAATATCAATAGATGCACTTATTAATGTACTCGTAGTTTGTTGTTATGAAGTTTTTTGTTCGATTTGATATGCATGGATAAAATTAAAGCCAAAATACAAAAAAATTGTGTCATTTTGCGGTATTTTTGCGTCATTATTACTACAAATATACGATGTATAAAATTTCGATTTAACATATAGAATTAAATATTATTTGTGAAGTCATTTTGACGGGTATTGTCTTGCTACTGATTGAGGTTGAGCCAGGACCCTCGGTACTGTTCATACCCGTGATAGCAGTTCATTCTTGTAAGGCGCGCTCTATAGCAATGTATACTCTAAGCCTTATGTCCTTTCCTAAGCTCTAGTCACCAAGACCAGTTCATTCAGGCGTATCAGACAGACGGAGCTGCTATCGCATTTCTAATATTAGCATGGATTTAAATAACAGTTGATAATAAAAAAAAATCTAATAAAATAATTTCAAGTGTAACGTAACATGCAAAACAGAGAAAACAAATTAAATTAAAAAAGTAATAAATTCTACTAATTATTATAATTAATAAAATTATATGAAATAGTGTAATTTTTTTTACTTTTCTTTTAGTGTAAAAAGACTGACTGACTGACTATTCTGAGACTTTGCCTTCAGCTTACCATCAGACGAAGTAAAGTCATATTTACGTGTCCTATATAAAAGAAACCTATACTCATACTTGCCTGGGGTTTGCTAAACACCCACATATCGCCAGCTAGTGGCTAACTCCACAAGTAGAAAGTCCAAGAGTAGGCAAGCTTAATTATCGCCTGCCGTGCAGTATTGTTGCTGAGAATTTGCAACGGAAAACCGCGATGACCTACCTGAGAATTGATTCCAGGACTTCAAGTAACGTCATGAGACTGACGAAATAGTTTGGTCCATTTTTGCACATATACCTACCTTAAGCTGACCCGGCGAACTTCGTACCGCCTTATTTTCAGATCCCGTTCCCGCTGCATATCTCTAAATTTATCAGTGTTTCTCTACAATATTATGCATGTATTATACATATAAACCTTCCTCTTGAATCACTCTATCTATTAAAAAAACCGCTACAAAATCCGTTGCGTAGTTTTGAAGATTTAAGCATACATAGGGACGGACAGACAGCGACTTTGTTTTATAATTATGAAGTGAAGGAAGAGTCATTTACGCTAGGAAAGTTCCTCGCCTGCGACGTACGATTATTGAAAGTACAGAAAAGGAGATGATTTATTTTCGGCCCATCAATACAACGACTTTTAAGTTTTTGTTTCTTATGTAAAACATCAAAGCGAGAGTGAGAGAAGAGAGAGACAACAGAGAATAGGGCATGAACAGTCATTGTACAATATGCAAAAAATACGAATCCATTTATTATCATAATTGGACGAAGAATGTTCCAAAGTCTAACCGATTCACGATAACTTATTAAAGAGTGTTTTTTTTTTCATTTATTGTATTTGTGAAAATTCATAATATTTCACATGACAAGATGTTAAAATGTTGCCAGACATCTTCTTTACCATAGACTCAAATCGATTAAGAATGCGATTGTATTCGATGAAACTTCAGGCACATATTTATAGTTTTTTTCTTCAAATCTTCAATCTTACAATTCTCATTCCATATGACATTATCGAAAGTTTTTGCTAATAAAAGTATTTTGCTATAAACGAATCTTCATAGAATGCGTTGTAGATAGTTTTATTTCAATTACACATTGAAATAAAACTATCTACAACGCATTCTATGAAGATTCGTATTTTAATTGAAATAAAACTATCTATGACGCATTCTATGAAGATTCGTTTTCAGTTATTTCATTACATACTGTCATCATCATAATATACTGATTTATCTCCGGAGAATTAGGCAGAGTGAATTAACACCCACATTTCACCAGTCCCACGTAATAGGCTGTAATATAATCCGTTTAAATATTTTTATTTCAATGATGTTATAATAATACAACAGTCCATATTATTTACACTATGCCTGTCTAGAAGTAAACACTAAACTACAATACTCTCAGGTTAAAGCTTTACGAATACAAAAATACAACGTTAGGTTGGGCATTGCACTCTTTACCTACTTGGTTGTCGTCATCATTATCGTGGCCTAACCTTCGAGTCCGGGGTGCACCTCTTCCAGTCATCTGACCTCCACAGCCCGATAATGAAGATTATTTTAATTTAAAACTGATGTTTTAGTTTTATTTTAAAGTATCAATTGAGGAATCGATTCCATGTGGTAAAAATTGTTAGCGATTACGATTTCATTATTTCGAATGGCAATACAATCCCAAAAGTGCCAAAAATTGTTTGACAGTTATTTTGTGATTATTTTGAGTGATTGATTCATAGAGTAAAGTAATACATCGGAAATAGAGGGCCCTCTCGTGAGTTTTTTATGTCACCCACCCAACTTCTATCAGAACAGAATCTACCGCCATCTATTAATCATATTCCGACAACTGCTGTTATTATACCATACATACCTATATTGTGCATACCTACATACATACTACATGCATTGGATATATGGATATATAACCCAAAACCGTTAGGCCTGTTCCTTTACGTTGAATTCATTAAAATTCAACGTAAAGGCCGCGCCGGTTTTAAGTTATGAATTATGACATACTAACTGACATTTTGTGTAAATGACAGCAGGTCTGTTTTACCGACTCAACATGCGGCGCCATCTATCGATCTTTGGAACCAGAGCCACAATTTATAATGACAGCTGGTCTGTTTTATCCGTTTAGTATAGGAAGAAATTCTCTAGATGTCCCTTTTAAACTACTACCACCATACTACCACAGATAACATAATATTAAAGTACTATGTAGTGAAGTTTCCGAGGGCTGGATTGATTAGTGAATTTTCTAGTTGTTCAATGATCATTGTAAAAAAAATAATATTATATAGTACAGACATTACACAGGCAGCTGCTATGTAAATCAATGGCTAGTATTGAATAATATGGACGAGTGGAGTATTACAGTGTCTATAAGTGATGTAGTCAAACAATTCTAATAAATACACCAGTCGTACCGCCAACCATCTTTTTCAGATGAATTACTGCAAATCAGTAAACAACCAAGGCACTAGGAGAATGTATGTTATTTACATTAATTGAGTTTTCTTTTTGCTCATTTACTATAATTACTATGATTTGTATGCTTTTTGGACGACATACCTACCAGCAATAAAAAACGTTTTATATACCTATGTAATAAATAAATATTATTATAATAATATGGTTTTGTTTGTTTTTATTTCATTGGATACCTACTTTCATTTCATGGTGTAAGTATGAATCATCATCTTAGGAATTTTGCCTAGTTGTAACCGAGGCTTTTACCGGCCGCTTGCTCCTTCTCTTTTATTCGGTTTGGAAATATGCCTTTTATGGCAGCGGCTGCCGTCTGACCAACCAACTAGTAAAGATAATCCTGCTTTTCTACATCCGAAAAACATATAGACTGTGAAAAATGGCACATGCCCGTACTTTGAAATCACATGAAACCTGTATTCAGGGCCATGCGGGTTTTGTAGGTTCGAGTCCGACATAACCACCCTCACTGGCTCCGGCGGATTTGAGTGGATTTCCACTTGTTATAAAGAAGGTTATTGCCCTATTCATCTTCTATTTATTCAATACATTGCATAAGACATGATTTTAATGACGTCTATTATTATGTCATACTAAATAATAAAATTATAATTTTCTGAGATTGGCGCCATGACAGTTTCACATTGATTTTAGTATCAGTTTTGATTTGGTTTATATCAATGCTCCGGTTAGACTAGCTAAGAAGCAATGTAACATTGTAATCCCGATAAAATTACAAATAAATCAATACTCGTTTCATTATTGTTCTCCAAAATTTGTAGGTGGCCGAAAGCTCAAACATAAAAAATCGTCTCCTTTGCTTCGTCTAAACATTCGCAAAAACAATTGCCGCTCGCTCGTCTACGCCTGGGGAGAATAGCCTCGCAGTTGAATATTAATAGTGTCCATCGAAACAGAATTTCCAAGCAATAATCCTAATTTGACATAGGCAATATGTCACTTGTGAATTTCGTAAGTACGTTGGAAAAGCGGGGATGGTTAGGTCGGACTCGAACCGACTAAAACCATACACCGTCTTGGGTCATTCATTAGTTGACAAGGGTTATATTGCCTCTGGCAAATCCCTCACTTCCTGACCCAGAGCCATCTAGATGACCCTATCGAGTGTGAGACAAGTGTATCCCCATTTTGTCCTGTAGGTCTAGCCAAATCTGTAGTTATTGCAGTTAAGACTGGTTAAGCGGACCCCAGACTCCGAGCTGAAAGCTTCGGATGCGACTGGGAATTAACGCTAGGATGAGAGAGAGGGGGAGGCGCGTATCTCACCGCCGCCTCAGCCTGGTTCTGCTAGGATGACAGGCGGGTACACCTATCACCCCCGCCCCACCACAACTACTATAGGTATTCATTTTCATTTCATTGCCTAGAATCTGGACGATGCAACATTACCAACGCACCTGAACTACACGATTCGAATGAAGGAGAACTTCCACACGAAGACCTACGAAGCCGAGGACAGTATACCTAGTTCTCACAAGATGTTTGGTAAGTCTTTTACAAGTATATATACCTACATTCTAATTTACGCCATTGTGCACGTGCGTGGCGTCAGCGTTACCTAACAGCTCCATCTGAAAACCAGCGCTGCACACACTGGATACTTACACCCGTATTCACAAACAATACTTCGCTATGCGTACCACCAAAACTGTGCAAAGAACGACAAATTCTCAGTGCGTTCGTTTTGGCAAGCCTTTTTATTCATTGATAACACTTAGGTAATACTTCGTTGAGGGAATGCACTGCGTTAGATACTGCTCCGTGATGTTTGTGAATTAATTTTACCAGCCCTATGCGCTCGAGCACACTATGAGACCTCACAGTATCGTTTGTGAATACGGGTGTTAGTGTTCGAAGCATTCAATGCTTATATAGGGCCCTATTTGGGTTCACACAATGTGACATTTGTACCTAACCTACTGTCACAAATTATTATATTTATAGCGTACACATTATGAGGATCTTTAATAAAATATTTTTCTTTCTTTCTTTCTTTCTATTCATATTTTTTTACTGGTCTCTGTCCAAAGTCCCAATCGCATCAGAGGCAAAGAGGTCCAATAGCGGTTTTTAGTAATTCCATAGCAGGAATCTCAACTTCTACCATATACCAATATGGTAGGAGGTGAGATTCTAGCTATGTAAGCCCAAGCCTACTTCCCCTGTTTACTTGCTGATTGACAGACGAGACTCTAGCGCGAGCGTTCCTTTTTCCTGGTGTTGGGAGGTATCTCAGATGACAGTCGCTCTTGTAAAATCAAGATAAGCTAAATCAATTATGGAATGAAGGACGAATACTAGGAGAGTGTACCGCGCGTTTTCCGAATACAAGCTTAGGATGCAACTGGAACTAACGTTGCAATGGTGATGCCGGTAAATCTCCGAAGGGGTAGGTAGAGGTGTATTGACACCCACATTTCATCAACTATGATTTTCGGTACCACGTAATGGAGGTGAGCCTATTGCTGTCCAGCGGGCACTTTGGCTGTATGTTTACTGTCGTATGGAGAACAGCCCTATTCCGTAGTCGCCTTCTACAACACCCTAGGGAAGATATGGGATGCTCCTATTCAACTCCACCAGGAACCAACACGATTTTAAATAGTTATATTGGTTCTTTATTGATAACTAGCTGACCCGGCGAACTTCGTACCGCCATATTTTCTGATCCCGTTCCTGCTGCATATCTTTAAATTAATCAGTGTTTCTCCACAATATTATGCGTGTATTATACATATAAACCTTCCTCTTGAATCACTCTATCTATTAAAAAAAAAACTGCTTCAAAATGCGTTGCGTAGTTTTGAAGATTTAAGCATACATTTTTTTTATACCACTTAATTGGCAGACAAGCACACGGCCCACCTGATGGGAAGCGGTCACCGTGGCCTATGGACGTATGCAACACCAGAGGGGCCTTAGACAAAGTGACATTCTATTGGCGAAAACGCCAGTGGAATCGCTAATTGTAGTATGAAATTGACGTAAATCATTAATAAAACTATATTTTTTTTATGAAATTTGAGTCTTTGTAACTCGAAATACATTATTTACCTTATCATTATTACTATAACCACCGCAATGTCCCGAAATCCATTGTTAAAACCTTAAAAATGGTTCGCTTCAACGCGATTCCATCAATAGAAAGTCACTTTGTCTAGGGCCCCAGGGGCGTTACACTTGCGCTGCCGAACCTGAAGAAACCTTCTAATGGCCTGCTTAAAAAACCCCATATTGTAGTCGCTTGGGAAAACCACCGCAGACGGACGGACAGACAGCGACAGTGACTTTGTTTTATAATATGTAGTGATGATACTACCCCTTGTTCACCAGGTATCCAGTACCTGACGTTCATGCGCCTTCAGTGGGCAATCGACCGTACATATATCAAGATGCGATCGGGACAACAAGTGAATCAGGTACGTGTAAAAGAAATTTTGTTTATACTAGGTCGCAGACAAGCAGACGGCCCACCTGATGGTAAGTGGTTACCGTGGCCTATGGGCGAGTGCAGCACCAGGGGAGTCACACTCGTGCTGCCGACCCTGTAAGAACAGAGAGATTCTGTGCCATCAGCGCAAAATATAAGTAGGATAAGCCTTTGGTTTTCCCACTGACAACACAAAATCTCTCCAGTAAGCTCTGGCTACCCTACTCTCCGCTGATTAAAGTGTAATTCAAATTATTTGTGTATTGAAATGTGTATTATGATATGATTATTGTTTGTATGATTTTTGATAGTAGGTATTGTGTATTCTTTTATTACAATTCTATTCTTGCATGCTTCTTGACACTAAATATTTACATTAATTGTCATTTTATTTACATTCTAATTATAATCTTATTACAATTCTTAATTATGAAATGTGTGACATTTAAATTGATAACTTTGCATGCAGATAATCTGCGCCACATGTCAGACCATTATGATTTATTTATTAAAAAAATCACTGGCAACCATTTCCAAAAGATTTTTTTTTGTACAAAACATTGATTTAATCTGAACGAATGTTTAATTTATGAATTAGTCGCGGCCATTGTTCCGGTGTAGTGATATATGCGCGAAAGCGGAACAGTGCGAATCGATTTTAAGTGCCATTTTATTACATATTTCGACAACTCACTTTCTTGTATTTAGATGAAATTGACTCGTCGGTCCCGGTTGCCTTACAAACGTCTATGGCAGCCGTTACGGGTAGTTGGGGCCCTAAAAATCCGGCAACTGGTCTAACTGTAATGCTTCGATATCACCAATGGGTTGTGGAGGTCAGATGGCAGTCGTTTCACGGCAAATATCGAATTTCAGCCAAACCCGCAGTTAGACTGCAAAAAACGAACCTCAGACTCCGATGTGAAAGCTTCGGATGCGATTTCGATTGTATATTTCATGGTAGCCAAAAGGATTCTTATTTGGCTTGACCAACCGTATCGTAACTACGTGTGTTCGTATTAGCCGATACATTTAAGTTGGTTTAGTTTTACAACAGTTCTACAACCTGTTTAAGTTTAGACCTGGCGTCGATGACGTTACATAGAACCCGATGTCAGGGTTTGGACACATTCGTACAATTTCCACGTTCGTACAATTCTACATTCGTACAATTCCACATTCGTACAATTCTACATTCGTACAATTCCACATTCGTACAATTCCACATCCGTATAATTTCACATACATACATTAGATTACTCGATTACATTGCAGGAACGACAAGGAATGAAGCCAGGCAAGGAATGGTACAGAGGTCCAAACTTAAAGCAAACGGCATGTATACCTTTCAACCAATTGAAATCCACCGTCCTTTCAACAATGTCAAATCGTGCTAAATTGTCTTTGACTTGCAATAAAACAGTATCTATGCATTTGACAGTAACAACCGTAGTTCCTATTTCGCCATTTCACGGCATCGTTGGTTATAGTGGGCTGTAACGGTTGCGTCAAGTAGAATAATGCCCAACGTGTCAAAATATAGTAAATGCGAAATTATATTTTATTTTCACTGCAATAAGATGCAGTTTTATTTACATATCCCGAACCCTAGTTTGTGGAGCTAATCAAACGATTTCGTTCCGGCCGTGAAACGTGACTATTATTTTTATCAATTCAATACAATGAGTATTGTGTATGCAGGAAATTTGAACCACAATGGCATATGATGACTAATGACGCAGTTAGTACTTATAGTTAATTTTACTATACTAGCTGTCCCGACGAACTTCGAATCGCTATATTCTTTTCAACCCGCGTGAATTTTTGATCCCGTTCTCGTTGCACCTATTTTCTCATCTTTAAACCTTCCCTGGACATCCACGAATATTTCAAGACTAAAATTAGCCAAATCGGTTCAGCCGTTCTTGAGTTATAATATAAACTAACAACGAAAAGTGGCATTGATTTTTATATATATTTATAGATTATAGATCTAGAATATACTAATATTTGTATAACACAAATATACTTCTTAGTATAGTTAAGTATAAATATACTAATATTTTTATAACACAAATATACTTTTTTTCCGAGCGGAAATCTTCACGGATACCCCCCAATGGCTAGCGGGTCGGTTTTGTAGGCCTCGGACCGCACCCAGAGGCAAATTTATACGCTGAACTATAGGCGTAAAATTATAGTCTGGAATAACTAAGGGAATAACAAATAAACTGCGTTTTGACCATGGAATAGGGTCGGTGAAAATAAACTTGCGGGAATGTGATCAGTATTCCACGTGCATGGGCGTGCCCAGGAGGAGAGAGGGGGGTTCAAGTGAGGCGCTTGCCTCACCCTGCTCTGCTCTGCCTGAAGAAATACACGACAATTCCCTCCCCCCTTCCCAGATTAAATTTGACTTTTGCCCCATCCTTTAAAGACCTTTACCCCATTCCTAAAGAAAGCTGAGTACGCCTATGTCCACTTGAGTGGAGCCATGAGCCATAGCATAGTTAATACCTTTTAATCCTGTTGTTAATTGACTTACGCGGAGTTTCCGAAAGGCTGGTCAAATTAACTAATCGGCTGTCAAATCTCTTGTCAAGTAGCAATTGGGTAGCTAGAATCATGGTTAAATAGTTTAATTTGATCATCGTGTCGGTTAAAATAGCTGATTAACCAACACGATGATCAAATTATACTATTTAACTATACTTTTAGTAACCCAATTGATACTTGAAAAAATATTTAACAGCCTATTAGTTAATTTGACATTAATCAGCCTTTCAGAAACTGGGCGTTAGTCTTCTATCCGATGACCTTGAATTCCACTTTCATTATAAGTCATTTGTTAATTAGAAAACCGTTAGAATTATAACCTTGGGTACGTTAAGTAGGTACAAATAACTAGTAACGGTATCGATTAGTCTAGACTGTAAATATTTAATTGTTGTCATAGTAATGAGATCCAATACAATCTTGATAGGATAGTACAATGACCTATAACTTGAAGAGTTAGTAGACTGTGTGCAAATTATAATAATAATAATGTTTTTCTTTTTCATATAAAGTTAGGATAAGTTTAGGAATTGTAAAATTTCTCGACTTCTCGACACGATTTTTCTGGGAGCAAATTACTTTGATTTCCCGGGAAATCGAGAACGAGAATTCTCGACACAGAAACACTCTATTTGAATCTCACTCACTGAAATAAAACTACTTTTTAACAATTAGTATAGATATCCCTACTAATATTATAAATGCGAAAGTAACTCTGTCTGTCTTTCTGTCTGTCTGTCTGTCTGTCTGTCTATCTTTCACGCCTAAACCACTGAACCGATTTTGATGAAATTTGGTACAGAGGTAGATTAGACCTTGAGAAAGGACATAGGCTATGTTTAGTCGCGATATCCGACATCCACGCGGGCGGAGCCGCGGGCGAAAGCTAGTAATAAATATTGTAGGTCATTTTACACAACGCTATCTAGACCCAAAGTAAGCATAGCTTAAAGAACTAGCTTGTGTTATGGGTTCTAAAGTGCGGATAAACATACTTAGATACATTTTTTTTTTCGTAAATACATACAAATTTATTATACATAGAAACACCCAGACCAATGCAAATATTCAAATTCATGCATACAAATATTTGCACTGAGTGGTGATCGAATCTGCGCCGCCTGCTATTAGTATAGATTCATTATTTTCTTAAGGCCAGGTTGCAGTAGTTTTTAACATTTTTAAACGTCTGGATATCAAGTGCTATAGCAAATTGCGCCAAATAAAAAGCATATTTATAAAATAGACTAAACCCTCAAGGGTCGTGTGAAAACAGGAACACGATTAATTGGCTCGATAGAAATTAGCGTCAAACATAGGTCTAAAACGCTCAAAATCGCTATTTTAAACACGTTTCTCACTGGGACACCAGTATCAAATCATGCCGAAGTTTGTATTAAAAAATAGAGCATAAAAATATCTAGAGATTGGTGAAGTTATAAATTATTAGTTATTATTTTTCAAAACACCGCAAAAATCTTCAAAATAGCTGTATTCGAGCTTTCGTTTCGTCAGTCAAAATGTTCGAGGTAGGACGTCTCACTACAATTATACCCCCTTAATGAAAAACATATGATTGTGTCTTTCCAGACGGTGACGCTGCAGGAGTTCCCGTACTACAAGACATCGCACAACGACATGCTGCCGATAGTCTGTCGCGTCCTCGAATTTATCAGCTGGCTCTCGCTGTTGCTCGTGTTCGTGGACTTAATGTGCCGGCTGCTGGCGGAGAGGACCTCTGGTATTCAGGTAGTAGCAATTAATTAAAAATTATTAAAAAACAAACTAAAGTACGTAGGTACCCACTCGTCCACTAAAATTCGGAACTTGTGCCCACTCCTCCCATAAAATTTGTACACTCGTACGAATATTATGGGAGGAGTGGTGTACGTCTCCTAAAATTCGTACCCTTAAATATTAGACTCCCTCTCATCTCATAGTCATTATACTCACTCGGCTATAGGTCTGATGTCGGAGATACCATGATTTCCTAGGCCGCCGTGAGATGGTACCGAAAAGTTTCTACACAAAAAGAATTGGTGAATTATTCCCTAGCGCAAAATCAGTCTTATAAAGCACTAGCTTTTGCCCGCGGCTCCGCCCGCGTGGATGTCGGTTATCGCGACCAAACATAGCCTATGTCCTTTCTTAAGGTCTAATCTACCCCTGTACCAAATTTCATCAAAATCGGTTCAGTGGTTTAGGCGTGAAAGCGTAACAGACAGACAGACAGACAGAGTTACTTTCGCATTTATAATATTAGTATGGATTTATTCTAAACTTGTGACATTGAAACATCTGATATTCACAGGAACTAGTAAAAATGGTGGGCGTACATTCGTGCACACTTGGTTTCTCGCACTACCTGAACGTCCTGCCATCGGGCCTGGTGTACGCCATCGGTGGTGCCATCCTCCTGAAGATACCCCCCGGCATCATACCCAACACCGACGGATTCTGCTTGTTCCTGATGCTGCTGTTGTACTTCAATACTGTGATCGCGTTGGCGTTTATCTGCAGTTATGCTGTTAGGAGCAGTAAGTGTGACTTGTAGAAATATGAATAAATAGCTTTTGCCCGCGGCTCCGCCCGCGTGGATGTCGGTTATCGCGACCAAACATAGCCTCTGTCCTTTCTCAAGGTCTAATCTACCCCTATACTAAATTTCATCGAAATCGGTTCGGTAGTTTAGGCGTGAAAGCGTAACAGACAGACAGACAGTGTTACTTTCGCATTTATAATATTAGTATGCATGTTAATAAATACCTAGGATACATTATATTTTAGAGTCTGGTCAACGACAGATGAACAAATCTTTTTTTTTCAAAACTTTTATATGGCAATTTTTTTCTCCTTTCAGTTGGTATTTTATATTTTTCGAAAACGTCTTGATACTTAGACTCATAAACAATTTTCCGAAGACTTTTAAGGTCCAACCCCACCAAACGGACGGCATCGGCTCGGATTTTACAATCTTTAAACAAAATTAAATCTTATTATCACAGTGTTTGAAGTTTATATTACCAGTCACGCACAACAGCTTGACAACGACGTGCGGCGGCATGACGCACGTCAAGCTGTCATGCGTGACTTGGTAATATAAACTTTAAATGCTGTGATATAAGATTTATTTTGTTTAAATATTGTAAAATCCGTTCCGATGCCGTCCGTTTGGTGGGGTTGGACCTTAAAAGTGAATTATACTGCTTCCATTTCTTTATTTTCTCTTTGACAGATTGAGATATTTTGAAATTAGTGACGCCCGCGTACGTTACCGTTTCGATTCGAAATAATTATCGATTTTACTTAAGAACATTTTTCAAACGATTTAATACATCGACATATTTTTAATAATATATAAATATTCATTATTCGTTTATCAAGTATTTGAAATTATACATAAATTAATAAAGGTGATGTGACACCTCAAAACCGAGCGAGTGTCGTGGAGAGGACAAGAAAAATAATTATGTCTGATTGGGAACAAGAATTGATTATTCAAGTAACAGAGAACTCAACTGACGAGTCTAGTGTAAATTACGAGGAAGAGTCTGATGAATCAATGTAATAAATAATAATTGAAGAAAATAAATAAGTTAACAAAATCGATTTGAAGACGATTGATCGATTTATCATATTTCAAGATCTGTTTTGATAGTCTGTGTCTGTTTGCTATGCACAGCACAGGGCACTTCACTAAGTAGGCGTTACCTGTCAATAAAGTATGACATTACTGTCGTACATTATTCCGAAAATAAAAACAGTAATTCATATGCGTAAGCTGTCAAATCAAATAGAAAATAAAGAAATGGAATAGTATAATTATTTTTATTGCTGGATATAGATATTTAGATAGGTTTATTGATTTTCAATCACCAATAATTTTAGTAATTGGTCAATAATTTATTTTCACTTCACCCTCCGGAGATAAAGGCGTGATTGTATGTACATGTATTTATGTAAGTATTTATTAAGGGTGCTTTTACACGGTGCAAGTAGCTGGAGCATGTCGATGCACATGCGCGGGTTATATGCATCGTAAACTTACCGTTTAAAAACATGTGCGGGTATAGCGACTCGCGCATGTACCAAAGCAAACTACCCGCGCAAGTGACCCGCGTGACGTGCGGCGCGCGCGCGCGGGTCACTTGCGCGGGTCACTTGCGCGGGTCACTTGCGCGGGTAGGTTAATGTTAACTTGAACAGGTTCAGATGTGCGCAAGTTACATTTTTAACAAATGATTTTACAAGAATTTTTGTTCGTCGAGACATTTTGACGCGATTCAAGTAATAAAGCTACCGCGCGAATAGCTGATACACATGTAGCTCTTCACCACGAGCAAATAACTTGTGCATACTGCTTGCGCAAGTAGCCCGCGTCTTCACTTGCTCCAGTTATTTGTACCATGTACAAGTAGAAGCGGGTAACTTGAACAAGTAACTTGCGCATATTACTCACGCGTGTAACCCGCATCTTTACTTGCTCCAGCTACATGCACCGTGTACAAGCACCCTAATACAATTATGGTGGATGACACATCTCTAACACGTACCTATTTCCTCTTTGATAATTGATTCTTGATTTAATAATATGTGGGATTCCCCCAGTAAGTATAAGGTTTGAATGATAATTAATGGGGGAATTCCACACACTATGTTTTGTCTAATGGCCGCCATACACGTATAGATAATTCGATCAAACTTGCAGTTTCAAACAGTTGTGTTGAAAGCCAACATTGTAACATTGATGGTGTTTGCAATGGTGACCCTCTTTACTGAGACTTTGCCTTTACCATCAGGCGAGATGAAGGAATTTTAACGTGTCCTATAAAAATGTATATGTAACGGCCAGTGTAATGAATAGGTATCTAATTATTAATACCAACCAACAAATGCGGTTGAAGTGATAAATTAAGCATATTGCGGTCAATATGATTTAACTTGAAATTTTATCCTCAAAGGAATTATTAATACAAATCGGTGTTTGTATTAATAATCCCTATGAGGATAAAATTTCAAGTGGACATCCAAGTAGGTGCGGCGCGCAGTGTCCACTCGGCCCAAACATACTTGGATAGATTAGGTTAGAAGGCTAATGCGGGAGCGGAGCGGAGCGGAGCACCAAGCCTTCGTGGTTATATTTTTTTTTATAACTATCAAGAAATTTTATCCTCAATATTAATTACATTAACCATTTGATGGGATTATTATTAATATCTACCAGTAATTATTAATACAAAACGGATTTATTACACTGACCGTAACATATACCGGTACTATGGGGTGAATAGGGATCAATGGGTGAATAGGGATAAAAAAGTCAGCTGAATTCTGTAGTTATTTTAGTGAAATTATGGATTAGTTCAATGTAATAATGAGCAGAGTTATCAATAATATCTGGTTAGATACTTAGAATTCGGGAGAAAAGAGAAAATTATTAAAAAATCTAACAACCATTTTATCCCTATTCACCCTTTGATCCCTATTCACCCCATTTTACGTACACATTTTTCGTGCTAAAGAGTTTTATTTTTTATTTTTTTTATTTATTCATTTGTTAACATAGGTATAGGTTACAGTTGACAGAGTTAAATATAATGTCCGCTATGTTTCACAGCGGAATACGGAGCAACCCTCGCAGTGATATCGTACGGTCTCCTGTGGATGCCGATGCGTCTCATCAACGCTTACCATCTGCCGTACGCGCTGAAGTTACTGACCGGCTTCGTGCCCCATATGCCTATGGTGTGGTTCTGGAAGGAACTCACCCTACTAGAAATGAGTGGTTAGTATACTCACATCATTGCACAGGTCCACACCGCGCGATAGGTTGCAATTGCCTTGGATAGATTAGGTCTGATTATATTATGGACAGACAACGACAGACGCATGAGGCAGATATAGCGTACCCATTACTTGTTAAACTCAGATAAGGATAAAGTGGACCATTGGGAAGCCGCAATGAATTACGCGCATGTACTGTGTGCGTTCGGCAGTTGTCGTATCGGTCGGCTACGGAATCATACCTTTAGAATTCTGATTTTTACACAGTTTCAAGACGTTATAGACCTGAATATGTGGTATGAATATCATCTTTAGAAAAAGGTCTTCACAGACAGACAGACAGCAACAAAGTGATCCTATAAGGGTTCCATTTTTTACTTTTAAGGTACGGAACCCTAAAAATAGGTTATTAATAATAAATTCGCAATAATGATGTCGGCCTTACGATCGAGAGGTCCCGGGTTCGAATCCTGGCCATTACACTACCGACGTGAACCCACTCCTAACACAAGCAATTTAACTTAGCTGGAGAGGTTAACGGGAATATTAGTAATTTCGGTTGCTAATATTCTTTTTATCAATAAAAAAATAAAAACAAATAAATAAAATATTATTGATATAAATAATTTTCCATCATGCAACCGTGGTATACTTTTTACCCTACGTAAGTGGTATATTTTTTATGAAATATTCCCATGCGAAGTCGGGAAAAACCGCTAGTCTTACTTACATAAAATGTGTTTTACAGGTACAGGTGTAACATGGAGCAATCTATTTAGTACCAACTACAAGAACAACCAGTCAGTGTTCGGATGCTTCGTGTTTTTGATACTACAGAGTGTGTTGTACTTCGGTATTGCTGGGTATCTCTCCCTGGTGAGGCCAGGGAAATATGGACAGGCATTACCCTGGAACTTCATATTTAAGGTATGTATTCAATGTTTTTTTTATAAGATAAAAGATAACCATATTGAATAAATCACTTGTACTTTTCCACAATTATTTATTAGAACCTGACTGGTTTTGCCTTACTGCATTGTGGAAAAGTACAAGTGATTTATTCAATATGTGTAGCAAGTTCCAAGATGTGGCTCAGTAGCTCAGTGGTCAGAGCATGTCCCCTGTAAGGGACTAGTCGCAGGTTCAGTCCCATCTGAGCATTATTTTTTTCCAACTTAAATATATATTATACTTTTTTTAAAGTTTATTTGTTACCGAGATTACCAGTATTGCCAGCTAAGCTAAATTAATTGTTAGGAAAAGTTCATTTCGGTAGTGTAAAGGTCAGGATTCGAACCCGGGACCTCTCAACCGACGCTTAAGTTGTGATTACCCTGTTAAGTTCAAGGCATTCGGTGTTATTTTACAGCCAGTTTTAGTTACAAGGGTCGTACAATTGTATTGTGGGTTCTAGAGCTTTTGGACCTCAAAATCTATTTAAATATCCATATGGTCCTTAATACCCTGTTGACGACAATACGCTCATGTACTACACACGTGCAGTTTAAAAATAAAACGAGCAAAATTTTAATGTAGTAATAACATTGAGAGAGGCGTATGTTCAGCAGTGGATTGCGATGGGCTAACTGATTGATTGAATAAATAATTTAGTTGTTATTTTGGTGAGACTATTTACTGCTGAGAGTTTTTAAAAGTTCAATAAAACATTTGCTCGATCCAGGTAATCAAATCCTAGACCTGATACAGCATACTAGCTAGTCTTGTTTAGCTACAGCGCAGTCCAAATAAAAGGGTTTCAATAGAATTCTTGTCCAAATTGTTAAACGTCATTATACGTATTTTAGAAAAGAACAGCAGATGTCATACCCAAGGGTGTAAGTGAGACAACAACAGGCAGGCGTGAATCGAAATCCAACCAAGTATCACCAACAAACTCGATAATAACTGATGACAGTAATGTTAGTCTATATTATTATAGCTTGTCTATGCTTAAGTGATGCCCCCCCCCCTCACTTCGTCTGTGTAAAAAACATCCATTGTTATGTGAACTATGACATGTACGAGTATGCGAACCTTTACTCGCGACTAGTCGCGTGATAAATCCGAGTTCGCTCTGTATGTGGATTGCTGACATATTTTATAGAACAAGACGTCCACTCGCTCTCACGTTCTGTCAAATTGTGACTAGTTGACCAACAAATCGGAAAGCAATCGTCGTCAATTCGCTTGTGTGCGTAATTGAGGTGGTGGGGCGCGTCATTTGGGCTTAGTCAAGCTCTTAGGTTGACTCACTGGTTGTATACTACATTATCAAGCACACTGTGGGAGTTTGACGCTTCTGATTCAATAGTACTCGAAGTCGATTCGCACAAATCAGTCTTTTTGTGCGAAACGACCCCTTTTTCAAATTAAAGTATTCCCGCTATATAGTGCCTAATGAAAGTGGTTATCATGAGAATTGCAATAGTGATCGATTCGCATAAATTTCTTCGAAATTTTGTGCGAAACGATCCTTTGTAAATCAAGGTATTCTCATCATTGTCTAATGGAATTGGTTATTATTATAGTTTCAATAGTGATCGATTCGTACAAGTCAGTATGCACTGTTTGTGCGAAACGACCCCTTTTTAAATGAAGATATTCCCGCCATGTAGTGCCTAATAGAATTGGTTCTGAGGCATGTTTCACAACTAAAAAAATGTATGAGCAATCTTCTCACTGGCGCAATATAGGGTGTTTTGTTCACTATAGTGGTTGTAGATTACTCGCACTAGGACAAAGGACAAAAGCACAGGTTTATTCACATGTATTTAAGTAATATGTGCACGCTGTATTAAATATTTTTTGGGTTAAAACGTTTCTTTTTTTACTGTTTTTTTTTTCAAGGGAAATATTCTTAATTTAAAATTTATCCGTGACAAAAGAATTGGCAAACGGTTCTAGGGATAATAATGTGTAATATTTTGTTCGTTTTCAACCATCAACAATTTTTTTACCCTTCAAATTTCGAGATATTGAGACCTAACGAGGACTTTTTTATCTTAATCGATGTTCTATAACTATCGTAAGATTAATGAAATCAATATTTAATCTTGTTTTATAGAAAAAATGGTGGATTGATCGTCTTAGTAGGACTAGAAACATCCATTTTATGAAGGTTTGTAAATTACAAAAGAATATCTGGTATAACAAAATAACAATTGTAACATTTGTATCAATAGTGTTGTATTATATCCAAGTATATTTATTAATTCAACTTTAATAGTACATTATGGTACAAGTAATCATCATGCTCACACGTGCCATACGACGTTTTACAACACACTTGCGAATAAAATAATACTACAAATACTAAATAAACAATACTACAAATTAATTCGTTTTCCTATTTAACAATGGCGGTCGACCATATTTAAAAAAAAATGAGGTTTGAACTTAACTTTTTTTTACTGTTTTTTTTTCTGTACTTAGAGAAAAAAAAAAGTTAAATTTGAGCGAAAATTTTGTTTATTACACAAGTATTACAAGTTGAAATTATTTATTTAAATACGAAAATGCATCAAATGACCATACAATAGGCGTATTAATTTATTCGTACTATTAAACACGTTATTTTTTGTATCAAAACTTTTTTAAGAACATAGACAATTATAGACACTTCCTATAAAATTTAAAAAAGAATCTATAACTCACTTTTGTGAATAATAGTAATGAAAAAGTCACAGTTTTATAATAGGTGTCATTCCGTGCTTAATTGCGGTAAAATAATATCACTGTTATGAGCAGGTGTGTTGTAATAGTACATTATGGTACAAGTGAGCAACGTTGGTGATTACCGCCGAGGCGCCATTGAGACCCGAGCCGCCAGGCGAGGGTCTTAAGACAGCCGAGGACGGTAATCATCATGCTCACACGTGCCATACGACGTTTTACAACACACTTGCGAATAAAATAATACTACAAATACTAAATAAACAATACTACAAATTAATTCGTTTTCCTATGCGCGCGCATTTAACAATGGCGGTCGACCATATTTAAAAAAAAATGAGGTTTGAACTTAACTTTTTTTACTGTTTTTTTTTCTGTACTTAGAGAAAAAAAAAAGTTAAATTTGAGTGAAAATTTTGTTTATTACACAAGTATTACATGTTGAAATTATTTATTTAAATACGAAAATGCATCAAATGACCATACAATAGGCGTATTAATTTATTCGTACTATTAAACACGTTATTTTTTGTATCAAAACTTTTTTAAGAACATAGACAAATAGACACTTCCTATAAAATTTAAAAAATAATCTATAACTCACTTTTGTGAATAATAGTAATGAAAAAGTCACAGTTTTATAATAGGTGTCATTCCGTGCTTGATTGCGGTAAAATAATATCACTGTTATGAGCAGGTGTGTTGTAAAATATATTATATCAGTATATATATTATATATTATACTAATATGGGAGGTGTAGGGGATTTACTAACCTTCGGGGCTCAAGGTAACCTCTCCTGTCAGCTAGTATATCTACCAAACGAACAAGGATCTTCTATCGGAATTAGAGGGTCAGACGGCGGTCTCTTCTGCGTCAATACTTATACTTATACTGAATATTATACTTATACTATTACTAGACTAGAAATTATTCTTGTTTTTATTTGTATCAGCACCTGCATTTTGTCCGTCATGCGTTGTTTGCGCAGCGCCGTAGTTCTTTTGTATTTGTTGAAAGTATTTGAAAAGTGGGGTAGGATCCAGATATTTATATAAAAATTGTGTTGGAAAAGTATTTTGGAAGTAGAAATTCACCACTGACTAATAACCATTACATATAACTAACTAAAATTGTTTTCTAGTTGTTGAATGTATTTGAAAAGTAAGGTAGAATACCTAGACTTACAAATAGAAAGTTTTGTAAAATGATTTTGGAAGTAGGAATTAACCACTAACTAATAAATATCATACAACTAACTGAAATAAGCACTAAACTTACTTGTTTTGTATTTGTAGTTATAGTTAGTATTAAACTTGGGAATTGGTGAAAGGCCTTATTTTGACTAACTATCATAGCAATTAATTTATTTGCAATTGTAGAGAGTATTTTGGACGAAGCAACAACCAAATCAAGCGGATTTGAAGACAGATAGTGACTCCGTGGATCTGATGCCTAAAGATGGTCATTACTTTGAGGAGCCTCCCTCGGGGATGAAAGTCGGCATATTCGTCGATAACGTTTCAAAGGTAAGGGTTTTTTTTTATATAGGACATGTCAATTTGACTTTACCTCGCCTGATAGTAAGCTGAGGGTAAAGTTTTGAAAAAGAGGGTCACCATTATAGACACGTATCTTGTTACAATGGTGGCACTCAGCTTGACGGCCTCATCAGATGCTTTTTCACGCCCCGCTTAAAGGACCCGGGTCTGTAGGAAGAGGGAAGCGCGTGAACTGGTAAGGAACTCCAGGTTTTAATGGTGCGAAGAATTGAATATACTCCGTTTGATTGAATGATGTTACCATAATTTTTAAACACCGTTTTTTTTTGTTACCGCCTAAACATAATTGTTTCTGATAGTTCGTACGACTATCGGTAGATGGCTCCAACCGTCGCCCAAAGATGGTAGTATAGGAGAATTTAGAATGCTCAAGACATGGTTCGGTAGCTCAGTAGTCAGAGCATGCCCCCTGTAAGGGACGGGTCGCGGGTACAAGTCCCGTCTGAGCATTTCACTTTTTATAATCTTAATCCCACTTAAATCACACTCAAAACCAATTAATAATGACTTTATGCCTGCCGTCAGTCCCCAGTTAACAGCCGTTCCCAATAACATACCTACAGTTAAAGGTAAAGGTAGTTCTTTTGTCAAATTCTATTGTTATTTTGCTACTATGAATTGCGTTACCATAGAGATCGATG
Organism: Eilema depressum; assembly: GCA_914767945.1. Taxonomy (NCBI): domain Eukaryota; kingdom Metazoa; phylum Arthropoda; class Insecta; order Lepidoptera; family Erebidae; genus Eilema; species Eilema depressum. The sequence goes on along the minus strand of OU612030.1, from coordinate 17,302,984 downwards.
ACGTTTTTATCCTTTCTAATGTCAAAACTGGCAGTAGATAGGTTATTGAGAACGGCCGTAAGTTGCTAGCCTGCTCTCTCGCAGCAGCTCTAAGCATGAATGTCTTCGCAACCTACTAGGACTCACCCTGAGACTCTAATCGAGGGCCATGGAATAAATAATTTGACATTATACCTTCTGTTAATTAATTCCCTGGTCCCTGTGACCCTTTGAGGTTACAAAGTTCTAGGCAAAATAAACTATTTCAGAACCTCCATCGAAAAAATCGGAAATAAATGGATGAGTTAAAAATATTTTTGTTCTTTACAGGAATACCCTAATCACAAGGCATTGAAGAACGTGAATCTGAAAGTGTTTGAAGGAGAGATCACGGTACTGGTGGGACACAATGGAGCTGGGAAGACCACCCTCATGTCTATTATAACAGGTATTGTCTTTTTTTTTTAATTTAAGTAACCTAAGAACAGATTAGGTTTAGCTACATCTTAATAATCTATGAACATGAATTTAATGGTTCGATAAACAAACAATGGTACTGGTATATTTCGGAACACATATCTTGGACCTAAAAATGTGCTTTAAACACGCAGTATGTTTCTTGGGTGTCTTTTGAGGATAGCACGGCGGTGCTACTGCGGTGGACGAGCTCAAATTCACCATACAAAACACTTAGGCCCGAGATATGTGTTTGACCTACAATTCATAAGTCAAATATCGTAGTTAACTAATCTAGGTCATTTGACCACCTACATGAAGAAAAATCAAGTTATAGCGATACATTTCATCTTTTAAAATTTGTTTTATTCCATTTCGATGAGCAATTAGTCGTGTGAAATATCGACGGTATCTTTCACCTACGCGATTCTCTTAACAAGCTCATTAAGAATCTCTTAATCTATTCCATGTGTTCTGTTCCCAGGCATGACGAGCCCGACATCAGGCCGTGTATACGTGCACGGAATGGACACCATGACGCAACAACACGAGGTGCGCCAGCGCATCGGCCTGTGCCCGCAACACAACATGTTCTTCCCGGACATGACGTTGCAGGAACACATCATGTTCTTTACCCTGGTGAGGTTATCTGCTGTCTTGTTAAGTAGAGTTTGTCATTACAGTACTCCTACTAATATTATAACGTGATAGTTTGTGAAGATAGATAGATAGTTAGGGGGCGGTCCATTAATCACGTGATGTTATTTTAGCAATTTTTTGAAACACAAAATCACCTGTATTATTTTATGACATTGTATTATTTTATGTTAGAAAATTAAGCACCAGGATAAAAATCGCGCTCTATAAGAAAAAAAACTAAATACACTTGATATCTCACTATACTACTACCTCCTCCCTGGTGATATTTCGTGATTTTTTCCGAACCACCTCCCTCTCTGTTGAGTCTCACGTGATTAATTGACAGCCCCTAGATATATCTATTTCATGCTAATAAATTATATTATCATTCATTCATTCATTCACTCAATCATTCATTAATTCACTCAATCTTTCATTAATTCACTCAATCATTCAATCATTCATTCGTTCATTCACTCAATCATTCTTTCAAACAATCTTCATTCACTAAATCATTCATTCGATATTTGATCGGGCAGTAATTGATGTTTTTTGGTCCAGTTGAAGCGTGGTACATTCCGCGAGGCTACAGACTCGTCTCGCCGCCTGGCTTCCCAACTCAACCTGGAGCAGAAGTTAGATGCACTATGCGGCGATTTGTCCGGCGGGATGAAGCGACGTGCGCAACTCGCTTGTGCACTCGCCGGGGACGCCGACGTACTGGTATGTACTGCTTGTATACGCATATATGTGTAGTGCCATCTAACGGTGACAAGCGGAACTACGTCGGAACTGCTGATTCTGCATCGCGCTATGAAAGTTTCACGGTGAATAAGTATGCAAGGTGATTTTGTAGTCGTTTCGGAGCGAAAGATTTTGGGCACAGTTTCGATGGCAGAAGCAACTCGCGTGTGCACTCGCCGGAGACGCCGACGTACTGGTAAGTACTGCATATATGTGTAGTGCCATCCAACGGTGAGAAGCGGAACTACGTCGGAACTGCTGATTCTGCATCGCGCTATAAAAGTTTCTCGGCGAATGAGTGTATATTACCGTAACATCATTAGGGTCGACGTTAAGCTAAGTCCTATGCCTATACGTTCCTTAAGAATTCAAGAATAGGTAGCTATTATTTTAAGCATTATCTTTTAACATTTTGGTTTATCATGAATTTGCTCCTAAATTGTCAACTCAATAGATACTTTTTATTATTATTCAGGTATTGGATGAACCTACGTCGGGCCTTGATGTCGAATCTAGACGAGAACTATGGGATTTATTACTTGTAAGTAAAACATATCTTTCTCCCTTCTTTACATGTTCTAGCTTCCGTTGTCTCGTAAATCCATATCCATCCATACTAATATTATAAATGCGAAAATAAGTTTGTCTGTCTGTTACGCTTCCACACCTGAACCACTGAATCAATTTTGATGAAATTTGGTACAGAGATAGACTAGACCTTGGGGAAGGACATAGGCTATGTTTGTTCGCAATAACCGGCATCCACGCGGGCGGAGACTCGGAAAACAGCTAGTGCTAGCTAAAGGGGCAGCGCCATCTACCAGTTCAGTGGTTTAGGCGTGAAAGAGTAACAGACATACAGACAGACAAGAGTTACTTTCGCATTTATAATATTAAGTATGGATTACAAAACAATCCGCGCGCACCAGGGCCTCATTTTTCTCACGACTTAAGTCCAAGATATGTGTTTTGAGGTATACAAATAAATATTCGTCATAAAGTCGAATGTCACTGTCCGTAGTCTCTCCGCGGCGCTCGTACTGTGCTTCTGTCGACACACTTCATGGAGGAAGCGGATGTTCTCGGAGACCGCGTGGCCGCGCTACATCTCGGAGAACTACGATGCTTTGCCACCACAATGTATCTAAAGAAGGCCGTCGGTGAGTAAACGTTCTATAAACAAATTGGTTTAGCTTTGTATAGCTTGAGAACTTCATAGAGTTGTTAAAACCGTTTGTGTTTATAAAATACTAGTTAGACCGGCTTCGCCCGTAGCATACTTTGCCACGCCATACTTTAATGCTGTGTCACGCCTTTAAACCATATAATATACCCGCAAATTATTCATTTTCAATAATGCACCGATAAGAATTTTCCGGATTTGTTGACATTTATGATTAGTGCTTCACTACCTTGGATAGGAGCGTGATGTTACTATAGCCTAAGGCTATAGAACTATAATTCTTGCTGTGTTAAAGTATCCGTTTATACGCTTATCTCGATAAGCGGACTATTCAATACAACAAGAATTTTTCAATTTGAACCAGTAGTTCCTGAGTTTAGCGCATGTTTAGCTGAAGAGTTTGTGACAAACAAACAAAATCTTCAACTTTACATTATTAGTATGCATTAGAACTATAGCTTCAGTTTTTACCTAGATACGATTATACAGAGCCTAACCTGATTATTCCCTCTTTTCAGGCGACGGCTACCGCCTTACCCTAACTACCAACGGCACTCCAAAACTAGACGCTATCAACGAGAAAGTGCTAGCACTCGTTCCCGATGCCACTCTCAAAGAGAAGACCATGAACTCGATATCGTACAGTCTGCCCGCCACCGCCTCCAGTTCGTTCCCTAAACTATTTGCTACATTGGAGCAGAACAGATCGAAACTTAACATCAGTTCTATTGGAATAGGGGTCTCGACGCTAGAAGAGGTGTTTTTGAAGTAAGTAGTTTTTAATTTATATCATTTATGCGGTTGACTTCGGAATCATATCTTTAAACTTCTATCTCTAGTAAGTATCGATCTATCAATGGTCGATAGATAGATAGATAATTCTTTATTGTAGACCAAGGGCCTTAGACAAAGTGACATTCTATTGGCGAAACCACCAGTGGCATCGCTAATTGTAGTATGAAATTGACATAAATCATTAATATAACTATATTTTTTTTATGAAATTTGAGTCCTTGTAACTCGAAATACATTATTTAACTTATCATTATTACTATAACCACCGCAATGTCTCCAAATCCATTGTTAGAACCTTAAAAATGGTTCGCTACAGCGCGATTCCATCAATAGAATGTCACTGGTCTAGGGCCCCAATAGATTTTCAGTAAGTCAAGTAGGCAGAATGTATACAGAGCCTCGATTCTGCTAAAGCAAAACCAGTCATACAACGAACACTGTAAAAAAATCCATTTAATTTTTGTCTTTAAAGTAATGTCGTTAAAGTCTAAATATAAATGGCTTGCTGTAGAGTGAATGAAAGTGTGTAATGAAACTTTTCCATTTAATTTTGGACTTTAATTCTAAAGTAATAAACTCAAAAATTTAATGCAATATTTTGCAGTATCTGTGGTGTAACAGTGGTTTTGCTTTAGCAGAAATAAGAACCAGTTTAATGTACAATCGGTGGCCTTATCGCTTTATACACTTTTCTTTTCTCATAGGTTATGCAGCGATGTGGATGCTCCCCAGGAGGGTGATGACTTGAACAGGAGTATGCCCGGTAAGTGAAAAAAGAATAAATCGCGAGAATAAGTGGTGGAATTTAGGCCTCCTTTCTCTGTCACACGATAAAGAGCTGGAATGCTCTGGTTGCACACGTGTTTCCCTTTTCTTAGAGTCCCGGGTTCTTCAAGCGGCGCGAGAAAATATTCTCCCATATTTGTACATTAATCTTCCACCCCATGCGTGAAATGTGAATTACATTCTATTTTTTTTTTTTTTTCCTTTGTTAAATTTGTTTTTTTATTTTATTTTGTTTTTATTTTCTTTAACTATACAATTTAGATCAACGCGCCGTTGACACAAAGATACCTGTGAATGGTTCTTCTCAAATACCAGAACCACAGCCTTACGAACTAGAGAAATACTTCAAGAGCTTAAAAGGTAACCTACAGCAATTTTTATTTTATTTTCATTTATTTTTATTGGTACAGAGACAGACAACTTTACCACTTACTTAACTTTACTTTTAGAGTTTGAAATGTAATGATACGTATACAGAGCATTTCAATGTCAAACAGTTTCGCAAAAACAGTTTAAATAACGCACAGAAAAAAATATTGTAAGAACACGACGGGGCGAGTTCGGGGCAAAAAAAGTAAAATCTGACAAATTATGACCCTATTTCTCTCAAATATACTCAGAATAAACGCATTTTTCTTCCTTACTTTTTTCTTCTTATTTCTTTTATTTCATTGTTCTGTCTTAGAATTAGACCTATAAATATTATTATGTATCTTAATCCATAAACTTAAGTTTATTTTTCATTTGTCAAATTTCAGGTGATACACACATAAAATTAACGGGAGCTGCTCTGTATTGGCGCCAATTGATCATACTGTTAGAGAGACAAATCAGTTTTGTCGCGTATCGCAAATGGATCTTCCTATTCATGGTAATTCGATCATCAAGCATACAATGAAAAATATAACTCTGAAGTAAATCATTCATTTTGGTTTAAAATTGAAAGTGCCAGCTGAAGAAAAAATAAAAAGATATTCCGTTAGAGTTTGTCCTCACTAGCATTTTTAACTATCGCATCAAAGTTGAGAGACCACTACTCTCGGTATCACTTTTAATTTTAGACCAAAAATGGTGTTAATAATAATAAATAAGTAGTAAGAGTCTTACTTGACAATGCCCGAGGCAGTTTGCCCTAACGCCCTGGCAGACTGTTGGCCCTCCTTGCCGGTAATCTTACCGAAATCCTATCTCCCTAATTTTTGGGCAAATGCCATCACATTATGGAAATAATATTTTTTATTTCAAACTTTGTTTATATTTGTTAATCCAGTCCAGTTGCCATCAGTAAGGAACTAATGCCCAACCCAATTAACCATAGTAACTATTGTTACAGCAAGTGATTCTGCCAATCGTGCTAATATTTGTTGTGACGTCACATTTGAACAACGATCCCGGGGAAAAAATGATTAGCAGTATCGCGATGGATTTGGACATATACGAGGATATGCCCGACAAACGGGTCTTGTATAACCTACAACTGGGTGAAAAGGACTCAGCTATATTAAGGTAATATAATAGTACAAATTATATTTATATGCTATTGTAGAGAAGCTAAAAGTGGAATTTATATATCTGTGATACTGTGAAAAAAAAAACAATTGTAAAAAAATATTTAGAAATTATTGTGGCTAATAAAGCAAAATCCAGAATGCGGACCCCGGGCTCCGAGGTGAAAATAGTAATTTGTAAAACATGTTTCAGGACAACGAATGAGGTGAATCCTGCTGTCTTATTTGAATCCACTCATGACGTGGCAGACGGTAAGTTGATAATTTCATATCTGGGTGTGATATTTTTATTATATCTTTCGCAGGCAAATCCGCGGATATTGACTAGTATTAAATAAAACTATTGCTAAAATAAAATGAACAACTTTTTTTATTCTATTTTTCAGCTGTTCTTAGAATTGGCAAAGAGAGCTTATTGGATTACAACAAGTATTTAATTGGAATTGAAGTCAACGACACTGACGCTAAAGTAATTTATTTTTTATTTATTTATTTAGTTTTGTATGGGGATTAATTTATTTATATCTGTGCAGTAGAGGGTTTTCTATCCATCAGAATATACTTAAAACTTTTAAATCACTTCAAACTTTATACAGTACTTAAAATTAATGTGGGCGATTTTTCCTCTACATTAAAATTATAAAAATCAATATTAAGAACTCTACTTGAACCTTTGTTAATCCCTTCTATGAGAATACTCCAACCAACCGAGTTATCTGGACCTATATCTAGATGTTTAGAATTCTTCCTATTTATAGACATCTAGATATTTTAATTTCATATGTATGTTTTAGGTACTATACACAACAACAGTGCGTCACGCGGCCCCGGTCGCGCTGAACGTGTTGTCCAACATGTTGGCTATGCACTACCTGAACTGGCCAACCACTCAGATATACACACACAACTATCCGATCGAAGGAGTCACTCGGGAGCCTTACACTAAGTCTATGCCTAAATCTTTGGAACTTTCAGTCACTTGGGCTCTGTTTATAACATTTTGTAAGTATATAAGACTGAAGTTGACAATAGTATCAATTCGGCTGACAAAACTCAAAAGTAGAACAATAATCGCAAAAAATCTTTGGTCTTCTCAGAATGACGTAATCAAAAAATTCAAAATTTACATTTATTGCTAGGATGCTGATTGCATCTGCCCCCCTAGACAAGTGGCAATTCGTTGCTCGGCGTATGATGGAATAGAATGACAAATGTATAGGATTTGACGTTTTTGACATTCGTTGACGCCTGTCATACAATACAATGTCAAATCTCATACATTTGGCATTCTATTCCATCATATGCCGAGCAACGAATTACCACTTGTCTAGAGGGGCTAAGGCTTTTGTCTAGTATCAGTATTCGGACTCCAGAGTCCGCTTTACGGCTTTTACTCCTCTAATTCGCAAGGTCTGCGTAGTAAGACCAAAATCAATAGATCCAAAATTAAAAAAAAAATTAAATTATACATAAACAAGAAGATTGAAATGCAATTGATGCCATAGAAAAAAAGACACGAAATTACTTAAAATATACCGGAGAAGTTTGGTTAAGGAAGTTGCTTTAATCTTTCCTAAGCTTGGGCGCCTAAATATTCTTGAAAAAAGAAAAACTGCCACTAACCTTGCCTGCCGATTAATAATGATTTTCTTCCATAGTCATCCAAGCTGCGATACTGCACTGCGTGTCCCTCCCCTGCCGGGAGAGGGAGACGGGGTCCCGCCACATCCACATCATGTCCGGGTGTCCGAGCGAGCTGTACTGGATCGCGACTCTACTGTTCCATCTGATCATAACGTTCTTACTCTTGATCCTGCCTACGGTGATAGCTGCCCTAACATTGGAGCAAGACTCTACGATTGACCAAGTGGATTTTTTGTGTGAGTATCGTAATCGTAATATCCTCCCGAACCAAGCAATTTGGCACTTTCTTCCTATAGAATACATGTGTAGAATGTCATAAAACATTTTGTTTTTCATGTTTCCAGTTGTCGTCATGTTGATACTTATATCCGGTTGTCTAGCGATGTTCGCTCTGATGTATCTGATCAGCTTCAGCTTCAGCGAAAGGACCACCAGCATCATCCTTGTCGCCAGTCTATTTATATTTGGTGAGTGTGGTTAACAGTATTGGATTGAAAAGATTTGACTTACTTGCCTAACTCGGCGAAACTTCCACTAGAACCTTGTCCGTCAAACAGAATAATGACATGTAAACAACTTAACATTTACTATAGCTGCGCAGTTTTTAGGTATCTCAAAATCGTCACTTAGGTCAGTTAATAAATAGAGTTTACTGTTTGTTTAATACAAAGAAAAATCGGCATGTTTTTTACGGTATTTTACCGCAAAAAACATGTCGATTTTTCTTCAAGATGTTTTCTGGTTAGTGGTGTACATGCACTCGGATTAACAAAACTTTTGTTGCTGCGCCACGTGGTGCCGAACAGAGTATAATTTGGGCCACCCCATCTCCTCCCATGCGGTGTCGACAAGGCGACTAAGGGATAGGTTTGTTTGACATCACACAGATATATACAGCCCAGACTCAGCCTGTACATGGCTCGAGCCAACAATAGTGCCCGGTAAACGGCAATAGGCTCACCCCCTATTACGTGGGACCTAATACAATGATTGGTGAAATGTGGGTGTTTATTCACCTCTGCCTAACCCTCCGGGGATAAAGGCGTGATTGTATGTATTGTTGTTCGTTTATTGTTATCGTTCGTTTATTGTTTTGCAGGTCTATTCTGCCCCCTATCGAATGCAGCATACGAATTAGTCGATGAATCGAACAGAGACTCGTTCTACTACTTACTCCAGGTGATCGCATACGTTGCGCCACCGTACGCGATGACAGTGGCTATGTTCAGCGCGGTACGCATCAGTATGGTGAACGCTGTCTGTATTATCATGAAGGACAAGTGCCCTTTTATAAGCATGGTCCCTGTGGATGGGTGGAATGATGATACTGCTGAAAGGTGCTGCAGTAAGTTGTTTTCTTTATATTAAGCTAGTCAATTCAGGACATAATCCGATATAAAACATCAATGCTTGGAGTTTGGAGCATGTCGCTCCCGTGCATAAACCAAACTTGTTTAAGCCTCAAATACACTCCTTTTTATACTGGAGATTGATGGCACTTGGTGGAACTTGCTACACATATTGAATAAATAACTTATTCTTTTCCACAATTATTTATTTATTTATTTGAACCTTACCGGTTTCACCTTACGGCATTATCAAAGGTTTACTATTGGAAACCATTGTAAATCTTTGATAATTGGAAACCATTGTAAACCTTTGATAATGCCGTAAGGTGAAACCGGTAAGGTTCAAATAAATAAATAATTGTGGAAAAGTACACTCCTTTTGTTTTATCGTAAAACATATATTACTGTCTACAGGAGGGGAGACTCCTCTTTGTTACCTCTGCTCGGGTGAGAACACCCCATTTTCGAGCATTCTCCTACTCTGGGTACAGTTCCTTGTACTGATGGTAAGAATCTTACTTATTATTACTTCTATAGGTAGCGGTTCAAAGGGAGCAAGGTGAAGCCATACACCCTCGCCCTCTAACGGCCGTTCTCAATAGCCTATCTACTGCCAGTTTTGACATTAGAAAGGATAAAAACGTCACCAATCTCTAAGGTAACACAATTAATAGTAGCAAAATAACAATAGGATTTGACAAAGAAACTATCTCTACCGTTACCTTAAACTGTAGATATGTTATTGGGAACGGCCGTAAATCACCATCCAAAACTTAATTTCTTAAACGCTTCGTGGACATTCTTAACAACAACCCACTTCTTACTTAGCCGGAAGCTTTAAATAACGGTCTTAAAAAAGATATTAACGGCTTGGTTTCTTACCTACTATATTTTCTTGCCCCTCTGCCATCAGACTCTGGTATTCCTGACCCAACGCGGCATATTCAACTGCCTGCGCGACTGGGCGCGGAACTTCCGCTACCAGCCAACCACGAGCACCGACAGGAGCGCTCTAGTGCGCGCCGAGAGTACTTACGTTGAACACGAGATCGCCAAAAGTAAGTCCTAGGATTATTGTGATATTTCATGTACCCAGCTCCATCTAGTGACAGCTAGTTGAACTACTTCAATACTACTACAGATCCTGTATGGCGCAAATGAAGTTAACGCGCAGGTATAAAAATAATATGCAATATCCCAACGCTAAGGCTCACCAGATATGAAATATCAAATTATTACTGTTGCGTCACAGTAGCTTCAAATTGGACAGAAGGATACAACATGCTACACAAATTTCCATTTTTCCCCACTGTTATACTAAATATTTTAATATTGCTAATTATATGATACCAATTACTCTATTCGCCCCAGTATTTTTCTGTATATTCGATACAATTACTCTATTCGCCCCAGTATTTTTCTATATATTCGATACAATTACTTTATTCGCCCCAATATTTTTCAAAACGATTCTGGTTCTTTTTTTAATTACTCTTATTGCCACAACATCAAACATACAATTTATATAAATCCTACTTATCGCTCCTATACAATGGCATTGAAATACTCCTTCACGATTCACCTAGGAGGAAAATTATTCCTATAACTTATGTACACTCGTGTTTGGTCAAATCGGACGGTAATCTTTGCCCGTCCGCAGGTAATTGGGTCTAAATATAACGAAACATTTTGTTGGCAGGCCCTATCGACATCAAGAAGGATTCTATATTAGTACATGACGTGCACAAGAATTACACTTCGTGGTTCAGCAGCTGCAACGCGGTAAAAGGCATCAGCTTCTCTGTCAAAAAAGGTAACTACCTCTCTCAAATGTGTACAATAAAATTAGAGAACGCACTCATACTACGTAAGCTATTTTTAGATTTTTTTCTGCCACTCGTGTGGGTACGTTCCTTCATAGAGATAAGTGGTTGAGAGGGCAATATCTATTTTTTTAAATGTGTAAATGATCATCAACTTTTGATACTAATTAACTTCAGGTACCTGCTGGATAAATGCCGTGTTTCCAAAAACGCGTGTGTATTTTTTTTTGTGTTATTTTGGCATTTTTTAGTAATCATCATTTGACTTCTAGAATACACATCAGGTGCTTCTACTGGGTGATTTTATAGTCGCTTCGGATAAAAAGATTTTGGACACAGTTCCTCGTCGCCAAAATCGTCTGAAAGTAATAAGTTGGCGGAAAAAAAACTTTATTTTTTATAATGTATGGGAATAATGTACATGTGAATAAATAATAAATAAATAAATATTGTAGGACATTCTACACAACGCTATCTAGACCCAAAGTAAGCATAGCTTAACTAGCTTGTGTTATGGGTTCTAGAATGCGGATAAACATACTTAGATACATTTTTTTTTTTTTTTGTAAATACATACATATTATACATAGAAACACCCAGACCAATGCAAATATTCATATTTCATGCACACAAATATTTGCACTGAGCGGGGATCGAACCCGCGCGCCTCCTGCGTAGCGGCCGCGTTCACTACCGCTACGCCACAGAGGCAGTCGAAAGGCATACTTTATGGATGGAGGTTGTAAAAAAAAAAAAGTTTAAAACTAAAACCCGACTACTTAAAAATCACGCTCTGAAAAGTATTAAACAAGAAAATATCTAGGATAGCCGTGGTCGTATGCCACTTTTCCTTAGAATAACATGTATGTATCGTTTTATTGTAGTAAGTGGCATACGACCACGGCTATCCTAGATATTTTCTTGTTTAATACTTTTCAGAGCTAATTTTTAAGTCGTCGGGTTTTAGTTTTAAACTTATTTTTTTATTTATTTTATTTTGGGGCACCCAACAACTATAATTTCGACGGTTAAAAGGCGACTTGATTCAAGCGCCATTTTGAGAACTTTACAGGAGAGCATTTTAAAGTTTATTTTTTAAGAAAAAAAATCACTGTTCCTAAAGTATACAATGAAAATGTACAAATCGCCCCAACTAAAAAGCGGTATATTTTATGCTAATTTATGATTATATTATAACAAATACAAGGTGTTTTTAAGGCAAGTTAGATGTAACTTGAGCCATTTTGCACAATTCTTTGATCAGGGCAGAAAGGTCTACGTACACGATAGCGATTTATGTATTCAAAGCAAAATAGTTTATGTGTTCCTTGCTTCTTGAACAGATCAAGGATAAATGATTTAAATCACTTACCCATTTGTCAACTGTTCATGGATACATGATTTAAATCACTTACCTATTTGTCCATTGTTCATGGATAAATGAGTTAAACCGCTCACCTAGTTGTAACTGTTCAAGGAGGAATGACTCAAATTACACAGTGTTATAATAACTATTTATAGCAAATTGCTTTAATCGCTAGATTTATTTGAATCTGAATTGAGGAAAATAGCTCAAAGGTAATAAAATAAATTTCACGATATAGGGAAAGCGAATGAAATGACTCATCAATTTTAAGAAAAGTAACTTAAATAGGATAGAAGCGAAGGTTTATGAGGGCGATTTGAGAGGTGCCGTCCGCCTTGTGGTGTCGGACGATTCCTTCGCACAGCGGGATTCCGGTACACTTGCTGCCTTACAGGATAAGCATCCTGCTCCTTCGCGTCCGCTCAGTTGCCCACCAGATCCGGGCTTACCCCTTACAGCAGTGAATGTCGCCGTAGAGGACGTGAGTTCGGCACTAGGGTCATTTTGCACGGGTTCGGCGGCGGGATCAGACGAGATCCGGCCCAGACACCTCAAAGAGTTGATATCTGTGTCGGCGGGGGAGAACGGTAGGCGTCTCTTGGCAAGTTTGACCTATCTGGTAAACTTTTTACTCAGTGGTCAAGTAAATCTTCAAGTGTGTCCATATCCGTACGGGGCCACCCTCTTTGCATTGGCCAAAAAAGATGGAGGCTTGAGACCAATAGCAGTCGGTAGCGTTTTTCGCCGCTTGACTGCCAAAGTGGCTTGCCGTGCTGTCAAAGAGGAGATGGCCGAATACCTACAGCCACACTAACTGGGTTTCGGGACACGCCGTGGATGCGAGGCCGCAATCCACGCCACCCGAGCGTTCTTTATGGTTCTTTATCTTTTTTCTTTATATCTCTAAACTCATCCTCTCAAATGTGGGAGCCCAACAGGGAGATCCACTCGGTCCTCTGGTGTTTAGCCTGGCTATCCATAAAGCGATCCGTGACCTCAAATCCACCCTTAACATATGGTAATTGGATGATGGCACTATCGGGGCCAAACCAGAAGACGTATTCCAGGACCTGGAGGCCTTAGTCCCCAGTTTTAGAAACCTGGGTTTGGAGGTCAACCCCTCGAAGTGCGAGTTCTTTCCCTGTGGCACCGAGGCTCGAACACACTTTAATTCCCTTCTCCCCGGCCTCAAGGAACTTTCATTCTCTAACTTCAGCCTTTTGGGATATCCAATATTTCTCACTGCTATTCCTGAGCCATCACTACTCGGAAGCAACTTCTCCTAACTGCTGTCTGAAAGGCTAGTCCGCGCACGTCACGATTGTTTTGTTACGGATGTGTTTCGCTCTCCCTAGGGTCACCTATTTAATGCGAACCGCCCCGACTTGGCTCTGCCCTGAGGAAGTTTCATCCTCGATGCTGCGCTGAGGTCGGTGGTAGAGTCAGTCCTCAATATCTCCCTGGATGAGACCCAGTGGATTCAGGCGGCTTTGCCAATCAGGTGTGGTGGTCTGGGGGTACGTCGCATGAGTGATCCACATCATCGTCGTCGACGTCAGGCGCCAGGAAAGCCGGCTGGCCCACGCCTGCCGCCTTTCCTGGCGTCTGCTCATGGGGTTGAGAACCTCGTCACTACTTTATTCAATTCTAATGGTGACGGGGGGATCATGCCTTTTGTGTCGGGTGCTATGACCGCTTGATCGGCCATCAGCATGGGAGCATCGATCCCTGAAGAAATGCATCTTCAGCGGGCGTGGGATGATGTGGGGGTGAAGCGACTCCAGGGTAAACTATTAGGAGATGCTACGGGGGCCAATAAGTCCAGGCTGCGGGCGGTGTCGCAACCAGAATCCGGAGCGTGGTTGCAAGCGTTGCCTTCACCTCACCTGGGTACCCTACTCGATGACGACTCTCTGCGGGTGGCAGTTGCTTTTCGCCTGGGCTGTAAGGTGTGTGAACCCCATATATGCACCTGCGGCTCCACGGTGGAAGCAGATGGCCATCATGCTTTGTGTTGTCGGAGGTGCACTGGGAGGTTTCCGCGACACCACGCTCTGAACGATATCGTTCGCAGGGCCCTGATATCGGCGAACGTTCCCTGCGTGCTTGAGCCTCCGGGTCTTAGTAGGTCGGACGGGAAGAGGCCAGACGGGCTGACTTTGGTGCCCTGGATGAACGGCAAGTGCCTAATTTGGGACGCAACCTGCGTCAGCACAGTAGCCGTCAGTCACCTTAGTCGCACCGTTAACGCCCCGTGTGCGGCCGCGGAAGAGGTTAGCTTAAGGAAGAGGCTTAAGTACGCCGACCTGGAGCCGCTTTACAACTTCATAGCAGTGGCCGTGGAGACTCTGAGGAGTTGGGGCAAGGAGGCCAGGGCCTAAAGAAATTGGACAAAGACTGAATAATGCAACAGGAGACTATCGATCCGGGTCGTTCCTGGTGCAAAGACTGGCCATCGAAATCCAACGTGGAAACGTGGCGAGTGTGATGGGCACTTTTCCACCGGGAACGGTCAGGAACAGGCTATGTTATTTGACATCTAAATATAATAATATATAACTCAAAGGTGACTGGCTGACTGACATAGTGATCTATCAACGCACAGCCCAAACGACTGGACAAATCGGGCTGAAATTTGGCATGCAGGTAGATGTTATGACTTAAGCTTCCGCTAAGAAAGGATTTTAAATAATTCTACCCCCAAGGGGATAAAATAGTGGATGAAAGTTTGTATGAAACTTTGTCAATTTTAAACCGATCAGGCTGAGACTTTGCATGCATAAACCTACTATGACGTAGGCATCCACTAAGAAAAGATTTTGATTAATTCTACCCCCAAGGAGATAAAATAGGGGATGAAAGTTTGTATGAAACTTTGTTAATTTTAAACCGACCGGGCTGAGACTTTGCATGCATAAAGCTACTATGACGTAGGCATCCCCTAAGAAAGGATTTTGATTAATTCTACCCCCAAGGGGATAAAATAGGGGATGAAAGTTTGTATGAAACTTTGTCAATTTTAAACCGATTGGGCTGAGACTTTGCATGCATAAAGCTACTATGACGTAGGCATCCGCTAAGAAAGGATTTTGATTAATTCTACCCCCAAGGGGATAAAATAGGGGATGAAAGTTTGTATGAAACTTTGTCAATTTTAAACCGATCGGGCTGAGACTTTGCATGCATAAAGCTACTATGACGTAGTACTATGACGGGTAGAATTAATCAAAATCCTTTCTTAGCGGATGGCTAAGAAAGGGATGAACAACAATCCGAACTTAACGCGGACGAAGTCACGGACAACAGCTAGTATTATATATTTTAAATATATTCTTATTTTGCATTATACAAAAAGTAAATTTCGGTCACATAAATAGATAAAATTGGCATCCGACTTATCTGGCATCGCGCAGTAGACTGAACCGACCTCGAATCCACGCGCGACACGCGTGTTGTGGGTCCAAGTACCTACCCGCGTTGGTTTGTGTTCTGTTGCTTGAGATAATAAATGCCATTTTTAATGCGAGGTGGAAGAAGTAAACTGATTTAAGTATGACATAAGTTTAATTATTAAATTAATATAAAGGAATCAAACGTGCAGATATTTATTTTAAGCATAGGGAAAATTGATCTAAATGGCATAAACACTAAAAACTGGTCAAGGATAATTAGCACAAGTCATATACTTCCATAATACTTATTCAGGTAAGATTGATTCAAGCGACAGAGATAATGTTCAAATGTTCAAGGCAAAATGATTTAAGTTGCATACATTAATAAATCTGGTTGAAGCAAAATGAATTAACATCCATGTTAAATTATTTATGATCAAGTAAAAACAATTCATACGTCAAAACTATTTTATTTCATCCAGGGATTAATGGTTTAAAGTACAGATAGTAAGAAAAAACGTTTTTTTTTATGGGTCTATATACATGCTTTGAAAAAAACAACCAAAATTGCTACACTTGATACCTCGTAAATAGAAAAGATACCCAAATTCGTAATGGAGCCAAGCGCCAAAAAAGTGCTCAGATTAACCTCAAACCCGGCTCAAACGACGCAGAAAAATTCCACGATTCCAATGATGTATATAACTCAATATCGCCCAAGGTGGCGCTTGAATCAATTCGCCTTTTAACCGTCGATTTATGCATATATGAAATGTGCTAATTGAGCTCTTTAATTTGATACCATACACGGCATATTTATCTCAAATTATTTTTTCAACACAGTACTTTATGGCCGCTAGAGGGCGCCACATTAGATTTAGTGACACGTCATATAGCCTGTAACCATCGGACGATCAAGACGATTCTAACGATATGCTATATGTCCAGTTCTAATAAGTAGTTGAGCAGCTATGAGGGAACAAACGAACATACATACATACATACATACATACAAACATACATACATACATACGCCTGTCAAAATCATAACCCTCCTTTGGCTTCGCCGTAGTCGGGTAAAAAAAGTTTTCTTTTTCGCCAAAATAATACTTCCAGACGATTTTGCTAACGAAACTGTGCCCAAAATCTTTTTATCCGAAACGACTATAAAATCACCCAGGGCTACCTGCCCCAACAAGTTGCCATGGCAACAAAAATGATGATAGTTCGTCGTTTACGTTGAAAAACTAATTATTTTTACCTATACTTATGTATAAAACTTGTATAATACTTATAGGTGAATGTTTCGGTCTGCTGGGCGTTAACGGCGCGGGTAAGTCGTCCACCTTCAAGATGTTGACCGCCGAGGAGTGCGCCACCCGCGGCAAGATCTACGGCAATGGGTACTTCCTCAAGAGGGGGCATAACCGGGTACGTCCATTTTACATTATCACTATTTAGATTCACATAGTGTGAATGTGAAAGTTGTACCTAACGATAAGTTACGAATTATTGTACACTAGCTGACCCGGCGAACTTCGTACCGCCATATTTTCCGCCCGCGTGGTATTCTGATACCGTTCCCGCTGCATATCTCTAAATTTATCAGTGTTTCTTTACAATATTATGCATGTATTCGCCTTCGGAATCTTTGTTTTAAAAAGATTTCCATAATAAACTCCTTGTTTCATTTGTGTTACAGTATCTACAAACCCTAGGCTACTGCCCGCAGTTCTTCGGACTGGACAAGTTCCTAACTGGCACTCAGAACTTGAACCTATTGCTAACACTGCGCGGTCTAGACCGACAGACTCTCAAGACAGAAGTCAAAGGCTGGATAGAAATCGTTGGTGAGTTTTTTTTTTTATCGTGCGAAAAATCCCCACGGATATCCCCAACGCCCGCCGGAGCTGGTGGAGGAGATTATATCGGACTCAAACCCCCCCCCCCCCCCCTCCAACCCAAAATTACGTTTATTATTTGGTACCCCCAATATCGTTATTGAGTTGTGGAAGTCAGATGGCAGTCGCTTCACGAACGAAAAAATCTACAGTTAAGACTGGTAAAGGACCCCGGACTCCGAGGTGAAAGCTTCGGACGCGACTGGGAATTAACGCTAGGAGGAAGAAGATTTCTTTTTTTGTGTGGGTAATAATTTTATGAAAGGGACAACAGCATGTCGACGCGTTGCGTTGTCTTTGTACGTTTACGTCGAATGGCGTTACGGTTACGAAACGTTTCTGAGTTCATATTCTGCTATGGCTCTTCTACTTCATCCTAGCGTTAATTCCCAGTCGTATCCGAAGCTTTCACCTCGGAGTCTGGGGTCCGCTTTACCAGTCTTAACTGCGGATTTGGCTAGACCTAGATTTTTTGCCGTGAAGCGACTGCCATCTGACATCTCCACAAACCAACGGTGACATATTGCTATTATTATATTATATTATATTGAAGTATTGCAGCTAGTTTGATGTTGATGGACTTTTTAGGGCTCCTGGCCCTTGATAGCTCTTAAATATAATCCAATGCTTTCTTCCAGGCCTTGAGAAGTACGCTCACCGCGCCGTAGCAGACTACAGCGGCGGGTGCGTTAGACGTTTAGGGGCCGCCGCTGCCTTATGCGGCGGGGCCCCCACTACTCTACTGGACGAGCCCAGTGCGGGAGTAGACGTGGCCGCCAGGCGACGCCTGTGGGCCGCCATCCGCCGCGGTCTACAACAACGCCGGTCTATCATCATCACCTCACACAGGTAAGAGCCTCATAGGTCTACTGGCTCATACGTACCCTACAGTCAGCATCCGATCGATCTTGACGAACAAACTTCTTTATCAAAAAAAGACAAAAATAATAATCGTGTAATTTTAAGAATTCGAAATCGAAAATGTGCAAAAAATCCGTGGTTCCAAAACGACTATAAAGTCAGCCTGTATAAGCGTCAACTTAGCGGCTTAGAGGTCAACCTTGCGATCGAAATTCACTAAGTTCTAATCTGAATCGAAATTTCAGCCAGATCCTTTCAACCGCGTGATTATCTTAATGATAAAAATGCATGGTCAACCTAATCACTTTCTTGCCCGCACATTGTAAATTGTATAAAAACCGTATTAAAAAATAAATAAAAAGGATAATTGAGTTCTCTGAGTTTCTTGCTGGTATCTTCTCAGTAGAACCAACTACCGAACCAGCGAAAGAATCATTTTCAAATGGTTTACATTAATTTATTTAATATTTTATTTTTTGTTTACATACTTCTTGACACAATTGTTATATTTTGACGTTCATATGTGCTCTATATGTGCCTAAATTGAATAAACGAAATTGATTCTTTGATTCTTTGATTGGATAACAGACATAATAGAAATCTTCACTAACTTTCACATTTATAATATTATTGGTAGATTCCCCAGCCGTTCCTTACAATGGTTAATACAATGCTAAGATATCAATATTCATAAAAATACAAAATCAGCGCCATCTAGTGAAATGTGGCTGAACTTCTAATAAAGTACTACTGATTGTACATCGCGCAAGTAAAGTTCTCGCTACTGTTTCGTTGTTATTATCCTCTTGCCTGCAAACAAACATACGTTTAATCAGATGTAGTGGGCTGGGGTGCTGGTGCACTAGGGGTGACTTGCACTCCCGACCATTACACCTAATCAAACGTTTTTATTTTACAGGTTATGGCCCGTTCATAGGTATAGTCGTCGTCTTTAAACGTCTTTAAAACAATGGTTAAAGAACACTACCTATCTTGTACTGTTACTGTATAGCTCACAATAAAATTATATACTCATTCGCAGTAGGCGATATTTCTTAAGTTGCCGTTCATACTATTCCTTACTTTTGACTTTCCACAAACAAGTATGCGTTTGGTAAATAGAAATAAAATATTGCCGATTTTTTTTATTTTCGTTCATTTAAACAAAAATCCAAAATACTTATTCCAAATTATCATACGATCTCGTCGAACGCTGAAGCTTGAATGCCGACGGGCTGTCCGTCGCGACCATTCACATACAGACTTGTCTGTACCCGCGTAGACAAAACGCGATTCGCCGGGCAAGCGACGAGCACAGGCCGACGGGCATGCCTGTGCCCGAAGCCTAGCAATCACGAGTAGACATGCGACAGACTTACCCGTTACGGGCGACCCGTCGCGGGCGGTCTGATAGTGAATTCCCCGCTTAAGCGTCACTAATTTAGCGACAGTGGTCAACCTTGCGATCGAAATTTACCAAGTTCTAATCTGTATCGAAATTTCAGGCAGATCCTTTCAACCGCGTGATTGGATAACAAACATAATATGGACATCTTCACTAACTTTTACATTTAGTAGTAGGATCCCTTAAATCATATCAGCTGTTCCTTAGCAATGGTTAATCCAATACTAAAATATCAGTGTTCATAAAAATACAAAATCAGCGCCATCTAGTGAAATGTGGCTGAACTTCTAATAAAGTACTACTGATTGTACATCGCGCAAGTAAAGTTCTCGCTACTGTTTCGTTGTTATTATCCTCTTGCCTGCAAACAAACATACGTTTAATCAGATGTAGTGGGCTGGGGTGCTAGTGCACTAGGGGTGACTGTCACTCCAGACCATTACACCTAATCAAACGTTTTTATTTTACAGGTTGTAGCCCGTTCATAGGTATAAGTCTTTGAGCAGTTTTCGTGAGTACTTTTTGGGTGAACAAAAATCATGGAACTCGCGTCATCGTCATCTCACCGAACGCTTAGGCCGGTGTGACGTCATCCCGACGACGTCACATTTCACCAATCATTGTATTAGGTCCTACGTAATAGGGGGTGAGCCTATTGCCGTATTCCGGGCACTATTGTTGACTCGAGCCACGTATCTGAGGCTGAGTCTGGGCTGTATATATCTGTCTGATGTTAATCATCATCACTACATATTATAAAACAAAGTCACTGTCGCCGTCTGTCCGTCCCTATATATGCTTAAATCTTCAAAACTACGCAACCGATTTCGAAGCTGTTTTTTTTAAATAGATAGAGTGATTCAAGAGGCAGGTTTATATGTATAATACATGCATAATATTGTAGAGAAACACTGATAACTTTAGAGATAATACCACGCGGGCGGAAAATATGGCGGTACGAAGTTCGACGGGTCAGCTAGTAACAAATAACGATTGCGACCGGAAATGGTGCGCACTGTGCGGTATGAAAGGAACTTCATCCCTCGCATACTCAAGCTGTGGAATGAACTCCCCGCGATGGTTTTCCCAAGCGACTACAATATGGGGTTCTTCAAGAAGGGCATTAGAAGGTTTCTTCAGGGTCGGCAGCGCGAGTGTGACGCCCCTGGTGTTGCATACATCCATAGGCCACGGTAACCACTTTCCATCAGGTGGGCCGTGTGCTTGTCTGCCACCTAAGTGGTATAAAAAAAAAAAAATCCTGACTGTAACTATTGTCCACAGTATGGACGAGATGGAAGCCCTGTGCGGTCGTATCGCGATCATGTGCGCGGGCCGCGTGCGAGCCCTAGGTTCGCCTGCCTCTCTACGCGCTCAACATGCGGCTGGACACGCCGTTGTATTCAAGATCAAGCACGACGACACGCTTGATGGTAAGTACACGAGCTCTTGGTGCCTGCCAGGTACCAGGCACTCGATACTGCTAAAGCAAAGACACTGTCGTACCACCAACACTCCAAAAAGTGACATCAAATGATACTGTTTGAAATTTTTGCGAAACTCACCCATTGAAATAGAAATACTTTTTAACGGATTCTATCGCGATGTATTTGTTATTTAAATAATAACAAATACATTTAATCTTTTCAAATTCAAATTCAAATTCAAATTCAAATTCAAATTCAAATTATTTATTTGTGTAAACACGTGTTTAGGGAGGAATTCTTCGACACCTGACCCCTTTTTCCTTTCCCTTTCTCTTCTCTTTTTTTTGATCTTGTAAATATTTTTATTTATTAATTTAGTTTTGTTTATCTGTATATATTTAGAATATGAATTGAATAAATTATCCTATTTGAATTTGAATTTGAATTCTATTGGATTTTTTTTTTGCAATTTTTTGCAATGCAAATTTGCAATGGGTTCTATTGGATCCATTGCAAAAAAAGGAGGAGGTTATATTCGACACACTAAAATTCATCGATATTATGTACGAGTTTGTCGGTTTCTCTGTCATTTGTGAACCGATTTTCACAATTCTTTCTTTTTTATTGTAGAAGTGGACGGACCCAATAATAAAGTGAACCAGCTGAAAGCAAAGCTCAAGGCAAGATTCGACTGTGAGCTCAAAGACGCACACAAGGTGAGTCATTACTTAATAATAACTACTCTAAAGGTCCAACCCCACCAAACGGACGGCATCGGAACGGATTTTACAATCTTTAAACAAAATAAATCTTATATCACAGTATTTAAAGTTTATATTACCAAGTCACGCATGACAGCTTGACGTGCGTCATGCCGCCGCACGTCGCTGTCAATTTATACCATAATAATACCAGTCACGCACAACAGTGACTGGTGATATAAACTTCAAACACTGTGATAATAAGATTTAATTTTGTTTAAAGATTGTAAAATCCGGGCCGATGCCGTCCGTTTGGTGGGGTTGGACCTTAAGGCGTCATTTAGACGAGGATTCTCGCACGTTTCGGTTCGAGAATCCTACGCGACTATCGCTAGCAATAATCGCTATATAGTACCCGGCATTTAACTTGGCAACAAGTCGTGAGACAAACAAGCCTCTGTTGCGCGCGGATTGGTTTAATATAATCTATGATTGGTGGATTTGAGGACCTCCTCCGCCGCAGCATCTCAAGCTATCCTCAAAAGACACTCAATACGCGCATACTGCGCATAAAGAGTACATTTTGTGACGTGTTTCTTGCCAAGTTAAATGCCGCCAACTATACCATTTTCGTATCAAAGTGTGTACACACAGGCAAACACTAAAGTCTCGCCTACGATAATATCATACGAGATTCACAAGTGCCGTATCGCCTGTGTCAAAATACGATTATTGCTTGAAAATTATGTTCAGAAAGACCCTGTCAATATTCAATTGCGAGTCAATTATCGCCAGGCGTGGACGAGCGAGCGGCAATTGTTTCTGCAAATATTTACACGAAACAACTTTTGTCTGTCCTTTCGATAAATCGTATCTTGCAGGCGAGAAACTCGCCCCGTCTAGATGACGCCTTACGAGAATACCAATTTTGACATTTGGGATAATAAAGGAAAAAAGTTTTGAACAGATTTTTATTATGAGGATTGGCCCTCAGATTTATTCTACCATTTGACGTGAACGAACATCTTTACAAACTTTCACATTTATCATATTAGTACCTAAAATTACAAATGTAATTCTTTTACAGACGATGCTACACTACCACATAAACGAAACACTGGCGTACAGTGAGCTTTTCGGAGTTCTGGAGGATCTCAGGGCGGAGTTCCCTAACCTCATCGAAGACTACGCCGTCACAGAAACCACACTGGAAGAAGTATTCTTGTCCTTCGCCAAGGAGGGTAAAGTGGACCCATCCGTGTAGGCTCACCAAACCTCAGGATAACCGGTTTCTCTGTCTCAATCGCAACAAACACTACGCCGCGACAGAAAGCAGAGTAAAATGTATTCTTGTCCTTTGCCAAGGAGGGTAAAGTGAACCCATCCGTGTAATCTCACCAAACCTCAGATTAACCGGTTTCTCTGTCTCAATCGCAACAGAGTAAAATGTATTCTTGTCCTTCGCCAAGGAGGGTAAAGTGGACCCATCTGTGTAGACTCACCAAACCTCAGATTAACCGGTTTCTCTGTTTCAATTGTACGAAACACTACGCCGCGGCAGAAAGCAGAGTAAAATGTATTCTTGTCCTTTGCCAAGGAGGGTAAAGTGGACCCATCCGTGTAGGCTCACCAAACCGCAGATTAACCGGTTTTTCTGTCTCAATTGTACGAAACACTATGCCGGGACAGAAAGCAGAGTAAAATGTATTCTTGTCCTTTACCAAGGTGGGTAAAGTGGACCCGTCCGTGTGGTCCAACCAAACCTCAGATTAATCTGTTTCTCTATCTCATTCTCAACAAAAACTACGCCATGATAGAAATAACAGTAGAAAAAATATTCTTGTCCTTAGCCAAGGAGGGTAAAGTAGACCCATCCGTGTAGGCTCACCAAAGCTCAGATTAACTGGTTTCTCTGTCTCAATTGCATTATACACCTCACCGCGGCAGAAACTAGAGTAGAATTTATTCTTTTCCTTCGCCGAAGAGGGTAAAGGGTAAACTCAAACTATCATCCCATTATTACTTTAGCGTGCACTGCTGTTACTTTGAAGGTTAAGCAAGCATACTTAAGTACTATGATTTGTTACTGAGAAATTTGATTTTGGAAAGACGTTATTCGTGAATGAATTTATGTATAATATTATGATCTCTAGTTTATTTAAATTTTATTTATTAAAAAAAAAGACAGGAGCTGTGTTTTCAAGGCGGATTGATATTCGAGAATCTTCTGCTTTAGTGGTTTTGGTTCTCCTCTCTTGCCTGTATACTACTCAAAGTCTAAGAATACTTCAATCTGGTACACTTAATGACGTCATTATTTAAAAATGCCTTTTAATATGACGAAAAATATGTACGATTGAATATATTCAATAATAATTGTAAAATATAATTCATCTGCTCACAAAATAATTACCTATTTCTAATCAAAAACTATCGAATACATATTCGATATTTTTTTAAGTAGTTATTCGATTTTATTTATTTTCTAAAGCAATTCGCAAACAGTTAGACTGAACTGAAAGACTGTGAAGACAATCCGCTTAAATTTAAGGTACTCGAAGTTAGAAGAAGCTCTTTTACTTACCCCTCCATTTTCACACATTCGGCCATATAATAAAGGATATATTAACTTAGGAGAGGCCTATGTCCAGCAGTGGACTGCAATAGGCTAATTGATTGATTGATATTTATTTTTAAGACTTCATGCACACATGTACACAGGCGGACTTAATGCCACAGGCATTCTCTACCAGTCAACCTTTATATTAACTTGTAAAATAACGTAATTAAACCACCTAGCACAGTTTTAGATTTGGCTACATTTATATCTAGGCCATCACGTTCACACATAGATGCACACACACACACTCACCCTCGGCCATACACGCACTCATACACATATTTTTTGTAATTTAAAAAAAAATGTA
Source organism: Eilema depressum (assembly GCA_914767945.1). Taxonomy (NCBI): domain Eukaryota; kingdom Metazoa; phylum Arthropoda; class Insecta; order Lepidoptera; family Erebidae; genus Eilema; species Eilema depressum. The sequence goes on along the minus strand of OU612030.1, from coordinate 17,278,098 downwards.
TTATGTCGTTTTTTAAATTGATAAATTGTAATGTCCATACATTCCATACACACTCATCATATACCCAAGTTATTGTATTATGAGCGTGTGCTCTGAGGGCCAATTCTCATAGTATAAACACAATTATCATAGAAATTGTGATCGTTTTTGACATTTGAGAGATTGGGATTAGATCTAGACTGAATTTTGAACAAACTTATATTGCAAGAATTGGCGCTCTTGAGAATTTAGAAATTTTCTATTTTATTGGCGGGCTTTTGAACATTTTGGAGCAGTAGAGACCGGCTTCACGAATATACCCTATGTTTAAATGAAATTTTCAAAGCATACCGCGCGTATACAGTACATTTTAGGTCCAACATATATTATATATCCCGACATGACCTATATCTAACGTGTGACATAACATCAAGAATATGGTTAAAATAGTGAGGGAAATGCAATGACTATGTATCTAACTAGACTAGCTATATGGATTTTTTTTTTGTAAATACATATTAAACTCACATTGAGAGAGGCCTATGTCCAGCAGTGAACTGCAATAAGCTAATTGATGGTGATGTTGATAAATATACGAATTCATACATACAAACATTTGCACTAAGGGGCAATCGAACCCGAGCCCCTTGCGTACCAGTCGAAAACTTATCTAATTTTCAAAATTCGTTCCTCACCAAATGTAACACAAATCTTTGATTCCAAATAGCTTGTCTAGTGTACAGTCGACAAAAGGGACACGGTTGCACTTTGTCATATAAAGTTGTATGTAAAGGTGCAACCGTATGTCATTTGCCGACTGTATATACAAGTCATTGGGGTAAAGCGAAAAGTCTGATTATTACGATAAGCATTCTATAGACATATTGTCGCTTAAAGTCTAACACTACATAAGTCAAAAATGTAACTTTTCGGGAAACTGAAAAAACTGCATGACTTTACATGCATACTGTTAATGTGTCATTTTATAATTTATGTAAATATGAAGTATTAGATCTAATAGTTATAGAACCAATAGATTTTAGGAAAAAATTGTAGTTAACACAAAATTATTGAATGACAAAAAATTAAGATCAAAACGCCAAAAAATGGGTTATGCAGTGTTAGAACATAAGCGACGATATAATAGATACTTTCTAATCTGTCAATTTTCTTCTTTTTAGTGCATACTATTTAAAAATAGTAGTTGCAATTACTAATACATATATTATGTATTTTAGGGCTAGGGCTAAAATAAATTGCTTCTGTTAGGAGTGGGTTCACGTCGGTAGTGTAACGGCCGGGATTTGAACTCCGAACCTCTCAATCGCAAGTCTTAATTAACCATATTGCTGTGGCTTCTTACGTATAATATACATAATTATAATGAAAGAATCTCAAACAATAAAATAATTTCAAATTAGCCGCGCTTGGTTTATATTAATTAAAATGCTATGAAATGTGATCAGATGCTAATCACGTTTCATAGCATGGCATTGCATGTCTTTAGCATATAAAATATAGTCCAAAATACGCACACATATACAAAGACACAGACAATTATTATTATCTATAGTTGAATGATAAAACGGGCTTGAGAAAAACACAATCTCATAACGAATTATTACTATAACACATTAGTATTATGGTATTAAAAATAATACAATAATTGGTACAGTCGCCCTCAAAATTGCTGAACATTAGCAATTGCACAAACAATCTTTATATTGAAGTAAATTATGGTGAGCATTTTTGTAAACTTCGAAGAATAACGTAACTTCAAATATTTATTTCTGAAAAGTGCGCTAAGGGTGCCCAATACAATACAATAAACCAATGCAGCAAATGCACCTAAGCAGAAAATTTACCTTCTTTTCATAAATAAAGCTTCGTGAGATGTCAAGAGGCTTTGTTGCGTAAAAGTAGGGTAATTTGCTACTTTAATGCATTTGTTGCTTTAGTGTATGACCCCCCCTTACAGATTACTATATGTATTGTATAACAGGATACATTTGGAGACAGGTTACATTATATAGTTAAAGTTAATATGTAAAGCTACTTTTGAGCGCGACTGTGCTATAAATATGGCGAAAACAATTTTATTGTTGTGTCTACAATAATTGTACAACTTTTTTAACGCATCGCCGCAGCTAATATGTATATAATTATTTTCTTATTTTAATTTAGCATATTGTTTTAATTTTTCCTTATTTCTTTACCGTTTTCCGTGTAAATTATATTATTCTAGATTTATAAAAGTGTAATGATAATGATATTAGAAAACGAGTTATTTTTTTAATTACTTTTTCTTTTTCCCTGGTAGTCTTTTTAAATTGTGTATAAAATTCAAATGTGAATATGTAAGTTTTGGTTAGAGATTATTTTAGTTTTAGTTTGAAAGTAATTATTATTTTTTTAATTCTGAAAATCTTTGCAGTAATAGGCAAGTGTGTATTTCCCGTCCAACATTTGTAAATACTTGATTATTAATTAAAAAAAAAAAGTATACTGAAAAATCAGATTCCAAAATGGTTTTTATTATAGTTAACGGCAAACTTTGTGACTACTCAGGCTACGCAAAGCGTGTTTATAGATCTCTTTGGTGGTAAGCGCGGGGCGCGACGGCGGGGACGGAGCAACCTATCAGATTATATTAAACTGAACACGGGCTCGCGTCATTGGTTGCTCAGACCCTCTAGACAAGTGGCAATTCGTTAACCGGCGCATAGTAGAGTAGAATGATGAATGTATGGGATTTTACGTGTATGACAGTTATGTATAAACAGTATAATATAACTCAAACGTGAATGACTGACTGACATAGTGATCTATCAAGGCACAGCCCAAACCACTGGACGGATCGGGCTGAAATTTGGCATGCAGGTAGATGTTATGACGTAGGCATCCGCTAAGAAAGGATTTTGATTAATTCTACCCCCAAGGGGATAAAATAGGGGATGAACAATATTCCGAACTTAACGCAGACGAAGTCGCGGGCAACAGCTAGTTCTATTCTATAATCGAATCTATTTTTTGGTTGACCAGTTACTGCACATGTACGAACTTTTTGACATTTTCTCACGAAGTTTGCCGGTAACTATAAGCTAACTTAATGGTGCTTACATAGGGCGGACCAGTACGGATAAACCTATCCGTGTTGTCATCATTAACAATTCGTCTTTTGTTAAAAAAAAACGCAATTTATTCGCACCCATGTTCTTTAAATATATGGGCGCGAATGCTTTGCAATTTTTTTTGACAAATATGTGGTGTTGACATTTTTGTAGCTATGGAAACTTGTCAGTGCATGCAGCCGGTACCGGTAATGTGTTTCTTTATGTAAGCACCTTAACGTCGGTATGTGTAAGTATGTATAAAAACACGATGACAGCTAGGGGTAGTTTTTTGTGATGCAAGATGGGCTAGCATTGTATTTTTTAAAAGCACCATTATTTTAGGTTAGAATGATACACGTTTTATACACATTAGTTATCCTTAAGGTGGGTCTACGCTAGACGAGCCGAGCACGAGCGGAGCACGAGCCGAGTCAAAATTTGTGTAGTGTGGACCGTCGTACGAACCTCGAACGAGGCAGCTGAGGTAGCGAGGTACCTGAGGCAGCTATGTACTGCCTCATCATCACATTTCTTTGTCTAAAACTGCAATCTAAAACTGCAATTCCGATACAATGCTAGCATAGGCTCGTGCTCCGCTCGTGCTCGGCTCGTCTAGCGTAGACCCACCTTAAGAATACTACAATGATTATATTTTGTAATGATTTCATTAAATTCTATTTGCAACGTCACAGCGCACGGTTGGATGTCACAATACTGTATTGTATAGTTATTTTTTTTTGTGCAAATTGAAAGGGTTTAAAAAGCCGTTTACATATTTGCAGGATAAATACATTGTGAAATGTGAATTTTTCATTTAACTATTAATAATAAATAATATATTATATACTTATTAATAATACGTACGTAATAGTTTAGTTTATCCATTGATTTATTTTATGATTTTACTTCTTATTTGAACTTGTTGTATAATAGTTACGATCTTGTGAAAACAGCTTCATATCTACTGTCTATATACGGAAACGTCTATAGAATTACGCCAAATCTCCGAACTCACCCTAATTCAGAAGTGTGGGCCTACCATATCGCACTATGAGTGATAGTGCGAGCGACTGGCTCGCTCGTGCTTGACCCAAATACAAATGCAAGTCCACTGTATTTTTTACCATGTTGTATTTTTGTTCACGTATTCAAAGTCAATATTGTGCAATAGCGCGCTGGGAGCGCTATGATAGTACCTACTCGCTGAACTGTTATAACAAAATTATAAACTCTGGCTAAAATGTATGTACTTTTAGCAAATATAATATTTAACCAAACTTATTGTTGTTATAGAGACTATAGAGCTTTCAATGTAATTTTAAATATTGTGTCGGCTGTTTGTATTTATACCGATATCGGTAATATAAGACTAACGGCCTCTTTAGACAAGTAGCACCAGGGCGTCGATTCTGCTAAAGCACAACCACTGTCACACCACAAAAACTGCGGGAAAATTCCATTTGATTTTAACCTTTAAAGTAATGCAGTTAAAGTTTAAAATTAAATGGCTTTTTGTAGAGTGAATGAAAGAGTGTAATGAAACTCTTTTCATTTAATTTTGTGACTGTAAGTTTGTAGAAGTCTCTGTGGTGTGACAGTGGTTGTGCTATAGCAGAATCGACCAGAACAGAATCGAGGGGTGTCACGTGCGGGATTCCTTTAAAAATTGGTCTTAATCAGACGTGCACGGTTATGGGGGAGGGGTTCATGTCCCCTGTGACCTCCCCCCTTGGACCGCACCTGAATAGCACAATCGTTAGTAGCATAGAATACGAGTACCTATAATAATCAATGTGTTAGTTTGACACCTATTTTGACGTTTCTGAAAGTCGTAAACATTTTTGTCAATCATTGATTATTCCCTTCCGGACCGCAATGTTGAATTTGCAAAATGTTGAATTCCCAAAATGTTGAATTCCTAAATCTATTCTATTTTGAGTAACGTTATGTTTCAGTGTGCTTACTAACCTCAAGAAGGATTGTCAATCTTGTCAATATGGACAGCACACAAATCTCCATCGTACGTTTGACTTGCCATAATAAAAATGAAATATTCTTTTTTACTAACGAATTGTCACTTGTCTATGGAGGCAGTTAGCAGTAATGTCGACACGCGTTTCTGTGTAGGGTTTTTGTTGAATGTAGTCGTGTAAGACTTATACAGACTTCATTTCAACTGCACTCAGCAGTCGTTGGAACTGCATGCCTACTAGACCCCGACTGCAATCGGCCTTTTCGGTTTACAGCATTCAGACTGCTAAGTTGCAGTCGGAATACAATTTTATTGAAATGCAGTCCATATGTATGAGAGCCTTACATGTATTTACTAAAATATTACACCTAGTGTAAACAAGAACAAAACACAAGACGTTATTATTTTTTCAATAAATTAGTCATATTTATTTTTGTACTTATTATATTTTTATATTCGCAGTAAAATACCGAGAGGTGTGTAGTAAGCAATGTATGAAATGTATTAAAATATATGAATATAACGGGTGGCGCAAAAGTAAAGACCCTATTTGGTTCGGCTATAACATTTTTTCTAAATTAGAAAACTAGATTTAGGTTTTTTTAAATGTATATTTGTACCATTAAATTTCGTACCATTAGGATTTAAAGATGATGTCTTTTAAATGGTGACCTCCAGAGTTGATACACATTTGAGCCCTATTTATGACATTTTGCATAACTTGCCGTAACACTTCCTGCGATATGTTCGTTATTTCTTGACGAATGTTTTCTTTTAGAGCTGCGAGAGTCTGTGGCTTGTTCACATACACCCGAGATTTCAAAAAACCCCAAAGAAAGAAGTCTGGACTGGTCAGATCGGGTGATCTTGCAGGCCAAGGCAAATCGCCAAAACGAGAGATAACTCGGCCTGGAAAAGCGTTTGACACAATTATTCCACGTTCTTGGGGAGTAAAACGGTCCATGTTTATTTTCAGTGTATTTTACATTTGTTCACTACACAATTTTCAACAACAGAATGACAGAAAATTTCATATAAAAAAAATAAAGGTATTTTCTTTAGTGCCACTACTTTTGCGCCACCCAGTATAACCAACTGTACACGCTTTTTGCATGTTGTATTCATATTTAAAATGTGTATCAAAATAAGGTGTTTAAACAATATAATTCGTGGAATTAAAACGCATTTTTTTTTAAAAAGAGTGCCTATTGTGAATTTTTCTCACATTCACCGGTGACGAGTAAACGGTGAAAAAACTCAAACATGTGAAACATTTTTGCAAAAATGTAAGAAAAAGCTCGCACTAGGCACTCAGTACCTCACTTTAATACTGTCTGAAGTTTAAGTGAATATCAGTCATTGAGATAGAAACAGTTTTAAACGTTTTCTATCATGATTTATTTGTTATTATTTACTTGTAGCCTGCCGTTTTGACTACTTTTCAGCAGCCATGGTAGTTGCCACATAGTTTAAAGTGTAAGTTAAATCGAAGTACCCGAAGCATGATGAGCCCCTCAAAACGTGGTTTTATTTCTTTTTGGTAAGGGATTAGGGGCTGTAAACAGCGGGGGGGGGGGGGAGGAACACGAAACATCACCAGGGGGAGGGAGGGGTATATTGAGATATTACGTGTATTTATTTTTTCTTGTAACTCGCGATTTATGTCACGATTTATAGTTTTCTAGCATTAAATAGTGAACAAAAAAATTACACCTGATTTTGGCTAGGGGGGGGGTGGGGGTAGTCAAAAACCTTACCACGTATCACCATGAGGGAGGGGGGGTTAGAAAATTGCTAAAAAAAACATCACGTGATTAATGGGCAACCCCTTACACATATTAATAACACACTTGTACTTTTCCACGATATTTATTATTCACCTAACCGGTTTCGCCTTACGGCATTCTCAAAGGTTTATATTGACGATTATGAACATTTGAATTGTTAAAGACATGCCGTAAGGCGAAACCGGTTAGGTGAATAATAAATATCGTGGAAAAGTGCAAGTGTGTTATCAATATGTGTAACAACAAGTTCCACCAAGTGCCATCAATCAACAGTACCTATGCATAGTTTTTGGTAAGTATTGTAAGTATAACTGTGGACACGAGTGATGGACCTAAATCGGCAAGTTCGCGCATGGTGCACTACCGGACAAAAAAAATGGCTACTCTATTTTGTGTTTTAGCGTTTCTGACATTTATCGCCCGAACTATTAAAAATCTTCATTTTAAATACATAGGTAATCTATTTAAATTATTTAGGTATTATGTAGAAATTGTTACGTAATAATATTTAACAGTTAATCGAGTTAATCCCCGTCAACATGATTGTAGGCGTATTATATCATGAAACGCTATAATTTAATGGTTAGAAATTAGAATATTATATTTAATTGTCAACAGTATAAAAAATGTATCTTATTCTGTCAATTTATTTATTTATTAACTATACCAATAGATAGGTACTAACCTACAGAATTAATAACCTCGTATTGTGTTTCCGACGGTGAGTAGGGTAGCCACAGCTCACATGAGAGGTTTTGTGCTGTCAGTGGGAAAACCAAAGGCTTTGTCCTACTATCTTTTCGGTTAATGGCACACAATCTCTCTGTTCTTACAAGGTCGACAGCACGAGTGTGGCTCCCCTGGTGTTGCACTCGCCTATAGGCCACGGTAACCACTTACCACCAGGAGGGCCGTGTGCTTGTCTGCGACCTAAGTAGTATAAAAAAATAGTAACCAAAATAAAGTAAAAGCCAAATTGCGTGTGTTAGGAGTTCAAGTCAGCAGTCCCGTAGGATTTGAACCCGTCCCGAGTTTGATTCGAATACGGGACCTCTCGCTCGTAAGGCCGACTCCTTAACCACTCAGCTCCCGATGATAAAAATAGTTTAATAATCACAAAGAGTATGTGCCTACGCTCGCGTTAAAAAAGCTAGTAGGTTTCCTAGGGTAAACAAAAACCGTATAAATCAAGATCAACCTATAAATCGCAAAATAAAAAACTTAAATGATATTTTAAAAAATTATATTGTATATACTAATTCGAAATAATTATTGTGGTGATAAATTCAAATTTATTTTTGCACGCAAGTGTACGGAGAAGGACGCGGGAGTTTAGCGCCCGCTGATTGGTTTAAAACGTTGGCACGCAGCTCTATGATTGGTGGATGCGTCGTATTTCCTCCGCCGTCGCACCCCCGTGCTTTCCTCAAAGGGGACCTAAAAATCGTCTACTGCGCAGGGTCCAAGACATATGTCTTCAGCTGTAAATATTGTAAGACTTATGGAATGCATTCACAACTTATCTAGTTGATCGCCTTCTTCTGCTGAAAAGTTACTATGGTAGGTCTGGTGGTGCCCGTCGGTAAATTACGCTCTTCATATCAATCGGATCCTAGCACAGTGAAATATTCCGTATGATCTGAGCCACGTCTCTTTAATAAAAAAAATATTAAACATAGGTACATACATACAATCACGCCTTTATCCCCGGAGGGTTAGGCGAAGGTGAATTAACACCCACATTTCACCAATCGTTGTATTAGGTCCCACGTAATAGGGGGTGGACCTATTGCCGTACCTATTCCGGGCACTATTATTGACTCGAGCCATGTATCTGAGGCTGAGCCTTGGCTGTATATATTTGTCTGATGTTAAACAGCCTATCCCTATAAAAAATCAAATCAATAACAAAAATATATTCTCTCCCTATATCTCCCCTCTTCCTCGCTTTCTTTTTTCATGTGAAAATAGCAAGAGGGGCCTCTTGCTATTTCCACTCTCGGTTTTTTGCTCTCAAGATATTCATAACAGGAAAATCTACAAATTCCTACTTTTAAAACCAATATTCAATTAATAATGAACAGGCATAATAGTTAGTTTGAAACTTTTCTATTTCAGTTTTAATTACTACAAAGTAGGTAAATAAGAATTATTTTAAATTGGAAAAAGCAAAATCAAGCGAAGCTCGGTGGCTCAGTGGTCAGAAGTCAGAGCATTACCCCTGCAAGGGAAAGAACGCGGGTTCGATTCCTGCCTGAGCTTGATTTCTTTTTCCAATTTAAAATAATTTGTTTAGCATACTAGTTAATTGCTTTAAAATTATCTCAATATAAGAATTACTACAAATAATTTAAACTACGACGTGATTCTTCATTTTTACAGGCATTGGTTGCTATTTTGTGTTTGTGTGATGGGCGAGAAGACAATATGTGATTGATGAGAAGACAGTAATATGTGATAGTTTGGTGACATTATTATAGTTTCGAACGAAATTTTATCGGTAGGTACTACTTCCTCATTTGTTGTTCAGTAGAAATGCAACATGTCGCTAATTTAATGGTTCAAATCCGTACATTGTATTATAATTGGATCAGCGAGTTAATAAATAAAGTAAAAAAAGTTTAGTTTCTTTTCTTCCAACGTGTCTAGTTGGTAAAAAGATATAAGTACGTAAAAATCTATCACTTCGAATAATATAAAACGAGTAGGTAATTTTTACATTAAATACAATTTTTAAAGTATTATTAATTTTAATTATTAAACTATTAAAAGAAGATTAAAGAATTGTGTCCCTCTTGTACAATTTATTTTGACTTTTGTTTTTCAATTTATATTATCACTAGCTTTCGCCCGCGGCTCCGCCCGCGTGGATGTCGGTTATCTCGACCAAACATAGCCTATGTCCTTTCTCAAGGTCTAATCTCCCTCTGTACCTAATTTCATCAAAATCGGTTCAGTGGTTTAGGCGTGAAAGATAGACAGACAGACAGACAGACAGAAAGACAGACAGAGTTACTTTCGCATTTATAATATTAGTAGGGATTATTTTTTCTTTCCTAATTCAATTTCAATTTACAATTTTCTAAGTAAATTTATTTAAGTACATTTTTTGCATTCTAGAATTCTTATTACAAGCTATATCTTAGCGCCTTCGCTGCGTTTAGCGGGCCCACGGCGCGGACGTCCGCTTCGCGTGCTTGTTTCATGTTATTTCAAGAGCAGCGCTGCGTAAGGCGGATACCCGTCATACGCGACGGACAGGCGGACGCACTGCGCGCGCATCCGCGACCCGCACCCGCGACCCGCACCCGCGACCCGCACCCGCTAAACGCAGCGAAGGCGCTTAGTACATAACCAAACGGGAGTATAGTAGGTACCTACATAACTCAAAACGGATGACGGACGGAATTAAACCTTAATTATTTCAATCTCACAGTGTTAAAAGCAATTCTGAAGAAATGAAGCTTACAATATTTCTATCATTGATATTGTACCAAGTAGTTGAGCAGCTAGCTTGCAATCGCAAACTGAAACCCACAGACGAAGAAGCTGCTCAAATCTGGGACTATTACGTGAAGGATCATCAGAGAGGGAAGGAGAACTACACCACTCCCTCCGAAATTCAATTAATACCTCTAGATAAAAAAGCTGCTTATGGGAAATGGCTTATGAACACCGTATTACAGAAGAGGGAGGAGAAAAGAAGACCAGTGTTACATTGGGTCGAAAACTTGAATATACCAGCTGCCTGGAAAGGTTCGTTGACTTGTTTAATATCGGGGTGCTTACATTTATTATTCATCGAGCACTGCACGCTTTTAAATCTATATTCACCATGACTTTTCACAATTATTTCCTAAAATATTCTTGGATTTCGTAATGTTTGGGTTAACTTTTTAAAAAGAACACTCAAACCACACGCACATGACGCTGAACGCTAAGCGCCTTCGCTGTGTTTAGCGGGCGCACGGCGCGGACGTCCGCTTCGCGTGCTTGTTTCATGTTATTCAAGAGCAGCGCTGCGTGAGGCGGATACCTGTAACAAGCGACGGACAGGCGGACGCACTGCGCGCGCATCCGCGACCCGCACCGGCGACCCGCACCCGCTTAACGGAGCGAAGGCGCTAAGAGGATTGCACAGCTGATGATTGTCTGATGTTGATGTTTAAATATAATTCTATTTATTTATCGTTAGATATTCTGTAAAATCGACTAGTGACAACACATAATTTTGGTATCATCACCATCGCCAAAGCTCACATATAAATTTTACTTGTCGATAGACCAAAATGGCGAATCTGGACAGTTGCCGCCACCGTGGGCCTACGTGCCAGACGGACACTACAGACCACTCTACTGCTACGACCACTTCGATAAAGGGAAATGCACTCTCAAACATAAACATCTTAATCTAACGAGGTATTTTTTTTTTTAAATACAACTAGGTGCCAGACAAGCTCACGGCCTACCTGATGGAAAGTGGTTACCGTGGCCTACGAACGGGTGCTACACCAGGGGAGTCACACTCGTGCTGCCGACTGCTGTTCTTACAGACAGAGAAATTCTGTGCCGTCAACGCACACAAGCTTTTGGTCTTCCTACTGATATTGACGGTTTCCCACTGCCTTCACCGTCGGGAACACAATACGATGTTATTATAGGTCCTACAGGTACCCGCGGTATTCTGTAGGGCGGGATATACTTCCCCAGTCTGACTGCTTGACTCCGACAGAACAGGCCCTCGATTCTGCTAAAGCAAAACCACTGTCGTGCCACAGTCTCTGCAAAAATTGGTATTAAATTTTAGACCTTATTGCTATTAAATTAAAATCCAAAATTAAATGACAATATTTTCATTACACGCTTTCGTTCACTCTACAAAAAGCCAATCAAAACTTTAAATGCATTACTTTAAAGGCTAAAATCAAATGGAATTTTCTCGCAGTCTCTCTGTGGTGTGACAGTGGTCGTGCTTTAGCAGAATCGAGGCCCAGAAATACCGTCGTGTCCTACCTACTTAGGTAACTTATTGTCAACTTTGCGGGCAAAGGTTCCAGTAATTATAAAACGCATTTCTTTTTTCTTCTAATTAATTTTCCATACAGACTGCTACGACACCATCATTATAAATTATAACGTTGTTCGTATCCTTTCACTTGGCTACTCGTTATTCCTGCTTTGGCTTATTACGCCTTATAAACGAGCGACTGTCGTCTGACCTAACACCGAGTGAGAAGTCTGCGCGAAACTCGTCCGTTAATAATCAGCAGAAGTACCAGCTGAAAGTGAGTTTGGCCCGGAAACAAGGCTAGAATTGGAAATTAGGCTAGAATTGGAAAAAAAGGCATAAAATAAGAATTAGGCTGGAATTGGGAATACTGCTAAAATAGGTAAATAAAGTAGGTATGTTTTTTCACGTTTTATAAATATCGTAATAAGTTTAATACAGAGATTTTTCACTAATAGTGTCAGCATCCTTAATTTTTTCCACCAAAAAACCACGGTCTAGCTGCAAAGCTTCGATGTCGCCTAATGTTGACATTGGGTTGTGGAGGTCAGATTACAATCGCTTCACAGAAAATATCGAGGACTAGACAAATCCGTAGTTAAGACTGGTAAAGCGGACCCCAGACTCCGAGCTGAAAGCTTCGGATGCGACTGGGAATTAACGCTAAGAGGAAGAAGATCCTTAATTTTTTCATCCAAATTCCAGGTGGGGTTACAACCATTGGCTTGATATGTGTGCCCCCTTCCAGTACTCTGGGTGCGGGGGAAACCAGAACAAGTTCATGTGGAAGGAGGAGTGTGAGGACGCCTGCAGGTCCCCCGTGGTCTGCTGCGACCCCCCCAACGTCGACTACCCTACAGAGTATTTCAATATCGGAGAGATAAAAACCACCAAAGCACCATCATAACCAGATTATATTTTAATGAATCAATCAATCAATCAATCAATTAGCCTACTGCAGTCCACTGCTGGACATAGGCCCTCCCAATGTGCGCCACGTTTGCCGATCCTCCGTCTTCCGCATCCAGTCCTTCCCAGCCATTTTTCGCAGGTCGTCGGTCCACCTGGCTAGGGGATGTCCCACCTTCTGTTTTCCTACGCGCGGTCTCCACTCTAGGACTCGTTTGCTCCAACGGCCATCAGTCCTTCGGCAGATGTGGCATTCGGTAGTGAATACGTTTGCTTTTTTATTTTATGTCTAGGTATCGTAATAATATTAAACACGCTAAAGTTTTTAGGTATGAATGGATATTTGTTACCCTTTCACGTAAAAACGACTGAATGGATTTTAATGAAACTTTTCAAATCGATTTAGATTCCCCCTGTAAGGGAAAGATCATGGGTTCGAGTCTCGCCCGAGGTCGCTCTAGAGGGCATCCGAAGGGATTGCCCGTTTCCGCACAATATAAATGCTATATCTTACAAAAATAATACATAACTCACCCCCTATTACGTGGGACCTAACATAATACAATGACTGGTGAAATGTGGGTGTTAATTCACCTCTGCCTAACCCTTCAGGGATAAAGGCGTGATTGTATGTTATGTACAGTCACGTGCAATGAAATGTATATAGGTATGGACATAATTTTGAATAGGTAAATGTTCACTCTGAAAATTTCAGAAATAAATAGTCACATTATCAATAATATTGTTCTTTGTAATCATCGGAATCTCGCAAATACAACACAACATAGTTACTAACTTCTTATTTTTGAAATATCAAATATTTTCATATTTTTGCAAATTTATCACTGTAATATCTGTGCACGTGACTGTACCTATGTATGTAGGTATGTATAATACACAACAATCGAAAATAACTTAAAATTGTTTATTTTAAATAACTGCTTATAAATTACATACAATAGTAACGAAAACTATTCAAAAACGACTTTCTTCATATTGCAGAAAAATAATAAGACCGGATTTCCAGGAGACAGTTTGACCTAAGTAACTAAACTGTGACTTTCGGACCTACTGTGACGTCATCACAGACTCACAGTAGGCGTGACCTGCTTCATATTCATCTCTTGTCATTGCTATATTATACCTGCCCCCCTAGACAAGTGGCAATTCGTTGCTCGGCCTCGGCGTATGATGGAATAGGCCCTGCGCAGACGACAGACTATCCGTGACGCACTTTTTAGTCTGTGAAAATAGAACCTATGCAATTATAAGCAGTAACGCACACGACGCACAGTGGTTCGAAATTTGAGCTCCATTGACATAGAAACTAAAAGTGAGGAAATTAAAAAAAAAAAATTGTAATGGCTCTGACATACCTCGCTATATGTCATATTAACGTATGAATGGTATAAGTAGCCCCACGCGTGAGAAAAAAAAGATTTGTTTTTTTTTTTGTATGGGAGTAAACACTTAAAGTGCTTTTTCTTTCAACTGAATGGAACTGAAGGGCTGGTGCTCACACCAGCTATTGTACCACACACGGCGATCAAGATGACATCAAATTCACGCACCTTTACGCACCACTCCGCACGTAGTAACATTTTGAAATATTGAATTTTCGATATGTGATTTTTCAAATCTTTGACGTAGTTAAATATAGTTGCCGGTCCATTTACTTATAATGTCATTAGTTTTTAGCCTATTAGTGACTTTTAGGATGACAATAATTAAAAATAATATTGATTATACGCATAAGTTTTTTACAAAATTGCATTCCGAGAGCTAAGTAGCTCATTTGTTAATCACCGTGATTATGGTTGTTTATGATTAAATATGATTGACGTGAGATTAACCAATTAGGCTCTGGCATATCTCGCTTTATGTCATATTAACGTATGAATGGTATAAGTAGCCCCACGCGTGAGAAAAAAAAGATTTGTTTTTTTTTTGTATGGGAGTAAACACTTAAAGTGCTTTTTCTTTCAACTGAATGGAACTGAAGGGCTGGTGCTCACACCAGCTATTGTACCACACACGGCAATCAAGATGACATCAAATTCACGCACCTTTACGCGCCACTCCGCACGTAGTAAAATTTTGAAATGTTGAATTTTTGATATGTGATTTTTAAAATCTTTGACGTAGTTAAATGTAGTTGCCGATCCAATTACTTATAATGTCAATAGTTTTTAGCCTATTAGTGACTTTTATGACGACAATAATTAGAAATAATATTGATTATATGCATAAGTTTTTTATAAAATTGCATTCCGAGAGCTAAGTAGCTCATTTGTTAATCACCGTGATTATGGTTGATTATGATTAAATATGATTGACGTGAGATTAACCAATTAGGCTCTGGCATATCTCGCTTTATGTCATATTAACGTATGAATGGTATACGTAACCCCACGCGTGAGAAAAAAAGATTTGTGTTTTTTTTTTGTATGGGAGTTAACACTTAAAGTGCTTTTTCTTACAACTGAATGGAACTGAAGGGCTGGTGCTCACACCAGCTATTGTACCACACACGGCGATCAAGATGACATCAAATTCACGCACCTTTACGCGCCACTCCGCACGTAGTAAAATTTTGAAATGTTGAATTTCTGATATATGTGATTTTTAAAATCTTTGACGTAGTTAAATGTAGTTGCCGATCCAATTACTTATAATGTCAATAGTTTTTAGCCTATTAGTGACTTTTATGATGACAATAATTAAAAATAACATTGATTATATGCATAAGTTTTTTACAAAATTGCATTCCGAGAGCTAAGTAGCTCATTTGTTAATCACCGTGATTATGGTTGTTCATGATTAAATATTATTGACATGAGATTAACCAATTAGGCTCTAGCGGAGCCAAATAGGTCCTTTCAGTGCTATGCGTTAGGAGCTCTTCCACTCTCCTTCTCTTTTGTCGCGCACTTAGCTCCATGAAAGGTTTTCTTGGACTCACAACTAAGGTTGACGTTCCAACATTGCATGTCTCCGGTCCACAGGATGTGGATGCACCCTCATTTAAACTAGAGTCAAAACTGGTACATGGTTGCTCCTCTACTGACACTGAAGAGGAGTTCATTTTTCCCCTCACGACCTCAAGTCATTTTATATCCTCTTGCAGCCATGTCTCATACTTTTTAATGAATGTACGTCTAATAAGCGAGATATGCCAGAGCCTAATTGGTTAATCTCACGTCAATCATATTTAATCATAAACAACCATAATCACGGTGATTAACAAATGAGCTACTTAGCTCTCGGAATGCAATTTTGTAAAAAACTTATGCATATATAATCAATATTATTTCTAATTATTGTCATCATAAAAGTCACTAATAGGCTAAAAACTATTGACATTTTAAGTAATTGGATCGGCAACTACATTTAACTACGTCAAAGATTTTAAAAATCACATATCAGAAATTCAACATTTCAAAATTTTACTACGTGCGGAGTGGCGCGTAAAGGTGCGTGAATTTGATGTCATCTTGATCGCCGTGTGTGGTACAATAGCTGGTGTGAGCACCAGCCCTTCAGTTCCATTCAGTTGAACGAAAAAGCACTTTAAGTGTTTTCTCCCATACAAAAAAAAACAAAAAACTTTTTTTTCTCACGCGTGGGGCTATTTATACCGTTCATACGTTAATATGACATAAAGCGAGATATGCCAGAACCTAATTGGTTAATCTCACGTCAATCATATTTAATCATAAACAACCATAATCACGGTGATTAACAAATGAGCTACTTAGCTCTCGGAATGCAATTTTGTAAAAAACTTATGCGTATAATCAATATTATTTTTAAGTACTGTCATCCTAAAAGTCACTAATAGGCTAAAAACTAATGACATTATAAGTAAATGGACCGGTAATTACATTTAACTACGTCAAAGATTTGAAAAATCACATATCGTAAATTCAATATTTCAAAATTTTACTACGTGCGGAGTGGTGCGTAAAGGTGCGTGAATTTGATGTCATCTTGATCACCGTGTGTGGTACAATAGCTGGTGTGAGCACCAGCCCTTCAGTTCCATTCAGTTGAAAGAAAAAGCACTTTAAGTGTTTTCTCCCATACAAAAAAAACACAAAACTTTTTGTTCTCACGCGTGGAGCTACTTATACTGGCGAGGGGAGTCCATGATTGCCCGTCTCTTCTTGAAAATATTACATTTAGTACCCCCAAGAAACTTCCGCGTGAATCACGATTCCATTTATTTGTTCCCAAAAAAGCAAGAAGCAATCTAGGACTCCATTCGCCTATGAACCGGCTCCAACACACATACAACAATGTTTCGAAGGGGCGCGCTTTGGATATCTTTGGACAATCCTTGGCTAAATTTAAATTCTTAATTTTAAACCCATCCCACAACTATTAGTTTTTTTAGGTACTCATATTAGTCTCAGTAATCTTAATTTCCATAATTTAGGTTTCTGTGTTATACAGATAATTTTTATGTAAGTAATTAGGTACTTTAATCAATTGTATTCTTGCTTCTCAATGCATGCCGTGGCAGCTTGTAATTGAGGTAGCACCAAACAAATGTAAATTAGACTTAAGGTAAAATGTAATGTGCTGGTGTATACCTTGTAAGCTGCTCTTAATAAATAAATAAATAAAAAATAAATATACCATTCATACGTTAATATGACATAAAGCGAGATATGCCAGAGCCTAATTGGTTAATCTCACGCCAATCATATTTAATCATAAACAACCATAATCACGGTGATTAACAAATGAGCTACTTAGCTCTCAGAATGCAATTTTGTAAAAAACTTATGCGTATAATTAATATTATTTTTAATTATTGTCATCCTAAAAGTCACTAATAGGCTAAAAACTAATGACATTATAAGTAAATGGGCCGGCAACTATATTTAACTACGTCAAAGATTTGAAAAATCACATATCGAAAATTCAATATTTCAAAATGTTACTACGTGCGGAGTGGTGCCTAAAGGTGCGTGAATTTGATGTCATCTTGATCGCCGTGTGTGGTACAATAGCTGGTGTGAGCACCAGCCCTTCAGTTCCATTCAGTTGAAAGAAAAAGCACTTTAAGTGTTTTCTCCCATACAAAAAAAACACAAAACTTTTTTTTTCTCACGCGTGGAGCTACTTATACCATTCATACGTTAATATGACATACAGCGAGGTATGCCAGAGCCATTACAATTTTTTTTTTTAATTTCCTCACTTTAAGTTTCTATGTCAATGGAGCTCAAATTTCGAACCACTGTGCGACGCGCAAAAAGTCCGGCGCACAAAAAATCCGTGTAATTCGGGCAGACCGCACCGCGCCGCGGCGCGCCGCTCCGCACAAAAAGTGTGTGAAAAAAATTGAACGTTTGCTTCAACGCGCGCTAACGCAGACGGCGCACACTTTAGTCGGCAATCTGCATTTGCTAGGGGTGGACGTAACGCACGCGATCTATTATAATGGCACCAGAGGTCGATGTAACTATGTTAATTCAAGGTCACTAAATAAATAGCAACTCATCAAATGTATTAACAGACATTTTATAAAATTTGAAAAAATTTGCCGGATGTTGTTTCAGAATTGAATGTTTAGTATGGAACTGTCCCTTCAGTAATCTTTCCGAAAGTATAGGATGTACCCAAAATTCTCTATTTCTTCTTCTTTTTCTGTACTTCATGTACAAAATAATACTTCGCGATCTCTGCACGATTTCCATAGCGTCTACGTCCCTACAGCTCTGCCGACAAAATGATCGAAGATGTACGTCGCACATAGGGGTATTTGGGCTTAAAAGTTGGCCAAAATTATTTATTTAATTTTTTGGCCAAGTAGATAGGGATATTTAAAAATAACAACAAAACAAACTTTTTACGGACATTTGTGGACCTTTCCACCCCCAACTATTAAATAAAATACAGAAAATGTTCAAGAAAATACTTAATTTATTTACTTTATTAATTATACATATAGCACTCTGATAAAACTTGTCAAAACTATCATTCAGTTATCGCATCCCACCCTTCTCCATCAGAGGAAACAACATCTACCTCCTTATCGGACATTTCTTCAGCGACATCAGCACTGGCCTCGTCATTGTTAAAGTCAGGTGGAAGCATCATTTCTCTAGCAGCTAAGCTAAAAGGTTTAAGAGTTTTCGGTGGTTTGGGTCTAATGCTACTCAAAAGTGGGTCGGAAGTTAGAAGTAGTCTATTTAAAACATCCATGTTGCATTCTTCCCTTGAAAATTTTCTAGAAAAATTCTGCCTGAGGACTCTGAAATGTTTGTTTCTCGCCTCTGCTGCTTCTTCTGATAAGGTTCCTATAGGTAACAGAGCTCTCTTTATAACAGCAGGGCCATGTGCCAGAATTTTATGTACAGTAGGCGTCATTGGTTGCCAGCTCAACAAAAAGCTTTGCTGTGTCATCACAATACGATTCAAACTTATTGAAGTCAATTCCACTGTGTGATCCAAGAATGCCTGTAAGTCCACTTCTGCACAACTAGCTGTCACTCTGTATGCAGTTAAACGTGGACAACACTCTTTTTTTGCCTTCTGCAAAATGCTGTAACATGGATACAATTTCCTGTCGCTTGTACGTATAACTTCATATTGTTTTCGCGTCAATGAAGCTTCTACAAACATTGAGAGGGCTTGCGTAGAACTTATTTGCGACTTTGAAACCGAAGTGTCGCTTTTTCTAAAAGCCCGTCGATATTTATCACCTCTTTTAGGCGAGGTCATTACATCCTTCACAACATTTGCACCACTCACGTTGCCTGATTCACGAAGCTTCATCTGGCCGGCGTATAGGAGTTCTGAGGCCTCATAATTTTGCCTTAGGTCCTCCGTTTTGCGACGTTTACTACATTCCGCTAAACTTTCAAAGTCTTTCTTGGGCGGCCAACATTGTATTCGCGACTGAGAGGAACTTCTAATGTCCCGTGTAACCACGTCTGATTGTTCTTTAAAAAATGTTTCTCAGTTCGATTTACAGCTTTCCATCTATTCCTCATTTCTGATTTTATTCTAGAAAATTTGCGAAGAAATTCATCTTTTCGTTGCACATCAAACGTCGCTGTGTTAATAATTTGATTTTCCACTATATCCAATTTCTTAGCAAAATCCATCTCACCGCAGTCCTTGGTCATTAAATATACGGCTTCCCGTGTAATTATTTTGACTCCAGAAGGACCTGTTCAAAACCAAACCATAAATTAAAAAGCTTGACTGCACAAATAAGTTTGTTTGGTGAAATCACATTTTTATAAAAAAATCATATCTTAACTACCGGCACTTTTCGGCACCTAGTTTTATCGTGGCTAGCATACGGAAGAACAGCTCTATCAAGCCCAATAAAAAGATCAGCCGGGGAATGCCCGCGCTGTCACTTATGAGTAACAAAAGATAATATAAATCACTAAATCAGAAGTCGTTTACAGTAGTTCGAAAATAACAATATTTTGTAGTTGTCGTAAATGTTTTACATTGTTTTATTACGTGGAATGCACATACCTGGTACACTGTCTTCTCCTAAAGACATAACTAGATCAAAATTTGTATCAGTATTGAGAAAAAAAATATTTTAGAAGAAAGATTTTTTGTTCAATTTCACGGTATATTTCACGTATATTCTACAGAGCACACAAATGACGACTGCGTTTCAATAAAATGTAACGCAATTACAAAATAAAATAAGGGTAGATTTTCCTCAACATACGCATAAACTGACGAGCGTAAAAGATTCTTAGAATTTCATGTTTTGTCTCTTTCCTATTTTGGCCAACTTTTAGGCCCAAATACCCCTATGTGCGTCGTGTGCGTTGAGTCTGTGAAAAATCCGCGACCGACTTTTTGCGCGCCATGCAGACTTTTTGTGCGCCGCAGACTCGATCGCACAAAAAGTGTGCCGTCTGCGCAGGGCCATAGAATGACAAATGTATAGGATTTGACGTATATGACAGGCGTCAACGAATGTCAAAAACGTCAAATCCTATACATTTGTCATTCTATTCCATCATACGCCGAGCAACGAATAACCACTTGTCTAGGGGGCTGTGTACTACTGACAAGTAGGTGAAAAATAAAAAAAATGGACAGAATCTCTTCACCACACCCGTAAAGTATCATGCATTCTTTCACAGTGAATCACAACACCTCTCTGCATATGCTCTGAGGGTTACACGGTGGAAATGCCTCCATAGTCGCAATATAAGACTTGATGACCTGGCCTGAAGATTTACCAGGTCTAGGCCTTCCCCTGGCGAGAAACCCCTTGGGGGAATGTGCCCTAAGGCCAATATTACCCATGCCCCCCCCCCCTATTCACATTCACGTGTGTAACTAATCTTCTTCCTCTTCGTCTTTCGCTGGAGGTTCCTCCGTCGGTTCGGGCTGCAAATATAAATTAATAGTTATTTAAGTTCCGAGTTCTGAGTTCAGTGTAAATAAATCTGTTAAAAATAGTTTTATTTCGTCCCAGGGGCGTATTTACCCTAGGGCCAAGGGGGCCATGGCCCGGGGCGGCAGGTTGCGAGGGGCGGCGGAGCCGCCCCGAGCGTCTAATTTTTTTTTTATACCACTTAGGTTGCAGACAAGCACACGGTGCGGCCCACCTGATGGAAAGTAGTTACCGTGGCCTATGGACGTATGCAACACCAGGGGCGTCACACTCGTGCTGCCGACCCTGAAGATCTGATCTGGGCGCTTTAATCTTGACTCTAAAAGGCGCCCAGAGATAGACGCTCGGGGCGGTTTCGCCGCCCCTCGCAACCTGCCGCCCCGGACGTCTATCTCTGGGCGCCTTAATCTTGCTTTAAAAGGCGCCCGGAGATAGACGCTCGGGGCGGCTCCCTCGCAACGTGCCGCCCCGAACGTCTATCTCTGGGCGCCTTAATCTTGTTCCAAAAGGCGCCCGGAGATAGACGCTAGGGGCGGCTCCGCCGCCCCTCGCAACGTGCCGCCCCGAACGTCTATCTCTGGGCGCCTTAATCTTGACTCTAAAAGGCGCCCAGAGATAGACGCTCGGGGCGGTTCCGTCGCCCCTCGCAACCTGCCGCCCCGAACGTCAATCTCTGGGCGCCTTAATCTTGCTCTAAAAGGCGCCCGGAGATAGACGCTCGAGGTGGCTCTGCCGCCCCTCGCAACCTGCCGCCCCGAACGTCTATCTCTGGGCGCCTTAATCTTGCTCTAAAAGGCGCCCAGAGAGAAACGCTCGGGGCGGTTCCACCGCCCCTCGCAACCTGCCGCCCCGAACGTCTATCTCTGGGCGCCTTAATCTTGCTCTAAAAGGCGCCCGGAGATAGACTCTCGGGGCGGTTCCGCCGCCCCTTACAACCTGCCGCCCCGAATGTCTATATCTCTGGGCGCTTATTTTTCGGAGCTTACTTAGTTACAATATGACTATGTCACTCATTATTTTAATTGCATTCAAATTAGAAAACCCTAAATAACATTTGCGTTCAAGTACGGTGTAACTGGGGCCATGCAGCTCGGGCAGGCAGGCTCGCAGGGAGACGCTACCGCCTACGGTTAATTCCGGCCGAGGTGGTACCGGCGCTGTTAATGGCTACTCATAGGGTTTCCACGTATCCTTATGACTAGCAGAGAGCACAGATAAGAGCAGCTAAGGGGCGGCTGGTTCCCCGAGACCTGGGGGCGACAGGTGCGGTCGCCTGTTACTCCAATATATTCAGACCGGTAACGCGGCGGTAAAACCCGTACCTTTCCGGGGTTCAATGGGGACACCGAATACCCACATCCAAAGGAGCTATCTTAAAAGGTCAGCCGGGTTGCGAGGGAAATATCTAATTGGGTAACTTTACACCCGATAATTGAGACCCAACAGAGACGGTGTGCGGTTTTAAACCGAGACCGCATGTGGCACTTCACGAGGAATAATCACCCCTCGCAGACGGCCATAACTAGCACCAGGACCTGCGGCGAGAGGTTTCCCGCTCTGACGGTTGCTTAAAGATTGCAACGCGTGAAGTGGCATATACATGGAGGAGCCCAGGCAGAGGTGGCATTGCAGAGGTCGGCTCCTGATCTGTATGTCTCAGGAACTCACCGAAGCAGCCATAGCTGGGCGCATTGCGTCATCTGGTAGGAGAAGCTACCGTGATACCTCTATCGCGTTATCGGCAGCGAAGACGTGTGAGAACCCCCTTCGAGCATCACCTCATCCGAGCTAATCTTCTCCTTTTGTCGAGTCGACGACATATGTCATATTTTGTTTGCCCAGTGTGCAACCACCCTGATGGCGTTCTCAGAGGCACCCATGAGTTCCTGCGGTGTACACGTGCTTAGGCATGCAGCACACGTTAGCGCCTACCTCACTGTAGTTCCGCATTTACACCGTGGTGCCTGGGTCCACCTCATCTGAGAAACTCCATCTAATTCGGTTTTCGTTACTTCGGCTGACCTGCATCCGAAGTCTATTTAAGGACTGCCAGGTGGTGTATGGGCAGCCTCTGTGCTCCCCACACATCAATTGGCCAGAAAGGGTTCGTAAGTAAGAGAACCAGGTATGCCCACTTCAGATCCAGTCACCAAATACGTCCAAGGACTTGGGTAACTCCAGCTGTGGCTTACTTGGTTGCTTCTGATTTCGTGCCGTCACCATCCAGTCCTAGCCGATGTTCCACAGAAGCGGCCCCAGATCCGCGCCAGCCGGAATACCCCGCCACATATCTCACTTACCAAGCCCTGTCCTACATGGGTAGATACTGGCTTTCACCGATAAGTAAGCCCCGACAATGACGCGAGGATAGAGAGGCACCCCGTGCTGAAAGAGTGCAGCTCTGATGCAACTCCATGGCAAGGTGTTAAAGACATAGGCAACAATAGACACTGCCAGCATCAACTCGCCGTGCCACTGCTTCTTCCACCAGGGCCCTCAAGCGCGTGTTGGCATCCACGGTGCTCCCGACTATAACCAAATTTATTGTCTACCAAATTCGGCCTTACTCCTGTAAGGCGCTCGATGTGGCAAAACACCTGCATAACTGCACACCTTGTCCATCAATACAATGAGCCGATAGGCGGACAGTAACTTTGCAGAAGACGACCAGTTTTCCTGTCTTTCAAATTTTCGGAATCCGTCTCTACTTGAGGCATATGTTATAGAGCCCTTCAAAATGGGATCCGAGTGCCTTTAGAGCCTAGAGTGCTGCCAGTTCCCAAAGCGGTGCTTTTGCTGTTGCCTTTGAGCCATAAAACATCATTCTTCACAAGCTATTGCTGTACTCAAGTGATTTTTGGTTGCGATATCATCTTCTACGTAGGGCGCTTTAATGAAATGGAATGCAAATATTTCCCCTTGAAGGGATTCTGGTTGGGAGCCTGGGTTAGTGGAGAGATCGATGGAAGTTACTTCCCTCGCACCATAAGATAGAGATCCCACGAATCAGGCTTGAAAATCTCCAGCAATTTCTGACGGACCCCTATTTTGTGTCAGCCCCTTGTGCGCAGGCTAAAGGTGAACGCGAACGTCACATAGGGGCAGGCGCGGTCGCAGCTTGAAGTTTGGGGGGGGGGGGGGGGTCACTTCGGAAATTCCTTAAGAAATTTAATCCCCTCCCCCCTCCCCTCGTACTGGGACTTTTCAATATGACGTGCATGGTTTTGGGGAGGGGGGGGGGGGTCATGTCCCCTGTGACCCCCCCCTCGGACCGCGCCTGCATAGGGGGCGGCAAACCTAAGTGGCCCGGGGCGCCAAATCTTTAAATACGCCCCTGTTTCGTCCTATTAATACATAATATGAAAGTGAATGTTTGGATGTTTTTTTATTCCATCAATTCCGGTTCGATCCCCGCTCAGTGCAAATATTTGTGTTCATGAAATATGGGTATTTGCATTGGTCTGGTCGTGCCTCGGAGAGCACGTTAAGCCGTCGGTCCCGGTTGCCATAAGAACATCTATGGCAGTCGTCACGGGTAGTTGGAGCCCTAAAAAGTCCAAAAGCAACAGTCTAGCTGCAAAGCTTCGATATCGTCTAATGTTACCATTGGGTTGTGGAGGTCAGATGGCAATCGCTTCACGGAAAATATCGAGGTCTAGCCAAATGCGTAGTTAAGACTGGTAAAGCGGACTCCAGACTCCGAGCTGAAAGCTTCGGATGCGACTGGGAATTAACGCTAGGATGAAGAAGAAGATAGAGCGGTATTTCATCTGAGCGCTTCCATGCTTCGGAGAGTACCTTACGTACAATACATATGACTTTTGGTCGGTCCCGTTAACCGTCAGTGAGCCAAGGCGGGAGCCTATATGAGCGCTGGTCGCTAACCACAGCTCAGACTGGGAGTTTAGACGGCAGTCGCTCTCAATCTTCTCAATCGCCATAGGCAGGGAGTTCATCCTCACACATTGCAACCACAAACGGTGCGCACTGTGCGGTATGAAAGGAACTTCATCCCACGCACGCTCAAGCTGTGGAATGAACTCCCTGCGGTGGTTTTCCCAAGCGACTACAATAAGGAGCACTTCAAGAAGGGCATTAGAAGGTTTCTTCAGGGTCGGCAGCACGAGTGTGACGCCCCTGGTGTTGCACGCGTTCATAGGCCACGGTAACCACTTTCCATCATGTGGGCCGTGTGCTTGTCTGTCACCAAAGTGGTATAAAAAAAAATCTTTAAGCAGATCCCGGACTCCAAGCTCCTCGAGGTCGCGACCGGTATTAACGCAAGGATGATTGTTATGTAAGAGACATCGAACCTACACCTCGTCTAGTACCTACTCCTTACCTCTGGTTCCTGTATTGTCACAATAGGCGCAACCTGTAAAATATGAACATCGTATTATATAACTTTGTGCTAACACCACTCTTGCCCCTATAATCCACTCACTATAAAGATTTAAGCTTACATAAATTCGCATAGAGCTGGAAATTGGTGGGGGTCTGAACACACCATAATGAAAGAAATATCAACAGTCCCTATCGATTGGACTTCTGCATTTTTTGTATTCAAGATTAAATTTTCAAATAACGCTTTTACGCCTAATGAACAGATTTTATCAAAATTTGGTACAGGGGTAGATTAGACCTTAGGAAAGGGCATAGGCTATGTTTGATCTCGATAAGCGACATCCACGCGGTCAACAACTAGTACAAAATAAAATGTCATATATTTTATACTAGCTTTTGCCCACGGCTCCGCCCGCGTGGATGTCGGTTATCGCGACCAAACATAGCCTATGTACTTTCCCAAGTTCTACTCTATCTCTGTACCAAATTTCGTCGAAATCGGTTTAGTAATTTAGGCGTGAAAGCGTAACAGACAGAGAGTTACTTTCTCATTTATAATATTAGTATGGATATGGATTCAGTAGCCAGTAGCCATAAGAGCTCTGCCTCACTAGGATGCCAAGCGACGTCACCGGCTGCGTATCCAAGCAGTTAATAATAATAACGTACGAGTACCTATTATATTATATTATTATTATATTTCAATAATCAATATCATTGAAATATGTGGTACCTAATTCACCTGGCGACTGTTTGGCAACGTTTTATTTCAATATTAACTGCTTCCATACGTAGCCGGCGACGTAGTTATGGCGTCCTAGTGAGGTAGAGCTCTAAAGGAAAAGTAAATGTACCACAACTTCTTCCTCTTGTACGCTCTCTTCCTCCACGTACTCGTCTCCGTACCCCACGGGGAACATGGTCAGGCACTCCCTCTCGCCGGAGTTCACGTCGGCGCTGATGTAGATGGGGTTGAACCCGGCCAGCTGCAGCATGGGCAAACTGCGCTTTCGAGACACCATCACTGCTAAGCGGTCTAGACTGAAAGAAAATAAAAAATGTTATATATTATATAGAATCCTATCAAGATCTTCGAAACCTGGCACTCTCGGAGTTGGGAGGTCAGAGGGCAGTCGCTCTAAGCTAATTATATAATCGAATTATGTACAAAAGTGAGGTGAGGTTTTGAAATTCATGCAACCATGCCATATTATCATATACCTCCCGGCATCTAAAGAAACTAGACGGATAACCACTCTCGATGGCCGACGGATTTGGCATCCGTTACCGCATGAAAAAAAGGTATCGAAATAATATTTAAGCTAATATTATTAGCTTTCTGACTCTTAGGTCTACTTATATATTTCCTGTAGTTTTCATACGCACACGGATGACGCTGGTGAACGCCACATGCTACAAATCGTCGATAATTGTCGCCCGCACCGGCCACTAAATACCACCACACGCCACTCCCACCCTAAACCTTCACACAAGAGTCTAATATGACACTCCGCGCACGGGTAACAAAAGTAGCTTCCGACTGCTGCAAGTGTCCATCACCGGCCATAAGATAAGTGACACTTTTGTGGCCGCTTCGAACACTTGTGTAGCCCGTGTGCGGCTACCGTAAGGGCAGGAGGATGATGATACCTTGGGATACGTAGGTATCTTGGACCTAAATCGCAAGACAAACGAGGCCCTGGCGCGCGCGGATTGTTTTGTAATTATCTATGCTTGGTGAATTTGAGCAAGACACCCAAGTAACGTGTACTGCACGTATAGAGCACATTTAAGGTCCTAGATGTTCCGACTAGTATCGAGCAGTCCCGAGCGAGAATACGTACTGTTTCTTCAGACGAACCATCTTGTCGTACTGTTTGATGGTAAACGCGACGTGTTCCGCGCAGGTAGGCTCGTCGCCCGTGAATATACCAACCTGAAATATTGACATATGAAATCAACCGATGAAGCGTAGGTAGCCTTATGATTAGTTATGATCCAGAGGTTCAAGGTGCCAATCCTGGTTATTACACTACCTTCATTTTTTTTACAAGCACACGGCACACCTTATAGAAACTGGTTACCATGTCCTATGAACGTATGCAATAACCCTAGGCGTCAAACTCCTGCTATCGACCTTGTAGGAACTTTCTAATGGTCTTCTTGAAGAACCCCATAATGTAGTCGCTTGGAAAATCACGGCAAATCCACTCCTAAAAGTTAGGTGCTGTACCTATGTAGTTCATATAGTATCATCAACGGTTGAAAGCCTTTTACGTATCATACCAGAGGCGACGAAGCTTATATCTATAACAATAAAGCCCGAATTTCAATGGCACCTTTTGCAGTGTCTGTAGAATGACAGTGGTTTTATTATTAATAATGTAGTTTGTGATCATTTTCCTTTGCATATTCAATGTCGTTTGCACCGTTTTGTCTTTCAACCGTCGATACGTCTGTATGTCCTCACATGGAGTATCTCCGAGGAGTATTCGTCTATGATAGCCTTGATGTCATGCCTCTTGTCTATGGGGAACATCATGAGCACATGAGGGGGTAAGTACTCCGTTTCAATCTTCTTGGCCAATTCTAACACTGCCTGCAACACAAGTAATTTCGATTAGGTTCTCCATGAGCGTGGGCCTGGGGGTGACGGGTGAAACCGCCTGTCACCCTAGCAGAAGCAGGCCACCAATAATGTCAGTTGGTATAGTTTAACTCGGGCCTGGGGGTGACGGGTGGAGCCGCCTGTCACCCTAGCAGAAGCAGGCCGCGGCGGTGGCGCGCATTACGTGCCTCCCCATACCCGGGGCGAGTTGGGGACTCTGTGGTCCCCACACCACTACGACAATCTCACCTCCGGCAACTGACGGCCCACAGACGGCGTGCGTCAGTCGGATCGAGTCCGACATAACCTCCTCCTCCGGCTCCGGCGGGGGAGGTATCCGTGGGCAGTTTTCGCACGATAAAAAAAAACAAAAGTTTGACTGTAACCACTGAACCGTGCTTTGGGTATGTGCGCGGCGAGACGGGGAGAATATCACCCACTGGACTGTCAGACTTGGTCAGTCCACCGCCAACGCTTACGGCAGCATCTCGGGCGCTTTCGATTCATGCTCTTTCTTTACGGTGTGCGCAGTACAGCGGTCGCAGTCGAGTGTGTTCAATCATGTTTCACGTTATATTTGCAACATTTGCAACATTCACAAGCGATATTAAACATTTTATATGCCATGATTCTCATCATCATCTTCATGGAGACGCATTTTCCTGATTGCATCCGTGGCCAAGATGACCTCGGAGCTCAGGGTCCGCCTTCCGGCTCTTCCTCCTCCACTTCGTACGATCTTGGACGTCCAAGGTAGTGAGACCATTTGCATGCATGTCACCCTTCACGATGTTACGCCAAGACTTATTGGGCCTACCCCTTTGCTTTTTTTAATTTTTTTATATAAACTTCTTGCACAAATAAAAAAATGTACAAAGGCGGACTTAATACCACGGGCATTTTCTACCAGTCAACCTTAGGGCGATGCAGATGCTTCAACCTGGACCCGGCGCGGGTCCCATTGCCAGGCATTTGCTATGCCATGATTCTTACCTTCGGATAGAATACACACAGTCCGTTGGCCTTGGCGAGCTCGTTGGGCGGCGAGTACAGCCCGGGCACGAACAGCCCTCCCGGAGGGATGTACTCCTCGCCTTCGATCTCCACGTCAGAGTCGAACACCTCCTCCACTGGCTCTTCCTCCTAGAATATTTGTATCAGTGAGTCAAAACATAGTGTAGAATAAAGGTGGCTTTCCTCAGTATGTGATTATGCGGAAGGAAGCGGATCAGACCGCATTGAAGCATCGTGGAAACTTTTCCTTCAAACATCGCAGTGCCAAATAATTAATAATTAATTTACATACATACTTTCATACTAATATTATAACTGCGAAAGAAACTGTCTGTCTATCTGTCTGTCACGCTTTCAAGCCTAAACCACTGAACCGATTTTGATGAAATTTGGTATGGAGATAGATTAGACCTAAGGAAATAGGAAAGACAGATATCGTAATACCGCTTGCGGTGTTAATTTATCGACCGATAATAAGACTGTGTGTTGGATGCATAACTCTTCCTTACCCATGCACATTTGTTAGGGAAAACCCCCTAATTCATTAGATACTTGGTTGAAGAGCCTCGACGGTGTGAGAGTGCCGGTGGCTGGTGTAGATAAATACCTTCACTTCTGGCTCCACTTCGGTCTCTTCGCCCTCTCCGACCTCCGTCTCTTCACCTTCCACCTCTTCGCCTTCCGGGACTTCCTCCTCTGCGGGTAGCTAGGAAAAGATGTCTTATGTCAGTATTTTGCAGCTTAATATATAAAAATATATTTTTTATACCGCTCGTTTAGGTGGCAGATAAGCACACGGCCCACCAGATGGAAAATGGTTACCGTAGCCTATGGACGTATGCAACACTAGAGGCACTACACTCGTGCTGCAGACTCTGGAGAAACCGATATTGTAGTCAATTGATAAAACCACTTCATTTCATTCCATAGCTTGAGCGTGAATGGAAAGAAGATGCTTTCATACCCGTTCTCGGCATAGCCGCGGCCAAATATTGGACCGAAAAAATGTAAAAAAAATTTTTATAAAATTTTATGAGCCATTGACTCAATGAGGAAAAGAATCGAAGACGTTTGGGACACAAATTCTACGGACACTGTCACCCGTATTCACAAACAATACTTCGCTATGCGTACCTACCACCAAAACTGTGCAAAGATCGACAAATTCTCAGTGCGTTCGTTTTGGCAAGCCTTTTTATTCATTGATAACACATTTAATAAGTAATACTTCGTTGAGGGAACGCACTGCGTTAGATACTGCTCCGTGATGTTTGTGAATTAATTTTACCAGCCCTATGCACTCGAGCACACTATGAGACCTCACAGTATCGTTTGGTGAATACGGGTGTGTGTCCCTAAGTGTACTTACAAATTTATTTATTTTTTTAAGACGTTACGGATACCTACCAATATAAAACGATAGTTTTTTATAGTCAGATGGAAAACTTCTAGTTGTTTTCAAAACGCGCTAACAATGTCGATTAATAATAAAAATAGCTCTATCTTTTTTATTTAGATAAATCTGTCTTGTTCTTTTCGCTTCTATGAAATACAGCGGCGCTGAGTCGAGCGCGCGTCGCCGCGAGGATTCTTTGAAGTGCAGAACATAGTGAAAACAATGCAGTCGTTTTATCTCTTTTGTTTGTATAGGTGTCTCATTCGTATTAAGTCACTGCAAATTGTTTACCTTTAGTTATGTACCTAACTGAATGGGGTATAGTAAGAAGTGTGATGTAGTATGCCGTGGCTTACCCCCGCCTGTATCCTCGCCATCCGTTCCTCCTCCTTACGTTGCTTCTCCGCGCGGGCGGCGTCCTCGGCCGCCTCCCTCGCTATACGCGCCTGCTCAGCCGCGAGACGGTCTGCTTCTTCCTTTTCTTTTGCCTGTTAAGGAAGTGTAAGATTGAATGGATGGGAATGGAAACAACTTTGTGTGAGAGATTAGTAGTAGGTATCCCGAGAGAGTTTCAGCCGTCCCGGCGGCATCGGGGACGTCCATCGCGAAAAGGGACGTTCCGAAACCTCTTGCTCTTTAAGTGCCGATAGTGATCGTTCGGAAACATTCCTGACATTACAGGAAGCGGTGGAAGTATCTTAGTAATATCTTCTTTTTAATTGCGAAATGGTCAACACAACCTACTGACGACATCAAAGTTCTGTAGTTAGACCATACATACAATCACGCCTTTATCCCCGGAGGTTTAGGCAGAGGTGAATTAACACCCACATTTCACCAATCATTGTATTAGGTCCCATATAGTAGGGGGTGAGCCTATTGCCGTTTTCCGGGCACTATTGTTGGCTCGAGCCATGTATAGGCTGAGTCTGGGCTGTATTTATCTGTCTGATGTTAAACAGCCCTATCCCTTAGTCGCCTTGTACGACACCGCATGGGAGGAGATGGGGTGGCCAAAATTCTACTCTGTCGGGAA
Organism: Eilema depressum; assembly: GCA_914767945.1. Taxonomy (NCBI): domain Eukaryota; kingdom Metazoa; phylum Arthropoda; class Insecta; order Lepidoptera; family Erebidae; genus Eilema; species Eilema depressum. The sequence goes on along the minus strand of OU612030.1, from coordinate 17,246,540 downwards.
CCACGCGGCGGACCAGTTAGACCAGTTGTCGGATTTTTAGGGCTGCAAATACCCGTAACGAATGCCATAGAACTGACCCATCCTAAGACTGGCTTGGGTAATTTGCGTAACCTTGTAATGCCTTCTCGGCTAATAAGAGGTTATGTTCAGACTGTAAGACCGACTTAACCAATAAACTACCGATCTAAGATCTGACTCACCATTATGGCTAATTTGAGGTTATACCGGTCTCGTCGCACTTCTCTTGCAGTCTTGCTGATGCTAGCGTACCGTTCGTACGCCGGGATGGGAGGCACCTGCTTCTCCGGGGGAACATCCTCCTTCGGGATGGGGATCTCTTCGTAGAGCGTGTACCGCATCAGCTCTGAAGAAGGACAGTCGATTTATTGGCTCCACCATCACCCCAAGATGGTTGTATAGGAAAATATAGAAATATCGCTCATTCGCGTGTTGCCCAGTTGGCCACAGTCTTTTATAAATAAACTCTATCCTAGACACCATGTGTCATTTCAATGCGGCGCAGTTTAAGTTGACACATACAATACATACATCCCATGATATGCACACATTGACAGTTTATAGAACAATATTGAATTAGCTTACTCACACAAAACGAGTTTTTCACGACGTTTTTTGCGATGCATTTTGTTAGCTGTATCTATACAGCATATGACCAATCTCTTACCTTACTCAGACTGACCTTTGTCCTCAGTCAGAGTATTTCCCCTGTAAGAGACGGGTCGTGGGTTCTAGTCCCGTCTTGAGCACTAAATTTTTCCAATTTAGATCGATTGGAATAGTTAGCATAGGTACTGAAAATGCTTTAAGTTAAAATTTCATTGAAACGAAGGACAGTCATCATTATTATCAACTAGAGCTGTTCCCGGCTACACAAGTCTTTCATCGCGTAGCGTATTTGCTTACTTTTTCTTTTCCTATTAATTTGATCTACTTATACAGTTTTCATGGAACCTATTGTTCCAGAGAGAAATGTACCTAAAGTAAAAACCAGTTTCACTATCAAAGTTTAAGAGCGCTCCCTTGAGCGATATGCCGTGGATAACTCACTGATAAAGTCTCTCATATCTGAGTCCATCATCTTGAATAGTACGACGAGTGCCTCCCCCTTGAGGAGAGAGTAAAGACACGCCTCGTTTGGGTCCACGTCACTCATGTACAGAGCCTCCTTGGCCATTTCCTCTGTTAGCTGGAACGTTTCTTTGGCAGCCACCTGGACATCTGGGAAGGAAAATCTACTTATTTTGATATACTAATATGCCAGTAGTGGGTACTATTTATACGGTTATGAAACGTGACCGCTGCTGGAGCTACAAATACGAAAATGCTGCTGCAGATGTACGGATTCAGAGAGATCGGCTGAGGAACACCCGAAACCGCGACGGCCTTCATGTCTGAGATTTCACTAAAATACGACCCCGTTTTGTTGTAAACGCCTGGCTATACCTATGAGTAATAAAGTTCTGGTCATACCACCCAACCGGAAAACAGACCCTTTTTTCGTGCGCAAATTGCAACCCGCGCCCCGGCGCGGCGAGGCATTGAACCACACGCCGCCGTCTTGGGTTTTCAGATACCGAGAACTTTGGGCTCAACTGGCTTCCAGAAATATCGACATACATGGCCTCGAAGTTGTAATCTTTATTCGCAACTGAGCAATCGCTATGAGAAGGATATAATATCTTTGGTATCCGGATTATAATGATAAGTGCGAGTTTGTGTGAGTTTTTCATTCATATCACAATCAGAAAAGAGCCACTAACTGACTTTGTCCCAGTTTTCGTATAGGTCGTAGTGCGCCTGGTGCGTGTGTGGCCAGAACATGATGAAGTTGAGATGCTTTATGTGCTGCGAGAGGCGCTCGTTCAGCCTCTTCTTGCGAGCCGCCAGCGTCAACACTCGCAGCCTCTCCGTGTTCTCGCGGTATTCCGCCTCTATTCGGAGGTTCTCTTTCAGTTTAGCCTGCGTGAAGTGTGAAGTAGATTGTATAAGTGCCCGATCAGGGTGTATAGGTGCTCCACCATAATTTTTGAAGCCCAAGCCAACCTCACTTACTATTCGGTACAACTACTGATTAACAGTTAGGTCAGACGACAACCGCTTCCACAGAAGCCAAGATAAAACATTTCAAGAGAAAGAACAGGTGAGCGGACCCTGGTTTCAAAGTATAAGCTTTCGATACAGCAATGGTAAAAGGTCATCATCATCTCGGTTTCGATAAGACCGAACCGCGAGTGTGTTACGCCTCTTAGGCTCTTCTTCAATAGAGTGATGAAACTTCAGTCTCATTTTATGGTAACGCAACTGCAAACCTGTTCGCAATCTGACGCTTATAAATTACGCTACTAGAAACTAAGAAATTTTCTCAATTTTATTCTCAAATTCATCAGTCAATCCGCGTTTGTCTCTACCTTACCTCTTCTTCCGGCAGGTGGTCGCTAATCTCGTGTTTCTTTCTCCTCACGATACCGGTCTTAATCTCTTCCTCCATGATACCTAGTTCCTCCTCGATCACCCGGCACAACTCAATACCGTTCGCTCCGAAGACCGCCCGGAGTAGCTTATGTTCCTAAGGCCGAGAAGAAACGGTTCAGAACCACTCACACTACATCAAAGATAAAAATAACTAGACTAATAAATCGATTTACAAAGAGAAAACAGAAATGACTTCGGGCGGGATTCAAACCCGCGATCTTTCCCTTACAGGGGGAATGCTCTAAACACTAAGCCACCGAAGCCCGCACGAAGCCAATCCAAATTCCGTCTTTGGGGCGACAATTAGCATAATCAGCATAATAAAAAATGCTTCAAAATTTCATTCAATAGACTATTAAGAAGACGTGAGTGGAAGAAGGAGGTAACTGACAATTTCTAAATATTGAGATAATCGGCTTCAAAGTTTGAACAATTCATTTGCAAATATTATGTTTTCTGGTTATTTATGTCAAAATATTAAGGTGTCAAATTATTGTAATTGTCCATATTTATTATTAGGGAAGCATAAAAATAAAAATGAGTGGATGGAAATTAATTTATTTGACAAAATGTGCATATACATTCTTCATCCACTGACAATGTAATATGATATTATGCATACTAAGCATGGAAGAAGGGAGTATATAACTTTATATATATAAAGAACTAGCTATTGCCCGTGGCACCGCCCGCGTAGATGTCAGTTATCGCGACTAAACATAGCCTATGATATTTTTTTATACAATTGAGGTCGCAGACAAGCACACGGTCCTCCTGGTGGTAAGTGGTTACCGCCTATGGCCTATGGGCGAGTGCAACACCAGTGACGCTCGTGCAGCCGACGCTGTAAGAACAGAGAGATTCTGTGCCGTCAGCGCAAGAGATAAGTAGGCCTTTAGTTATCCCACTGATAACACAAAACCTCTCCAGTGAGCTCTGGCTACCCTACTCACCGTCGGAAACAACACGATTTTAAGCCACGGTCTTCTGTAGGGTTCTTCTTCAGTCGGACTGCTTGATTGGGACGGATATACCGTCGTGTCCTTTTCTTTTTTTTATACAACTTAAGTCGCAGACAAGCACACGGCCCTCCTGATGGAAAGAGGTTACCGTGGCCTATGGGCGAGTGCAACATCAGGGTAGTCACACTCGTGCTGCCGACCCTGTAAGATCAGAGAGATTCTGTGCCGTCAGCGCAAAAGATAAGTAGGACAAAGCCTTTGATTTTACACTGACAGCACAAAACCTCTCCAGTGAGCTCTGGCTACCCTACTCACCGTCGGAAACAACACGAGGTTATTAAGCCGCGGTCTTTTGTAGAGCGGAGGTACTTCCCCAGTCGGACTGCTTGATTGGGACGAATGTACCGTCGTGTCCTATTTTTTTTTATACTACTTAAGTGGCAGACAAGCACACGGCCCTCCTGATGGAAAGAGGTTACCGTGGCCTATGGGCGAGTGCAACATCAGGGGAGTCACACTCGTGCTGCCGACCCTGTAAGAACAGAGAGATTCTGTGCCGTCAGCACAAAAGATAACCTCCTATATTGGTAGCTATGTCCTTTCCTAAGGTCTAATCTATCTCTGTACCAGATATCATCAAAATTGGTTAGGTGGTTTAGGCGTGAAAGCGTAACAGACAGTTACTTTTTTATTTTTTCATACTACTTAGGTCGCAGACAAGCACACGGCCCTTCTGGCCCTAACTTTGGCATTTAATATAATATTAGTATGGATTAGAATGGATATTGTATACTCTAAGGGATATACATATTGCAACTTTTTGTCATCGGCAATAATGTTATCAATATTATTGATATTCTGGTTTTAGGAATTTTATCTGTTTTTAATATTTTAACTTACGTTTTTACAGAAATAAATTAGTGAGTAGGTACTCGGATATCTGTGGTAGGTTCTATATTTTCTTCCAACCTTAATGTCTGCTGCTCAAACTTTTAACATATAGATATATCATCATCATCTCAGTGTTGAAGCCGTCACAGTTGAAACTTTTTTTTACTTTAAAACAGTCAAGACAGTCATTCGTCATCATCTTTACATTAGTCCCGGTCGCATCCGAGACTTTCACCTCGGAGTCCGTAATCCGCTTTCCGGCTTTTACTTTTCCACCGCGCACGGTCTTGGACAGAGTTAGAGAGGAGTCGGTTTAAAGTGGGAGTGAAGAAAGAGAGACTGTTTGGAGTTGAAGTGGGAGTAGAATTGGAGGGAGACCGAGTGGAATAGTAGGGAGTCGGTTTGGAGTCGAAGTTGAGTTGCTTGGCAACCAGAGTGGAGTCGGTTTGAAGTTGGAGGAAATCGGAGTGAAGTCTTTTCAAAGTTATAGTAAAGAAGTCGGTTTGAGTCGGATTGAAGTCGGTATGGGATCGAAGTGAAGTTGCTATGGAATTGGAGCAGAGTCAGAGTGGAGTCGTCCTGCCGACTGCAGAGGCTCTCTGTCAGTTTAGAGTTGGAGTAAAGTCGGTTTGGAGTTGGAGTCGGAGGGAGTCGAAGTGAAGTTGGTTTGAAGTTAGAGTGTAGTCGGTGCAGATTCAGAGTGAAGTCGGAGTATCAGAGTGAAGTTGAAGTGAAGTACGTTTGGAGTTGGACGGAGTCGGTTCGGAGTTGAAATAAAGAAGTCGGTTTGGAGTCGGAGTGAAGTCGGTATGGAGCCGTAGGTTAGAGTGGATGCAGTTTCGAATAGGAATAGAGGTGTTTGGAGTCGGATTGAAGTCGGCATGGGTTCGAAGCGAGGTTGCTATGCAGGTGGAATGGAGTCAAAGTGGAGTGGAAGTGGAGTCGGCAGGAGTCGGTTTAAAATTAGAATGAAGTCGGAGTTGCAGTGAAGTTGGAGTCGGAGGGAGTCGAAATGAAGTCAGTTTGAAGTCAGGCGCGGTCCGAGGGGGGGGGGTCACAGTGGACATGACCCCCCCCAAAACCCAGCACGTCAAATTGCAAAGTCTTCATAAAATTTGCAAAGTAATTATATTGCAATATTTAATTCCTTGTCGCGTCTTTTAAAGGTAAAATAATTTAGGTAGCAGGTAGCATTAAATACTCTTAAAGATACGAAAGTTACTTGCTACGTAAACGGGAAGATGCTGAAGGATTGTTTACAACTTACGTATCAAGGCACAATCGAAGCCCTATGGCACCAAGCGTGGATGAGGGCGACCTGTCCGAGGTCAGTTGGATAGAATTAAAGCTGGTGGTTCATAAGTTTATGGCTGAACCGCGGCACTCCGGGCTGAGCAAGCTTCAGGCGGCGACGACGACCAAGCGCTAGTTTCCGAAATTGTTAAAGACGAGGAAACGTCCTCATACGAAAGGCGGGCATCCGGTGGATTCGCCGTCCGCCTACCGACCTATAGTGTAGGTGAACTATGTAGGTGGACCACGGGCACGGACTGTTGCCTGACGTGGTGTGAAAGCTCTTTGAAAGAGTTATTGCAAAGCGCCTCGTCGAGCACCTTTTTAGACCTACCTGGCGGGTGGTCAATATGAATTCCGCCAGAGACGCTCCACTGTGGACTGTGGATGCCCACTTGTGGGCCAGGTGATGTTGGTGGTTTCTTTGGACATCGCCAACGCATTCAACACTTTGCCCTCGAGTTGCATTAAGGAGACGCCCATGTATCACGAGTTATGAAGTACCTCTCCACCCTCGCCGCATAGCCCGCGTAACCGATGGAGAGAGCCGTCAGCTACCCAACCGCGTCCGACCTCGGCTGGCGAGAGATGTCGTGCTGTTTTCCGCAGGGATTGGTTCTGCGCCCGCTCCTGCGGTATACTCCATCGGATACGTCTGGGTGTTCGCGGTGAGCTTGAGGACGGCGTCACCGTCACGTGCTATACGGATGACACGCCAGTCATGGCATGCGTTGCTACACACCGCGAAGCAACCCTGTGCCCATAACGATAGCCCATGGTCCTGCATAAAACCGAGGCCATGTTCTTTTATGGACCTCAGCGTGCGCCACCTAGGGAACCAACCTCATAGCGCGAGGCACTCCCGTAGGCATCAAGCCCCATATGAAATACTTGGCTCGTTCTCGATGGCCGATGATACTTCGGAAAACTTTTCCGAAGTCTGGCCCCCAATCTGAAAGGCGCAGCTGCAGCTCTGGTGGGGTTGCTGTCCAAATTGAGGGAGGCAAGAAGATGGCCAACTAGGTCTTCAGAGGGTACCGCACGATCTCCTTCAAGGTGTCGAGTCTCCTTGGCGGAACCATACTGTGGTACCTGGAGAGAGCCTTTTCGGTGCAATACAGGTACCGAAGGGCGGCGCGGATGTCCCCGTTGATATGAACCCGAGCCTCGAGAAATCGAGGCAGTGAAGTCCCAGCGCCTGGTCGTGGTGGAGGAATGGAAGTTACAACTTCGGCAACCAAACACAAGGCACGTCGTAATAGCGGCGGTAAAGCACATCATGGAGGACTGACTAGAGAGGCCTCATGGGTGCCTCTTGTACCGGTGATCACCGGACACGTGTGTTTCGGGAGTCACCTACGTCGGATCCAAAAGGAGCCAACGCCTGAGTGTCATCACTGTGATGCAAGCGAGGACACGGGGCTGCCCACACTGACCTGGCCCTGGGGTTGGAAGTTGTCTCCCTCAGCACGTGCCTCACTCACAGTGATGTTGCAGAGTGCGAGTGTGTGGGGTGCCGCCGCTGCTTCCTTCTGCAAGCTAGTAATGCTCAAGAAAGAGGTGGGGGACCGGGGACAGAGAAGACTCAGGTCCCTTCCGTCCCAATGCGCGAAGGCGACTCGGGCGTCGGAGGCTTTTTCATAAGCGTTAGGGGTGACAGGTAGAGCCCGGGACAAGATATGCCAGTGGCAATCTCAACTTCGGTTGGTTTGAGTCCGACATAACCACTCCCATCGGCTTGGGCTTAATGCCATTGGTGTCCGAGTTAACAGGCATACAAACATCAGGCAAATTCAAATAGACAGATCCATGTAACTATACAAATATTTGCACTAAGCGAGAATCGAACCTGTACTTCCTACAGCAGTCTAATTCACTACCACCACGCCACAGAGACTCTTAATTTTATTAATTTTAGTCGATTGGAGTCGACATAGTTCGAGTACGAGGGGAGGGGGGGGGGGGGGTAATTGCCGCACTTCGGTAAGTGACCCCCCCCAAAATGTGAAGCTGCGACCGCGCCTGTTTGAAGTTGGCGGAAATCAGAGTGAAGTCAGTTCTGAGTCGGAGTGAAATCTAAGTAGGGTCTTTTAGCGTCCATAGGCCGCGGTAACCACTTCCCATCAGGCAGGCCGTGTGCTTGTCTGCCATATATGTGGTATAAAAACAAGATGAGCTAATGAATTTCGACATCATTCTGTATACATGTGTGCGCCTTTTTGTACTGTCATGTATGACGGCAACAAAAAGTTGCTCATTGTTGCTGGTTATGTAGTGGTTTTCAAAAATATTACAATTATTTTTGTTACATACAGCCACCCTAGTAATATACATAGAAGAGCAGGAACGAAAGAGCATGATCATGAATGAAATAAAGCATCGTGGCAGGGCATTTTCTTGCACATACCCCCTTCTTCCATTGAAGAAATACGTTTAATGGTCAGATTTTCAATGGAAGAAGGCGTTAAGGCACATACCTCCTTCTTCCATGTAACTTTTGCTTTTTTTGTTGCAGTTATGTCCTTCATCTTCTGGTATTTTGGAAACTAAGCTTAAATTTCGGAATTTTTTGGTCTAATATAGTTTATATACACCTATAACCGTCATATAACGCAAAAAATCAAAAATTTCAAAAATGTTAGTTACCCCCTTCATCCACTCACGTCTTTAAATGTTTAGTAACACCCGTATTCACAAACAACACTGTGAGGTCTCATAGTGTGCTCGAGCGCATAGGGCTGGTAAAATTAATTCACAAACAACACGGAGCAGTATCTAACGCAGTGCGTTCCCTCAACGAAGTATTACTTAAGTGTTACCAATGAATAAAAAGGCTTGCCAAAACGAACGCACTGAGAATTTGTCGTTCTTTGCACAGTTTTGGTAGTATGCATAGCGAAGTATTGTTTTTGAATACGGGTGTAACTAAGTGTCCGTCCTGAGAAGGCTCTTGTAAGAAACCCAGCCCTTTCTTCTGTGTTGGCCATTCAGCAATTATATTGTTGTTGTCTCAATTATATTAATTTAGGGTCGTTGTCACTTTCTTCGAGACTTGTCTGTAAGACATCATTTCTCCGGTTACGTTTTTTTTTTTTTTTTTATACCACTTAGGTGGCAGACAAGCACACGGCCCACCTGATGGAAAGTGGTTACCGTGGCCTATGGACGTATGCAACACCAGGGGCGTCACACTCGTGCTGCCGATCCTGAAGAAACCTTCTAATGCCCTTCTTGAAGAACCCCATATTGTCGCTTGGGAAAACCATCGAAAAAAAAAACGTTAGGTTAACTTTCATACAATGTATCATTCTTTTAATAAAGATATGATTCTGAACTCTATAGCACGTAGCAGTGCTGCATGGCAGTGGTGCATAGCACTGCTGGTCACCACTCGGAATCAGCCCCTCTAGACAAGTGGCAATTCGTCAGCCTGCGTTTTGTAGAATAGAATGCCAAATGTATGGGATTTGACGTATATGACAGGCGTCAACGAATGTCAAAAACGTCAAATCCTATTTATTTATTTTATTTATTTATTTTTAAACTTTATGCACATAAAAATTGTACAAAGGCGGACTTAATGCCAAAGGCATTATCTACCAGTCAACCTTAGGGTGATGCAGAGATACATTGAGGTAGGTGCAGGCAAAAGATCGATTATTATTATGATTTATACACATTTACCTTATTTAATACAATTTGTACACAATAGACATACATACATTACAAATACAATACACAATACATACTATTACATTACTTGCATAATTACATATCTAAATAATATACATACATATATAATATATACCTACTCATCCTTGAGTATACATAATGATAGAATTTAATATACTTAGTAGTTTTACCCATTATTGCCACTAGGGATTGCTGTAGAGCTGGCGTACCTTGTACCTGAACGTGCCGCGGCTGGTAACCATCCTGATTTCGAGAGGAAGCGCGTTCCAGAGGAGAATAGCTTGCACGAGGAAAGAAGAATGAATTAAGCTAGAACTATGAGTAGGACAGTGGAGAAGACGGTTGTCAGCTGATCGTAGATTTTTGTTATGATGAGAACCAAGTAGCTGTACATGAGATGATAAATAAGTGGGGACATTAGGGGAGCTTAATATTGTATGTATCATCGTCACCGCCCGTAGGCTGCGTCTCTGACGTATCGGCAACCATCCTAACTCCGAGCGATGAGCTGAGACGTGATCATATTTCCTAAGGTTGTAGGTGAATCGAATGCAATTGTTGAGAAGGCGGTCAAGTTTGTTGAGCAGATCTGCATTCAGGTCGAGATAGCATACATCACCATAGTCCACGACTGGAAAGATTAGGGTCTGCATAAGCATTGCCTTGGTTTTAGCTGGTAGGAAGTTTTTGAGGCGATAAAGACTACGCAGCATCCCTGTTACCCTCTGACAGACTTTTGTGACTTGTGCTTGCCAGTTAAGGGTGGAGTCAATATATATTCCCAGGTTTTTTACAGACAGCGTGACAGGGACCGTTCTTCCGTTGAAGCTTATTGTTGGCAGAGTTGCATTGTCTATCCTATTCATCATATGGCTACTGCCAATTAAGATACCTTGGCATTTATCGGGGTTGACAGAAAGACCAAACCTATCACACCAATTCCCTATTGAGCGCAGATCGGCGTTAACTCTGTTAACGGCTTCTGATAGGCTCTCCACTCGGGCTTGGCTGTACACCTGCAGGTCATCGGCATACAAATGATACGCACACTGAAGTTCAGAGGTGATGAAGTTAATGAATATTGAGAATAAAAGAGGAGAAAGAATACCGCCTTGTGGAACGCCAGAGTCGAGATCGAGCCAACCAGATGAAATCTCGTCCGCGCAAACCGACTGCTGACGTCCCCGAAGATATGAAGAGAACCACTCCAGCTCGTCGGCTGAGATCCCAAGATGAGCTAGTATGGCTAAAAGTATGTCGTGATTCACGCAATTAAATGCATTTGAAAAATCCACTAACACTAGCACTGTGACCAAACCCTATACCTCCTATACATTCGTCATTTTATTTCACGATACGCCGAGCAACGAATTGCCACTTGTCTAGAGGGGCATGACGGCAGACAGTACTGCTGCGTGCCGCAGAACTCGGAACATACCTTTACACAACCCAACTACGAGAATAATATAGATATTATAAAGGTAGCTATTACCCTAATAAAAAGAAAGACCGGTTCACTTTTATTCTTGAACCTAGCCAACGCCTCGATGTTGTCTGCGCAAGCCTGAAAAATGAAAGTATACTCATTACCTAAGTACTACAATATAGTCCATCGACCATCGTTTAAATAACTGGATTGGCTGGCTTCACACACAGATTCACAGTAGGCAGGCAGCCAATCGGATCGGAACGCTTCGTTTACGTTACAAATTGGAATATTTTTCGTGCTCGGCACTGTAGCACTTCACTTAATTAGGTTATTGACATGGCTTTCGCAAAAATGCCTTTCGAAAATTGGTACCTACCCTACGAAATCTGTGTAGGTACGATGACTAAAGAAATCTATCGGTTAGTTTCGGTTTCCGAAGTGGCTGGGTTGATTTTGACGAGATTGTCACTGATAGTTAATTAATTTTTGTGGCATTTATCTTAGCATCCCACCCTCCAAGTATTTATTCATAGGCCCATTTAACCCCTATATAATTCTAAAAAAATATCACCTTAAGCATAGCAATGCGGTCTTGACCGATCTCCATCTTGCCCTTCCTGATGGCAAACATTGTGGCTAAGCAGGGCCCGCAGAAATCTGAGTACACCTCCATACCTGGCACAGAGTATGAAACAGGTAAACAGTTTTATACCATACTAGCTGTTCCGGCGAACTTCGTACGGCCATATTTTTCCCGTTCCCGCTGCACCTATTTTCTCATCCTTTAAACCTTCCCTGGACATCCACGAACATTTCAAACTAAAATTAGCCAAATCGGTTCAGCCGTTCTTGAGTTATAAACTAACAACGAAAAGTGGCATTGATTTTTATATATTATATTAGATATTAGATTTGGATTCGAATTCCCGGTTGCCATACGAACATCTATGGCAGTCGTTACGGGTAGTTGGAGCCCTAAAAAGTATAACATCTAGTCTAACTGTAATGCTTCGATATCGCCATTGGGTTGTGTTCAGGCTTCACGGAAAATATCGTAGTTCAGCCAAATCCGCAGTTAGACTGGTAAAGTGGAACCCAGACTCCGAGGTGAAAGCTTCGGATGCGACTGACGGATTAACGCTAGGGTGGTGAAGAAGAAAGTAGTGACCTACAGATCAACACGTCCTTATATTTGTCGAGGTAGCTGTCAAATTCCTCATTATTCTCCACGCTGTCCTGGATCGCTGCCTGTGCCTTGCGGGCCATCTTGGTTCAATGATAATGCTTAGATATTTAATAAATTTAATGGAAAAGCTGGAAGAATTATTACAATATCTACATGAAGCTTTGACACTTGTCAAACGTAGTATTGTATTCTCTTTGCTTGTCAATTCTATTGACAGAATAAAAAGGAGAGCAGATTTAAGAAGTTCGTATGAACCTGCTTTAATATGTACTTATTCCATAGAAGCAGATCTTGTTCTCTGCATATCGCTGTGGGAAATATGTGCTTAAGGTATGTATTATTCACGTGTAATGGCTCGCAACGGGCTGAGCATTTTATCATGTGTTAAAAGAAATTGAATCCCACCCTCTCCCTTCCTAACAACTCATGGAATTCAGCCACATGGACTCCGCTGGCTTCGTCTCCACTTTTGTTACGGTCGTGGTATAATGTGACTTTAACTTTGACGTGGCTTTTACGAGACTGCCTGCCGTCTGACCCACTCATGCCATTCAGCCACATGGACCATTGGCTTCGTCTCCACCTTTGTTACGGTCGTGGTATAATGTGACTTTAACTTTGACTTGTCTTTTACGAGACTGCCTGCCGTCTGACCCCCATCGAACAGTAAACTCTGCACCAGAGCCTCGTTCGTTAATCAGAAGGCTAGTTACGATACGGTATTAAATTGAGCAGTCCGACTGAGGCAGTTCCTCCGCCCTACAGAATACCGCGGGTATACCTAATAACTTCGTGTTGTGTTTCCGGCGATGAGTAGAGTAGCCAGAGCTCACTGGAGAGTTTTTGTGCTGTCAGTGGGAAAACCAAAGGCTTGTCCTGCTTGTCTTCTGCGCTGACGGCACAGAATCTTTCTGTTCTCACAAGGTCGACAGCACGAGTGTGACTCCATTGGTTTGCACACGTTCATAGGCCACGATTAGGTACAGTCAGCGTCAGAGAAAACGGACCCCCTCAATACTTAAAGAATATCGCCGCCTGCGCTGACCGTGTGCTTGTTTCCCATCCAAGTTGTATAAAAAGTGAGGCTTTTTAGCCTCTATACTTGTAGTAGTAATAAAAATGCGTTAATACTTGACTAAATAACTTTTATTTATCACAAATCTCGAACCAGTAACAGTACAAAAGTGTATATTATCTAGTTATCAGCTATAACATCCCTGTAGTTGACACCGGGGACTCTGAGCATCACTGCCTACCCCCTAGGGTACCACATCATTAGCCTACCGTGGCCTAGTGCCACTCCTGATGAGCCACAGTCAGATCTTCGACCTGTAGGGCATCAGACGCCATTGAGATTGGATCATTTCTTTGTTGTTTTCTATCGCCTTGAGTTTCGATTCATCTGGAACAAATGAATAAATAAAATCCCTACTAATATTATAAATGCGAAAGTAACTCTGTCTGTCTGTCTGTCTGTCTCGCTTTTACGACTAAACCGCTGAACCGATTTTGATGAAATTTGGTATAGGGGTAGATTAGACCTTGAGAAAGGACATAGGCTATGTTTGGTCGCGATAACCGACATCCACGCGGGCGGAGCCGCGGGCAAAAGCTAGTTATTAATATTATAAAGTTTTATAAAAAGAAGTGTTTTTTTTATACCACTTAGGTGGCAGACAAGCACACGGCCCACCCGATGGAAAGTGGTTACCGTGGCCTATGGACGCGTGCAACACCAGGAGCGTGCCAATGCCCTTCTTGAAGTGCCCCACATTGTAGTCGCTTGGGAAAACCACCGCGGGGAGTTCATTCCACAGCTTGTATACGATCCCGAGATCTTGCCACAAATTACCTAATAGTTCCTATTTCGACTCCTTCTTCTGCCGCACCATTAAGTCTTGGAATTGTAGGAGGAGGGAAACACGTGAACTGGTTTTCCCTCCTCCTATAGTCCCGGGTCCTTTAAGCGGGGCGTGAAAAAGCATCTGATGAGGCCGTCAAGCTGAATGCCACCATTGTAACATGGTACGTGTCTGTAATGGTGACCCTCTTTTCAGAGACTTTGCCTTCAGCTTACCATCAGGCGAGGCGAAGTCAAATTGATGTGTCCAATATATATTTTAAAAAAAATGTCTGTTTTATTTAATCACCTTTCTCCAGTATATATTGCGCGAGCAGGGAACTGAACACCGGTACCGGCACCGCCATGTTGACGTAGGGGAAGCACGCACCGCCGTCGCTTGTCACGTTGATGGCTATGATGCCTATCACTTCCACAACGTTTTTTGGTCTGGAAACATAGGAAATAGATAATGAGGATGTTACTCGTATTTTCCTATAAATTCTTCTTCCTCTGCTTAGAATTAATTTAAATCTTGTATTTATTTACATACATACATACAAACAATCACGCCTTTATCCCCGGAGGGTTAGACAGAGGTCCCACATTTCACCAATCATTGTATTAGGTCCCACGTAATAGGGGGTGAGCCTATTGCCGTTTTCCCGGCACTATTGTTAGCTCGAGCCATTTATAGGCTGAGTCTGGGCTGTATATATCTGTCTGATGTTAAACAGCCCTATCCCTTAGTCGCCTTGTACGACACCGCATGGGAGGAGATGGGTTGCTGCAAATTCTACTCTGCCGGGAACCACAAATATTCTACTCTAGCAATCATCAAAACAACGCCTCATATTGACAGATTAGGTTAGAAGGGTATAGCGGATCTTCACTATAGCCTTCGTGTTAGGTTCATTGTGTGCCTGGAGAAATAGGACCTTCGAAAAATCAATACCTGTTAACCCTAAAGATGGGTCCTCCACTAAACCCGGACTGTACACAGCAGGAAGTCTGGATCATAGAGGGCGAGACGGTGTTGACGTGCCCGGACGTGATGGTGGGGATCAGGTTCGTCAGGTCGTACTCGTTGTAGTACGGGAACCCTGCCGCTAGCACTGACTCGCCTGGAAATATTAAGATGGTGTGCATGACGCTATCTAGACACAAAGTAAGCAAAGCTTTCTTAACTAGCTTTTGATATAGGTTCTAGAATGAGGATATACATAGCGCTTGCTTGGCTGTGACAGATTCGTGAAGAGGGTAGATTCATGGACTCGACAGATGCATTAGGTACATGGCAGAAGTCTTTTGTTTATCCCAGTCGCATCTGAAGCTTTCGCCTCGGTGTCCTGGGTTCGCTTTACCAGTTTAACTGCGGATTTGGCTGGATTTCGATATTTTTGTTACATGGCATAAGGTACATGACTAAAGGTAAATAAAATAGCAAGTGAATTAGACAGCCTCCGTGGCGTAGCGGTAGTGAACGCGGCCGCTACGCAGGAGGCGCGGGTTCGATCCCCGCTCAGTGCAAATATTTGTGTGCATTAAATATGGGTATTTGCATTGGTCTGGTCGTGCCTCGGAGAGCACGTTAAGCCGTCGGTCCCGGTTGCCATAAGAACATCTATAGCAGTCGTTACGGGTGGTTGGTGCCCTAAAAAGTCCAAAAAACAACGGTCTAGCTGCAAAGATTCGATATCGCCTAATGTTAACATTGGGTCGTGGAGGTCAGATGGCAATCGCTTCACGGAAAATATCGAGGTCTAGCCAAATCTGTAGCTATGACTGGTAAAAAGCGGACCCCAGACTCCGAGCTGAAAGCTTCGGATGCGATTGGGAATTAACGCTAGGAGGAAGAAAATAGCAAGTGAATTGTCCAATTTCTGTCGAGTAGCGAATCCGTCGAGTTCAGAAATCTACCCAATCCATCAATATGTCCAAGCCACGAATCTGTTGTACACCGAGCAATCGATACATAGTTAGATATCTTTTTCTTTTGCAAATAAATACTTAATATACATAAAACACCTGGTTCAAAATGCAAATAGAAATATTCATGCATACTATATTTGCACTGAGCGAGAATTGAACCCGCGAATATACCTATTTAGTTTTCAACGTGAGGGCGATTCTCTAACAAATATTTGCAGTTATCAGCAAACGAACTCGCGACTTTACAGATGGGAAAACAAATGTACCTTTCTCTGCAGGTACGTTGGAGAGCTTGGCTGGTTTCATATGGTCCAGCCTTTGTGGGTTTGTAAATAAAAGGGCCAAGTCATAGGCTTTTCTGTCCGGCGTCTTGTACCGGACTATTGCTGTCTCGTTCACACCACGGCAGTATATTGATAGCTTGTTGCTTAGGTACTGAAAACAGATTTTAAGATACGAGATTAACTTTGACACAAAAATCTATTTTTTTCTCTTCAAAAAAACGGCTTATGAAGCAGTTTTTTTATTAGAAAGGTCCATTTATAGCATAGCACTGGTGGAAAGGGGTTCAGCTAAAAGCTATGTTTTATATACTTAGAAAGATGCAAGATGCATGCTATGGATGTGTGCTATGTATTGAGAATAATTTCGAATTTTGAATATTTGTAGGAAGGAAGTTTCATAGGGCTTCCACCGGGAACGGCTAGTATTAAAAATTATTAGTAGCCGAAATTACTTATATTCCAACTATTATTTATTTTTGTGGTCGGTAGTGGAAAATCAGAGGTCGAATCCGAACCTCTCAAGCGCAGCCGACTCCTTGACTATTAAGCTACCGACGCTTAGACTATAAAACCACTCACCGCCTTGACGACGTGTGCGCACGTGACGATGTACCCCGCGCCCAGGTACACGCCCGCGCCCCACGCGTTCCCGCAGCGGACCAGGACCGTGCATGCATCCACCTGCGCTAAGGACAAATTATTCAGTCTTGTGGTTGTTTTACGAGAGGTCTGACGTTCGAATCTTCGTCAGGTTCAGAACAGAATTAGGAAAAGAGTCGGTTGAAGATAATTGAGTCACTTTATAATAAATAAGACATTACACCCAACGAGGGTGTTTAAATGTAGGTAAGTATGACGATATTCGAATGGAAATTGAATTGTTTTAAGTCTAAGGATAGTTTGCATAAGTAAATTGAGTTTATGACCATCCTTGTGGAAAGTGTAGATAAGATTTCTTAGTACTGAAGTTGTGAACCTTAAGAGCGGAAACACACGATGCGTTGCGGCGGCGGCGCGACGCCGCCCGGAGCGGTGTCGCTGCGTCGTTTTACATAGAAATATCTGTAGCATGTCACACGATGCGCTGCGTCGCCGCACCGGACTTGCAACCACCGAGACGAGGCGGGGAGGGGTGAATGCGTTGCGACGCCGGAGCGGCACCGCTCCGGCGCGCGCCGCACCGCCGCCGCGTAGTTGTTTATGATTTATAGACCGGGCGCTAGAGGTATGAGTATGCAAAATGTGAGTACCGAATTTCGCCAACGGATTTAAGTGAAGAAAAGGTCCAAGAATGATAATGTGGATCTTGCCGGTCTATTTTCTGATCCATTTTTTTTACCCCCTCTTGTCTTATTCGTAAAGGAAATGTATTGAGTAGGTACATGATATAAAATCATTTTAATGAATATTTCCGTTATAATTTATAGTTTGTTCTAATGGTAAAAGTGAGGATGGATTCTTAAATAGGTACTTAATAAAAAAAAACGAAAATAAAAGTAATATTTCAAAAAAAAAAGGTTATTCGAACAACCAGCGAATTCGAGCATACATTTTCTTAAAGTAGGTAAAAAATACTTATTTTTAATTTTGACATTTGTTATTGATGCATTTACATAATGAATACAAACCAATTCAGATTTATTGCAATTACAAGACCTTGTGCGACAATTTACAGTTCATTTACATGGGGGGAATTAATAACTCTGGTAAAGACGGCTTGTAATAGTCATTTTGTCGTGGACGTAAGTCACTGTTGAGCTTTTCGTAAAAGTGTACTTTTATATATGCCTAGGTAGGTACCTACCTATATTTTGTAGCATTAATGATACTAATATTGTCAGCAAAATGTTATTATATTTATCATCGATATATATTATATTAGCTTTTGCCCGCGGCTCCGCCCGCGTGGATGTCGGTTATCGCGACCAAACATAGCCTATGTCCTTTCTCAAGGTCTAATCTACCCCTATACGAAATTTCATCAAAATCGGTTCAGTGGTTAAGGCGTGAAAGCGTGACTGACAGACAGACAGTTACTTTCGCATTTATAATATTAGTATGGAAATATGGATTCAGGGTTGGCAGTCGGCAGCACGAGTGTGATGCCCCTGGTGTTGCATACGTCCATAGGCAACGGTGACCACTTCCCATCAGATGGGCCGTGTACTTGTTTGCCACCTAAGTAGTATAAAATAAAAATGGATACAAAAACACGACTTAATAAAGCAACTTCTTTACGTCAATAGATGTAGAAACACACTAAACGCATACGCGCGCTATGCTTACTTTAAGGGCGCAGAGGGGATGTGAAGGGAGCGGGAAGGGACCATCACACCCGGCGGCAAGATTTCTTTGTCATTATTTAGAGGATCAGGTATAAGAATCCGGTCATAGTTGCCGTCACTCGGATTTTGCATACTCAATTACCTCTAGCGCTTGCACTATTATTAACAGACATTACAACGCAGCTGGGTCGCACGCGGCGCCGCTGCGTCATAACAACGCAGCGGCGTCGCACCGCTCGTGTGCCCGCTACTGCGGCGAAATTTCTGCGGTGCGTCGCCGCAACGCATCGTGTGTTTCCGCTCTAAGGAAAATATGACGGTAGTTCAGTATTTTATGCTCAAATTGGCGCCCAACGTGCGTCTTCTTCAAAGTAAGATTTTTAAATTTCTTTCTTATTATGTCTGTATTTTGAATACGTATATTTCGAATTTACATAGAATACAGACATTCTACAATATCTAGATAGTACAAGGTATACTTAATTTAGACCTAAAATAAGGCAAAATAATATGATAAATTGTATATACTTACTCAATATATCTTGTAAAGGGTGTGTACTCAGAGGTTTCGTGGGTTTTTCAGGTTCTATCCTTAACTTAGCAGCGAGCACTGATATCAACGGCGCTACTAGGGTGAGCCCCACCCACTCTCCGCGACACCAAGACACACTGCACACGACTGTGCCTATCAGCTCTTTGCTGAAATATAGACGAGAAATAGTCGTTAAACTTTGGATATTGGTATCATTGTAAAGTGCAGAGAAAATGGCTGAAGACTGCAACAACCAGATTTGTCAAAAGGCATGGAATCGTATAACTTACTTGGGTCCTTCTGTGAAGACTGGTCCCCCTTCAGACCCCAGGGCGGTAGCTGCGTCAGTGAGCAATAGTGAAGGTCTTTTGCCAACCACGCCACATACCGATCCTCTAGTTACAGCGTTCAGGAATACCTAGAATTCAGATCTCAGATCAGATTCATAGTGCAGTGCCCTAAGTACTAAATAAGTAATAAAATTCATGCATGTCGAAGAATCATTTAATGAGCAAATAATTCTTCGACAAGCCAATCTTGCTACGTAAAAAAAACGCCTCCTAAATTATTTTCGAATATAAAATGGATCAAAAAGCAACTTTGTAACAACGCATTTGTATTTTTTCTATTTGCGTACAATGAGCTAAAGTTTAAAAACTTAAAAAGAAGTGTTTCCATCACTTACCTCGCAGCCAAAAGGCGTAGAATGCACTTCTAGCTTTGCTCCTCTACCCGTCGGTGGTCGAACTACGTCCAGCAAAGAAGACAACGGTCTTAAGGTTTCAACACCTGCAATTAAACATATTCCTAGAGTATCAAACTGTACTGAACATACTCTCAAAGTTTTAGGACTTGGACGGCAAACTTGGAACATGTTCAGTTGTAAAAGGCCAGTTCCGAAGAATCCATAAAACATAATTGCTATATACATATACCAACTTCTCGTTTTATGTACATACTTACGAGGAAAAATAACTGACGAATAAAATTGAGTGGAACCAGTACATTTTTGGACTTTTATGGATGAGTAAAAAATAGTCCAAGCGATCGAACTAGTGCAATTTAATGGATTAGTATTTTGCGCTTCTTTTGTTAAGCATCACAAGTTTTGACCTATGCCAAATTCATCGTCGACATGGCAACCATTTTTGGTTCAAAAAACGTTCAAAAATGTCACTTGACATTGGCAAAATTGCGGTGATTTTACTGCAGAAGCCAAAAATCTTTGCACTGAATAAAAATAGTGTTTATTATTCTCTAGAATGGCATGCACGTGTCCCGATCACGTGAAGGGACGAAACTATTACCGATATTACGATACTCCAGATGGATGTGACATAGATAAAAAGGTAAGAAAGACCAAGGTTTGGATTTCACCAGTGAAAATAATTTTGCAAGCTAAACTGAGTTAATTGTCCATGTTTATATAGTTTGATCTTATTGCGATCTGCTTCTACAACTACTGCATCTTGCCAGTGGTATTATTGGAGAATAGCTAGATGCTATTATACGGTGCGGTATGAAAGGAACTTCATCCTACACACGCTCTTATTGTGGAATGAAACGCACGCCCAAATTCTGGAATGAACTCCCTGCTTTGGTTTTTCTCAGTCACTACAATATAGGGTTCTTCAATAAGGGCATTAGAAGGTTCCTACAGGGTCTTCAGCACGAGTATGACTACCCTAGTGTTGCACACGTACATAGGCCACGGTAGTTTTGGCATTGGTCTGCCCACTGACAGCCCAAAAATGCTCCAGTTCTGGCTACTGTACTCACCCCCGGGAACTCAACTGGAGGTTTTTATGGCCGTGGTATTCAACAGAGCGGAGGTACTTCCCTAGTCGGATTGCTCATTTAGGATGAGAATACCGTCGTGTCGTGTCGTAATAAGTTTGTAAATAAACTCAATGCATTTGTTTTCCCCGCCAGGCGGCAGTGGCAGCCCGTTACGGAATAATGGCAGGGATTGTAATGTCCACGTACGATATCCTCATGTTTTCTCATGCAATCGGCATTGTACCAATGTTGAAACGGTAAGTACCATCGCAGCGGTATCATCCGACTCATCTTAGGAGAGTACCATCATCACCCGTTTCATCCGACTCCTTTGAGGTTCTCACCTCGGAGCCCGGGGTATCCTCTCCATTTATCATTATCCTTGCGTTAGTCCCGGTTGCATCTGAGGCCACCTTGGAGTCCACTGTCCCCTCAAATATCATGTAGCCTGGTTTTTTCAGCTATATTGGGAGCGACTACCGTATGACATCCCAGCCTGAATCGTGTTTAGTGGCCAACCAGGTTGTTCAGTCATCACTTTGATGACTATTGACAGCCGGGACTGATTTTTAACCTTTCATCCGAAGTGCTCAAATGAAATACCACTATGCAGTCACCCATCCTAATGTTAACCGCGTCTAGGTAGCTTCATCCACTAATCGTTTATCGAGCACTGAGCGCGCCTATTTTAAATTTATGTTTGGTTTAATTGGGTATTATGAGAGCATCTGTTGTCTGACCACCCAACTCTGACAGGAGTCCGTTAATCGATAGGTGTACTAGCGCGCAGGTGAGGTTGGTTAGGACCCGAAGATGTTAATATGGTTCTAGTAAACCCGTAGTTTTGACTAGTATATACTACAGATATTTTTTTATTTCGAAGGTACGCGTACCACGTGATTCCATTGGGGTTGATGGGTGCAACGTTCGCGCTTGTCTCGAATGGATTACTGCGTGCTAGGGACAGGGATGACCACCTTAATTACTTTGCTGGTAAACTTCTCTATACTCGTATACTTTTCTTATGTTTAGTTCATCAATTGACTGTACCCCGCCGGATGCTAAGAAGGGTAGAAAAGGCTGCTAGTGTGAGGTCCAAAAGGTTAATCATTATCCTCTGAGCCTTTGCAGTTTTGGGTTGGGTTTCCAGTATTATTTTTTTTGGAATCTTTGTCTATTAGTCCGTGATGGATATAAAAAATACTGAAGGGAATTTGATGCGGTTTTTTTTTCATTTGAAAGATTGGTCGCATTTAAAATTTTACGTATTGCGATGAAACTCGTAATCAGTTGAGGAGTACAGGATCTATGAGACCTCATACACCCTTCCTAGATAGGTACTTACTATCGCGGATTTAAGTTCGAGATGTTGTCTTTATCAGATTTAGAAGGATTTAGATATTTATTTGAGAGTTAGGTATATTGAATTAAAACCTTTTTGTAACGATTATATTCTATCAGCAACCATGGTCACGGATGGTCACAGGATACAAAAATAGAATAAATCTCGAGACATAAGGCCCTGGCGCCTGCGGTTTGTTTTTTTTTAATAAATCTATGCTTGGTGAATTTGAGGTCAACCGACGCCGTAGCGCCCCGTCTATGACCCCGTGCTGTCTATATGTTCAAACCACAGACACATTTTATAAGGGCTCAAAAGACACATTTTATAGTCCCTAGTATATGTCCCCAGCAATACCAAATATATCACTATAGAATCCTTTAAAACCTTTTTATTTCAATCATTGATATTCAGTTTGCATTTTCTGGTTACCAGGTGGTCTTGCCTGCGGGCCCATCGTGGCCGCCTACGTAAAGTCCGGGCACGGACTCGTCGCCGGTGGTCTACTCTTGGGGCTCATCGCCATGATCAAAAAGGAAGCTGTTGAGAACAAAGCTGAATTCTTTCCCGATTTAGTCTTGGGCATGGGACACTTGCGGCAGTGGAGGAACGACTTTACCTTTGTTCCTGATCCTCGAGACCGTAGGGGCTTTTTATAATACATTCATACATACATACAGTCACGCCTCTTTCTCAGTGGTGTAGGCAGAGACCACAGTTTTCCACTTGCTACGATCCTGGCATACATGTTTCGCTTCTTCTACTTTTATAATAGATATAGATTATACAGAAATAGAGGGAGACGGGAGAGAGAAGAAAGGGAGAGAGAGGGAAAGAGAGAGAGATGATGAATGATGATGATGGAGATGAGGGAGATGACTATAGATACAGTATTGACCACTACATTGGAGTGTAAACGCGGCGTAAAATGCTACTACTTTGCTACAACTTTATCCCATGCACACATTGACAGTTTCAAGACAATATTGACATTAGCTTACTCACATAAGACACGTCTTTCGATGTCTTTTGCGAAGCATTTTGTTTTATTACAGTGTCTATACAGTACATAGTCAGATTTCTAGATGTAAAAGCGTCATCGTAAGGTTAATCATAACTTCTTTTTTTACAGACATGATTCACACTTGCGGCAAAGACTAAAATATTTGGACTGTGACTGGATTCTTTTCCCTGGAAAGTTAATACACGATTTGGAGTTGCTTGATACTTTTATTATACTGAAATTTAAGCTATTGGTATTTGTTTATTTCTTATTTTACACTATCTTCGTCCCGGTGGCCTATCGTCTTACTCAGGGCTGGGCAAACATTTTTAATGAGGGGCCTGAAAGTTTAAATAATAAATTTTAGAGGAGGCCCAGAGTTATAGGGAAAATGCACAGCAATGAAAAGCACAGAACCCCACTAACGCGCCATTATTCTAAGAAAATACCTCGATATCGAGCAGTGCGCGGTAGAGGCGGTTTGGCTCGCAAGTACACAGTAGCTACCAGAATCTACTATATTAGGTACTTCTAAACCTTAAATATATAATAATTGCGGGCCATATACTCGTCAAAGGCCCGTCGGCGGATCAGATTAAATACTTTCGGGAGCCAGAGCTGGCCCGGCGGTCCGTACTTTGCCCATTACTGGTCTAACTATACTAGATATCGTCGGCTCATCTATCCAAGATCAGGCATTGTCATAATATGGTATATTTAGCTGACGCCTACTACTATCGCCACTGACCTCGTTTGTCGCTCTCCAAGTCAATAAGCACGAAGACTGAGAACAGCGCGTTGCCGAGCTTCATCTGCTGGTCGATGTCGCCTTCGCGGTGGCCTATCGTCCAGCTGTACAGGATATCGTCGGCGCATCTATCCAGGATCGGGCATTGCCATACGTGGCATATCCTGGAAAAGAGGAATAATTTGATGTTCCAATATCTTGTTGGAGAAATAGCGGCGTTTCACTTTGATCCTCACCTGCCAGCCAATATGCTAATTGTTGAACGGAGGAGGTTTTGGCTCAGGTTTTCTTCTAGAAATTGGGCGTTAGAAGGCAGTCACTATAGCAAAATTTAAGTTAAGTTTCATCAAGAGAAAGCGTAGGACCTGGATTAACCCGTTTATTAATCCCCCAATCCCGAGAGGAAAGCCTACGCCAGAGTATTGTTCGTTAATCAGTATGTCCACCGGCTTGCAGGAGAGGTTGTGCCTAAAAGAAAGTTGATAAAAATGCATCACTGAAATGTGTGTACACGCATAACTATCGAAAGACTTTATACACCAAGTTGAATAATTCTTATTGTTTTGTAGTCGGTAGTCCGTCGTTTCCCTGGAGGAATGCGTGAGCTACATGACCTCACACCGGCAGTAATAGACTGGCTTCGCCAACTGGACGTCGACATAATAATATGAGGACTCGAGCAAAAGCCATACGACATGAAAATGATGATGTAGTCGGTACTGTTAGGGTTAGGTTTGTAATAAGAAAAAAATATCCTTACCTGCCAGTGAGCACCCTGATTAGATAGCTGCTGTGTTCCAAATCTCCAGTATGTATATTCCTCTCCCGGCTCAACTTCTCCACACTCTCGTACAGATCTGGATGCTTCGATTTCTTCTTCTCACAAGTCACATGTATCTCGGGCAGATTCGCATAGAACTCTTCACTTAAAATCGGCTTTCCTTTGGCATTCCTTATGATTTTGGCCTCTTTTAGTGGAGAAAGTATAGAACCGTGTGCCAGGACCCAGCGCTTGGAGAATTTGATCCCAGATGAGGATACCGTGAGAATGTTAGCCAGTTCTCCGTCATCGGAATAGTTGTAGGACACCATTACTCCTTCCACGGCCATGATTCTGAAACAGAGTAGGGTGTTTTTATTTCCAATGGAACTTTATTTTTTAGGCGCCATTTAGACGGGAAGAGTTTCTCGCCTGCAAGATACTATTATCGAAAGGACAAAAAAGTAGATACGCCTGTCTGATATTACATAAGTTACTGATATTACTATGTTGCGTCGAATCGTTGCTTAATTTATAGGTCAGGGTAAATGCAAGAGGTTAACGGCATCCTCGTTGATTATTTGATGAACGACGGTACGCTATGACGTCAACGCATTTCTGCTACAGGGGTGTAGGAAAAGGGAATAAATTTCCATTTATGGATAGGTACGATGGAATTCTATATGACATGTTTCACTAGCATAGTTACCCAAGATCGTTGATGTGGAAAAGTAGAATCCGAAAAGTGGACTCCGGGCTCCAATGACCGGCAGAGAATGCGACCGGCACTACCGCAAGTGCAATGATGATGACTTCTGATTTTATTATGATTTTTTTGGCAATCAAGCACACGGCCCATCTGATGGAATTTGGTTACCGTGGCCTATGGAATCACACTCGTGCTGTCAACCCTGTAAGAACAGAGTTTTTGTGCCGTCAGTGCAGGCAAGCAGGACAAGCCTTCCCACTGACAGCACAAAATATCTCCAACGAGCTCTGGCTACCCTACTCACCACCAGGAACACAACACGAGGTTATTATGGCCGCAGTATTCTGTAGGGCCGAGGCACTTTCTCAGTCAGACTGCTCGATTTTGACAAGAATACCGTCGTTTGCTAGGTAGGACGGAGGTCCGTAAGCTATCAGCTGTTGTGTATGATTTGAGTATTTGAGCTTTTATTTCAGAAAATGGCAATTTTCCGCGACAAAGGGTTTCCGTGTGGGCGGAGCCGCGGTCCAGCTACTTGACTATAAATGGCTTAACTGGCTTTAACTGGCGGAATGTCGTCAATAATGACAGCACGCGGGTAAATGGGATAAACGTCTCGTGATTCCTTAACTAAGGATTTATTGAAAAACTAGTGATAAGGCCGAACTCGCACTGCGCACTGAGCAGTCCCACCATCGTCATGATCTCAATATTCTTCCAAAACTGAGTTTTTTAGCTCGAAACTTCGCTCTCCTTTGATTGACTCTTGGTTTTTTTTTGAGAGCGACTGCCGTCTGACCACCCAGCTTCTGAGAGGAAAACCTGCGCTAAAGTCTCGTCCTTCATCAGCAGATGTTTCAGGTGAGGTTGTCGTGCGGAAATTCCCTCGAACCTCAGAATTAAGCCTATTACTTACATGCTTGTTCGCCACATAGGTAAGTGGTTTAAAAAAAAGACGACAAATATTCTGTATTAGGTAAATTTGCTGTAATATTACCTAAATAGTCCTTCACGCCTTCTAATTAACCCCAGAGATATAATTTTTATTAACATACACACCAGATTGTGAATAAAACTAGATGAAAAGTAATTCACTCATATTTTCTTTCAGCGACAAGAATAATCATACTGCGACGCGGGTGGTCTCATCAAAAAAAACCGCATAAAAATAGCACATTTATATACATTGCTCGCTTTGTACACTCACCCATTTGTTCCCTTTTACAAACTTGTTACCTAACACGCAATGTATAACGTTTATGCGTTCACGTCGTCCTTAACGAAGTGATACGATACATTGGTACTGATGAAGATGAGGATAGGGTGCGAACATAATTACATTATTAGACATAAAACACACCCATGGTACAATAGTAATGAACCATATTCAAGCGGGTGGTCAATAGAAATTTGCAATTTGCGATGGTATAAAAAGAAAACATTGCTG
Source organism: Eilema depressum (assembly GCA_914767945.1). Classification (NCBI taxonomy): domain Eukaryota; kingdom Metazoa; phylum Arthropoda; class Insecta; order Lepidoptera; family Erebidae; genus Eilema; species Eilema depressum. Next base: position 17,219,932 of record OU612030.1, on the reverse strand, counting down.
TTTTCGCGCCAAGTGCTTCCCCAAGCGCCGTGACAGAGGGCGCTCGTGACTGGCATCCGTTCGGTTTTCAAATCTTATTTTTTTATTGTGTAATTGCAGTTGCACCGAGCATCTTTAAAGGTCAGATATTTTTTTTATTGCTTGTTTTTATGTACCTTGAAAAATATTTTTTTAAACTAAGTTTCAGGTCCTTATTAAAAATTGTTGGCATAAAAATAGACAGGTAAGTATTTATATCTATTTATATTTAATTTACCTAGTGCCTACAAGAAGACCTACTAATTATTATTCATTTCATTAATAAGCTTATAATAAAAAAACATTTTTTTATTGCTTGTTTTTATGTAACTTGAAAAATATTTTTTTAAACTAAGTTTTAGGTCCTTATTAAAAATTGTTGGCATAAAAATAGACAGGTAAGTATTTATATCTATTTATATTTAATTTACCTAGTGCCTACAAGAAGACCTACTAATTATTATTCATTTCATTAATAAGCTTATAATAAAAAAACAATAAACTTAAAACTATACATAATAGGAAAAAAACACAGTTGATAAAAACATTATTTTGATTATAAATAAAGGGATATTTTATACTCTTGTAAAAGAACAACAATTTCGACAAGTCAGTCATCGTTTCCGTAGTGTAGCGGTTATCACGTGTGCTTCACACGCACAAGGTCCCCGGTTCGATCCCGGGCGGAAACATGCCTTTTGCAAGTTGTTTTTAATAGGTAACCCTCAATATTTCCGTTTTTAACATTTTTAGGTACATTACGAGTAATGTTTTGAATGCAATTTATGATTATTTTTTATTTCATTAATATAAGTCCTTCCAATCCTTCTAATCAAATATGTTATGTAAATCAGGATGAATAAAAAAATTATGTAAGTTGTTATTGTTAGTTATGAAATAAAAAACAAAGTATTATTTAAATCTAGCCTACAATATTTTATAACAATTACTACTTATACATAATTACTAATTTTGTTTGTTATAAAAAAAATATTCACACTTTATTCGTAAAAAAAATAACTTGTTACTTGTATACAAATAAAAAGAGAAATAAGTAAATAAAATTGTTCCGAACATGGTTATCGAAATATAAAAAACACAAAAAGAATTCCTTCGAGCCGGATTTGAACCAGCGACCTATGGATTACAACTTATTTACCAACTACAGTCCACCGCTCTACCAACTGAGCTATCGAAGGTTGAGAACCAATATCGAAATTATGAACCACTATCAACATGTCATTACGTCACACATTTTTAATTAATATTTTCTTAAAATAATGTTGCAAGTTAAAATGTAACTTGTTTACGCTTGTAAATGTATAGGGAAAAGGGAAAACGTATTATACAGAATATATTATTATCGAACGAGATTAGCCTTTATCACTATGACCTACATGTGTGAACTTCAGCAGATCTAATAGATTAGGTAGGTATCTAGGTATAACCCTCGCCACGTATCTTGGACCTAAAATGTGCTCAAAATGTGCCCTATACGCGCAGTACACATTTCTTGGGTGTCTTTTGAGGATAGCACGGGATGCTACTGCGGTAGACGAACTCAAATTCACCAAGCATAGACTATTACAAAGCAATCCGCGGGCGCCAGAGCCTCGTATGTCTTACGATTTAGGTCCAAGATACGTGGCGCGGGTTATACTTACCTACCTACTTCATTGTTAAGAGACTGATGGCAGTTGGGAACTACGAGTACTCGTCATTGGCACTTTTTCACGCATTGATACCTACATACATATTACTTAACTACCTTTTTTTTTTTGATATACCTACCTAATCGAAATTTTCTAAAAATATACGTAGGTTCTACCTAGTCTTTCCACTGGGTAGGTGGACGAAATCTATCATGAAGTATGAAGGTCGGGCCAGATATTATAAGTACAATAAACTAATACAATACATAGATACCTATTATTAGGTAAGTACCTACCTACTAAAGTATACAGGGTAGAAGATTCAGACCTTACCTGGGAAAGGACTTTAGATACTAGAAATAGCGAATTTCACTCAAAGGAAACATTTCCTTATTTTTAAAAAGAAACAAAGCTGCATTCCGTAGCCCGGTGGCACAGATGGTGGTGGTGGCCGGTGGTTAGAAAGCTAGTTTACGAAAATCTAGGAATCGAACCGACTAAATCCGAAAAAAAAAACATCCTGTATTTTTGTGGCATCAATCGATAGTTTAAATCATAAGGGTCAAATCTCTCTAACAAACATGGTAAATTAAATGAAAGGAAATCCCTGAAAACTAAACTTATGCATTTGACAGTGACAACTGTAGTTCCTACTTTTGCCATTTCACGGGATCGGATCGTTGGTTTTACCACAGAACAGATACCAGGCGCGGTCCGAGGGGGGGGGGGGGGGGTCACAGGGGACATGATCCCCCCCCCCCCATACCGTGCACGTCATATTGAAAAGTCCCAGTACGAGGGGAAGGGGGGTTAAATTTCTTAAGGAATTTCCGAAGTGACCCCCTCCCAAACTTCAAGCTGCGACCTCGCCTGACAAATACCTAATAGTTATAAGATAAGCAGTAGGTGTAAAGTACGTCAGTCAGTCGGATAGATAGTGATTTTGTCTCAGCCGACGTGATGACGCGGTTGACGCGAACGCCCGGGGCATAACGGCGTAGATTAACGTTCCGAGAAAAGTCACAGCGATAGCGCCACTGTCTAGTTCATTTACCTATAATATTATGTATTTTGAAAAACTTTATAATCTGAATATTACATTAGGGGCTGTCCATTAATCACGCGAGGCACGAGGGGGGGTTAAAAAAATCACGAAATATCACCAGGGGGGAGGGAGGGGCATATTGAGATATCACGTGTATTTATTTTTTCTTATAACTTGCGATTTTTGTCACGAATCTTAGTTTTCTGCATTAAATAATAAATAAAAAAAATACACGTGATCTTGACTAGGGAGGGGGGGGGGGGGTCACGTATCACCATGGGGGGAGGGGGGTTCAGAAAATTGCTAACAAAATCATCGTGATTAATGGACAGATTGGACAGCCCCTTATACTACTAACACAAACAGCACCGCTGCTATGACGCTTTTAAACATTGATAATTATAAATATTGGTTAACCTCAGTGCTTCTAAACGTCGGATTGCACAGGGTGGATGGGGTGGATTCTGCGTGCCTAGACATGGATGGTTAGAAGGGTATGACGACGACCTCCGCCATACCCTTCGTTTTTTTTTATATAGGACATGTTGGTTTAAGTGACACGTCAATTTGACTTCACCTCGCCTGATGGTAAGCTGAAGGCAAAGTCTCGGAAAAGAAGGTCACATTTATAGACACGTACCTGGCATGTTACCCCGTTGTAAAAACGGGGATGAACTTCGGGATTTTGAACTTCGGTAGGTATACCTATCGTAGGTACCTACTTCGGTATTTCATACACTGGGGATTTGGAAACGATAGTATAGTTACGTAACCATAATTAATTACTCCGGATCAGTTCGTGATTTTTAAATAATAAATTATCCTATCATTTTAAAAAAAGAACATAGAGACGTGGAGACTGCAGAATTACTGCTTTATTAAAAATAGTATAGGTACTTATTGCTATTTGCTATGCGGTACTAGTATAGTGACGCACCACTTATTGCATTAGTGCAGTCTAATGCCCGCTACAGACGCTCCAATTCGGTCGGGTCCAACCACCCAACCGCTTCCGCAAGCCGACAAGTGTTGCCGTTTCGGGAAAAATAAAAAAGTCAGTGTTGCCGTTTCGGGAAAAATAAACTTTACCAAAATGTCACTAGATTGTAAGGAATAAAATAAAAAATTAATTATTTATTATTATTATATTTTAATTATTTTATTCCTTACAATCTAGTGACATTTTGGTAAAGTTTATTTTTCCCGAAACGGCAACACTGACTTTTTTATTTTTCCCGAAACGGCAACACTTGTCGGCTTGCGGAAGCGGTTGGGTGGTTGGACCCGACCGAATTGGAGCGTCTGTAGCGGGCATAAGACGACGTGTAGGCACCTAGGCTCCAAAGTCGATTAAACTTTAACCATCTAGCCATGATTTAATCAAACTTCTAAACTAGGTTGCTGTTATTTTCTTATTTATAATACGGCACCCATGTATCATGTATTGAATACGTAAGTGTAAGTAAGAACATAATTCTTCTTCTAATAAAATTAGATTGCGTTGAGAATATAGTTATCGTTAGCATAGCATCGCAAAGCTACCTAGGTACTTCATTAAAGGTGTTATCTGTGCTAAAGGAAAACAATCTTGCTTGTAGCGACTTTTTATAAAAACACATAGGTAGGTAAATATTAAACAAATAAACTAGTCTAACCTGTCTAACCTTTGATAGTCTAACTCTAACTCACTAACTAGTGGTTCAATTTCAGTTTTTAATCTTTAAAATGAGTTTTTAAACAGATAAGCATTATGAAAAGTGAGTTTTTAAATATCTTTAAAATGAATTTTTAAACAGATAAGCATTAATAAAAGTGAGTTTTTAAATATCTTTGAAATGAGTTTTTAAACAGATAAGCATTAATAAAAGTGAGTTTTTAAATAAAACATATTAAAAAAAAGACACATCTTGATTAATTTACGTTTAGTTTAAGCACCTAACTGAATGGAGTATAGGTAAGGCTCGTCCATAGTTCATGTTTTTCGCAACATTTTCAACACAACAAAACATGGAAATCTCTACATCTCTATGGTTTTTTTACAACATTTTTTATGATGTTGGCACTATGGTTGCTTTGCATTTGAAATCGAAAACATCGAAACATTTAAGTAGTGTTGCCATGTCGTGTATTTTTTTCATAATCTATATTATTTTATAGGGCAGTATTATTTTTCACCTAGATCAGTGGCTACACGAGGAATACTCCATGCTCCCTTTAAGGGGAAAGCCACTGGATGCACGTTGTCCTTAATTTCTAGCCTCTAGAAATATGGCTACCAATGTCAGCAATAGGAACAAATCATTTTACACCGGATTGGCTCTAACACGGACTGTTAACCAATTTAGTTTACTCTTTTGACCCACAACCCACAATAATCAATCAGTTTGATCATAACGGCCATCAAGACCTATGTATCATCATCATCAAAGACAATTTGTCATTTTTATCGGTCAAATAGTACGATTTATTGTCCTGAGTCCCGACAGCAGTTGAATCAATGTTAGGCTAACCATTTTTTATAAAGAACTAGCTTGGCCTGCGTCTCCGCTCGCGTGGATGTCGGTTATCGCAACCAAACATAGCCTATGTCCTTTCCCAATGTCTAATCTATCCCTGTATCAAATTTCATCCAAATCGGTTCAGTGGTTTAGGCGTGAAAGCATAACAGACATACAGACAGACAGCGTTACTCTCGCATTTATAATATTTGTACGGAAGTATGGATTTATTATATCCAGTTGAACAGATCTGAAGCATCTGAAAAACTGTGTTGTCACGTTTTATAAACCGTGATTTGAATTTGGAACAAATGTCAACGCTATGACCCAATAACTTATATAATTTAATCGATATTCAATTCAAGTATCGATACTTGAAGTACCGCTATGCCAATAGGTTTTCTTTATAAAATTAATTAGTTATTAGCCAGAGTTGCACGCTACAGGACCTGACGCCCTGACCACCGCAAGACATCGTACGGTGGCAACACCTGAACCAATATGGCTTCTCGTACCGTTCCACGAATTTGCCAAAACAAGGTTCGATTGCGTGAATTTTATTGTTATTTTAATTACTTTGATATTATTTTACTTGGCAATTCCGTTAGGAGAAATTTTGTTCTCAGATGAGTTCAATCTTTATTAAAAATTATAAAGTTATCGATTTCTGTTCACGGGATAGGTCTGTTTAACCTCTGACAGATATTTATCTCCCTATTACGTAGGACCGAATACAATGATGGGTGAAATGTGGGTGTTAATTCACCTCTGCCTAACCCTTCAAAGGCGTGATTGTATGTATGTTAGAGAGTAAAATAAGGTTATCCCACCCCTTTCGCGTGGGTGTCATAGAAGGCAACTAAGAAGAGATAGGGAGGGATGTTTTCTGACAGTAAAAATAAAGCCATTACAAAGTGCAATAGGCTCGCCCCCTATTTTCTACTTGGGACCGAAAATTGTAGTTGGCGAAATGTGGGGTGAAATTGAGTTTCAGACAAAAAGAATTGATTTATTATTTATTTTTTTAGTCTGAGGTGTGAATACTCCTCTGTGGCATTTGCCCGAAGGAGTAAGCAGAGGTTATTTATTTGTGCAAGGGTAAGGTTAGATTGTTTAATTTAAATATGGGCATCGTTCACACTATTCATAAATATTATCCATAAAAATACTGGGAAAATTTTCTTATCTTATGTAAACAATACATATTTACACGATAAGTTTTTTTCTTGAATGACGCAGAAATCCAAGTTATAAATAAACAATATTATTTTTATAAAACAAAATATGGAATATTTGATTTGAACCTAAAACAAAGTTCAAGTCGTTAGAAGTGTTCAAAATATTTTTGACAAACTGTTGCGCGGGCGAAACCCACGGTTTATTATCACAATTTTTGATCATTATACTCCGATTCTACTCAATAGTCAAATAAACGTAAGATTTAAAGACTGTGCAAAAAACATTTCTACCTAACAAGAAAAACCGCATCAAAATCCGTTCAGTAATTTTTGCGAATAAACGAACAAGAATCAATCATCTATTATTATCTAATCTATTTATTATTATTATTAATCATCAATTTGCTCCCTAGAAGTATTTGTAGAATAGAATAATGAATGTATGGAATGTGGCGGATATGATAGGAAACGTATTTTGACGTTTATAACCATAGACCATAAATATGGTAGACGTAAGACCTGTCAAAACTTCAACTAAACTATCCCGCCAAAAGTTACCGCGTTACAAAATGACAGCTAAAAACGCGCAAAGGAATTTACTCAGAATTCCTATTGCACGCTGCACGTTACTAAAAGGAGAAGGTTGATTCGATTTCGTGTGTATGCCGTACCGAGTCATGATTGGTGGAAATCAGTGGTGTGATTGCCGCGCCCGCTCGATGTTAGTACGCACAACCGTTACTGGTTTGGTTTCACACCTGCATCCGTAACTGGAAAGGGAAACCATTACATTTTATTAGGTAGGTATACCTCGCGACACATATAGGTATAGCCCTCAGACAAACGAGGCCTGGCACGCGCGGATTGTTTTGTAATAATCTAGGTACCTATGTTTGGCGAATTTACCACTGTAGCTGTCGTAGCACCCCGTGCTATCCTCAAAAGACAGTTAAGAAACGTGTACTTCGCGTATAGAGCACATTTTGAGCACATCTTAGGTCCAGATTACACGTCCCGAGGTATACTTACTACCTTTCTAAGTATTCAAACTCGTTTACCTTCAATACAATTCATTGTGAGGTCATATTATTAGTGACTAGCGTGCGGGATCCAGGCTTCGGCCGGGGATAAATACGAAAAAGAATCATAAATGTACGAACTTTCGTTGCCTATTTTATTTACCCTCTAAGTAATGAAATTTAAAAAAAAAATATATCTATACCTATAGCTATAGGCATATATTTACTTCGCGCCAGAAGCAGTTACCAATATGAAATTTCATGCTTCTTACAACAAAAATGCCCTTTGATAGGTACTAAAATTCCCAAAAATCCTTTCTTAGTGGATGCTAACACCATAAAAAGTATCTGTCAAAATTTCAAGTTTGCTGATCCAGCGGTTTAAGCTATGCGTTCATAAATCAGTCAGTCGGTGCAAGTGATTTTTATCCGACCGGTAAAGGAGGGTTATATTATTTTACAACACACCTGCTCATAAAAGTGGTAGATATTATTTTACCGCAATTAGGCACGTAATGACACCTATTATCAAAATGTGACTTTTTCATTGCTATTATTCACAAAAGTGAGTTATAGATATAGGAAGTGTCTATAATTTTCTATGTTCTTAAAAAAGTTTTGATACAAAAAATAACGTGTTTAATAGTGCGAATAAAGTACGCCTATTATATGGTCATTTGATGCATTTTCGTATTTAAATAAATAATTTCAACTTGTAATAAGTACTTGTATAATAAACAAAATTTTCTCTAAGTACAGAAAAAAAACAGAATAAAAAAAAGTTAAATTCAAACCTCATTTTTTTTTAAATATGGTCGACCGCCATTGTTAAATGCGCGCGCATAGGAAAACGAATTAATTTGTAGTATTGTTTATGTAGTATTTGTAGTATTATTTTATTCGCAAGTGTGTTGTAAAACGTCGTATGGCACGCGTGAGCATGATGATTGCTCACTTGTACCATAATGTACTATTATGAAACCAATAATAATATGGATGGATGGAGCCAATATGGGTCAAGGCGAGTTTTAATGCATAGATGAGCATAGCTAGATAAATTATGAGATGAAATTTAATTTTGACAGGTTAAGATTGCAGCTTGGAATTTCGTCCATCCTGGTAGTAATGCGATTCAAGGACAGCAACATGAGGTCATTCACTTTATTCTTTTAATAGATGGCATCCTTGCCGACATTTCTTTAATAGGGCTGGACAAACGTAAGTAGAAGCAGGTACCTAGGTACTAATATAAGTCATTATGTGCCATTTCCTGGACGTGTACTTCAATAGATGCTAGGTATTTAGTTTCTGCAGATTCCTCTTTTTTTTAAATTTCTTGAAAGAATATCTTACGACTAGCAGGAACTAACACTTGTGGCAATGGCTGCATGTACACATACTGCCCATACTGGTATTAGGCTCTAGGTGCTCTAGGTATGAATTATCTCATGTGTGTGGGTGGATGGCAATACTGACAATGGATACAGACTAATTAGGAAATCTGTGGTAGAGTCAAGCACTCAAATGAGCACTTTCTAGACTTAAATGTTCAAAAAAATGTAGTCCGACTCTTTGGTTCCATACTTAATCGTAATAATAACATACCTATCTCACTCAGTTTATTGTGTCTACGCATGTACGTACGTAGTATCTTTAAATAGGTACCTAGTTCTTATGGTATTTCTGAAAACCTGCTAGCCTTCTGAATGATAGAGTTCGACAAGTTTGGCTAGTTAAAGGAATAGAAAACGGGTAGACACAGACCGTCCAAGAATTCATTTGGGACTTTCGATAAACACGAGTCAATTTCCTAGCTAGTCCTCGCGGCTCCACCCACATATTATACTGATCCTTTTTTTGCGACCCACAACAACCTGTCCAGGGTGAAAATGAAGAGTAGCCTATGTGCAATTCAGAAATCTATCTCTATTCTTGATTTCATCTTGATCCATTCAGTCGTTTTTAAATGGAACAGTAACGAAACTAACGAACATCGATCCATCCAATGCTGCGGAATTGGATGGATCATTGGATGGATCTCCAGCATTATCCCAAGAAATAATTATAGCAAACTGTGTGAACAGTTATGCGCCTTAATTACTGTATTTAAATACGATTAGGTATTTAAATAAACATTTATGTATGTACGTATTATTTTTAGTTACACATGCGTTATCAGGAATAATTACAGTCACGTTTCGAATATTTATAGACAATGAAACAGAAAGATTGTTTGTAGAAATAAAGATGAATTGTTTGACCTCATGAACTTATTGTTAAACATCCTTGATAGAATTCGGTAGCAGTCTGTGGACAGACTGTTGCACCCGTCGCGAGCCCTAGACGACTCTAGATACTGAAGATTATCGTGTTCTCAATGCCTGTATGAAATGGAACCCTACTTAGCTGTAAATATTAATCATAATAGACCATACTACGTGAGCTACGTTTACTTAATCGTAGGTACGGCACGTCCAATACACTATTTTAAATTCGATATTTGTGTGGGTGTCTTGATAAATCACCTTGTACGGCTGTTAAGTAACCGTGTTAAGTAGAATACAGCTAGGTTTTGTACTATTTGAACTTTTTAAACGTATTTTTCGATCGATTAACACCGAATGTCAACCTAGAATAACTGGTTGAATGGATATTTGTCTGGACAACTGGATTTGTATCCACTGCATCAGTTCTTAAGTTTTAGTTATTTGAATGCACTGAATCGCCTTCATCGCTTTAGCCTGAGCTAATCTATGGCATAAGACTAGGTCTTGAGATGTTTGGCAGACGCTGTAGCAAGAGTAATTCTATTCAATCTTCGGGACGACTTGGAACTCTCGGTAGCTTACGAATTACGATATGACTGTTTTTTTTTATCATCTATGTCTATACATAATATTTGAATTGATTCATTTATAGTGTCTCGACCGAAAAAACTATTTTTCTTTGTTCTTTCTATATTTTATAATAGTTTAGTCAGTAGACCCAAGAAAAGGTGGATGTAGAGCGCGATAGAGGATATTGCAAGGAAGGGAGTGACTGAAAAATGACATCTGACAGGAATGTACGGAGGAGAATCAAATGACACGTTGCGCTGAACCTAAATAATTGGGACAAGGACAGGTAGCTACTATTATTACCGACTATATTCGTCGTACAGTCGGTAGTAATAGTAGCTCGGTTGACCCTTAGGTCAGAGTTTAAGTTGATCCAACATCCGATGCCAGCTTTTGAAGTTCCTGTGTGAAATATGAGCGGAAACGGCCGGCTTCAGAGCTTCGCCGGCACTTAACTGTCCAATTGAACAAACGAGCGTATAACCCTGGATCCGGTCCCGTGACGGGATCCGTTGAGACCTATTAATCTATCTAAATGCAGTCATTACAGATCATTATTTATTAACGTAACTGTGTATACTGAAGAAAACCCCTGCGTAAGTATTTTAGACATACTTTTAAGGAAGGAATATAACATCCTCTAGATATTAGGAGTAACGATTTCTCCAGAAATGTACATTATTTGGATACAAAATTGAATGCAGAAATGCATGCACCTACGTACGTAATTTTCAGGAAGTTATTGGCACCGTTTTCAAATGTATATATATTATTATATATATTAAAACACGTCCAGTTTGGTCGAGAATTTTAGGAGACACTGGCACTACGATATACCCACGACAATACATTAATGGACGCTCTTTTGCGTAATGGGCCGCATCCTGCTCAGCTCAGGCGCAGTCCAGTCAATGCTAAGACTTCACCTCACGCACGACGTCACATTCGCTTCCAGAAATTAAATTTCATTGTTCACGTTTCCCTAATTGTGTGTGTGCTCATGTTTCGCGTCGTTATAGACATCCTCGTGTGGGTTTTGAGTGTCGCGGATCTGGACATCGTAGGTAATCGACGGACGTCGTCGTCGACGTACGATGTGCCTGCGATCTCGAAAACGATAACGAATTTCGACAACTATCAACCTCGTCTAGTTCTTCATCGAGTACGGATGCAGTGCTAAGGATGGAATTGTGAATTGGGAAGAGAATTCGAATTGTGGAGTGTTTAGTGACGGACATGCCTGTGTTTCGACGTCTGGCAGCCAGTGTGAAAAAAAAGAAATCGCTTTCGCCGACTCTGCGTTTGAGACACACGAGCAGTTCTATTTACTTATAACATTTTAGGTGAGTCTATCTTTAGTGTAAGGTGGAAGGTGGTGTATTCTTACCTGTAATGGGCACTTCGCTAACAACGTGAACAGGTGCGTTGTTTAGATATATCAAATTTTTAAAACAGATTCCATTAGTTGTTCAATTATCTCGTGTGACTTTCGTATTCATTTTAGAAAGGAAAATTACTTGTAGCGATATTTAATCTGTGTCATTATTTCTAGTGCAATTCAATATCTGTGGGCAAATTATTCCACGAGATTTGACAGCAAGAAGTTTGATTTATTGCACGATAAATCTTCCAATACATTTAGTCGACACATTGTATTGTAATTTTATTGTAAACTTGTTATACTAACTTTTTTTTTAAGTTTTGTCTTCGTTTTTTTATTTTACTGGTTCAAACTAACGAAAGGTTAACAAAGTAGGTACAATTCTATCTTTACTTATGTTTAATGAAAAACAAAATGCAATTAAATATTGAAAGAATAAAAGATTTATTTTACCTTTAGATCTTTGTTTGTTTACTTATTTGAGGTTATGTCGGGTCGTGAACTCACTTCACTTTAACATCACAATTTCTAAACCACGTCACACACGGCCCACGCAACGGCAATAGTTCGTATAAAGAGTATTTTCACTTAACTTACAATAAATACTATTAGTAGCTATAGTAGATAACAGCTGACTGTATTTATATTATAATTTAATTTTATGCAACATCTTATCACTATTGGAACCGGCTCTCTGTTGGTTCTACTCAATACTACATCCATTTCCCATTTACGTTTTTACAATGTAGTTCTGAGTGATATCGTGAGATGGCGTTATTACAAAAAACAATAATAAAATAGTGTGGTAATTTAGGGTAATTTATTTTATTATGGCAAGCGGATGTACTTAATGATGAGAAGTCAAGATTTATTGTCATAAATAATTACTGATAAGTCGCTGTCTGGAGGTCTCCGTTATTGATTACCTACCAATAATGTTACAATGGTGGTCCTCAGCTTAACGGTCTTATCCAATTCTGTCCTCCGTGGTCTTATCTTTTTCACGCACCTGGGATAGCAAATCTCCGGAAGAAGGAAGTATTATATATCATGGTGTTAATAAAGAATTCCAAGTTTTTATACTTTATAATGCGGCACAGACTCTTTCTCGATTACCCCTGCAATTTAAAAATTTGTTCATTCAAGCACAACTTACCTAGGTACTTATTCATTAGGTAGGTACTAATTGGTAGAGTTTTTCGGAATAGCCATCATGGTAGAGGCGGTAAAGACTGTAAAATGCATAAAGTCTCTACACTACTTCTTCATCCTAGCGTGAGGTAATCCCAATCGCATCCGAAGCTTTCACCTCGGATTCTGGGGTCCACATCTGAAATTAGTAAATGTTTGAGGATGTTGATAGATAGGTAGGTGCTTACCATAATAGGCATTTTTATGTCTCACAAAACAAAATGCCATGTGCCGTCTTCGTTAAAAGAACCTCGAAGTAACTTCATGGTACATAAACCGTACCTACTTACCATGTCCCGAAATTTGGAATGTACGTTGAAACAGTATTTCTCCTTCAGTATAAAATGTTTAATAGAAAAATTATGCAACAGTTTACGCAAACCGTAAAATATAGGGTTTTAAGAAAAAGGTTTATTTCCAAGTTGCCAATTAATTTTAGTTAATTGTGTATGAAGCCTTACAGGTGTAGAGACGACTAGCCAGTGGAAATTGTATTTCTGATTGCTGATGTAAGTAAGGCTAAGGTGTTTGCACATTGCCGTTACCTTTCAATAGTATAAAACATTTAAAAAAATTATAACATAGGTGACAGGGTTATAGTGATATTCTTTCTCCAAAAGGCAGGGAACTGATTCACATTCTATGACACACTATCATACATGGGCGTACCTTCCCAGTGAGGAAGGGAGACAAGTGGGGCGTTCCCTCACACTGCTCTTCTCTGCCCGTATTTATGAATTTTAAAAACCACGACATTATTCCCCCCGCTACCCCCGAATCCCGGATTTAACTTTTGCCCCATTCTTTATAGAAAGCTGCATATATTATACCCATTCTAACATAACCTCAGCTTTGGGTACCGGAATATCCAAGACTTTCACCTCAGAACCCGGCGTCCATTTTCTGGCCTTTACTCCTCCATTTTGGCACAGTCTTCTGCATTTCTGGCCTCGCCTGGTGGACATGTGTGGTCTTGTGAGACAAAGATAGGCTGGCTAGAAACCGGTTTGACGTCAAGTCAGCATTTCTTGGGAATTCTAATTCTACCGGGGCCCGGGGAGGCGTCTCTGGCAATGTCCGGCAATACATTTTACCTACATACGTAGCGGTGCAGCGGTTGAAGCTAAACATGTCATGGAAATTAAGACTGCCCCGGAAGCGGGAGTTCCTCATGCGATTTTTGCGCGTGATTCCGCAAATCCACCATGTTCAAAGGAAAAAAATAATAAAGGGGATATCGGTTTTTAGTCCAGTCATTTGGGCGAAAACCTAGAACATTACCTGGAAAGTTTTCCGGGAGTTTCGAAAATTGGCAATTTTATAGATTTTGATATGCTCTTTCCAAATTTGAACTTTGCCACCTCGTATGTTTGCCGCTCGCGGCGCCATTTTGAAAAAATGGCGCCCAAAAGCAGTTTTTAGATAATAACTGCTTTCCGGCGCATTTTACAGGAAAAACATATTACACAAAATAAAAGTAGAGAAAATTTCCTACAATTTATGTCAGACCTTTTCTTTCCTAAAATCAATAGTTTCGGCGTACGAGCGCCGTAAACCATTATACATCCACACCAACGTGTAATATTTACTTTAAACTGCTCATACTGTGATTTGAAAATTATAAAAATTATACGAAGGTTATCTATAGTAATTATAGGTAACTATAGTCTGTCATGTCTCCGCAGGTATAAAGAAATGCGCCCCTTCTGTGTCAGGCCCCTTCTTTCCCTTCTAAGAAACATCTAGCCCCGGCTGAGCTCAACAGAAATATTTAGTCTGAGTCATCAGTATACGTTTATCATTTCACAGTGTCGTTTACATTTACAGAGCCATGGCTTCTAATGAAGTAGATAAGAAGGAATACCACGATAAAAAAACGCGCCGATTTCTCTACCTCATGGTGGTGTGGAAATTAGTATTTCTGCCGAAACGTGTATTGAATTACACTTCACGGCGCTCCTACACCGAAACTATTAATTTTAGGGAATTTTTTTTTATCACAAATTGTAGGAAATTTCCTCTACTTTTATTTTGTTAAATATGTTTTTCCTGTAAAATGCGTCGGAAAGGAGTAATTTTCAGAAAACTGCTTTTGGGCGCCATTTTTTCAAAATGGCGGCGCGAGCGGCAAACATACGAGGTGGCAAAGTTCAAATTTGGAAAGAGCATATCAAAATCTATAAAATTGCCAATTTTCAAAACTCCCGGAAAACTTTCCAGGTAAAAATACCAAATGACTGGACTATTTACGAAATAATCATTAATTACTCGAGAAATTTGTACCACGCCCTTATAACTGGAACCTATTTTCTGTTCCGCGAAAGGGTAACAAAAGACCGAGTCATTTGAATAAAATTGCCCTTAATCAATTTAATAATATTTTATTTATTTAAAATGTTAAATTGAGCTAACAAAGGCTTTGTTAGCTCAATTTAACATTTTGCCCCGGAAGCGGGAGTTCCTCATGCGATTTTTGCGCGTGATTCCGCAAATCCACCCACCATGTTCAAAGGAAAAAAATAATAAAGGGGATATCGGTTTTACGAAATAATCATTAATTACTCGAGAAATTTGTACCACGCCCTTATAACTGGAACCTATTTTCTGTTCCGCGAAAGGGTAACAAAAGACCGAGTCATTTGAATAAAATTGCCCTTAATCAATTTAATAATATTTTATTTATTTAAAATGTTAAATTGAGCTAACAAAGCCTTTGTTAGCTAAATAACCCACCCCGGGTAGTGTCTGGTGCAAAGGAGCCTACAAGTCCTACAACACTGGGCGCATTTCCGCGATAGCTAACCTTTGCCTACCTACCTAAGACAATAAAAAGATAAAAAGCGACTAAGTAATAAGAGTGACAAGTGATTTTACGAGTGAACTTTTAGTCAGACATCAAACACTCGAAGTGATTGAATAAATATTTGCTGTTCGCATGTACTCAATACCACTTACATGGAACTAAAAATGTCACATATTTCCGTGTTAATTTCTGATTCATACTTTTGATATGTTATACTCATACCTATCTACTACTATTATCATAATCTTCATCATCTTGTTTCCGGTCATCACCGCCAGTTTATTTTTATCTTTATCGTACCAAGTATACGGCATCAAATTGCATGCGAGGGCGAGAAAAGAAAGTAGGAGTAAGGAGACTGTTGCACGTCACTGACTCTACCAACATCAAATGCCCAGCTCGCGACCCAAGAGTAGGAACAGCTTTCTGTGATCCACTGCTGCTGTGCTGGGCCAACCCGAGAGTGCTCGATGCCAGAGTTGGCCCACAGAGAATGCCCCTTTAAACCTCATCCAGTCCGCCGAAAACTTACCATACGGGCAGTGGCGTAGCTAGGTGTCCAAGGGCCCCGGTGCAAAAAGGAACAGGGGGCCCCCCCAATTTTTTTTGGTTCTGAAAATTCCTTCGAGTGTCACACGTTGCCTTACCGAAGTAAACGAGGCATATCCCCTACCGGTCGCTAACGTGCTGTTAGGGATCAAATCCCTCCTCTCTCCCTCTTTTTCGTGCGGAAAGCCCCCTAAGATACCACGCCCGTGGTCGGTCATCGGGGGTAGTTATGTCGGACTCGGACCGCTTAATACCACACACCGCCGTCTCGGATCTTCAGATACCAAAGCTGCCGGGGTGTAAGGTTACCGAGAGCATATCACTGGCACCCCGGCTGATTCTGGGCCATCTACGGTTTTAAAATGGCCTCCTCGGGTGTGAGAAGCACGGTATCCCCATAGAACTCTGAAAAGAGGGACGAACATCGAACCGCGGTGCCAGTGGGGGTGAAAGGGTGACAGGCGGCCGCACATGTAACCCCCACGCCTGCGCTCGGTAACTGGTCCGCTCCTTGCCTACTCTTCATTGTGCCCTTTGCTAGTCAGTGGGACATGTGAAAAGTCTCCGACCAGCCCTCAACAGATACGCGAGAGAGGAGCGCTGCCGTCACCGTAGCCCAGGGTACACCGCGGGGTGACTGCGGACCCCGCACCCCAATTCTCCTTCCCTTGTAGAGAGGCGCACGGAAACAATATAGATATACATCTAGCTTGTTTCCGCGCATACATACGTAAATTTCCATTTATTTTCGTGTGCCTACAGAATAGTAGGTATTTTAGCGTTAAACTCTACAGATCCCACACCCGTTCACATAAGCGATAATTTGGTCGATCACACGGATCAGGCTAAGTACCTGGGATCTGTACTTCATGGGACTGGTGAAATCGACTACAACGTCAAGGCACGCATTGCTGCCGCGTGGGCCAAGTGGCGAGAAATGACTGGCGTCACGTGTGATCCCAAAATGACAGTCAGGTTGAAGGAAAAGAAAAAAAAAAGAAAATACATTTATAGCAAAACACAACGCACATTACACAATACACAATTAGAGGGAGGTCATGGAGATGAAAATGCTATGCGCCGTTACGCGTAAAGATCGCGTGACGAACTCTCGCATCCGCTCTCAGATAAAATACAAGAGAGCCGCCTTCGCTGGTGCAGCCACGTCTTGCGGCAACCACCAGGCTACGGGGGCCCCCGGCAAAATATGGGAACCACGATATCTCCATCTGGCCCAGAACCATCCGACCCCCTTACTTGCTTTCCACTGCGACAGTTGCTAATCAGAGTTACACGTGGAAAGTTCATGGTTGGCCTTAGGCCGCAGCGTCTATGCCATCTTGAGACAGGCTGCTCCTGCCTCCGTTACCCAGGGTGCACAAATGGTCTTCAATAGAAGACCAACGATTATTATCTAGCAAAAAAAAAATAAGTAGGTACTGGAACTCGTATTACTATTATAACATTACTAGTTACATTACAATCAATTTACTATAAGTAAAATGTTTTATTATGACTGAGAATAATATCACTCTCTAGTCTCTAGACATTAAGCTTGGGGGCCTCCTGAGGGCTCAGGGGGCCTCCAAGCTAGCTGCAAATGTGATGGCGAATCTTTCAACGAGACAATACTGCACAAATTTCCCAACAAATGAATGCAGGATTAGAGTTGTGCTACACTACAACCCATTTTCGCATTCCAAAATTAAGACTTTTTTGGTAGTTCAATATGAGATTTGCTAGTTCAGGCTCGGGCTTGGGGGGCCCCCTGAGTCTGGGGGCCCTGGTGCACCGCACCACCTTGCCCACCCATAGCTACGCCAGTGCATACGGGGCACCCATATAGAGTCATGGACCGCACGACACCCGCGTAGAGTCTCCTGCAGGAGTCCTCCGGGCCCCTTTGCCGTTAGCTGTGAGCACCAATTTGCGAAAACTTACCACCTGGGCATGAAATTCAATGAATGACCTGGAAGTCCCTTAATTGATTAAGATCGTAGGTTGCTGCAGGACACATCGGGTGCAAGGGGACTAATTGGATGCAGAGGAGGCTGTGACTGTGGTGCACCTCTGCAAAGAAAAGCCCACCTATTATGTCCGTTGTCCAATACATGCACAATATTGAGGACGTGAACAAGGTGACTGCGGGGGCCGACACGCGTCAGTATAAATATAATGACTTATACCAGAAAATTGCCACCAGTTCGACAAAGAAGAAGTATATTTTTCTTCGATTTTAAACGACTTATTTTGGTTACAGGTTACGACCTAGTTTGGGAGACAGAGACTGTGTATAATTGTGTAACTGAAGGATACACTAAATTTATTTTATTTATTTAACTTAACAAACGTATAATAAATGCCAGTACATTGTGACGTCAATAATCTCGGTTCCATTACACGGAAGGGTACCGCCGCGCCGCCTGTCCTTGCACATTTTTTGCAGAAGCAAATGTCAAATGAGATCCGCTCATTGATCTTTTAATTCAATTTCCGTTGTTTAAAGTAATTTATATATAATTATGGTTGTACATAATAGCCATAATATAGGTACTTATCCTTTTTCTGCGGATCTCCGGATCCCAGCAATTTATTCTTGTCCCGTGTCCAGTAATTCGATCAATTGTTCCGATGCTGAAAAATTTAATAATAGATGACCTTATAACTTTACACCCACATTTCACCAATCATTGTATTAAGTCTCACGTAATAGGGGGTGAGCCTATTGCCGTATTCCGGGCACTCTCGTATGCCGTATTCTCGAGCCATTTATCTGAGGCAGAAACTAACTCTCTTTCTCCTTCAGCAAAATCAAAAGGAGTCCGATTAGTTTCAGCTATTGTAGAACTTACTCAACATAATCCTAAAGGAAATATAATCTGAGCCTAGGCTGTATATATCTGTCTGATGTTAAACAGCCCTATCCCTTAGTCGCCTTGTACGACACCGCAAGGGAGGAGATGGGGTGGCCCAAATTCTACTCTGCCGGGAACCACGCGGCGGGGGTGCGCGATAAGTGATAAAAATTCGCATTCAACAACATCTTCAACTTAATTTATGCACCCAAGAATCGTCAGGGATTTTTCACACCATGTCGTCCATGACTCAATCATAATAATAATAGTAGTTGTTACCCTTGTTTCTTATAAAACTATTAGTTAAAATGACACAATGGAAACTGCGATGTCGGAGGCGTGTTACTTAGAAGTTAATTATGGCATACAACCATCAATCAAAGCAATTGATTATAGGCGTACAATATGACGGAATGATGGAAAACCCCTGTGGATATGACTATAGGAAAAAAGTTTGGTCTGACGTAGAATTTAATAAAAAATATGGTTGGAGGATCTTGTGTGGTTAGCCTTTAACAATTGTACAGGTAAAACTAAAGTGACGGGTTTGAAAACGTCGAGGTGTAGGCCGTGATCTGTCTAGAAAATCTTTGCGAAATGCAGCCAGGGTATACTTATTACTTACCAAAATCTAGCTAAGAAAACTGCTTGAAATGTATAAAGGTAACAATTGTGGTAATGCCAAAATCGGGTTGAAATAACTCCTTGAGATGTAGTTAGGGTAACATTGGTAGCAGCACCAAAATCTGGCAAGAAGAACTCCTTAAAAATGCAGCCAGAATAACATTAGTAACAATGTCAAAAACAGGCTAGAAAATACCCTTAAAATGCAGTCAGGGTAAAATTGGTAGCAATGCCAAATACAGGCTAAAAAATCTTCTTAAACTGCAGCCAGGGTAACTTTGGTAGCAATGCCAAATTCTGCCAGGGTAACAACTTGGATCGTAAATCTGCATTTAATTTGTACCTAAATTACGAATTATATTTAATTTAACGACCACCACGCTACTAAGTAATTAACCACTAAATGCCTTCCGTAAATTAGTCACAGAAATAGCTTCCATTAAATGACTCATAACAAATTTGACCGTGATTGGACAAAAAACTCCCTAAAACGTTAGAGCTCAACTTATATATAACAATAAGTGATTCACTCCAAAAGTGCTGTAAAAAAAACTTAGGCAAATGCTTAGATAATATTATTACCACCTCCTCCTGGCTTCGATTCCCAGTGCAAGCTGCAATGTTCTGTTCTGGTGCAGCGTAAAAACCAAGACAAACCAATCCATAAAGAAAAAGAAGAAGTACATGCTAAAGCCCCCTTGTCTACAAAATGTAAGCTTTAGATAGAACCGGGATCAGTCGGATATGAGCTTTCGGTCCCACGTAAAAGGGGGCTTTTTGCTGTCAAGCGGCATCCTCACACATTGCAACCGGAAACGGTGCGCACTGTGCGATATGAAAGGTCCACGTCCACGCACGCTCCAGCTGTGGAATGAACTACCTGTGGTGGTTTTCCCAAGCGACTACAATATGGGGTGCTTCAAGAAGAAGGGTTCTTCTTTTAGAAGCGTTCTTCAGGGTCAGCAGCACGAGTGTAACGCCTCTGGTGTCGCATACAGCCATAGGCCACGGTAACCACTTTGCATCAGATGGGCCGTGTGCTTTTCGGACACCTAAGTGGTATAAAAAAACGGGTACT
The DNA here is from genome assembly GCA_914767945.1 of Eilema depressum. NCBI lineage: Eukaryota > Metazoa > Arthropoda > Insecta > Lepidoptera > Erebidae > Eilema > Eilema depressum. The sequence continues at coordinate 17,199,204 of OU612030.1, read as the reverse complement.
TTGCCATGGGCTGGCATGAATGTTCAGTCATCTTCTACGATACCCACGGGAAGTTATGGGATAGCCTATTCTACTTCACCGGGAACAAACACTATATTATAGTCATATAAGTAAACTGATCTTTAACATTTTTGCCTTGTCTGGCCGGAAATGATGATTATAAGAGATGGAATTATCCAATTATATGTTGGTACTGTTCTTGGTATTAGATGGGTCATCTGGTGATGATCATCATCATTATAAATGGCGCAATATGATGAAAATTGAATGTCATGATGACAAACTGAAAATTGTACTAGTCCACTCAAGAATATAATTTAGGAGGTAAGATATATCCAGCTCTGACAGGAGAGGATCCCGGGTTCTTTAAGCGGGATGTGAATCCATCAAAACTGTCAAGTTAGGGAACACCATTTTAAGGTCAAAATTAAAGTGTCTGTATGTCTTTTTAAATAAGCTAACCTCTGGAACAGCTGGGCCGATCTTGACGGGACACTAGCAGATAGATTATATTAGGAGGAGTAATTTATGCTACTTCTATTAAAAAAATAGTGTCCCGCGCAAAAAAAAAAAAAAAAACTTAAGTAGGTCGTGGTCTGTTCCCGGCAGTGAGTAGGGTAGCCAGAGCTCCCTGGAGAGGTTTTGTGCTATCAGTGGTAAAACCAAAGGCTTGTCCTGCTTGTCTTCTGAGCTGATGGCACAGAATCTCTCTGTTCTTACAGGGTCGGCAGCATGACTCGTGTGACTGGTGTTGCACTCGTCCAAAGGCCACGGTAACCATTTCATCACCAGGTGGGCTGTGTGCGTGTCTGCGAACTAAGTGGTTTAAAAAAATCCACACGGAGGAAGTCACAACTTCTTCATCCTAGCGTTAATTCCCAGTCGCATCCGAAACTCGGAACTTCGGAGTCTGGGGTCCGTTGTACCAATCTTAACTGCGGATTTGGCTGGACCTCGATATTTTCCGTGAAGCGAGTGCCAACTAACTCCACAACCCAAGTGACATTAGGCGATATCGAAGCATTGCAGCTAGACCGTTGCCGTTGTTGTTGGACTTTTTATGGCTCTAACTAACCGTATCTAACGACTAAATCACAATTAAATTCGTCAAATATCCTAAATGTGGTCGAAAGTCGGTTAGGTACCTATTGAAGTAATCACTGACGCAAATGGAGTACCTACTTGTTCATAACTGTGACATGTCACTTGTCAAAATTATTATCCGACTGTTAGGTAGATACTTGTTACTGCCTGTTGCTATGCCATTTGCACAGAGTAATCATCGAACTTAGATACACGTACTTTATGTGATGGAAAACGTAATCGGAAATAAAAAACCTTAGGTTTATGTATGAACTACCTAAGGCTTACTACACTAATCACACCTTTATCCCGGAAGGGTTAAGCAGAGGTGTATTAACACCCATATTTCACCAATCGTTGTATAGGTGTGATGTTATCCCGGATGGGCGGCCCAAATTCTACTCGGCCGGAAACTGGGAACAAATACATGAATTTATTTCACAATCACGTTTTATTTCATAAGGCGTATGTACCTATTTGAGTACAGGAAAACACAGGGATCAGTTTCTGAATGAAGATTTTACGGGTTTTTCAATACCACTTCCATTTACCTCAAAATATATTAATTATACTCGTATGACTTATTAGTCATACGAGTATAATTAATATATATTTATTTTGTATTGTATGATTCCTTCCTTTTATTGATAACGGTTTCTATGTTAATAATTTTATTATCTATATCTATATCTATTCTATACTTACTACTTACTAATATTATAAAGAGGAAAGATTTGTTTTTTTGTTTGTTTGTTTTTTTGTTTTTTTGTTTGTAACGAATAGGCTCCGAAACTACTGGACCGATTTCAATAATTCTTTCACCTATAGAAAGCTACACTATCTGGGAGTAACATAGGCTATATAACATCACGCTACTACTAAAGGGAGCGGAGCAGTGAGCATAAATGTCAATAAATCGGGCAGATTTCCATACATTCTTTACTAATATTAGATTTGTATTTTTGTATTCGAGTAAACTCAAGAACTACTGATCCGATTTCAAAAATTCTTTTACCATAAGAAAGCTGCACTATCACTGACTAACATAGGCTATAATTAATTTTCAAAAAAATAGGGATCCTGGATAAAACTTCAATAATGTAACCCAAGGTGTAAAAAAAATGACCTAAAAAATTCCTTACATCGCGTACGCTGCGAAAACTATTGAAGATAGAACAAAATAATGTACTGTAGAAATGTATAAGTAACTTAAAAAGGTCTACATAAAAGTCCGCGACAGCATATGTCTATCTAATAAGGGTAGCTTACAATAACCATTTTTATCTTTTACAAATTATAAAAAAAATATGTGTCATTTTCGAAGCTATTTTTAACAAATATGTGTTAAGCCTTATCTGACTAAATACGTTAGATACATTGTACATTTAATGTAGATCAAAATTGCCCTTTACACTGTATAATTATAATGAATATTTTAGAATCTATTGCAGTATGAAAGTAACGCGCGACGACATAAATTCAAGCCGAAATGCCGATCAAAGTCAGACCACGGAATCTATACCTTTATATTAATTATAAATCGTCTGGTATTTAAGATTGTTTCAATACCTGTTGATTACTTTTTGAATTATTGAAATCGGACGTTCTATTCAAAAGATATTACGAAATTATAATGTCAATAAATCCGGTAAATTACCATACATTATTTGAAAACTAATTATAATTACGGGCATGGGCTAAAAGGGTGCAACCACGGGTGTTCGAAGTATTTCACGAGCGAAGACAGGGAAGGTCAGCTGAACACAAGATGCAACGGTAACGGGATCCGAATGCGGGATTGGAACCTCCATGTGATGCATCCTGGGTAACGGAGGCATTAACGCCCCTCACCCAGGGGAGGCGCTACCGCCTACGGCAAATACATACAGCAACGGGAGCAGCTCTATAGAGGGCTGCTCAAAGGCTTCCCACATGTCCCTCTGACTACGAGGAGGCCCAGTAGAGAGCAGGAAAGGGAAGGGCTGGTCACCGAGCGCGGACGTGAGGATTATAGGTCCGGCCTCCTGTCATCCCTTCACGCCCGTCTCCTCCCTTTCCAGAATTCGATGGGACATCGTGCTTCGCACTTCTGAGAGGGCCATCTTAAAATTGTAGATGGCCCAGGGTCAGCCGGGGGGTGCGGAAAATGCCCTAGGCAATTTTACACTCCAGCAACTGAAGACCCGCGACGGCATGCTGTTTATTGGGTTCGAATTCCACATGGCACTGGTTAACAGCTAGTTATTTATATTCAGAGGAAGGAAGTAACTAAATACTAACACGTGATTTTCTACATGACTTTCTAAAAAGTATTAAACAAGAAAATATTATCAAGGATAGCCGTGGTCGTATGCCACTTCTAACAAAACAATACATTCTAGGGAATACTGGCATACGACCACGACCACGACCACGAAACTCCAATCCAGTAGCTGATGTTACAGTCAGATTTATCAGATAGGAGTACCGCCTGAGCTGTATTAGCTTTTTTCTATCTAAATCGATTTGTATAGAATATCATGATTATCAGGTGGCCTACCATAAGCTCTTAAAACAGGTCAATAATCGAACAGCTATCATAGCGCCAACTGCAAATGTAACTCTGTAATATTTATATATTACTAGCTGTCCCGGCGAACTTCGTACCGCCATATTTTTCCCGTTCCCGCTGCACCTATTTTCTCACCGTTTAAACCTTCCCTGGACATCCACGAACATTTCAAGACCAAGATAAGATAAATCCGTTCAGCCGTTCTCGAGTTTTAGCGAAACTAACGAACATCAATTGATTTTTATACCTATATAATTTTTATATTATAGATTATCTAGATAGAATAGATAACGATTACAAAGTTACATGCCGTTAGTAGTATGACAGCTGTTCAATTATTGACCTGTTTTTTAGAGTTTATGGTACGGGCTCAGTTTTGTTTTTAGCCATCAAAGCCGGGGCGTGCCACTAGTCTAACAAACACAGACATCAGTTCATTACTCTGTGTAAAATCGATATATTTTTTATACCGATTGCGATTCACTAAATAATATTTCAATGTCGGGTCGGATTTGTCCTGTTTTTTGCGGATCCATCAACGGGTGTCGGTTGTCTGTCTACTAATCAGTCAGCTAGACATTAGGTATCGACTGTCTGTCGGTTTGGCGCAAATATAATGTTACAATCATTGCGGGATTGTTTACGGGACTTCTCTATAAAATAATAATAATAATTCTTAACCTGAAATAAAAGTTATCCGTGTGATGACGGCGAAAGAATACAAATTGATAGGTACCTACTTGTATTCTTCTGGGGGTGGTGATACGATACCACCCCATCTCATCCGAAGGGTGTCGTAAGAGGTGACTAAAATAAAAATACCTAGACGATATCACTGCGAGAGAAGGAAAACTCGAAATAAAACCCTGTAACAACCCGCCTGGCCAGCGTGGAAACAGTAGGCCAAAGCCTTTCAACAATGGGAGAGGCCTATGTCCAGCAGTGGACTGCGATAGGCTAATTGATAAAATCATTGAATAGGTACTTAATAAGCTATTTTATGAGGTCCCTTCATGACTTTTGGCACTAAGTGAACCTCAGCTGTAAGTTGTACGAGGCTCTGATGCAGGCTGTCCCCTCGGGGCAATGGAGATCAGGCGGCCGGCAGTCGGGAGCGTAAAAGCCAAATAAAGAAAAAGAGTAGGAGAATGGACACTAGGCTGCATAATACAAGCTTTGGATATAACCGGGACTATTGTTGTACGGATAATGCTGGCTAATGATGTTAATACTGTTACGACTTCACAAGTCGTTGAGACGTTGAGAGCGGTAAAAAAGTTTGAATAGAGCCTTACCTCATAGGCAATGGTAAAACGTCGAGACAAGTAAGAAATAATTCAATGGTTCAAATAGATTCTGCGGTTATTAAAAAAACTCTAATTAATAACAATTTTTAAATTCTATTCATCAATTGATTTTTTTACCCCGATTTATACGCAAAAGTATTTTTCTTTAAAATAAACACTGAAATTATACATTACACAGAGTAAACAGAAAAGATTTCCCGCGCTTTTTCTTGAATCACTAAAAAGAGCATTGAAAAAGTAAGTTTTTTGTGTTTATGGTCTCGAGTCTACGGTCAAATACAAAAGTTGAAGGCCGCCCACTTCTGTTTGTTGTATAGTGATTATATGGCGCCAACTTTTTGCCATGTTTATACATTAATTAATTGCATATTGGATACCAATTTGTTAGATTTATTTTATTATGACTCTACATGATTATTTAATTAATTGTATGAGTTTAAATAGATGAAAAACTGAGGTTTTTATTATCTAAACAAGTGACTAGGCGCTCGTATTTATATCGTGGCTTTTTTTAAAACGGATACTAACCTGATTTTTTAATATAAAGCCTATGTTACTGACTGAAAAACAGTTTTCAGAATAAGTCCAATTATTTCAGCGACGTACCTACCCAGTATAATTACATGCCAAAGATTTCCGAAAAAAAAACTAGTTTGAAGGCACATCGGGCTTCAGTCAGAACAAGCAATTTTAATATCATAAGTACATTTAAATTGATGAATGGCGGGCGCCTTAATTATGATACAGACAGACAGACAAACAAACATAACTTTTCATGGAAAGTTCTTCATTCTTGGGTCAGGCTCAGGGTAGAGAGAGACCCAAGAGTCTCGTCGTGAAACACGATAAATAATAATGGCGCCAAAAATAAATTGTTATTTATTAGTTTATTACATAACAGTCTGACGCCAACCGTAATGATTTATAAATTAAATTTATTTGATTACATACTGTTTGCAACACCGAAATAAAGACGTCATATAAACTTTTTTGTGGGAATTTAGTTTTTTACGTTTTAAAAAATTATATTAGGTACTTACATGTAGATTGTAGTTAAGTTTCGTTTTTTAATTGCAATATAAAATATGCATCATCATCATCATCTTAGCGTAATACCTAGATGCATTCGAGTCCTTCACCAGATTTAGATGGAGGATGGAGCCCAAAAAATCATTTCTGTCTCATATCATTCTATTCACTCAAATGCAAATTAGATAGATTAATAATAATCACCATCATCGTTTAAGGGATAGCGAGGTTAGCTTCGGCCCGGAAGAAATTTAAAAATGTTTGTTACAAATGCGTTGAAAGAAATACCTTAACAGTTGTTACCCAGACAGAGTGTCGACGCCTGTTAACTATTCCGTAGTCAATATATAGCCTTATCTTAACACAATAAGGCCGTGGCCACAAACACAGCGGCGAGCGGCGCGGGAGCGCAAGCGGGAAGACAAACCAATGAGAGCGAACTAGCGGCGCGGCGGGTCATCCCTTAGTTTGCCCATTGATATAATTATTATGTTACCGGCAATCTGCATATTTCAGGTATTCTATATAATGCCTAGATAATGTATGCTGTTATATAAAATGCCAGCTGCTTCCGTGGCAATGTGTAAATTAAATAGATTTTGGTGTATATTTGTGGATGACTTTGCGAAACTTCTATTTCCAATCTATATCATATAAAAATCAATGCCACTTTTCAGTTTATAACTCAAGAACGGCTGAACCGATTTGGCTAATTTTAGTCTTGAAATATTCGTGGATGTCTCGGGAAGGTTTAAAGATAAGAAAATAGGTGCAGCGGGAACAGGATCAGAAATTAACGCGGGTTGAAAAAAATATGGCGATACGAAGTTCGCCGGGACGGGACAGCTAGTTGGTAATAAAAAAATGCCTAATTCTAATTGCGCGGTTTAATATACATAATAATTGGACACTGCGCCCCAACTTGAATGGATATAGGTTAGAAGGCTAGATATAGATAGGGCTCCTGCAATAGCCTTTGTGGTTACTTTTTATAACCACCATTTATGTTTTTAACATTTCATACATTGCCGGCTGCGTACTCGGTATTATACATTGCCTAGGCATTGTATAGAGTAGCGGATTATAGACATTGCCGGTAACATATTAAGTATATTGTTTCTTGTTATCTATACCTCAATGGGTTTGCTTAAGAAATGAAGTCGAAAGAAAAATGCTTTTATTCCGACTCTTTCCGCTTACGCTCCCGCGCCGCTCGCCGCTGAGGTCACGTCCACGGCCTAAGTGCTATAATCACTTTTCGGTTAAGTATGTAGAATGTAGAGCATTAAATATTTGAGCTGTGTGTTTGTTTGAGACATTCCATTCGTGAAGTAACAGACAATACTGCGCCGAGGCTTCCCTTGATGTGAACCTACCTCCAACGGTACACAAAAGTCTTGATGTTACGGTACCAGTGTCTCTTAATAAATATTTATTTTCTATTGAATTGATATAATAGATAAATATTGAGTAAAAATTCTCAGTTGTTTCAATAACGCTATATATGTACAGTTACACCTCTTTTTCATTGGGGTAGGCAGGGACCAAATCTTGTAAGTATAAGACGACAACTGTGGTGAAGGGTGAACATTTTCAAAAGGGAAGCCGGTGGATTTTTTTTAACCGTGATCTAGTTTTGTCACGCACCATGCTATCCATTGGTCTCTGTAAAGAAAAGCCGGCTGGAATCGTGTTATGGGGACTTTTGCCACTGGACAACGATAATACGATGCTGACATAGGTATTCTTTTTTCATATAGGACACGTCAATATGTCTTCTCCTCGCCTGATGGTTAGCTGAAGGTCACCATTACAGCCACCAACAATGTTACAATGGTGGCCCTCAGCTTGACGGCCTTATCAGATGCTTTTTCATGCCCTGCTTAAAGGACCCGGGACTGTAGGAAAAGGGAAACACGTAAAACTGGTGAAGAATTCCTCTTCTACTTGATTATGCATAATAAACATCACGAAAGCAATAATGGACTTAGTTCGTATAATATTACTTTTGTCTATATACGAATTCATAAAATCGTCATAATCGAACCCCAAACGGCTAAGATCCACGACCCTGCGCGAGCGCAGACGATGACGCAAGGCCCTTGCGGCGATTAAAAAAAAGAAATGGCAAAAAGATCACTCTTTTAACAGTTCACTTATTTGATCATCATTGGAGACATACAAAGTTTATAATGCAGTCAAAATACTAATTAAGCTACAAATTTGCACCGTGTTGTCTAGACGTAGAGTGCATATTTCTGTGCGGTAGCCGCAATATATCGTGGTACTGTCTCTGCGTGCCGATACGTCACTGGTCACGGGAGGCTTGTAATGAAGACACAAATAAAACAGGTTTTAATTTTCAGGGAATCATAAGGAATATTCAATCAGGGTTTCTCAAAGTTAACCCCGTGTCCCCTTTTAGGGGACGTATTCTGGAATGACACTAAGTTCTGAATCTCCATTTGTCTGTGGACAGCAGCCTTAGCATGGTGGACATCGACAAAATCGAGACATCTCTTCGATCAATCGGTCTCGATATCGACGTCGATTCGATAAAAAAAGGAGCCATGTGACCAAAACGTCATGATGTAGACATCTACTGAGATCCAGAACTGGATGACCACAATAGTAAAGTGCCTAAATGAGGTATGTACCACCGCCACAGACGGAGGAAAGCTCAGCACGAAGCAGAAATTAAGAATCATCACTTTGTGCCGAAAGGTATCGCATGGCACATCCTAAATGGCAGTGCAATACCAAGATCTCAAGGCTAAGACTGCGCAAATGAACACTCTTAGCCTAGCCCTACCAGGGGCGGATCCAGCTTTCAATTCAGGGGGGGTCATGGTGTAGCCGAGACTTAATTTCGGTTTGGGGGGTGGAGGGGGGGGGGGGGTCCCAATAAAATGTCATTGAACAATACAATGAAAATAAATGTGTTTGAATGAATTTCATATTATATTTCGTCTTTATTATAACTAGATGTGTAGATCCAAAGTACCTAAGCACGGCTTAACCAGCTTGTGATATAGATTCTAGAACGCAGATAAACTAAACAACATACCTAATTACATACTTTTTTTACCAATATTTATTATACATCCCTACTATCCCTACTAATATTATAAATGCAAAAGTAACTCTGTCTGTCTGTATGTCTGTCTGTCTGTCTCGCTTTTACGACTAAACCGCTGAACCGATTTTGATGAAATTTGGTATAGGGGTAGATTAGACCTTGAGAAAGGACATAGGCTATGTTTGGTCGCGATAACCGACATCCACGTGGGCGGAGCCGCGGGCAAAAGCTAGTTTGAATATAAACGCTCAGACTAATGTAAAAATAGCTATGCGTACTTTTAAGTTAATATACCTGAAGCACAGATAACATAATACCTGAAGTAACAATTTCACACACTATTCTACAATACGCCGCGCGCCGGCAAACGAATTGCCACTTGTCACTTATCTAGGAGGGTTTACGCGAAAGCTCCGGGTATTGTTTTTTATTGCAGTCTTGCTACCCAAAAATCAGTTAAAAATCGACGCCTACCTGATAAGTATCATAACGTTATGTGCCACTAGTGGTACATCCGGTGGCATAAATCGGAATATATCTCTTATGCTACGTTTACATACTCGCGGCAGAGCGAGGGAAGTGGCGAGAGAAGTGGGCAGAGACGTGGTGTGAATGGTATATTCGTCATGCCGCGAGTACTGCTGCGTATGTTGCGCAAATACTAGCGCGATGAACTATACGAGACCGCTAGATGGCGCTAAGCTAAATAAAACACGACTTTCGTTATTGCTCCTCGAATATTTACTTTTAAAAATATTTATATCGATCTACGGAAAGTGTATAGTAGTTGAAAGTGATAGTTTTTATTAATAATCTATTTAATTAATTCGCTATGCTGTAAAAGCTTATTGCGTACACTGCTACAGCGTTGTCCTCCATACGTTTACGTCCGTCTCCGTTGCAGGGCGAATACTGTAATGCGGACCAACGCGATGATGGGAGTGTGTGAATGCTAGGGCATTAATCGCGCGAATATTTCTGGCAACACGATGAGCAATGCGAGCGGCAGTATGTAAACGCGGGGTTATATTGTCCCTAATTTACTGTAGTTTGTTTGTGTACAATAAAGAATTATCTTATCTTATCTTATCTTATCTTATCTTATCTTATCTTATCTTATCTTATCTTATCTTATCTTATCTTATCTTATCTTATCTTATCTTATCTTATCTTATCTTATCTTATCTTATCTTATCTTATCTTATCTTATCTTATCGTATCGTATCTTATCTTATCTTATCTTATCTTATCTTATCTTATATTATATTATATATCAATTTAGCGCACCCCCTAAATTGACTTACGTAGCCATTTTGAGAAACGCTGTTTTAGATTCCAGCTACAATTAGTGGGTTGCGTGTGATTGAAATGTTTCGCCTGTTGCATGACATTAAAAATAAATAAATATTAAATCTATTTACCGTTTTTGCTAAGTTGAGAAGCGAGCGGCTGTCATGGTACGGACATAATATGAGAAGAGATTAAAGTAACTTTGTAAGAAAGGTTCAAAGTATGAATAGTTATAGAGTTGTAGGTTGGTACGAGTACCTATATAATAGGAACTGCTGGATGTATAGCTCATCATCATCCTTGCATTAGGCACGGTTCCCTCCAAGGCCTTCACATTGCGATCCGCTTCATGGAAAGGATATACCTTTTTTTCGGGGAACTGTCATCGGCTCGACAAAGAAGATGCTAAAAGCAATCCAAACTTAAAAATATAGTTGTACAGAATATAATATTTTGTCATGCACATAATTTACCTTATTTTAAAAATAAAGCTTAATCAGTTTTTTATACATATGTGATTTCATTTTCAAATCAATAATTTATCCAGGGATGTACAAAAAAAATACATTTAGGTCTATGTCTATGGCTTCTTTTTTTAGCGCTGACCACATGTGTCCTGCCTATAGATGTAAAAATCCCGAATAATTCCGAATTATTCCATATTATTCGGAATTATTCCCAAATATTCTCAAATATTCCGGAATTATTCCCGCTAAACTCACCTACAAAAAATGAATTATTTGTGCTTCCACCTACCTACTAAACGAAAACTTAAGTACAGACCTATGTAGGAATTGGTATATAGGTAGGTAAATACCGGTATATTATATATCTTGACCTCAGTGACGTCACAAAATGGACCTACTTATATGTATGTATATGCGCAGTACAAGTAACAGTACGCGTTTTTGGATGTCTTTTGTGGATTAGGTAGATAGACCATATCAAACCAATTCGAGCATCTCTCGCGACTTGGGGTCAAGTCAAGATGTACGGTAAGTACCTACTTATTTTATTATAATATGTAGGTAATATTATATAATATGACTACAACTTTCACACAGATACTAAAACAGCGACTGTAAGCGACTTTCGACCTTAATAACATTATCTTAATTACGTGTCTTTTTGCGCTAATAGATGACACTGATTACGAATATAAGAAAAAAAACTCGATTCTATGTCATGTCAATAAGGTCGAAAATTGCTTGCACTACGTTTTTTAAGGTTTTTTATCCCCAGCATCCTTAACTAGTCTGTGCTATGTAGCAAATAGCCAAATCGGACCGATCTTATCAGATATCTATATGAAAACAACATAATAATATGGTGTCGGATATCGGATGTCGGCCATCGTCGTCCGATACGGATATGGATGGTGTAAAAACACTCTTAAAGAGTTTAAAAGTGTATAAGTAGGTACTCAGGAAAACATAAGTCTTAGACTGTATTTTCTTAATTTTACCGATAGGTATATATACACCAACTAGCTGTTGCCCGCGACTTCGTCCGCGTTAAGTTCGGAATGTTGTTCATCCCCTATTTTATCCCCTTGGGGGTAGAATTAATCAAAATCCTTTCTTAGCGGATGCCTAAGTCATAACATCTACCTGCATGCCAAATTTCAGCCCGATCCGTCCAGTGGTTTGGGCTGTGCGTTAATAGATCACTATGTCAGTCAGTCAGTCAGTCAGTCACCTTTGAGTTATATATATTTAGATATCTATAATCGTATAAAACGCGAATCATAACTGCATTTTGGGTCACAAGACTATCAAAAAGAGTCAAGACTCTCAATACCTACTACATCTATCTATACATATAAATATCGACCGGAATAATTCCGAATTATTCCGGGTCATTTGGGAATTATTCGGGATTTTTCGTTTTATCCTCATCGGAATATTTGGAATTATTCCGGCCTTACATCTATAGTCCTGCCTGCCTCATTCCATCTAAAATTAACTGATGAGACAAATGAACTAACCAAAGAGGTTAAACACCTGTAGTTATTTAGTTATTTTAACATCAATCAGATTGGCACCGCGCCGAACACTTGGTTAATCAGAAACGATGTTGAATAATGTATTGTTACTTCATCGATATACAGATATTATAAATCGATTTTGTTAATCGATAGGTATGTCGACTTTTTATCGATATAACGATGATGAATTGATTAATTATTGCAAAGTCTGTCGCTATGGCGCCTTGGTTGGTTAACTTGGTACGTAAAGTAAATGTTGGCCTTTTTTGAACTTTTAAATTAGGTAAGTATTCTTTTTTTAACTTTTTTTTTCTTAGAATAGTTTTGATTGAAACCAAGATCAAGATAAAGATATAAATTAAACTGCATTGTCGCTCATTGAAATTTTAACTTTTAACGGATTATATCGCGATATAAGACATATTATTTTATTATTTACACTTAGCCCGAGGTCTCCGTTGCTTTTCAGCAGCCATAGTTGCGGTGTGACTAGGTAAAGATGATACTTGTTAGGGGCTGTCCATTATCCATTATTAGGGGCTGTCCGCATTGGGGCAACCTGTAATGGTAGTAGTTAAGGTTAAATAAATAAACAATTAATCACGTGATTTTTTTTTTCGCAATTTTTCTGCCCTCCCCCATGGTGATACGTGGTGAGGTTATAGACTAGAAGCCAAAATCACGTGTATTTTTTTATTCATTATTTAATGCTAAAAAACTAAGAATCGCGACAAAAATCGCCAGTTAAAATAAATACACGTGATATCTCAATATACCCCTCCCTCCCACCTGGTGATGTTTCGTGGTTTTTTCTGAACCCTCACGTGATTATTGGACAGCCCCTTACATAGTTTTAAGAGCTGGTTGTTGTACTAACTGGTAATCTACTATCTACCGCCCACCACCATCATGGCACATTAAATTTCCGTTCAATACTACCAACCAACCACTATTCAGGATGATTTAGATGAAATTGAAATAGTAAAACTGTTTAGTTAGGACGACTAGAATTTTTGGTAATGCCTTGAAAAAATTACTTACCAAAATTAGATACCTACTAATAATTCCCTCTAAACCCTTCAGTAAGTTAAATTGCTTTTTTTTATACCACTTAGTTGGCAGACAAGCATACGGCTCACCTGATCGGAAGCGGTCACCGTGGCCTATGGATGTATGCAACACCAGGGGCGTCACACTCGCGCTGCCGACCCCGAAGAAACCTTCTAATGCCCTTCTTGAAGAACCCCATATTGTAGTCGCTTGGGAAAACCACCGCGGGGAGTTCATCCACAGCTTGAGTGTGCGAGGGATGAAGTGTGATGAAGTATTAGGAGTGGGTTCAAGTTGGAATTAATGTTGTACCTAACCATCCAATACAATACAATCATACAATCACGCCTTTATCCCCGGAGGGTTAAGCAGAGATACCTACCTAAATTAACACCCACATTTCACCAATCGTTTTAGGTCCCACGCGATAGGTGGTGAGCCTATTGCCGTATCCCGGGCACTATTGTTGACTTGAGTCATGCATCAGAAGCTAACACCCGTATTCACAAACAATACTTCGCTATGCGTAGGTACTACCAAAACTGTGCAAAGAACGACAAATTCTCAGTGCGTTCGTTTTGGCAAGCCTTTTTATTCATAGACAACACTTAAGTAATACTTCGTTGAGGGAATGTACTGCGTTAGATACTGCTCCGTGATGTTTGTGAATTAATTTTACCAGCACTATGCGCTCGAGCACACTATGAGACCTCACAGTGTTGTTTGTGAATACGGGTGTACCTAAGTCTGTCTGGGCTGTATATAACCATCCAAAAAGGAGGGGAATTTACTTCCCAAAGGGTTAAAATATGGTATTTTCTCGTGAGAATTTGGAGCGTACACCAGTTGGCTAACATATTTCGCATTCAACCTTTAACATTTGGATACAATGAAGGTTAACTACAAAGGATATAAATAACTACTCGTAAATGTGAAACTAAATGATTTGAAAGTTGAATGCAACCGTCTAATGTTCTTTCATCAGACATTTGTTTTAACATCGAGGTTAGAAGTTTTTGTTAGGTTAGCTGCATCCATTTTTTTAAACTGACTGTAGTAATTATGTTATCTGTGACTGTGTTTAGCAATGTTGACATTTATGCTCCGTACTCACATACGGTTTTACTCGATCGAGCAATCATGTCGAGTAAAACCCCTGGCATGGGCTTTCGTTACTATCGAGTAAAACCGTATGTGAGTACGGAGCTTTAGACATCCGTGTAACGCGCCAAGAAATAAGTCACTTGGAGGTGGCGTAGCAATCGCAACAGAACTGCTATCGCCATACTGTGTGTTGATTGGTTCATGCCATGAGTGTCATGACAGTAACATGGCCTGAACCAATCAACTGACAGTATGGCGGCGATGTCGTTTTAGTTCCTAGTAGTCTTGCCGATCGATAGTCGACAATCGATTATTAATCGATAGTCTATCGATAGTCAGGTTATCGTGAAACAATCGATTAGACCAATCGATAGTATCGATACTATCGATTGCTCAGAATGGGACAATACTATCGAATGAGGGCGAGGTGAAGTCCAATTGTAACACGGTACGTGTCTATAATGATGACAATGTAAATTGGCGAACAATCGATAGTCTAAAACAATCGATAGTATCGATAGTATTATAATAATAATAGAACGTTTATTTCAGAACATTAGAAACATTGATACTATCGATAATTTATTCTTCGCGAGCTGCAATATTATCGATACTATCGATACTATTGCTTGTTTATTCTTCGTGAGCTACTATCGATACTATCGATAGTATTGCCCTCATTCGATAGTATTGTCTCATTCTGAGCAATCGATAGTATCGATATAGTATAGTATCGATGCTATCGATACTATCGATAGGCCTATCGATATGATGCCGTTATTCAGATGAAAACAATCGATAGTAAAACAATCGATTTTTCGGCAACACTAGTTCCTAGTTTTGCCGCGGGACTTATTAGCTAGCGCGGACTCTAGTGGCGGAAAAAGAAAACAAGTATGTACATATTAATACTCTATCTCATCCGAAGGGGGTCGTAAGAAGCTACGTACGGAAAAATACGCAGACGATATCACTGCGAGAGAAGGAAAACTCGAAATAAAACCCTATACCAACCCTGTCTGGCCAGCGTGGAAACAGTAGGCATTGGCCTACTGTTCGATACCCAACATTGGTAGAGTCCTATGTCCAGCTAACTGCTATAGGGTAATTGATTGTTGATTAACACCCGTATTCACAAACAATACTGTGAGGTCTCATAGTGTGCTCGAGCGCATAGGGCTGGTAAAATTAATTCACAAACATCACGGAGCAGTATCTAACGCAGCGCAGTGCGTTCCCTCAACGAAGTATTACTTAAGTGTTATCCTTACTTCCTTACTAATATTATAAATGCGAAAGTAACTCTGTCTGTCTGTCTGTCTGTCTGTCTGTCTGTCTGTCTG
The DNA here is from genome assembly GCA_914767945.1 of Eilema depressum. Classification (NCBI taxonomy): domain Eukaryota; kingdom Metazoa; phylum Arthropoda; class Insecta; order Lepidoptera; family Erebidae; genus Eilema; species Eilema depressum. The sequence continues at coordinate 17,183,381 of OU612030.1, read as the reverse complement.
TCTATCTGTCTGTCTCGCTTTCACGCCTAAACCGCTGAACAGATTTTGATGAAATTTAGTATAGAGGTAGTTTAGACCTTGAGAAAGGACATAGGCTATGTTTGGTCGCGATAACCGACATTCACGCGGGCGGAGCCGCGGGCAAAAGCTAGTCAATGAATAAAAAAGCTTGCCAAAACGAACGCACTGAGAATTTGTCATTCTTTGCACAGTTTTGGTGGTACGCATAGCGAAGTATTGTTTGTGAATACGGGTGTAAGACAAACTTTAGCTGTGTTAATTCTCGGTGGAGTATCTTTTCTCGTGGGTGTCGTAAAAAGTGACTATGGGATATGACTGTTCTTCATCCGACAGTAAACACAAAGCACATGACAAAGTGATTAACGGTGATAAGCTGCCCCCGATTACGTGAGACCGAAAATCATGGCCGGCAAAGTTTGGGTCTTTATACAACTCTACCTACCCCTTCAGGGATTTATAGGAGTGAATGCCAGTGTTGCCTGGTTGAAACTTAGGCAATTTAACATACATTAGAATCTGTTCTACTTACTGAAATAAATATCAGCGCGAGTGTGACGCCCATAGTGTTGCATACGTCCACTTTCCACGGAGACCACTTTCCATCAGGTGGGCCGTGTGTTTGTCTACCACCTAAGTGGTATTTAAATATATGAAGTGTAAGTAGTAGCTACATGTTCATCCTTAATTCCAGTTACATCCGTGGTCTTCGCTTAAGAGTCCGGGATCCGCTTTTTCAGTCTAATTTCGAGGTGGTATACTGAAGTTCAAGTACGAACCGTGAAGCGACTGCCATCTGAATGCCACATGTAAGGTCAGACGAAGAATTTGCAAGCGTTCTCTCTACTTGCATCAGTTTAATAGTTGTGTAATTGTAAGTATTGGCGACTATTTGACTGACGATGGCATAACTAGCATTGCATCATTCTTGACATATCGCTCAATGGACACTTATTAACCAGTTTTTGATATGTTGGTAAAAAGGTTATGAGAGGTCTTCTGCCGCACCATTAAGTCTTGGAATTCCTTACCAGTTCACGTGTTTCCCTCCTCCTGCAGTCCCGGGTCCTTTAAGCGGGGTGTGAAAAAGCATCTGATGAGGCCGTCAAGCTGAGTGCCACCATTGTAACATGATACGTGTCTTTAACGGTGACCCTCTTTTCAGAGACTTTGCCTTCAGCTTACCATCAGGCGAGGCGAAGTCCAATTGACGAGACCTATATAAAAAAAAGGTCAGTGGTTTGGTTATACAGACTAGGTATACAGTATACCTTGGGATACCTACATATCTTGGACCTAAGTCGTGAGACGAATGAGGCCCTGGCACCCGAGGATTGTTTTGTAATAATCTATGTTTGGTGACTGAGCTCGTCCACCGCCAATACCGCCATAGCATGCCGTGCTATCCTCAAAAGACCCCAAAAAAACGTGTACTGCACGTATATCTAGAGCACATTTTGAGCACGGGCATTTCAATCAATTAATTCAATCAATTATCTTAGCACAGTCTAATGCTGGGAATAGGCTTCTCCCAATGTTAGGAGGGTTTGGCCTACTGTTTCACCGTTGGCCAGACAGGTTGGTACCAATGATGTATTATATTCATAGATACGTCATACAAGAAGATGGCGGCTTTCAAAAATGGCGCATTCACTAAGTATAAAAACAGTTTAGTTACTTATTAAAAATATGTCAATGTTATTAATTTATATGAATTATATATAAGTATCTACATTAATAATATTATATTATTACGAATTTATTATTATAATTGTTTTTTTTTGGTCGCGATTCTGATTGGTGCATAAAATGATGACCAAAAGTCATCATTTTTTTGTCGCCATTTTAGAGTGCAGACAACATATCTAAAGTTTATAATATATCATTGGTTGGTACAGGATTTTATTTCGAGTTTTCCTTCTCTCGCTGTGATATCATCTGCGTATTTGCCCGTTAGTCGCCTCTCACGCCACCCTTCGGATAAGATGGGGTGGTGATATTGATATTTTTTCTCCGACTCCCCACGGATAAAGAATAAGTATCTTTGGGAGACACTTCGATCAATGTTTGAATAATATTTAGTAATTTACTCATTAGAAATTGATTTCGTAATTGACTTCTCGATGATTTTAACACCCTCTTAAAATAACTGAATTAATTAATAACAAAAACCGACCAATTGCGAGTCGGTGATTTTTTTCTATTTTTGTGTGAAATTCATAATGCGGTTCACAGAATACATCTACTTACTAAGTTTCAGCGGCATAGGCCTTATAGTTTCGGAGAAAAGTGGCTGTGACATACGGACGGACAGACAGACAGACGGACAGACACGACGAATCTATAATGGTTCCGTTTTTTGCCATTTGACTATGGAACCCTAAAAAGGAATGTAATTATAAGAGTCTAAAAGAAAACTGTCCATGTTCTGTTAGTCGTCGGTGATTCAGCGTATATTCCCATGAACTTACTTTAAAAAATGGCCGGTGGCGCCCGACTTGCTTATCGCCCCGTAGGGCTGTCACCTAGCGCCAATTTAAATGTAATTTTACGTAAACATTTTTTTTATACCACTTAGGTGCCAGACAAGCACACGGCCCACCTGCTGGAAAGTGGTTACCGTGGCCTATGGACGCGTGCAACACCAGCGGCGGCACACTCGGGCTGCCGACCCTGAAGAAACCTTCTAATGCCCTTCTTGAAGTGCCCCATATTGTAGTCGCTTGGGAAAACCACCGCGGGGAGTTCATTCCACAGCTTGAGTGTGCGAGGGATGAAGTTCCTTTCATACCGCACAGTGCGCACCGTTTCCGGTCGCAATGTCTGAGGATGAGCTCCCCGCCTATGGCGAGAAGTGCGATGATAGAATGTAGCTGTGGGCATCATATCAAACAGTTCATCTGAGTACAAACCATTGTATAGGCGGATATATAAATTATTACTATAGTACGGGCTCTAAATGAGTAACACTAACAACACTTATAAATATTAATAAATTGTACACACTATACGGCGCTGTCTAAACTCAAAGTAGGTATAGTTTAGTTTGTAGTCAATGTCGTATTATTATATAGACATGCCATGCAAGAACATGGTGACTTTAAAAATGGCGTAAACACTACATACCTATAAAAAATACAGTTATTTATTCGCGTGTAGAAATATCAGGTCATTCTCATTAATATATATTATGAATATTATTTCTAACCTTTTCATAAGTCTGGATGGACTATACTGTAGGCATGTAATGTATAGTACAGTAACAGTACGTAGGTATAGCACTACTATATTACAAAAATATAATTATTACTCACCATAATATATTATGTTATTTCTATATTAGATTTCTGTGACTGCATTCTATTTTATAAATATATTTCCCTATAACAGCTGATCTCAAATTGTGGGATTTCTCAGAAGTGTCACCCCTACGACGTGTAGGCAGGACACACTTTGAATACGATCAATAATGTAGTTTTGCGGTTAGCATGTTACTAAAACCACATACACACACCGACACGACGACGCGTGTTGAAAAGATTTATTGTTGAAAATTTTGATTTAGAGTGTTTGTTAGGTTTTGCTAATTAACCACAATCCAAATATTTATGCATGTTGGATGGGCTGCATGTTAGCGCTCTCCAACTCCTTCACTATGCATTTTTTTATATCACTTAGGTGGCAGACAAGCACACGGACCTCCTGATGGAAAGTAGTTACTGTGATCTATTGACGTGTGCCGCTGTGCCACACCAGGGGAGTCATACTTGTGCTACCAATCCTGTAAGAACAGAAAGTTTATGTGCGGTCAGCGGAGAAGACAAAGCAGGACAAGCCTTTGGTCTTCCCACTGATAGCATAAAAACTTTCCAGTCAGCTCTGGCTACCCTATATGAGTATATAGGGTACCCAGAACTCATCGGGAACACAACACCTTAATAGAACTATGCAATTTGTTAAGCTACTTACCTATTTCACCCGTCCAACTAAGCTAAATTGCTTGTGTTAGGACCAACAGGATTCGCTGCATTTATCCTTTGTTACCTTGTTATGTTTGTTAGTTTGTATGTTATATTTATTCTGATAATATTGTTATTAAAACCAAAAGCAACATAAACTCAGAAGCAACATAAACTTGTTTAATGGTGTGCCAGACAAACTCCCAGTGGCTTAGGGCGTGCCAATGTGTGTAAGAATATTTGTATTATCTAATATATAAAATTCTCGTGTCACAAATGTGCGTAATCGAACTCCTCCGAAACGGCTTGACCGATTTTGATGAATTTTTTTGTGCTTATTCGGTATCTATGAGAATCGGCCAACATCTATTTTTCATCCCCCTAAATGTTAAGGGTGGTCCACCCCTTAATTTTTATTTTTTATTTTTCAGACAAAATTTTTTATTTTTATTTTTTTATGATACATCATACAAAAATACATGCAACCCTAAATTTTCACCCCTCTACGATCAACCCTTATTTTTTATTTGGTAATTAAAAAGTTTTATTTTTTTTGCAATCTAATATATAAAATTCTTCTGTCACGGAGTGCGTAATCGAACTCGTCCGAAACGGCTTGACCGATTTTGATGAAATTTTTTGTGCTTATCCAGTATCTATGAGAATCGGCCAACATCTATTTTTCATCCCCCTAAGTGATAAGGGTGCAGCGGGAACGGGATTTGAATACCACGCGGGCCGAAAATATGGCGGTACGAAGTTCGCCGGGGCAGCTAGTATTTTGTATATAAATAAATTAAAAAAAAAAAATACGGAACCTCTCGATCGTAAGGCCGACTCTTTAGTCTTTACTCACTGAACTACCGACGCTTCTCGTTTTATGATCTCAGATTAAATGATGATACATATATATCAAATAGCCTATCGCAGTTCACTGCTGGACATAGGCCTTTCCAATGTTGGGAGACTTTGGCCTACTGTCTCCACACTGGCCAGACGGGTTGGTACAGGGTTATATTTCGAGTTTTCCTTCTCTCGCAGTGATGTCGTTGTGTATTTTTCCGTAACTCGCCTCTTACGACACCCTTCGGATGAGATGGGATGGTGAAATTTATAATCATTCTCCGTCACCACACGGATTGATAGGTATAGAAAGTCATATTTGGGTATTACCAGCTTATGTTATTGTGAGTGGACCATAACAAAATTGAACATGTGTCATTTATCTTAATTAGTTACTTATATTTTTGTGGTTTTGGGGAAGCCCGTGTCTAAATTTAACTGTCATAGGTACCTATCTACCTACTAAGTACTATTTTGCATGCGACTTCGACCGCGAGAATTTTGGATCCCGTTTTTGCAACCCAGATTATAATCTGATCTACAGGGTCTTATTTCGAGTTTTCCTTCTCTCTCAGTGATATCGTCTGCGCATTTTTCCGTTAAGGCGGCCACCCACTAACAGTTTATCGAACGAGAACCGGATGATATCGGTCTGTCAGTTCATCGCAATAGCCCATACACTTACAGTTTCGTATACGATTTGGAGTGATTGGACTGACGGTTAATAAGTGTGTGGCCGCTTGACGATTCCGGTCAGCAAATACAGTTAAAGGCCGGACAGTCTATGGCCGCCGGCATTTTATACGTAATAACATCAGACTAAAAGAATAAAATAATGTTATTATTTTAGTCTGAGGTAATAAAATTATGATGACATTTATGACATAAGGACTGCAGACCACCCGATAGGACCAGAAACTGCAGGCGGACTGTTAGTGGGTGGCCGCCTTTAGTCGACTCTTACAACAACCTTCAGATGAGTGATGGGGTGGTGTTATATTCTTTCTCTGTCACCACACGGATGTCTAAATGTCAACATTACTACACAGTCATAGCTAACATAATACAGGCAGTTTAAAAAAAATATTTAGTAAAATAAATTGGCCGTGTTGGTTCCAGGCGAAGTATAATAGGGCCACCCCATCTCTTCCTGTGGGTATCGTAGAAGGAAATTAAGGGATAGGGCTTCTCCATATGACAGTAAACTTACAGCCCATGAATAAGTGCCCGCTTGACTCTTGACTGAACGGACGGATCGGTCGTGAGTAGGTGTATACCACGCACCCGCATACGGTGGAGAATATTCCATCAAGAACCAAGCGGTTCGGCGACTCCTTCTTCTGCCGCACCATAAAGTCTTGGAATTCCTTACCAGTTCACGTGTTTCCCTCCTCCTACAGTCCCGGGTCCTTTAAGCGGGGCGTGAAAAAGCATCTGATGAGGCCGTCAAGCTGAGTGCCACCATTGTAACATGATACGTGTCTGTAATGGTGTCCTTCTTTTCAGAGACTTTGCCTTCAGCTTACCATCAGGCGAGGCGAAGTCAAATTGACATGTCCTATATAAAAAAAAAATGTTTTTGTAGGAGCGAGGAGACGACGGTATATCCCAATCGAGCAGTCCGACTGGGAAGTGATACAACAGACAGAAGACCGCGGCTTAATAACCTCGTGTTGTGTTTCCGACGGTTTGTAGGGAAACCAGAGCTCACTGGAGAGATTTTGTGCTGTTAGTGGGAAAACCAAAGGCTTTGTCCTACTTAACTTTTGTGCTGACGGCACAGAATCTCTCTCTTCACAGGGTTGACAGCACGAGTGTGACTCCCCTGGTGTTGCACTTGCCCATAGGCAACGGTAACCTCTTATCATCAGGAGGGCCGTGTGCTAGTCTGCGACCGAAGTAGTATAAAAAAATATGCATGTAAATATTTATCGTTAATCAGTACAAACTAAACAAATAATAAAGTAACAGTGACTCACAGTCATATGATTTGAGGTGTGCATAAGGTCACGTGTTTGTTAAGTATCTGTGAGATGAGTTCTGTGACCGCCTGATAAATATCAACATGATAAAATAAAAAGAAAGTATGTGGTTGTATTTATTTTAAAAATAATTAGGTATATTTTGAAATTAATGGCATGCGGAATTTGGGGAAAATTTAGATTCCCCAATGCTTGGTCACTTTCGGGTTACTCATGCAGTTAAGTTCCGATAGCCATTCATATATTTACATGGGTATATGTAGGGACTTCAATATTATAGGTAGGTACACCCCGCATGTAAGTCATCTGTAAAGAGGCCTAAAGAATGAAAATCAATTTTCATTTTATATTGATCCGTAAATTTAATTGCCCCTGTCTGATGGAAAGCTGAAGTTCAATCCAAAAATAAAAGGCCACCATTCCGGAATCGGAGTCCCTAATTTTATGGTAACTCCTGCTTTCAAAATTCAAATCCCACTTTTTGCCTGAGTGCCAAGAAGGGTTATATTAAATTCACTTGTTTAATTTCACAGGCGGGCAGAGCCAACAACTAGAGTAAAAGAAATTTAAAAAAAAAGTTTTTATGGAAATGAGGGGAAATACCTGCACCAGAGCTTCATCTATTAAACAGCAGGTGCAGGTCCCTATCAGTCGGGCCAAAAAAATGCCATCTTGAATAGTCCAGACAATTATTTCCAGGCATCCTATGTCAGCAGCTGTAAAAATGTGCTAAAAAACAACCTAATAGTCCAGGGGGATAACCTACAAGTCCACACAAAAAATATCTGTGCGTAGTTCCACTTTCGCAGTGGCCGCGGGATTTTCCTTATATAAAAGAAAGATGCGAACCGTGAATGGGGGATAACGCTTAAAACAAGACTATTCAAGTTTTATAAATACAACCTGCGTCATCTAGAATAACGTTTTTATGCAATAATAAGGAAATGTGTATTATAAACCAGAGTACCTACCTACCTACCAAAATATCGCTCAGGCAGGACATTGGTATATCTTGGATCTAAAATGTGCTCTATACGCGTATGATACCCCTATTAGCCCGCCACCAACCCCTTTCGTCCCGCTGTCGGAGAGTCTTCCCCCCGGACATGACCTCCCCTGGATCAGGTGGAAGTCCCTAAATAGACTTCGAACACAAGTCGGCCGAAGCATGGAGAATCGGTCTAGGTGGGGTTACTCAGATGACGTGGACCTGGGGTGTGAGTGTGGGGTAGCTCCACAGACCATGGCCCACCTGCCAACGTGTGCTGCATGTCCATCTACCTGTACACCGGCGGACCTAATGAGTGCCTCCGAGAATGCGATTCAGGTAGCAGCATACTGGGAAAATAGAATTTGAGAGTAGAAGCACCATCGATTCGACTGAATGAATGAATACGTTTCTTCGGTGTATTTTGAGGATAGTTCGTGTGCTACTGCGGTGGACGAGCTCAAATTCACCAAGCATAGATTATTACAAAACAATCTGCGTGAGCCAAGGCCTCGTTTGTCTCTCGATTTAGGCCCAAGGTACGTGTCCTGAGGTATACCGCTTGATGTTCATTTCATGTCTTTTCTACTACTTTTTGTATGGAAATGATGTGTAAATACCCTGAGTGTCAATTTTCTGAATAAAAACATTTCGCCAAACCCACATAATAGAGGGCGAGTGGCAAGCCTATTGCCGTCAAACGAGCACTTATTCATGGGCATGTTTACTGTCGGATGAAGAACAGCTCTATCTCTTAGTCACCTTCTACGACACCCACAGGAAGAGGTGGGGTGGTAAATCCCACTGAATACTTTCCAATAGTTTTAATTTAAAAAGAAAAACAAACTCAACACTTCCAATCATTTTTCCTGTAAACCATAAATCGACGAGCAAACAGTTTGCAGCAAACCGATTGCCTCACCCTTCACCGACCAGCTGTCGATGTGTCACTCACTCGTTCAACATTGTTTAACTTCGAACTTTACCTTAGTAGGTACATAGTTAAACAAACTCGTGCGCACACACCTACCGTGCATGGAGCTAATTTTAGCAACCTTACCTGAGTTGTGAATCATTGCGAAGTAATGTTATGCAATCACTATGTGCGTATTTTACGCTAAAATGAGTTAAGCGCATCGATTTTCGTTGCTTGAGGTACAATCGGTAACTAAAGTTGTTTGAAGAATTACATCCTAAGTAAATATTTTAAATCTGAACGTTCGTGGAGATGTTTCGATGTTTGTTTGTCAATCACACTGAAACAACTGACTGTAATTTGGTACAAGTATAGATTATAGTCTGGAATAAGACATCTATAAGGTAGAATATTCTATAGAATGTCTAGCCAATTTATAGAATATCGAATGTTATCAAAAAACATACGAGTAAATTATGGTTATATAAAAAATAACTACGAACCTAACCTATATTCATCCAAGTTGAGGCCCGCAGTGTCCACTACACAATTAGACTTGGATAGATTAGGTAAGAAGGCTAATGCGGGATAGACTACTGGCCCGTGTAGAAAAATGATGGGTCATCTGAACCACCAGGTGACCTTTATAGAACGATATAAGAGCATAAAATAATAAGATTCAGCACTATGCCGTCACTTGTAAGCTGTCCAACTGAGTGCAGGTGAAGAAGAGGGGGTTGTAACCCACGATTACTTCACCATGTCGCATGATTTTTGTACGGCGTTGCGGAATAATGGATTAGAAGCAGTATTGAAATATTATGAAACTGATGCCGTACAAAATCAAATGACCAAATTTACCCTGGTAATGTCGGAAAATAAAATAAAAATTCCGACTTTGTGGCTCACCATTTTTTGTACAGCACTACGCGTTTGCTTGTTATTTTTCATGGATCTATCGATGGTAAGAATGCCGTACAAAAATATATGACCAAAATGTACTCACTCTACCTGTACTTTGTACCTGTACTCACCTGCACTCAGTTGGACAGCTTACAAGTGACGGCATAGTGCTGAATCTTATTATTTTATGTTCTTATATCGTTCTATATAGGTCACCTGGTGGTTCAAATGACCCATCATTTTTGTACACGGGCCAGTAGTCTAGGAGCTCCGCTCCGCTCTCGCATTTGCCTTCGTGATTATTTTTTTATAACTATCCAGAAATAGAAGTTCGGAAAGCACTCCATAAATTTTCTAGGTATTCCATAGAATACCTGAATTATGTGGATATCAGTCGAACGAACGCTCTACCGCCATATCAGAGAGATTATAAAATAAGTGAACCTAACATTTTATATTAGGTACGTTAGCAATCATAATCAGTGACCGGATAATTACCAAACGTGTACCAAATATCAACATGGTTAAGAACTGAAACTGATTAAGTTTCCGGTGAAATTAGACCAAAGGAAAGAAAACAGAAGGTAATTTTCAAAAAACTATTTTAGATTATAGCGAAAATACAATTTTCACAAATTATTTGCAGTATTGCATTAAGATATGATTCCGTAGCCGACCGCATACGACAACTGCCGACGCATGCAGCACAATCAGCACATACAGCGTACTCATTACCTGTCAAACTCCGATACGTATAAAGGGGACCATTGAGAAGCCGCAATGAATTACGTGCATGTGCTGCGTGCGTCGGCATTTGTCGTATGCGGTCAGCTACGGAATCATACCTTTAAACGAGCAAAACATTTTGCACTTATTCTATTATGTTACTACTTATTCCCCATGACTTGACCCACTACTGCGCTGTAATTTCACGGTGTCGCAATTGCCACACGTCACACTTTTTTTTCTTATTGCTCCGCGCCTAAGAGTCCTAGCGTGATGTGATATAACTTATAACCTTTCTAAAGCACTGAGCTATCAAATGCGTGCATAGTTTTTCAAATCACACGTGTAGTTCCTGAGATAAACGCGTTAAAACAAACAAACCTTTCATCTTTAATAATGTAGGTCGCATTGCCCGGCGCGTTCTTATTTCTTATTGCTCGGCAACAAAAAGTCCTAGCGTGATGTTATATAGCATATAACCTTCCTAAAGAATTTAGCTATCACATGCGTGCATAGTTTTTCAAATCACACGTGTAGTTCCTGAGATAAACCAGTTCAAACATGCAAACCCCTCATCTTTATTAATGAATACTTATATAGGTCGTATTGCCTGGCGCGTACAATATTCTTATTGCTCGGCAACCAAGAGTCCTAGCGTGATGTTATATAGCTTATAACCTTCCTTAAGAACTTAGCTATCAAATGCCTACATAGTTTTTCAAATCACACATGTGGTTTCTGAGATAAATGCGTTCAAACAAAGACACCATTCATCAAAAAAGAAAGAAAGAAATCGTTCATTCGATGGCATTTCAGATATATAAATACTTCTACTTCATCCTTGCGTTCATATATCAATCCCGGTTACATCCGAAGCTTTCACCTCGTAGTCAGGGGTCCGCTTAACCAGTCGCTACGTCACAGAGGCTGTCCATGAATTATAGAATGATAATAATTAGATCAAACACTTAAGTTCCCAGAAGTGTCACTCTAAAAGGGCATACAGAAGCGTGTGTTATAAACACATGTGATTTCTGCGAACTAAATTACTATGGCGTCTACGTTACACGCGCGACAACGTTTTGTACGCGACTGTACGCACGTACACCATTGATGATAGGTGATAAATGTAATTTAACATACATGCATTACATACATCATAAATAAAATTAATATATGGTATATTCACATTGGGATAGGTTAAGAAATAGATATCTAATGTTAGATTAGAAATAAGGCCACAATATGGTCGAGTAAGAGTAAAATGGTAGGTATATCCAGTAACACCTGTGACTCATTGGGAATTATTTCCCAACCAGTAACAGTGTTACTAGTTTGGGTGTTACAAGATGGGCATATACCGTAGAGAGCAGTGTTAAAAAACATACATACAATAACCCCCCCCTTATTCCCGAAGGGTTATGCAGAGGTATTCGGTCCCACGTTACTTATAGGGGGTGAGCCTAGTGCCGTATTGCGGGCACAATTGTTGACTCGAGGCACGCATCTGAGGCTGAGTCTGGGTTGTATGTATCTGTCTGATGTTAGCTCTATCCTTTACGGCCGTTCCCAATAATATATCTTAAGGTGCGTACAAATTATATAGCATAACATGTTATATAACAATGTTATATAACATGTATAACAATGTTATATAACATGTTTAAGTAATGTAGACACTAAAGTTAGTACAATGTTGCAAAGTTATAAAACAATGTTAGATAATGTGGACGTGTTATATAACACAAGTTATACAACATGTTACATGATCTGTACGCACCTTAAGTACTGCCAGTTTTGACATTAGAAAGGATAAAAACGTCATCAATCTCTATGGTAACGCAATTATTAGAAGCAAAATGACAATAGGATTTGACAAAGGAACTATCTCTACCTTTACCTTTAACTGTAGGTATGTTATTGGGAACGGCCGTTAGTCGCCTTCACAGAGTACTATACTATATACTGAAAGTCGCCTTGTACAAGATGGGGTGACTCAAATTCTACTCTCTCTAAAATTGATCTCAAGATCGTAACAAATCTATATAGGTATACCTATTGGTAAATGGTGGAAACAGAACTAAACCGTAAATGGGTTAGTTTGGGTTAGTTTCACATGCTAGTTTTGAGAAGACATTTCCATTTTTTTAAGTAGGTTGGTAATAACTGAACATTTACTGTGACTGAAATTTTATGGGGCCTTAACACCAATATCGTTTTTATCAGGTAAGTACCTAGTATTACCTGTTATTAACCACTGGTATTAACAGTTACTGCTATTACCTTTGGATTCGATAACGTTTTAATGTTATTTCTCCAGTTTCCGTCATCACGTAAATAATATTTATATCTACTTTCAAGTTACTGACTGATTTTAACTGACTTTTTACTACCTCGTGGTTCCTAGGCATATTGGTCTCCTACCGAAGGACCAATGGGCACCTAAAAAGAGGTCGAATTTACAACTTTTATGCTAGGGGTCGAGTTTTAGAGGACCAATGGGTGCTGACCCATAAACTTTCTAGCAGATGGGCTGACGACCTAGAAAGACATGATGTGATTGAAATTGAAAGGATTCTTCCTCCGAGCCTATTTCCAACTTTAGTATTAAGCCTTCCGCCCGCGGCTCCGCCCGCGTGCATCTCGGTTAACGCGACCTTTGCTCATATCTTCGGTTCTACTCAACCGATTAAGATCAAACAAACGTAAGATTTTAAGTCTGAGTAAGCCCTTTCTAATAAAAAAAACACATCAAAATCCATTCTGTAGTTTTTGCGTCCATCGCGGACAAACAGACAGACAAACAGACAGGAAATTCAAAGAAAATTTTTGTGTTCAGTATCGTTAACATAACATAACCCAAGTATTTTTTTTTTTAAATATCTCCAATGTATGTGTCTATACATTGGAGATACTTAAAAAAAAAAAATTATTATTATACCACCTTATTTACCACTTTATTATAATTATATAATAGTAAGTATATAGATAGAAGTTGGAAAAGGCTACGAAGGCACTAAAAGGCTACGAAGGCACTAAAAGGCTACGAAGGCACTAAAAGGCTACGAAGGCACTAAAAGGCTACGAAGGCACTAAAAGGCTACGAGGAACTATGAAGAGGTCGAACTTTATTATAGCCTGTAAAGCGACTACCATCTGACCTCAATAACTAACTAGCGATATCATCTCTACTTTTCCCTACTAATATTATAAATGTGAAAGTAACTCTGTCTGTCTGTCTGTCTGTCTGTCTGTCACGCCCAAACCACTGTACCGATTTTGATGAAATTTGGTATAGGGGTAGATTAGACCTCGAGAAAGGACATAGGCTATGTTTGGTCGCGATAACCGACATCCACGCGGGCGGAGCCGCGGGCAAAAGCTAGTCACTTCTATAAATCTGTGACTTATCGTCTACTAGCTGTTGCCCGCGGCTCCGCCCGCGTCGAATTCTGATACCGTTCATCACTGATATATAGCTTACTAGCAGACCCGGCGAACTTTGTACCGCCCTTTTTGTTTCCGCCCGCGTGGAATTCAGATCCCGTTCCCGCTGCACCTTCTATTCTAAATAAACCTTAGCCACACAATAACAAACACAGAACAAAAGGAATTATCCAATTCAGTGCAGTCGTTTGGAAGTTATGACCCTACATTTGGGGGGTTTCATTATTATTTATTATAGATGATGTGTTAATTTGATGTATAATAATATGAATTATTGTAAAGTTTCATTAAAATCCATTACTTAACTTACTTATAGACCTCGGATTGCCAAGAACTTCCGTAAGCTCTTTACTAAATCGAATATCCAAACCGGCATTGATAGGTTCCTACCAATTTTGGATAGGTAGGGGGAGAACACTAATTTTTACTTATCATTTAATGCTAAAAAATTAAGCACCGTGACCAAAAATCGCACTTTATGTAAAAAAATAAATACACGTGATATCTCAATGACCCCCCGCCCCCTGTTGAGCCTCACGTTATTAATGGACAGCCCCCAACCCGGGACCTCTCGATCTTAAGTCCGACTCCTTAACCACTATGCTACCGATGACGCGACGATGGCGCAGTTAGATGATCTAGCAAAATCTGCAAAATTGGGTCAAGTAAATACACTTTAGGCTAGTGCTACTGTATCTAGGTTTGTATATAAGCCGTGTTTAATTTGTTGGTTTCCAAGTACTTGAAGTGTTTGGTTATAGCATCTGCCTGCAATGATTTGTTTACTTAATCTAAAACTAATAACTAGTAATACTCGTTTACGATTTCAGTTGAATTTACATGAATTTTCATAGTCCGTTTTATAAGTAGGTTTTCCTCAAAATTTTCTTGAGGAGAAGAAATACGTTGTAACAAGCAACGGTGAACTAAGTGAGGTATGAAAGGAACTTCTTCCACGCACACTCAAGCTATGGAATGCTCTCCCTTCTGTGGTTTCTCCAAGCGACTACAATATGGGGTTCTTGGCGGAGAACCGTTTGTCGGAGTTATGTTTCAGACCCCTTCAAGAAGGGTATTAGAAGGTTCTTAAAGGGTCGGCAGCACGATTGTGACGCTCTTGGCGTTGCACAAGCCCATAGGCTACGGTAACCACTTCCCATCAGATGTGCCGTGTGCTTATCTGCCACCGGAGTGGTATAAAAAATCAAAATACTGATCAGGACATCGTAAAAGATGTCATGTGTAAATTTTAATAACGGGATGTCCGGCAGCGTCTAGCGACTAATACCCGTACATCGTCTTGGGTCTTCAGATCCCTGGGTGTAAGATTGCCTAAGGCCGTTGCAGTTGCACCCCGACTGACCGCAGGGATTTATCCGCAGATGTCATCGGCGGACGCATCCGCCGACGCGACGTCTGTACGAGCAAGCACCCCGTCCACACGTCGGTGGACGCATCCGCTGCTAAAATCCGCGGCTAAATTTGTCAACGTTTAGTTTAGAGGATTCTTTAGGCAAACTATTTATAATTATTTCGCTGTCAATGACTAACGAAGATCCTAAGTAAGATCTGCTAAGAAAATACTGGCTTAGGAATAAAATATGTGTGAATCACTTCACAAAAACTTGCAATAAAAGCTTCGTACGAAATTAAGAGGCGCCTATATTTTACGGGTTTCCTCATCATGAATCAAGTTCCCGTCGGCGGTATGCATCGGCTTTGTTTAAATGTTTTTTTCTTTTTATTAATTTGCAGAATTTGATTTTGGAATTCGGCGCCACGTCACAATATTTCTAAAGAGGTTAGCTAATGCTTATAGGAATTTTTCCATGAATCCTTATTCTACCTGGAAGCAATTCTGTGCTGGCTGGAGACCCACATGGCTACTGGCGTTTCTCGGGAAGTCTTTTATTTAATACTAGCTGTTGCCCGCGACTGTACTTCATCTTAGCGTTAATCCTAGTCGCATCCGAAGCTTTCCCCTCGGAGTCTGGGGTCCGCTTTACCAGTCTAACTGCGAATTTGGCTGAACAACATTTTCCGTGAAGCGACTGCCATATGACCTCCACAACCCGATGGCAATATCGAAGCATTCAATTCAGCAATCAATTGTTAGACTTTTTAGGGCTGTAACTTCCCGTAACCACTGCCATAGATATTCGTATGGCAACCGGGACCAACGGCTTAACGTGCTCTCCAAGGAACGACCAGACCCAATGTGAATACCTACCCATGTTTATGCAAACAAATATTTGCACTGAGTGGGAACCGAACCCGCGCCTCCTGCGTAGCGGTTCACTACCGCATCTGTGCTACCACCATGCCACAGAAGCCCCGCCCGCGTGTAATTGTAATCCCGTTCCTGCAACCAAAGAGAACCTATTCCATTTTATGAATATTTTCTTGTAATTTCTGTATAGATTTACCTTAAACATAAGCTTTATAGTCAATCGCTGTAATTCTATGAAAATCAATTAAGAAATTCCACTCGTATACGCATAGAGAGGTGATATAAATGTTAAAATAAGCTTACCTTACGACTTTGCCGTTTATCGATAAGTACAGGGAAAAACCGTATGTACATAGGTACAACGACTATGAAGTTGTGATAAAAGCTTTCATTAAGTGGATAATACAAAACCGCATATAAGATGCATGATCTAAAATTGAAATATAATAGGAAAAAGTATATTCCAATACTTGGAATATGACAACTCAAGCTTTCGATGAGACTGAAAAGCA
Organism: Eilema depressum; assembly: GCA_914767945.1. Taxonomy (NCBI): domain Eukaryota; kingdom Metazoa; phylum Arthropoda; class Insecta; order Lepidoptera; family Erebidae; genus Eilema; species Eilema depressum. The sequence continues at coordinate 17,166,857 of OU612030.1, read as the reverse complement.
ATCGAAATGTCGCCGCGTCGAGAAAGGTTTCTTTTATTTTTTTATGCAGGACACCTCAATTTGACTTCACCTCGTCTGATGGTAAGCTGAAGGCAAAGTTCCCACTGACAGCACAAAACTTCTCCAGTGAGCTCTGGCTAACCTACTCACTGCCGCGCCGTGAACACAACGCGAAGTTATTATAGGGCGGAGGTACTTCCCAAATCGGACTGCCACATTGGGACGGCGTACCTTCATGTCCTACCTCCTTGACCAACTCAGCTGGGGTGTAATAATTAAATTGACGAACAAAAAATGCTAAAAGTATTTCGACCGGATGTATGATCTAGTTTGATAGTTAATTTGCCTAGAGTTGTACAGTAATGTACCTGCGGGTAATTGTTGCATTGCGTCAGCCAATACTTTGTAGACACAGACACCTCTCACTGCCTGCCGATCAATCTCGGACCACCTTTGTGAGTCATGGTCACTGATACTATGTGATTGTGATACCTACAATGTTTAGCCACTAAATAAATATGTACAGTAGTGTACAGTAGTGTACAGTACTTCATTCATACAGCTATTGAAGACCAGGCACTCACATGTATGCAAGTATACACAAAGCTCGTGCGTGACCAGGCAAATCACAAACAACGCGAAGTTACAATAGATAAACTTTACGGTCTTATTACAAAACTAGCCTTCTGCCCGCGGCTCCGTTCGCGTGCGTCTCGGTTAACGTGACCTTTGCTCATATCTTCGGTTCTACTCAACCGATTGCGATCAAACAAACGTAAGATTTTAAGTCTGAGCAAGCCCTTTCTAACAAAAAAACCGCATCAAAATCCGTCCCGTAGTTTTTGCGTCCATCGCGGAAAAACAGACAAACAGACAGGAAATTCAAAAAAATATTTTCTTGTTCAGTATCGTTAACATAACATAACCAAAGTCTTTTTTTTTAAATATCTCCAATGTACAGACACGACCACTTTACAATTATATAATAGTATAGATAGACATATAGGTTAGATGGTAGGTAGGAGGGAGGGCAAGACGGTATATGCGTCAAAATCGAGCAGTCCGACTGGGGAAGTACATCCTACAGAAGACCGCGACTTAATAACCTCGTGTTGTGTTCTCGACGGTGAGTAGGGTAGCCAGTAAACCAAAGGCTTTGTCCTACTTATCTTTTGCGCTGACGGCACAGAATCTCTCTGTTCTTACAGGGTCGGTAGTACGAGTGTGACTCCCCTTGTGTTGCACTCGCCCATAGACCACGGTAACTATCTAACCATCAGGAGGGCCGTGTGCTTGTCTGTGACCTAAGTAGTATAAAAAAATGCAAGTTTAATGTCAAAGCTCGTGCGTGACCAGGAAAATCGCAAATGACGCGAAGTTACGATAGAAAACTTTGATAAGTTAGATGGGTAAGATTTTTTATACAGGACAAGCTGTTGCTCGCGACTCCGCCCGCTGACAAAATACACCTCTGTCTACCCCATCGGATAAATCGGAATCGGATCGGACCGGACACCATTCCGTCTCGTACCAGACGGTCTCCATCTTCAGCCGCACGATAAAGAGCTGAAATGATACTGAATGCCCGCGCACGTGTTTCCCACTTCCTACAGTCCCGGTCCCGGCCCCTCTAGACAAGTGGCAATTCGTTGCTCGGCGTATGATGAAATAGAATGACAAATGTATGGGATTTGACGTATATGACAGGCGTCAACGAATGTCAAAAACGTCAAATCCTGTACATTTGCCATTTTATTCCATCATACGCCGAGCGATCAGGGGGCGGGTCCTTCAAGCGGGGTTTTATAAAGCATCTATCAGGCCGGTTTTATCACCACGATTTTATCGATAGCATCAGATATAGTGGTCCATATTTTCTTTAATGCACTTCACCTATTTACAAAATATGAAAAAATCGAAGAGAGGCATAAGTGTGAATACATAAAATTACACCAATAACAAGGTTACCCATTCACTGTTCCTAGAACGAACTTACGATACAATTAAAACGAGACGGAAATGGCGGACTTCCTAGTACTTTGATTTACGGAAAACTTAAACAAAATGAGGCAAATGACGCACTGTGATCACTGGACAGAAATAGTTTCCACGTCTGATGGAAATTTTCTCAAGATGGCGCCGCGGCGTCGCCTCTTCTAGTAATTATTTCACCTAGAATAAGACTTATAAGGTTAAAATTGATAGAAGTATCCTACTAAACACATAATTATAGACTAGATGCTGCCCTTGGCTTCACACGCGTGGACTGCCTTGCTAGTTTTTTCTTCATTCGCGCAGTACCTAATCAGTTTCGGTACTCTCCTCCTGTCCCTGATTAGGTCTATCTTGACTGCTCGATTGGGACGGATACGTCGTGTCCTACCTCCTCTAAAGGCAGTGACTATCAGTAGTGACAAAGAGACATTCTAACATTTACCCGTCGCTAACATGTAGCGAATACACGTAGGCGCGGAAACCCATAATCGCTTCTTCTTCTTCTATCGTGGCGATGGCGCCTCGACTCTCAAATAATGTTCTCTCAGTGTGCTGCTACCTGGATGGCGCTCTCGGAGGCGCACATGAGGTCCTCCGGTGTACATGTGTTTGGGCATTTAGCACAAGTTGGCAGGTGTGCCATTATGTCTGTAGAGCCTTTACATTCACATTTCAGATCCGCCCTACCTGAAACCTTCCCCCCCCCTCCCCCTTAGCCCGCTATCGCTAAAAATCGCCATTTTCCGATTCTTCTTCAGTGGAATTCTATCCTATTATCCTATCCTATTATGATTATAAATGTGAAAGTTTGTAAGTATATTTGGATGTTTGTTATTCAACTGACCGAATCTAGCTGAAATTTGACACAGGGATATTCTGGGTGGGAACGTGAACAAAATTCCAAGCGGGTGAAGCCGCGGGCAGGAGCTAGTTACTAATAAATGTTAAATGTTTGTCTGCACAGATATTCTTTTCCTTCTAAGTGTTTATTATAGGTATTGCAGTTAACATCAATCAAAGCTACGACAGTACTTGGTAATTATTTAGTACGGTGCGCCGGCGCCGGTGGCGTCTCGCTACTGGCAACACACATGTTTATTCTGCAGATGGAATCATGATTCATATTTATGTTACTTATATACCTATAAATGTAGACATAGATAAGTATAAGGTTCGTATAGCCTGTGGTGCCTTTTTTACCTGTGGAAACCCTGAGGTAAACCTCACCGGGGCTATAAGTGTCTATATCGGAATCGAACCCATTAAATGCACACGATACTCTATCATGGGAGCTTATTGTAAAGGCCTATTTACACGATGCCATTTTCTTGTAGGTGCATAAAAGAGCAAAAAAATACATGTATATAGATAAACTCACGCCTATATCCCCGAAGGGGTAGGCAGAGGTGCTAGCACCCACAGCACAGCAAAAAAAATGAATGCATAAAGGAAGCATTTCAAAAATGGTAAGCAACTTTACACGTGGATATTAGTTTAAAAATAAGTAAAGAGGGGAAAATGTTCCTCCAGTTCCGATATTTTGGCACTGTTGCAAACGCTATGATCATGATACTTCTTAATATAGAATTAACTCAAGAACATGATAAATATCCCTTTGACTTTTATAATAGTAGAAAAAACTGGCCATTTTTCCTCTAGCGGTAAGTCAACAGCTGCCATTACTGGCCCAATAAAAAACATAAAATACTTTACTATTCACGCCTTTCACCTACAAAATAAAATTGTTTACATCCTAGCACTAAAGGTATGATTCTGAAGCCGACCGCTGCATACGACAACTGCAGACGCATACAGCAGATACAACGTACCCATTACTTGTTAAACTCCGATACGGATAAAGGGGACCATTGAGAAGCCGCAATGAATTACGCGTATCTGCTGCGACCGTGTGCAGTTGTCGTATGCGCTCACCTTCGAAGTTATAGCTTAACACGTAATGTATGTAGGTACAGTTTATTGACTTTAGTACCTGTTTTAGAATCTATTAATACCATTGGATATTGACTGGGATTAAGGTTAACCGACGCTTAAATGTAGGTTGAAAGGCCGTCGATAGGAATTTCCTTCGGATCATAAATTCTAGGGATTTAAATAAAAATGAAAGTGTCTTCGTCGTAAGCAGAGATTTTTATCGTCTCCTGTATGGTGATGCAAAGCATCCAATACACAGTGGTCCGTGGTGAGCCACGGCAATCCATTACCCGTGGTAATGGATGGATAAAATATTATGCAGGTAATAGGTATTTCTTCTTCATCCTAGCGTTATCCCCGTCGCATCCGAAGCTTTCACCTCGGAGTCTGGGGTCCGCTTTACCAGTCTAACTGCAGATTTGGCTGAACTTCAATATTTTCCGTGAAGCGATTGCCATCTGACCTCCACAAACCAATGGCGACATTTAGCGATATCGAAGCATTGCAGCTAGACCAGTTGTTGGACTTTTTAGGGCTCCAACTACCCGTAACGACTGCCATAGATGTTCGCATGGCAGCCGGGATCGACGGCTTATCGTGCTCTTCGAGCCACGACCAGATCAATGCAAATACCCATATTCATGCATACAAATATCTGCACTGAGCGGGGATCGAACCCGTGGTTCTTGCGTAGCGGCCGCGTTCACTACCGCCGCAAAGGCCGTCATTGAAGGTGAAGGAGTTGCGATCTCAAGACGTAGCTCAATCAGGAGGTTGTAAAAGTTCAACCTCGTCTATTTCTTTCAGCAAAGATATTCTAACATCCTATAAAGATAATTACAAAACAGTAAAAGAAAATTTTCCATAATCGTACACCTTTTCCGGCAAAGGGCGCCAAATTATACAATATTGTTTATTTTTTTTTATCTATGCAAGATAACAATCAAAGGGATCATAGATTACATTCTTCCTTGTTTAGTTTGAGCTTGGACACAAGGTAATTGAGCATCTCATTTGTGGATACAGCTATTTGTTTTGATGATTTAAAATGTTTATTTTTATCATCACAAGAGGATTATTTTCTTTGATTAACTACTAACCTATTATGTGTTGCAAAAGACATCGAAATCAATTTTTTATAGTCAGTTTACTAATTATATAATTCATTTTTCATTTTTTTTTTCATTTTTATTTTAACTAGGCCCTTTCACTGAAAAATACTTGAGTACATTATGTTTGCTTGCAATTGGTTTAGTAATTGGTCAAAAATCGGGATAACCGACATCCCCGCGTGAGCTGTGGGTACTAGTTAGTTACGGTTTAAAATTTCAACCCATTTCATTTCAACTTTCAAAAAGTGGGTTGAAAGTTGAATACGTGTCCACGAATATTTTCGTCGGTTTCAACCCATACATTATTCCGTTTTCTACCCCATGATAATAAATTTAATAATTAATTCTGTATACTTCCCAATAAATTTACCGGTTTCAACCAACTGCAATTTACCTCTATATGGTTCTTATTGTTGAAGTGACAACATACTTTTATAAATAAATGAATGGCTATAAGTATTATGAGTTTGTGAGCCATTGGACAACCGTTTTATAGCTTTCTATTACCAGTGGTCAATTGTAATGACACAGAATAGATAATAAGTAATGAATGACCAATACATATCAACAGTTTCTCCTAAACTTACGACTAGTTGTGCCCGCGTCTTCGTTCGCGTGGACTGAGATCTGCCTCTCTAGAGAAGAGAAGTGGCTATATGTTTCTAGAATAGATTGATGAATGAATGAGTGAATTCCTAATGAATGGCTCTGTGATTTTAGCATCAATTCCGCCAATGTTCCGTAGTAGAGCTATTAACGTAGGAGTTAGAGTGGACCAGAATTTGACCGATTAACTCGAGTTTAGTTTGCAGTGAGGTACGGCAGAATCTAAGTCAAAAATAATTTACAATTTTAATGACTTAGGTACTTAATTTCTATTTTGGCAAGGATTTTAAGAAAGGGCGAATAAACTAAGGCTAGGAGAGATTTGACGGATGTAGGAAGAGGGATATGGGAAGGAAGGATGACGTACAGAAATAGAATGATCAAGTATGAGATTGACAGTTGACGACTGTCATACACGTCAAATTACGGGTCAATGCTGTCAAACCCATACATTTATCATTCTTTTCTACAATGCGTCAGCCAACGGAATAGTCACTAGGGGGTTTTATATTTTTGCACTGAACCTCATCCATTGCCTTATAGCCTCAGTTGTCCGCCGCCGTAAGAATTTATCAAAATCTACCCAGCTTCTTGGTAGATCACAACAGCAAACCAATAGAAAGGCAGTCAAAAAGTTTTAATGTAATTTTATCTAATACAATTAATAGAAAATAATTAATTATTTAAAGAGACAATTATATTTTTTTTAATTTTTAAACAATTCTAGTACTGTAGCACACAATTTCTTGTATAGCCAGGTACTGAAACTATGTGGTACTTATTAGAAAAAGTTAGTGCCATTTTATGGCTAAACCTGTAGCAATTTTGAATTTCATGTTTTCATGGTCCCAAACGGTAGTAATTCCCATAAAAGCCTTATAAACCCAAACCGGGAGGAAGAAAAGAACTAAGCCGAAGCTGAAAAGCCGACCCCTACATAGTTGTGGCAAGACATCGGATGAAAATTATTCAATCAATCAATTAGACACAGTCCACTGATGGACATAGGCCTCTCCCAATGTTGGGTTGGGAAGCTTCGGCCTACTGTTTCCACGCTCCCAGTTTTATTTCGAGTTTTCCTTCTCTCGTAGTAATATCATCAGAAAGAAAGAAACATTTTATTTAGTGCAAAGTGGCCACACATTATCAAGCAATTATACAAGCAGACAATAATGACATTTGAAGTTTGACATTTCAATGGCCGTCCGTTGACATCTCTTAACAAGGTAGGTATTAACGGTCCTCACATACTAGCAATACTAGACACAGACTCATACACTTCACATGTATGACACAGCGGGTTTTTTAATAATATGGTCAAAATTGCTCATAGAATCATAATACAAGGTACCTACATTTTTTTCTTATAAAATGGATTTTCCTACATTATACCGTAATTAAGTAGATTTAACTTTTTTCACCCAACTGCGCCAGTGAGGAAAACGTGTTAGGTACGCGCGTATGTATGTGTGTATGTAGTTTTCTTTGTTTCCTTCTACGGGATGGATTCGACTGCCATATGACCTCCACAACCCATTGCTAATATCAAAGTGTTGCAGTTGAACTCGTTGTTGGACTTTTTAGGACTCTTCACGGAAATTCGATATTTTTCGTGAAACGACTGCGATATCAAAAATCTATAGTTAAACCAGTTTTCGGACTTTTTAGGGCTATAACTACCCGTGTGACTGCCATAGATATTCGTATGGCAACCGGGACCGGGATTTTGGCAAATTCGTTTCCTTAGGCGCAAGAAAATTGCTTAGAATTGATTTTTTCTTTTGGTATCAATCGATCCTATTTCATGGGGAGTACCTACTAGAAACGTTCCCCATACATTTTGGAGGGAAAAACAAAAAAAACAACTCAAATTTTAACTATCGCCAAACACACAGCCAAATTACTTAGTTGTTGCCGTTTAAAATTCGAACACAGTACGAAACCGTTAAACTACATTTCCTTCCTTATCTCTCACCTTGATTTTCTTTTTTTGTCTCACTCTTATCGCAGTTTCCTTCTGTCAACAAATCAGTCTCGTGCGCTTACGTCATAGTGGTAATCATTATAATCACTGTGTGACGTAACATCGTAACGAAAAAGCATCTTATTTACATTGTGTAGGTAGGTGAGTAAATATTTTGATTACTAAGTATTCTAATTCCGTACATTTTTATTTATAGTAACAGCATATCAGCTGATTCTGTACATTATGCTCACACCTATTTCCCTTTGGGTAGGCATAGACACCGCCTTTTACTTCTATCTTTAAATAGTTCACCAGCTTCCGCTACTAACATTAAAACTTTCATGTAAGACCGTCGTCGGTTTCAAGTAGGTACTTCTTACTTGCTGTTTCTGAAGTAGGTACCTTTTATTTATAACTAGCTGACCCTGCGAACTTCGTACCGTCATATTTTTCCCGTTGCCGCTGCACCTATTTTCTCACCGTTTAAACCTTTCCTGGACATCCACGAACATTTCAAGACTAAAATTAGCCAAATCAGTTCAGCCGTTCTTGAGTTCTAAGCTAACAACGAAAAGTGGCATTGATTTTTATATATTAGAAGACTAGCTGTCCCGGCGAACTTCGTACCGCCATATTTTTTCCCGTTCCCGCTGCACCTATTTTCTCATCCTTTAAACCTTCCCTAGACCCACGAATATTTTCAAGACTAAAATTAGCCAAATCGGTTCAGCCGTTCTTGACTTATAAACTAACAACACAGTATAAGAACGAAAAGTGGCATTGATTTTAATATATTAGACTAGCTGATCCCGCGAACTTCGTACCGCCTAACAGTAATTTTTTTTTTTTTTCAATGGAATGTTCTAAAAAGGAATGTTCTAAAAAAAGAATTAGCCAAATCGGTCACTTGTCTAGAGGGGATGATTTGATACGGATTCCTTCCATTCAACTGTTGCAGTGTCAAAATGATAATCGTAGTCGGTTTTTTTTTCTTGATTGATATAGGTCTCGTTACCAGATTCCATGGGGCCGGGCCAGCCTGACGAACATTCATATCTGTCTGGCCAGTACCTAACTGACACACAATACGATTTTATTCTCATACATATACATATATAATCACGCCTTTACCCTTGGAGAGTAAGGCAGAGGTGAATTAACACCCACATTTCACCAATTACGTATTAGTAATGGTCAGGAAAAAATCGGCCAAGTGCGAGTCGGACTCGCCCATGAAGGGTTCCGTAGTAGCAAAGGCGAACATTGCAGCGGTTTATGACGTATTAAAAGAAAACTACTGACTGGATCTCGTTCGAACCAATTTTTAGTAGAAGTTTGCATGGCAATTTACATCATTTATTTTTTTTAGATTTATCATTTTCTTATTTTAGAAGTTAGAGGGGGGGGGGACACATTTTTCCACTTTGGAAGTGTCTCTCGCGCAAACTATTCAGTTTAGAAAAAAATTATGTTAGAAACCTCAATAGCATTTTTAAAGACCTATCTATAGATAGGTACCACACACGTATGGGTTGGATGAAAAAAAAAAAATTGAGTTTCAGTTCTAAGTATGGGGACCCCCAAAATTTAATACTTTTTTTTATTTTTGTGTGAAATTCTAAATGCGGTTCACAGAATACATCTTCTTACCATTCTTACCAAAGTTTCAACAGCATAGGCCTTATAGTTTCGGAGAAAAATGGCTGTGACATACGGACGGACAGACAGACAGATAGACGGACGGACAGACATGACGAATCTATAAGGGTTCCGTTTTTTGCCATTTGGCTACGGAACCCTAAAAAGGAAGCTCAGTTAAATAATTTATTACAAATTCAGGGAAGTACCCCCGAGTTTTACAATATGGAGGTATACCTCGAGGCATTTATCTTGCTTTCAAAATGTGCTCTATACTTATTCGTCTTTTGAGCATAGCGCGAGGTCGTAGCACCTCAAATCCGCGGTGGACGAGCTCAAATCCACAATCATAGATTAAGTATGTCAAAACAATCCGCGTTTGCTAGGATCTCGTTTGTCTCGCGAGTTGGGGCCGAGTTATGTGCCCCAAAGTATATACCTAAGTTAATTTAATTCCTATCATCCTCATATTGCGCAAGATTATACCATAAAAATTTTAGGATCGCGATGAGTGATCTGAGATGATTCGATCTTTAGAACTAACGAACGAACGAACTAGAATAGGTAATAGATTCACAAAAAATCTACAATAAAATAATAATTCCAATATACTTTTGCACGAATTGTTACTCATTTGCTCGTTCCCAGAATTTAAATTTTAGGCCATTGGCTGATACGGACTCCATTTTTTTATAAAATCGTTTATAACCACTCACAATCAGTTAGGTCGTGTGTCGTGTACTAATTTTCTAAAGAACGAAAGAATTATTTTGACAAGGAGGCCGCTTATCACCCTAACAGCCTCCGCGTTGCCGTCGTGATGCGAGATCTTTCCGGGGTTGGACCACATCCGCGGGGACCATCTTAAAACCGTAGATGACCCAACCGGGATGCAAGGAGAATGCTTTACGGCCGTTCGCAATAACCTATCTATCGCCAGTTTTGACATTAGAAAGAATAAAAACGTCATCAATCTCTATGGTAACGCTCATAGGAACAAAATAACAATAGGATTTGACAAAAGAACTATCTCTACCTTTACCTTTATCTGTAGATATACCTATTATGTTATTAGGAACGGCCGTGTATAATTGCTAACTTTACACCCCGGTAATTGAGACCTGAGTCGATGCGGTTTTAGTTGGTCCGAGTCCTACGTAACCACCCTCGATGGTCTACGATCGTGGTATATAAGAGATTTCCTACATGAAAAAAAGGTAGAGCTTTGGGCTTTGGGGCAGTAAGATCTTCGAGACCAGGGTTCATTTTGTAAGGTCAGTTACCAACCGGTTTTAAAAATGTACTCAAGTGTAGTAGTAGGTATTCCTTAAAGATACCCTGACGAAGCCACTTAGGCTATCGAGTGGAATGCGCCTAAATTCACGTTTGTAAATAATTGCACTGAGCAGGCATCAAACACGCGACCTCCGACGTCTTATTCGAGAGCTCTACCACCTCAGTCGTTAGTAAAAAAGTATTAACTACATCAATAATTGCCAACCTAATAGTTACACCTAATGAGGAGCGTGCGTTTCTTAGATGGGTAAATTAGTAGGGAAATGAACCCAGGGATATGCATCACCCATTCGCGGGAGGCTCTATTGCGGTAGGACCCCATTGCACCCGCGGTCATACCTAATCGGAGTGGCATGACGCACCAGTAGCGGAGGGTGATAATTTTCAAAAAGAATTTAAAGAAATTTTTCCGTATCGAGACTGAATTTTTAACAGATTCTTAGTATGAGAATTAGCTCTCAGATATTCGCGCACACGCTGTCAATTTGTTCGATGAAATACTCACTCTAGGGATGTTAAAAAATAATCGATTTTTAAAAAAATCGATTATTTTTTTCTTATAATCGATTTTTTATTAGCGATTTTTCTAGTAAAATTAATCGATTTTTAAAAAATCGATTTTTTTATCATACGCGTTTAAATCGATTTTCATAAATGCGAAATTTTCGTAACATTTTATGAACACTTTGTATGATATATGACTTCTCGGTTCTCGAATCACTCACACTATGGTTACGCTAGTACTATTATCTATTCAGTTTATAGTTTTATTTAATTTATAATTTTCTAAAAGAGTTACAAAAAAGTTTGTTCATATTGTTGTGATAATGAAAATATGATACGGACAAAATTGACTTCGTTGACTTATCTTTGACGACAAACTAACAGTTACACCGCTGCCTGTGTCATTATAACAATGACAGCGAATAGTGTGACGATTATAATTTTCTTCCCTAACCGTCACACCAGTGCCAGTATGACACAGCGGCAGCGGTGTTACGGAGCGGTCGTCGTTTCTTTTAGTGTTGCCAGTAAAAAAATAGTTTTGTGGAAATCAATTTCTACATTTTTATGAAATTGAAATAGTTACCTTGAAAGTTTAAAAGAACATTTTCTTTGAGATTTAGTTATAATTGGTTATTATTTTTATTAATCATATTATTTTATTTTATTTTTAATCTGATAATTTCGTTATGTCAGTAGGTTTATTATTAGAATACAAAAACCATGCAGATTTTTAAAAATTAGGAAAAAAATCGATTTTTTCACAAAAATCGATTATTTATTTGCATAAAATCGATTTTTAACAAATCGATTTATATTGAGTAAAGAAAAAATCGATTTTTATTTAATCGATTTTTTTCCTTCAATGTCACATCCCTAACTCACTCTTAACACAAATAATTTAGATAAATTGAGTGAATTACGGATAGTAGTACCAGTGCCTATAACTAAAATAATCAAAAAAAAAATATCACACAAAAGCCCCTCGCAATATTTAAAAAGATCACACATACCTTAAAACACGTGCTTTGTGAATTAAAAATTAAAAAAGTTGTAAAACTTCAAATATACTTACTTATGTAAACGCTACAATTCATTGCATTCGATTTCTCTAGAAACGAAGTTTAGGTATGGCGTAGCGGCTTAAAAGGCTTTACGTCATTTATAATACTACACGCCCTCTTTTCGAGGCGAAGGTGTCAGTGGGCAGGGCACCTTTCAACAGCTACATCGCATACAGATAAAAAAAGAAACAGTTAAAGAACTCATAGACAAACTTTCCCGCGCAATTTTGAGTTTAAAAAACTTCAGAAACAAAACACACTGCAACTTTTCAGAAAATGTATTCGAAAAAAATAATCTCTCAATTTCCTTGCATGCTACGTCACGTCCTGTGATTGGCTGCAGGAGACTACACCATGAGTACACTACAGTATATTAAATACGAAAGGTTGGAGTAACGCAAATGAACACCGATCGCTGCACAGTACGCACGCTTGAATTTCTCGCGACGCGCCACATTCGGACGTGAACAAAACTTACGGTCGCTTATAACAGTGTTGTGTTCCGATACCCCTATTTACAAAAGTGAGTAACATTACAAAAAATATACAATATATTTTTTATCTAAACCCAGTGGGTGTCCATGCGGAACCAGTGCGTAATCAGATGCAGGATTAATGCAAGTGATATATACTTAGTTCCAAGTAAGCGCTGTTTTGTTGTAAGTTGTATTTTGTTTGCAAACAAAATTTTCGCTTGGTTCCAAATGGATGTTCACATATGGAAATGGTTGAGGCGCAATAGGTATACTTATATTAAGTTTGCACTTATTATTATACATATTTGTATTATTAATAACCAGTGGTCAAAGTTTCTCAAAGTTTTTGCAATATTATGTGTATAAATTTATTTTTGCAAGAAATTGGATAACACCTTGTCCATCCTGAATAAAATTTTCGTAACTTCAGCATTTGGCCAATGTTTCCCAAATAACTGAACTGATGATAATGCAATTATCATCAGTTATTTGGGAAACATTGGCCAAATGCCTGTGTCACACTTAAGAAGAGATCTATTAATCTCATTAGATATCAGATCACTTTCCTGCTTGTCGGTTATCCTTATCACTCAATACAGATAAAACAGTTATTTTTTATCTATTACATAAAATTATCCAGTCACTCAACATTTGAATGATTTCACACCCACTTTTTATATTATTGAAATCGATTATAACACATAAATTAGTCTATGTATCAAAGAAATTTAGAAACTTAATTATCTAAATAATTTAAATACTTTTAAAACGTACAGAAGTAGAAATTTTAATGGCAGTTGCGTACAGACGATTTATTAAAAGATTGCTATTTATTTCTATTATTTTAATTTAAAAAGTAATCCTTAAGTTCTGCTGTATACTTACTTATTATGTATACTTAAATAAGACAAATATTTGAGATACACAACAATAAAACAAAATGTAAATACAGAAAATGAAAGTGCATTTTACTACGCCATCATTTTACCTCATTACGAATATAATGAATATATTCACATTTGTAATCCTCCAAAGCCTTTACAATATATATTGTAAGTTTTCTCTTCCCTTTAGAACCTTGTTCTATACTGATGAGAAAACACATTTAGGTGAATCATAAGTTTTCTCTTACCTATTAAACCTTCTTCATTAAGGACCCTAACGAGAAAACACATATATAGAATATTGTAGTTACTTATAAATGGCAATTTTTCGATATGTAAATATATTTTCAGATGTATGATAAATAAAAAACAACATAAACCTCGCTAGAACACAGAGTGTAGACGAGATGATCGCATGATCTCTGGTTCAACGCCAAGGATATGTAAATTTTGTTCCGGAAATGGTTCCAGTGATTTTTTTAAACCTTCTTTTCGTAAACCAAAGTAAAAAAAATAATTTATTATGCATTTTCAATTTCAAATATTTTAAATTTCAAAATAATTTAATTTTAATTACGCACATGGGACTCAAGTATATGTACGAGTATAATAATGTTATTATCGAAGTATTTTGGATCGAGATGTATTTTGCCACTAGACATTGACTTAAATAATAATAAGAATGATAAAAGAAAATAAAGATAAGTACAGGCTTTTTGTTATATTATTATAATATTTCACAATGCCATTGTAAAATACAAAATTAACCTACATAAGTAGGTAGTATAAAAATACATTAAAAGCAAAAGACACCAAAAACTCATATTTTCATAGACAAACCTGCATACTTTAAAAAGTATATTAAAAGCAAAAAATGCCAAAACTGTGTTCCAAATTTAAAAACTTTATGTTCATAGACACACCGTCTTCTACATTTTGTAAAGTCAGTGTGTGTTTGCTCAAAACGGACAATATTTGTGTATATCATTGGTATTGTCATGATTCTAGAGTGATGTTTAAACGACCTATATAACATCATCGACTCTACACCTTTCTCTGCGCTGCGTCGCAAGAATGACGCAATAACCGTGATGATTTCGCTGCGATAGAGCGTCCTTTCTAATATTTTTTTTTATTTCATAGACTTTATTAGTTAATAGAAAAGATGTTCTTATAGATAGGAAGTCCTTAAATTTCTAATAAAAAGAGAGTTTATTTTTGAGAATTTTTTCTACTTATTTTTAATTATTTATTTTATAATTTCGAAAATATCTTAATTTATCTTCTTAATTAATTTATATTTTTGTGATGTTAGACAAGATCCCGCCGCTTTTTAAAGAGTCTACACCACATTAAACATGATATTTTTTTAAGTTTACGCGAATATCACTCAATGAAATAAAACTAGTTTTTATCAGATTCTATCCCGATTTATTTGATCCGTGATAGAATCCGTTAAAAAGTGGTTTTATTTCAATAACAATATTTAATTAAACTGTATCTTAGCATGTTTATCCACATTCTAAAACCTAACCATTCTAAAAACTAGTTACTTAAGTTATACTTACTTTGGATCTAGATAGAGTTGTATTTAATCGCCTAGCACATTTTTAACATACAATTAAAACTAATTTTGTATTGTCTATTGTTAATTATTTCTCAAGATACATATTGTTGTTTTCTTTCATGTTTTCTTTAACTGCACCTGAGCATATTTAAAAAAAGAATCTACAATAGATTCCATTCAGTAAAACATGGTCTGAGTATAAGACATTCCTACATTCAACACGATATCCATATTTAGATAGTTGTTATAAATATTGACTATCCGCGCATAGACAACTGCTAACGTTTTTCTAGTATAAATTCTATATTCTCAAACCTTTTTTCTATACAAAATGGCGCGAAAGTTATCGCATTGCATTTTAATACAATAATTACATATCGTTTTTATTTTGAATATTAGTTATTTCGGTTAATAATCGACCAATATAATCCGATGTTAAAATGTCAGTTGGCAGAACTATATCCGTGGGTGTCGGTTGTCACACCAACATCTATGACAGCTATTACGGGTAGTTGGAGCCTACAAAAGTCCGACTAGTCTAACTGCAGAACTTCGATTATCACCAAGGGTTCAATCTTTGAGCTCATACGGGTAAGTAGCCAAAATAAAGACAATTTGGTGTCTATGGTCAGGCAATAACAACTACGGTATTCCGCCAAACAAACCATAGAGTATTTAAAACAAAAAGGCTCCCAATAAAACGGTCGCAACCTAACAAAGCTTGTTTAAACAGTAAATTATTGACAATGTGCTTACAACAAAACGTCACGCAAACTTAGCTCGACGTTTAATCACTATTCACAATAATTTTGATGAAAAGATCGAAACTTTTCGACGACGGCGAAACGACTGTTTCGTCAGTCTTCTTTCGTCCATCTTCTCCACGTGTCCGAACCATCTAAGCATCCCTTTCTCTATCTTAGTCACTACGTCTTCAAACACCATTTCTTACCACTTTTTTACTATTTTTTACACGTGCCAACTTTTGGAGTGTGTTGCACAAGTCGTCAGTATACCCGCTACTTTAGCGGCATTTTAAAGCCTGACCCTCTAGACAAGGCTAATGAATTGCTACCTACTTTCCTAGAGTAAAAGTCAAAAATCATTTATTCTGTATAGACCATCAAAACGGCACTTACAAAACGTCAAATATATATATATATGTACTAAAGACTAGTTTACCAAATGGACCACCGGTTCGAAACGCGGCCCCAGCCTGAGAAAACTCCGGCAAGAAACTCAGCGGGCTGTTTTTTTGGTCTATTTACAAAAAAAATGCTTAGTAAAATGCGTAGAGGGTCATAATGTAGAATAGAATGACGAATAGGTATATAGGATTTGACGTATGTGACAGTCGTTAACTTTTAAACTTTTAAAAGTATCCAAGAAAAATCTTCAAACCGTTCGTATTGTAATACGAAAGACAGCAACGCACAGACTTCACGGTCCACTGATCCTTCCGAGAAGTACTTTGGATCGCCGTGACCCCTAGCGGGCCCCGGAGATACAATAAACCTGATAATGCCTTAGGTAACCTTCGAATGCCTGGCAACACTCATAAAAGTGGAGTCAATATATTAAATTTTTCAAGACAGTAAGTAGTCTTGAAAAATTTAAACAGAGAGATAAATAATAAGAGTGGTTCAGGGAGTCATGGCCGCGTCCCACATCTGAAAAAATATTGTTTAAAAAAATAACTGTCATCAATCGTGTCTATAACCATAAACAATAAAAATAAGTATCTGTCAATGAAATCAAACGAAAAACTGAGATGAATTGTTTTAGGCGGGAAAAATTGGGTATTTGACTGTCAAGTCAAATTATTGTACTTATAACCAAACTTCAAAAAGGTAATTTTTATTGAAACTTGTATAATATAAATAAAAAAATAACTATGTCATAATAAAAAAATAACATAAGTAAATAATTTACTATTATAACTTATAAGTTGAATAAATAAATAAATATGATGAAATAAGAACAGACGCAACTTTTACCGCTCTTTTACAGCTTAATTTAATGCACTCAGTTCAATATTTTTTATAACAAAAATAATGTTCTTTATTCAAAATAGATTAAAACTTGACATCATCCCAAATAAAAGCAATATCAATAAGTACCTATTAATTTTAATTCATGTTGTATCTTACGTTGATAAACAAGGAACTTTTGCACCTAAACAATAAGTAGGTATTATTATAATAGCAAATGCAGAATTATTTCATAATTTATTTTTTTGTTTTTAAATGCAGAAGTAGACAATATTTTAGTAGAAGAACATCTTGGGTTTTTATCATGCAGATAAAAACCCAAGATGTTTTTCTATTATTTAATTAATATAAACTAACACCTGTTTATCTCTGAAGAGGTAATACGTTACAATGAACACACCCGTTGCGCTCTACTGGGCTCTATGTTTACAGGCTCCTATTATTATTTTCGTAACTAATATTTATTTTGACAGTGAATTTTGTAAATAATGTAAATATAAAATTTTTCTAACAAAAATATTCAATACAACTTTGCATGAAAACGATCTAAGGCCCTTACGGTCGCACGAAAATGTACGTACTTATACTAAACTAGCTTTTGCCTGCGGCTCCGCCCGCGTGGATATCGGTTATCGCGACCAAACATAGCCTATCCTCAAGGTCTAATCTACCCCTATACCAAATTTCATCAAAATCGGTTCAGACAGACAGACAGAGTTACTTTCGCATTTATAATATTAATATGAATGGATATGGATCGAGATCGAGACACGTATCTTGGGCCTAAATCGCGAGACAAACGAGGTCCTGGCGCACGCGGATTGTTTTGTAATAATCTATGCTTGGTGAATTTGAGATTCGTCCACCTTTTACCATCTAGCATGGTGCAGCCGTGCTATCCTCAAAAGACACCCAAGAAACGTGTAGGTACTGCGCGTATAGAGCACATGTTGAACACATTTTAGGTTTAAGTTATAGTATGTCCCGAGCAATACCATATTGTGTAAGTTTTTATACATATGCTTATACGAAAGGACTAACGAGACAGGTGGTCTGTCTCGTGTGTCCTGTAGTATGATTTAATAAAAAATAAAAAATAGGTTGACTTAACAATATGTCACCAAGATGCTCATGTAATAGGTCAAAGATGGCCATAAATCGTTACATAAATATTCAAATCAAAGAAAAGCTATCACTTTATAAAGAACTAGCTGACCCAGCGAACTTGTACCGCCATATTTTCCGCCCGTGTGGTATTATCTCTAAATTTATCAGTGTTTCTCTACAATATTATGCATGTATTATACATATAAACCTTCCTCTTGAATCACTCTATCTATTAAAAAAAAACCGCTTCAAAATCCGTTGCGTAGTTTTGAAGATTTAAGCATACATAGGGACGGACAGACAGCGACAGCGACTTTGTTTTATAATATGTAGTGATGATGATAGTGATGATGATATCAGATTACTAGTAGTAAATTTAGTAAAAAAAACCTACCTTAATTTCATAAATGGCTAAATAAATATTAGATTCTCACAGAAATCCGCACAGGTGTTGCAGATTTTATTAAATGATGGACATAATTTGCATGTATAATTTTATGTTTTTAGTCTGACATCAATAAATTAATTTTATGTTGTAAAAATTGTGTGAATGTGACATGTGAGCTAGCAGGTGTACTTATTGAAGAGACTTTTATGTTAGGTTACTTCTTAAGTTCGCTACCTTAGGGAAAGTGTGAACGCAGCACACACCTAAGTGCCCATTCTTAAATTCTGTACAGACACAAAACTTAGTAACTATGTAAGTCCAATAAACGGCGACAAAATAAATCCCAACAGAACTCTTCTCCCTGATTGCCAGTGTGTTAGGGCCGTGAAAATTGTCTATGACTATATTTTTTTATATATTTTTTTTATATTATTGATTCTGCTAGGTACAATTTTTTTTTTTAAGAATACGAATTTAAAAAATGAATAAATTTTTTAACTTTCTTTAAATATGAACTTCCAAATTTGAAATTTGAACCTCAATAACATTACATACTTTTTGCAAACTTCTCGTAATATTTTCTGCTATGATAGAATTGAGTTCAACTTAACAATTCAAAAAATGCGGTGAGCGGAGAAACTGGGAGACAATAGAGTGTCGAGGTAACTTGTCATTTCTCACGCACGGAGTACATGCATTGTTATGACGACAAAACTCAACATGTCTGGTGCTGTGGATGGTGGAACTAGGGTTGCCACCCGTACTATATTATATAGTATTGTACTATATTTGAGCCCGTTGTACTATATACTATATAAAAATAATATAGTACGCAAATGTACTATATTTTCATGGCTAAATGTCGCGGTTTTTTTTTTTAACAAAATTAAAGGTAATGTCAGATGGTTCACTCCAGTGATTATTGACATAGGTGAATGCTTCATTAGAAGGAATGTTATAGAATAGAACATTTTTTTTTTGATAAAGCTCTACGATCGCATGACTGCTGTGTAAAAGTGAACAGAATTCAGTTTTTCTCAGTCACATTGTGGTGTTAAACAGGGGTGTGTGCTCGCGCCTCCACTTTTTGCCATATATTTTGCTGCAGTTATTAAAGAATCTCTAAGAGACAACACGAAGGGAATTTGAATCCGCTTTCATACGGATGGCTACAGCCATCCATGCACTTTAAAGATACTTCTTTAATTTAGCCAAATTAAAGGCTAGCCAGGCTGAAGGCATACACAAAGGTTTCCCTCGATACGATAGCGTAAATCAATTGTTTAAAGCAAGTCAGGTGTCGGTCGCAGAACTATCTCCATCCCCCATGAGAGCGGTTCTGAGGGTGACGGATGGAGCCGCCTGTCACCTTAGGAGAAGCAGTCATAGGCGGCGGCGCAATGTGTGCCTCCCCATACCCGAGGGCTATAATGGGGACACCGTCTTCCCACCAGCTCGCGAGAGATGGCCGTGGGTCGACCGGGGTGCGAGAGATATGTCTCCGGCAATGTCATCTCCGGCAACCTACGACCCACTGACAGACGGCGCGCGTTTAAGTCATTTCGAACATTCGACTTTAAAAAAAGTGTTCAGATCGATCATTTCTCGTTCATTCGGATGACCAAATAAACGCAGGGAAAATAAATAAAATATGAAAAAATAGATAAGAAATAAATGTGTAGGTACTATATTTTTTCCTAAATTTCTCAAAAGTACTATATTTTTATGACTTAAAGAAGAAAAATACTATTTTTTCATCAAAAAAAGGTGGCAACCCTAGGTGGAACATAATATTGTCATATTTTTCACAACCATTTATTTACATTACCTGATTGTATCGTTTCTTTACTACTGACTACTGAGGTTTATGACTATGACACTTATGACTCACTGGTATTCTAGCTATCTGGATGGAGGATATAATGTAATATCCCCTCTTTCCCAACTGTACCATTGATTAGTACCATTAATGGTACTACTGGGAATCTTTGTCCCACTAGTACCATTAATGATACTACTGGGAATATTTTTGTCCCACTAGTACCATTAATGGTACTACTGGGAATATTTGTCCCACAAGTACCATTAATGGATTTTCACTGTAGTACCATCATCTATCGTGGAATCCATTCCGTCTCGCACCAAATGGTTTGAGCCCTCCTTCCTCTGCCGCACGATAAAGAGCTGGAATACTCTGCCCGCGCACGTGTTTCCCTCTTCCTACAGTCCCGGGTCCTTCAAGCGGGGCGTGAAAAAGCATCTATAATGGCCGTCAAGTTAGGGACCACGATTTTAAGGCCAGTAGCATCAGAAATGGTGGTCCGTATTTTGTGGACTGCACCTCAATAACTTTTTGCCATCTAGCGTAGTGCAGTCAATTGACGGACCAAATAGGTATATAAAAAAATATGACGAATCTACATGATTCCCGGTGGACTAGAATATGGCTAAATATGCTCCATCTCTTCCCGTGAGTGTCATAGAAAGCGACCAAGGGATAGGGCTGTTCTCCATGAGATAGTAAACATATAACCCATAATAATAAAATGCCCGCTTGACGTCAATAGGCTCACCCCCTGTTACGAAAATCGTATTGGCGCAATGTGGTGTAGGTCTCAATAGTCATCTGCCAACTCTTTCGGGGTATTCTCGTTATTTTCGTTGGAAGTTTCCAAATTTCATAATAGTGTAACGTACCGTACCATAACGTTACGTAACGTAAACGTTACGTACCGTAACGAAACGTGTCTGTAAACATGTAAACAATTTCAATTTCAAAATGATAATACAAACAGAACATTATTTTGTATTTGTATTCGGCTATGTAATATGCTATTGTATTATTTCTCAAAAGAGTTATTTTTAGGTTATTATCATTAAACATTAATTTAACGTGCTTAACGTGCTCTCCGAGGCACGACCAGACCAATGTAAATACCCATATTCATGCATACAAATAGTTACACTGAGCGGGGATCGAACCCGCTCCCCCTGCCATAGCGGTCGCGTTCATTACCGCTACGCCACAGAGGCTGTCACACAGCTTACAACTAGCCAACGGAATCCACTAACTATTGATTTACGGTACCCAAATAAAATAACGATAATTTAAATTGTAATAAACGATAATTTAAAAATTGATTAGAAGCGGAACATTAAAAGTTTGTGTGATATTAAGTTTCGTTCGCACACCTGAGTGTAATGTGATACGCTCGTCGGCACCGACTGGACATAAATTGGTCATAAATTGACCATTAATTTGACAACAAAATCATGTTTCATCCGATATCAGATATCATCTGGGTCGTTGTTTTACTTTTTTTCGGTGTGTAACATCTATCGGCGCGGCTTAGCAGTTGAATCGTAACGTTGCTGTGACGGCAAACGGCATTATCGTTATACTGTAATGTTCCGAGAAAATATATTTAACTAGCTGTCCCGGCGAACTTCGTACCGCCATATTTTTCCCGTTCCCGCTGCACCTATTTTCTCATCCTTTAAACCTTCCCTGGACACTCACAAATATTTCAAGACTAAAATTAGCCAAATCGGTTCAGCCGTTCTTGAGTTATAAGCTAACAACGAAAAGTGGCATTGATTTTTATATATTAGAAGATTAACGATATTTTTTTATGGACAGGCTTCGGTGTGAAAGCATCAGATGTAGCCAAGACCAGCGCTGAGATTGATGATGATGTTATTTTTTTTATAATAAATCTGCTCTTTTCCGCGGCTCCGCCCGCGTGGATGTCGGTTATCGCGATCAAACATAGCCTATATTACTATATTCATGGTCTAAGAGGTAGTACCAAATTTCATCAAAATCGGTTCAGTGGTTTAGGCGTGAAAGCGTAACAGACAGACGTTACGTTCGCATTTATAATATTAGTATGGATGTTACCAATTCTACCCGTGATTCTAACTTTTTCTATTACCAAAGTACTAATAGGTAAACTAATACAGCTCACTTAATCGTATTTTTTTAAAATTAATATTCGTAACCCTAAATTATTAGTAGGTATTGCGTCTAGCGAAATTAAATTGCTAGTCAGAATTAATTTGCGTCGGTTATGTAATTATTACTCCAGGATGTGACCCCGGGACCTCTCGACCGTAAGACTGACCACTTAACCACTAAGCTACCAACTGATTAGGAAGAGATAAACAACTCATAACCAGTCAATTACTATCTGTCACTCGCTATTAGCTACAGTCGACGCAGCCTACTAAGGAGGTAGTACAAGACGCGACGGTATATCCGTCCCAATCGAGCATTCCGACTGGGGAAGCAGAAGACTCGCAGCTTAATAACCTCGTGTTGTGTTTCCGACGGAGAGTAGGGTTGCCAGAGCTCACTGGAGAGGATTTGTGCTGTCAGTGGGAAAACATTTCTTTGCGCTGACGGCACAGAATCTCTTACAGGGTCGGCAGCACGAGTGTGACTCCACTGGTGTTACACTCGCCAATAGGCCACGGTAGGAGAGCCGTGTGTTTGTCCGCGACCTAAGTAGTTAAAAAAAAATCTACCAGCGTATAATATTAAGAACTGAAGGTCTTCAGACCTATAAAATACTAATTTACAGCGAGGCAACAGACAGACGGGAGTACATTGTGTATGGAGTCACGCCAGCGTCTCACGACAACTATTGTAAACGAACACCACGCCACGATTTCTCGGAATCGGGTGGTATGTCTGACGTTACCGATGTCACTTGATTCTTGACCTACCCTTCTACATATTGACTGGATATTGTTAGCCTCTATCTATAGCATGGCGGTAGTGCACTCGACTGCTACGCAGGGAGCGCTGGTTCGATCCCCGTTAATTGCAAATATTTGTACCCATGAATATGTCTATTTATCATTAGTCTGAGGCCCGTATTCTAGAATGGTACCCAGTTCTTAATTTCGTTTAATCTGAGGACAGTTTGTATAGACAATCTGTCAAATCTGTCAATCTGTCCATGCAATCTGGCATCAGGTAAATCGAGATTAAGGACTAGAATAGGTACATGCCTGAGTGTTACCATACCTCGGAGAACACGTTAAGCCTTTGATCCCGGTTGTCATATGAATATCTATGGCAGTTGTTATACAGGGGAAATGGGTGAATTGGCCCATATAGAAGGACAGATTAGCCGTTTGGTCAACGGTCTCCCCTCTAGTAATAGTACCTACCTTGTAGTAGTAGGTACATACCTTAGATTTTTCCATTGATACTTTTTTTAAATTCACACAAACGTTTGCATAGTATCATAAATTAATAAATTTCGTAATTAGACTACTTGCTGCACTTGTTGCCCAATTGATTTGAGAAAAGGTTCAGCCTCAAAGGATCTGATCGACATTTCACTACAATTTATGCAAGTCATCTTCACCTATTTTCAGAACTTAAAGTGCATATTGATTAGGTAATCTAATCCGATACTGTTGTATATAGATAGAGATTTGAATTATTTTAACCATGACGTCGAAATGGTGTGATTTCATGAGAAAACATGATGCTCTGTCTTCACCAACTTCGTTTTAGCATTCTCTGAACCTTGGAGACCGAATCTTTTAACAGATTCTATAGCGATATATTTGCTATTA
This sequence comes from Eilema depressum, assembly GCA_914767945.1. Taxonomy (NCBI): domain Eukaryota; kingdom Metazoa; phylum Arthropoda; class Insecta; order Lepidoptera; family Erebidae; genus Eilema; species Eilema depressum. Next base: position 17,142,739 of record OU612030.1, on the reverse strand, counting down.
TTTTATTATTTACACTAAGCTTGACGTGTCGGCAATTTTTCAGGAGTCCTTATCGCGGAGTGACCAAAGATGGTAACTAATTGATACATAGTTTTTTCAATGAGCGATATACGCTCCAACTTCGCACTCATCTCTCACTCAACTCAAAAATAAGCCACAGCCATTGATATACAAAAAAGGTTTTTTTGTATATCAATGGCCACAGCTATAAATTTATTTATTATTCTCGTTCTGAAATTCGTTTCATATTATACTCGTATAGGTACCTATCTACCAGAACTTTCTTAAAACAGTCGCTTAATAAACCTGACCAGATATAAGGCGATTTTACTAAATAAAGAGCTCTCGATGGCTGCAATTTTCATAATCTTAATCCTCGGACATGCTCGGCTATCTTCGTGCGGCTTCGGAATTGTGCGCAAGAGTCGCCGGCAAGTCTCGATCAACTTGCTACTTATATTACAAACCAGATCTTGTTAGTTTAAATTTATATTTACCACGAGGTTTTATCAATGTTATCCTTTTCTGTGGATTCAATTCTGTTGAGAGAATACAATGTTTTATAAAAGGAGGTTACGTTTGTCGGCTTATTTAATTAAAAAAGTTGCATGTATTGATACAATTGTGAAATATCGTAGTGACAATAAAAGGCTTAATGGTTATAAGGTGTCGCTAAGGATCGAAAGGTTCTCGGTTTCAATCCTTGAGTTAGTAGCTACAAGCAATTTAGCTTACCTAACTGGAAGGGCTAAGGCTAGTAACAACACTAGTAATTGGGTACCCAATTGACCATTAACACCCGTATTCACAAACAATACTTCGCTATGCGTACCACCAAAACTGTGCAAAGAACGACAAATTCTCAGTGCGTTCGTTTTGGCAAGCCTTTTTATTCATTGATAACACTTAAGTAATACTTCGTTGAGGGAACGCACTGCGTTAGATACTGCTCCGTGATGTTTGTGAATTAATTTTACCAGCCCTATGCGCTCGAGCACACTATGAGACCTCACAGTATCGTTTGTGAATACGGGTGTAAGACCCGGAATTCCTTACCAGTACACGTGTTCCCGCTTCCTACAATCCCATGTACGTTGTAACATAATACGTGTCTATAATGGTGACGCTCTTTGCGGGTACGGAAGATGGAGGATTTGGAGAAATGGCGCACATTGGGAAAGATCTAGCAGTGAACTGCGATAGGCTAATTGAAATTGAATTTAATAATAAGCTTAGCTGAATAATTTATTTTAACTACAGAAAAGTACCTACCAAATTTCGGTTTAGTACCTACCTATTAGTAGTCTTGTGTGTCATGAATGCCATGATTCTGCAGGATTCTGTAGGTTTGAACTTATTTCTCAACACGATGTGCTATAAAATTCCGTTTACCTCGCTTCGTAACTCGCCTCGCCGGTGAAAAGCACCTTTATAATAACGGCAATAGAATGAGTAAAGTGAAATAATAACTTTCTCGGCGCGACAAGCGACAACTTTCAAGCCATTTTTCACAGATTCGACAGTATACCGACGGTATGTAACATATATTATTATAATACTTAATCGTATATCGGCGTATGTAGCGCTACTAAGACTTTTGAGGCCAAGTCAACGCCAAATGCAATCCAATTGATATACCTTTTGAATGAAATTTTAAAGCAAATAGTATGCTAACTATTCAATTCGATTAACAATGGAAAAGTGACTCGCCCAAGCGGGACTCAAACCCGCTTCCAGGGGTAACTCAGTTGGTCGAAATATATTAGGAAATTCTACACAACGCTATCTAGACCCAAAGCTAGTACTATCAGTTCTGTGCCCAAAGTAAGCATATCACTTTAGTATTATGTTATCTGTGGCATAGCTTAACTAGCTTGTTATGAGTTCTAGAATGCGGATAAACATACTTATATACATTTTTATTCGCAAATACATATTATACATAGAAACACCCAGACCAATGCAAATATTCATATTCATGCATACAAATATTTGCATTGAGCGGGGATTGAACCCGCGCCTCCTGCGTAGCGGCTGCGTTCACTACCGCCACGCCACAGAGGCAGTAGGTAAAAACAAAAATACTAGATACTTATTTATAGAAAAGTATAATAATAAATAGCTTTATAATTTCATTAAACTACCTTAATCTTTTAATTTCTCTCATTTCTGTACATAATATAAATCGCTGTCGTTAACTGCGATTATTTCATTAATATAAAATGTGAAAATATTCATAACTCACTCCTTCACATCTTATCCGGTACCTCGGCAGTTTAATCGCTCTCAAGGAAAACGACACAGATTCTAATTTAAGATATTGCCACTACCTTTCACTAAGCCTTCATTTTAATTACTTGCAATCAATTATTTTGCTATATTTTTCATATTGCGAAGTTTACGTAAGTTGCTATTCCAATGTAGAACTTTCAATAGTTGCTATGTCGGTTCCCGCTAGAGTCGAATAGGACCACCCTGTATTTTCCCATGAGTGTCGTAGAAAGCGGCTTAGGGATAGGGCTGTTTTTCATTTGACAGTAAATATACAATACAACCCATGAAAAGGCTGACGATAATAGGCTCGTCACTAACACCCGTATTCACAAACAATACTGTGAGGTCTCATAGTGTGCTCGAGCGCATAGGGCTGGTAAAATTCACAAACATCACAGGGCAGTATCTAACGCAGTGCGTTCCCTCAACGAAGTATTACTTAGGTGTTGTCAATGAATAAAAAGGCTTGCCAAAACGAACGCACTGAGAATTTGTCGTTCTTTGCACAGTTTTGGTAGTACGCATAGCGAAGTATTGTTTGTGAATACGGGTGTAAATACGTGAGATCGAAAATTATACTTGGCGAAATTTGGATATTGATAGACCTCTACCTACCCCGAAGGTACTGGGTACAGGCGTATGATAGAGCTCATCATGTTAGCGTTGTTCTTGGTTCCATTTGAGGCTTTCACTTCAGATTCTGGGGTCCGCTTACTTCTCATGAATGAATTTGTGAAATCAGATGGATGGATATCTAATGGATGATATTTTTTACTCTTTCACGCAAAAACGGCTGAACAGATCTAGATGAACTTCGGTACAGAATAAGATTGTAGTCTGAACTAGCATTAATAAATATGCTTACCTATAGCACTTTTATGGATTTTATGGTACCTATGGGTTACGGGGTCAATATTTCAATCGTGGGAATCCGCGGCCATTAGGTACAATTAGAAATAAATCACTACAGCGGAATTTCATAAAAATTGTTCTTGCTGTTTTATATCAGAAAAATTAAAAACAAACACATAGGTATTTTATTTACCTACTTATAAAGATTACTAAAACACCAGCATCATCAATAACATCCATCACCTGATGGTTGCAACACAGTGACGATGTGGATTGCATGCGAGTGCGCCGTAGAAGGCGTCAATGTGTCTCCGTGTGTCCTCACCTTAGCGCACACACAAACACACACACACACACATACATACACACAGTAAAGTGATGTAGTACAGGAGCTACATATATAATTTTGTCCATCTGTTCGTGGTTGTTGAGTGGTGATATAGTACTTCACTAATTTGTTTTTAAAAGGAAAGATAAGATTATTGTAGTCATTTACTGTTTGAAATCTCAATGGAGTTTAAGCTTTATCTGTCCTGTTTATGGAAACTGGGCGTGGACGTTGACACCAAAATAAAAAAGATAAAAAGTATTGTAGGTACTGTAGGTGTGTGAGAGCCTATGGGCACCATAACCTTACCCCTAGTATACAGCTAATTTTGACAGATGAGGCCGTGGCGCATGTTTTTATTCCGAGGTTGGGCCCATGGGGGTCAAACGGCATACCCTACCGTAGTAAATATCATAAATCAAATCCATAGCGTAGCGTAGTAGGAGTATGGACACCGACCTCGAAAGTACAATTAATGCAACCGGGATTAGCGTTCAGTCCTCTTAGTCAAATTTGGCGTATTGTAGAATATAATGACGAATGTATGAGATTTGACGTATAACATACGTTATCGACTACCATATACATCTAATCCCATACATATTCGTTATTATAAACTACAATACACTTATCAACGAATTGCCACTTGTCTAAAGGGGCAAATGATTTTGTATAGTATAGTTTAGGTTGTATAGTTATTTCAGTTCTTTCATAAAAATATCATCTTTAATAGGTACTAGAAAATGCAGTCTTATCTGCGCTTGCGTTGCCGCAGAGTCTACCAAAGTAACACACACACGCTCAAGAATCGCGTGAAACCCGATACACGCACACAGACAGACATGCGGGGAAACTCAGTGAACTGCGTACGGCGTAATACGCAACTGCCTCCAAACATTAAAGCCTGTTATAATTACAACATATTTAAGTAGGATAAGTAGTACATAATATTGGCTTATTGTTCACACGTTAAAAATAAGTATTTGGGTAGGTACTTCACAAAAAAGTGAATCTGGGCTGTATAGGTATTTTAAACAGCCCTATCCCTTAGTCACCTTGTACTACATCTCATGGGAGTAGATGGGGTGGACCAAATTCTACTCTGGAACTTCAAAAATTCTGTAATATGGCAGGCGCGGTCGCAGCTTGAAGTTTTGGGGGGGGGGTCACTTCGGAAATTCCTTTTTTTTTTATACCACTTAGGTGGCAGACAAGCACACGGCCCACCTGATGGAAAGTGGTTACCGTCCTTAAGAAATTTAACCCCTCCTCCCCTCATACTGGGACTTCACAATATGACGTGCATGGTTTTGGGGGGCTCATGTCCCCTGTGACCCCCCCCCCTCGGACCGCGCCTGTAATATGGCTGCCCATAAAAAATATACAGTGCCACATTACACGGGTACAAAACATTTTTACAGTGATTTTTCACACTTTTAGCTTATACCAGAAGTTTTCAAGGTCACCACAACATGGTGTAATAGTGACGTCGTTGTTTACATATTATATTTTAACGTAGGAATTCCCTCGTAGCACGCGCCGCGTACGTCATGCGAAACTAGAACTTTGTCCAAGTACGTCAGTGGGCTCAGAGGATAATGTGCTCGTGGCATCTCCTGTGAAATTGAATCAGATCTAATTACCCAACTTATGTACTCATGCCTTGGTATTAAGAGCAAATTAAACTGTTTTATTGATTTAAATTGTATTATCGTCTGAATTAAAGGTGTGTCCAAATATCAGAACAATCAGTCAACAGGAAGGGTGAAAAACCACATTGTGAGCCTCCCCATACCTGGGGGCGAAGTGGGGACTCCGTGGTCCCCAAACTGGAAGAGGGCCAGGTCGAGAGATATGGCCCTGGGTCGGCCGGAGTGCGAGGGATATGTTTACGATTACCTCACCTCCGGTAACCGGAGGCCCACAGACGGCGTGAGTTTTAGTCGATTCTAGTCCGACATAACCTTCCCCACCGGCTCCGGCGGGGGAGTATCCGTGGGGATTTTTCGCACAATAAAAAATGAACAAAAAAGGGGGAAAACCAAGGTATTGAGATCATTTTGAGTAATTTGTTCGTCAAGATCGATTAGGTACTGATTGTACTAAGTCTTAAGTATGCCGGGTGCACTTCTATAACTTGCATGACTGTTTATCACATGATAACAGTATTTATTTGTGCGTTCTTCAGTTTATAAAACAGGCAAATCTTCTTTTTGACATAATCTTGCACTATGCATGTGTTATCGAAATCGTCACTGATAAATTCTGATAGATACTGACATATATTTTATGTATAACAATTACATACCTATCATTCTTCACAGTTTAGTAATTCATATAATGTATGTAATGTAATAATCAATCAATCAGCTTATTGCTGTCCACTACTGGATATAGGCATCTCCCAATCTGCGCCCTTGCTCCCGATCTTTCACATCCAGGGTGTCCCAGCCACCTTTTGCAGGTTGTCCGTCCATCTTGCTTGGGGACTTCCCACCTTCCGTTGTATTAAAAAATAAATGTTAACCTTATGTGGTCGACAAAAAAGACTAATAAATAACTATATAAAAATATATTTTTATGAGATTATCCGGATTTTCCGACAATTACTCCGGTGAATCGAGACTTCACTGTTAGCATCCACTTACATTACAGTGGAGACCCACGAAGATCTCTTGATGATAATTCTACATTAATGGGTGCCTACATGACCTTGGTACTGAAGATAAAATATTTTTGTGACGTATGTATAAGTTTAACTAACGTAAATAATAATTCGTTCATTTCAATTCATACAAAAGAACATTAAGAATATTAATTCATACGATTGTCGGTAAGTTGTGCTTAAAATAGCACCTAATAATAATAAGAATATCAAGATATGTAGGTACTACGTTACTTGAAAATTAACTTGAATTTATTTACGAGTATAAACCTCATTTACATCGAATATGGGTATTTGGGTTGAATAACCGTAGTATATTTTTCAATAGATTTTTTTGTGTAAACGTAAATTACACATAAGTACTTGGGTACTAGGTCGCAGAATGACCTCCGTCCCCCATGAGCGCGGGCCTGGGGGTGACGGGTGGAGCCGCCTGTCACCCTAGCTGAAGCAGGCCATGGCGGCACCTCCCCATACCCGGGGGCGAGTTGGGGACTCCGTGGTCCCCACACCGGAAGAGGGCCAGATCGAGAGATTTGGCCCTGAGTCGGCCGGGGTGGGCTACGACAATCTCCGGCAACTGACGGCCCACAGGCGGCGTGCGTTTTAGTCAATTTGAGTCCGACATAACCTCTAGACTCCGCCAGGGGAGGTATCCGTGGGGATTTTTCGCATGATAAAAAAGGTACTCAAGTACTGTAAAATTTATTTTCACGATGATTTCTTCATTTCAAGTCTTGCTATCAATGCCTTAGAGTCGTATCGTACTGACAAATCTGTGAGCTGAAGATGGCGCCACTGTCGCTTCAATATTGTCAAATTGTATCGTGATCATTGCCATAACATAACAATGAACTCGAACTGCGCAGAATGTAAATTTAACAAGATACAAGTGAAATATCGTGTGACTCTAAAGATTCTGACCCGAATAAGGTGATCGTGTTTCTCGCGGCGACAGTATGTCTACGATTGCTCCATTCGATTTGATAAAATGTAACTATTTGTAGCTACAATTTGATGTAGATTTTATTCAAAATATTTATTTTTGTCAAACATACCTACACGGAAGTCTTTCAAAGACTTTCACAAGGTACCTGTGGTATATGACCACCTGCGGTCTACACTACAGCTTCAATTACAGATCTTAATTTAAGAGGTACCTACCTTATTATAGGGCTAGTCGCGATTTCCCCCGTTCTCGATTCCCCCCTGGAGAATTTCCAGTTTTAAAACAGCGTTTTATCACGCGTGGTTAATACTACTCCAATTATTCGCAAGTTTGATCTACAGAAAATGTCTCATTATACATAACTGGCTGGTTGCCTAAAATAAATTTAGAATTACAAGAAGTAAGGTAACTGTACCAATGCTCGACACTGTACCAATGCTAGACACTTTCGAACAAAACCCAGTATTTTGAGAAAATTATCCATTTGTTTTATAAGACTATTGACTTAAAAGATGCCTAATGGTATCTATAAGATATGTTCAAATATTCGCAACACCATCCGAAGTAAATTTAGAAAGACTGTTGACAGCAAATAATGTGACTCCGTGAACACGGTCGTGTTATTTCTTAAGATTTTTGCCAAGGGTACTGATTTTTATAGGTGTGATTTTTTTGTTTATAAGTTATGATTATTACTAATTTTAGTATAAACGTTATAAATATTGAAGTTATTGACATACTTGGACCATTGGGACAATGATGTCTAGCATTGGTGTTTTCGACCAAGTGCATAATAATTTAAAGTAAAAGTATGATAGATTTTAAAGATTTTATGGGCAAAAGTTAATGTCTAATTGTTGCTGTAACAGTTAAAAAAGAATGTAACGACCATGCTGTAATTAATTTGTTAAATTTTTTAGATTGAAATTTTATTTTTCCTTAAAGTGTCGAGCATTGGTACAGTTACCTTACCTATGAATTTGCCGCCTTTTAATATTTATATCTACCATAGAGAAATAAAAGCGTATTGTACAAATAAAAATAAAACTTTAAAATTCGAGTTAGTTTCAAAACAGTTATTTTTTTAAATTAAAATTACATGTTGCATTATTTTCGAATCATCATTTAATCCGTACCACACTGTAGTGAATATAATATTCTAAATAAAAATTCAGTGGCGAAGTTTTTCTAAACTCGTCCCCTTTGAACCTCTCTGCCGTCTATTATAAGAAAATATCGCCTATCATATACGGCATATGATTTGTAGGTCACTGATGAATTCCCTTAGCGGTTATAACTAGTAACTCAATACTCGGAGCTAAATATAGTAGGTACTGCATTCATATCTATTACGTTATATATCGATATTTGGTATCAGTTCTTTGTAATACGCGTTTCGTCGAATATAAATACTTCTTTGCAAGATTTCTACTTTATAGGACACAGCCAAAACTTACTGTGACATTGTCCTTATTCTTCTAGTTAAATTATTGTTTTAGAAGAATATTTAAAGCAATATTAAAATAATTATGAAAAATATGTCCTGGTTCGGACATGTAATGCGTAGGAATGAAAGTAATGTCGTAAGGAAGGCATTAACTATGGAAGTGGATGGCTACAAGGGTAGAGGAGATGAATGGAATGCGTGAAAGATGATAAGAGCAAGGTAGTGAATGTTGAAATAACTGCAACTAGACATGAACGGAAATATAGGCAGGAGGATAATGATTAGTGACGAAAATAATGGAAAAGTGAGGGCAGTTCATAATATTATATGTAGTTTATAGTTTGTAGCTTTATACCAGTCACTCCAATGAAACAGGTTAAATTGAATGTTTACACACCCTAGCATTGAATTTAACAAAATTTTCCTCCACATTTACAGAAAATGTATCTTTCGACATCACGAAGCTGTGTTAACTGTAAGAGTAAAGCGGATTTATCCTTAAAATAAACACGATTTACACTGAAAGCTGTCTGGACACCAATAAGACATATTTATAACTCTTTAATGAAATAAAACAAACTCGTTTAGTCGCCAAAGTTAGCTCTTGGAAACTGTTGTACCGGCAAATAAACGTGTTGCCTATGTCCTTATTAAACTTCCATAACTCGGAACGACTTCAGCTAAGCTTTCGACACGGTCAATCATAAGATAATTGAGTCTTTGAGCTTTGATAGCATTGGATACCTTTTTAGCCCCCCTAGACAAGAATAGTAATACAAGTAATATAAATCTTATATCTATTGCCAAGTCTTGAAATTTTAGTCTCTAATTGACTATATATTGTATAGACACAGTAGGCTAACAAAATGCATCGTAAAATCGGCTCGAAATATGCGTCACGTGTAAGTAAACTAATGTCAATATTGTCTTTAAACTGTCAATGTATGCATGTTATGGGATGTATTAGTATTATTAAATCCAACTTGTACCAAAGTGGAAGCAATGTTTTACGCCGCGTTGTTGGCCACTAAAACACTGCTGTGTGTTTGAGAGTATAGCAGGTATATATATAGTTAGAGTTTGTATTTAGATAATTTTAGCAAGATCGATCTAAATCTTTTACATTTAATTTAATATACTTTTTCTGAAATTTATGGCGCCACATACTGTCTACTGAAGCTACTGAGATTTGCGTCATTTGCGCTACGATATAAAGTAGTTTATTTCGGTTAAATCTAGAAATTGTAGACACTGTTTTGGCTGCAGGAGTTGATATTTGAAACTCAAATAATAATAATAATAATAATAATGATCTTTATTAATACATAAGCATACACTTACAAAATAGTGAGAATGCCCCAGTAAGTTATTGTAATACTTGTGTTGGGGTTATCTCATTTCTTCGCAAGTTATAAGGTATTAATTAGCACAATCAGATACATTTTTCATCACAAAAGAAAAAAGAATCTTACAATAAATTAATTCAAATTCATGAAACATAAAAAATAAAAGAATTAACGACAACATTTTAAAAGTAAATGCAAAATTAAGAATATTAACTAACAATTTACAACTATCAGCTCTAATTTTATTGTCTGTGCATGTGAGTGCTCGCGCGTGTCTGTCTGTGTGTGTGTGTGTATGTGTGTGTGTGTGATGTGTGTGTGATGTGTGAGTGTGTGTGTGTGTGTGTCATTGCTGTATTTTTTATTATACGTTTATTAACATTTCATAACACAGATAGGTATACTTACATAAAAGCACTTGAAAGATTTTCATTAATATTTGTATAGGTAAACCAGTTGACTTATCTCAGGTGTCAAAAGTCATAAACTTATTTATTATTAGTCCCTACGCCTCTCCTAAATTCATTAGCGCTTTGCCCAGGAAGCGTGATACAATTTTTATTGTAAACAACTGGTTAACAATGTATTACATAGTCTGTGGTGCATATATCTGACTGACAGGAGATGTCAGATGACAGATATCTTATCAGCGGTTGACACTCCAGTGACGTGTCTTGTCAGCAGTTGATACTGCAGTGACGTTTGCAATTTCAACAACTCGATTAAATATTTGAGTTCAACGATCAACCCAATCTTAATAACAAACTGTCCGCACAGCTTCACACCTCCAATATATTAGACGACTAGCTGTTATCGCGACCAAACATAGCCTATGTCCTTTCCCAAGGTCTAATCTATCTCTGTACCAAATTTCATCAAAATCGGTTCAGTGGTTTAGGCATGAAAGCGTAACAGACAGACAGTCAGACAGGCAGACAGAGAGACAGACAGATAGACAGACAGACTTACTTTTACTTTTGCAAAATATTAGTAGGTATGGATAAAGATGAAAGTGTATTTTCACGACCATGAAAACCAGTTACACATGATATCGTGACATGTTTATATGAATCGGAAACCGCACGGTTCACCTTCCTGGCCGCCTCGCCAAGACTTGTGGTCGAACTGCGATGCACGCGCGTTTACGTCAGTGCTAACACGCTGGAGACAGATGGGTGTGTAGTGAAATAAAACTGCCAACGACTTCTATCGCAGTTTCTTTGGTGTTATTTAATTATTTGCTAGTCGATCCTGAAGTTCGGAACTGCTTTTCCGCCGTTCATCATGCGAATTCAATTCATTTCCTTCTGAATATTAATATTGCGTTAAAAATGACTTACCCCTGCGGCCCCGCTCCTGTATACTTACACGTTGTATGGCAATTAATGCTATATTTTTATATGTAATTTATAGAAACCAAAATATTTACTAGAATATCAAAGAGGAATAAAGTTAGAGCAATCAGGCGTCGAAAAATTTCTTCCACGTCGCTGTCGACTGCAATATAAATGAATGAAAATATTATGACATAATACAACTTTAAAACTAATAAATAACCGTATCAAGACAAAAAAAATCTAGTAGATTTATTAAAATTATTTTATAGGAGACTCCTGCGCCGGGTCATACCTGGTGCAAAGACTGGCCATTGCCATCCAAAGGGGCAACGCTGCCAGCGTGATGGGCACCTTTGCACCGGGTACAGGCCTGAGCACATCGTAGGATAGGGATAGTGACATTTTTTCCCCGACGGCCTAAGAAGGGAAGTTTTTTTTGCTAGTTCTATTTTTAGTAATTTAAGGATGGAACTTTGTATAGTGTCTTGATGTAGGTACCTATATTTATTGTAATAAAAAGATTTGGAATATTCACAAAAAAATCTTGTTTTGTAGGAAAATTATTGTATAACTTTGTTTACCATTAATTTAGACCCGAACTTCCTTATTGACGCACCTTCCAAGGTAGCAACACCAAGCTTATTACCGAGTCCATCCCTGGCGTTACGATGACCGTCTCCGAACTGCCTCTCAAGAGTCGCAAGTGAGATCCATATCACGTAATTGACGACCACTATTTATATAGACCGTAATATGTGGTTGGTCCCAGTGTTGCAGAGAAAGAAACTTCTACAAATATTCTAACATTTTTCAGTAATTTAAGCACCGATTATAAGAGGTGAATAGGGATCAAGGGGTGAATAGGGATCAAGCGGTGAATAGAGATAAAATCGTTATTAGAACTTTTCATATAATTTCTTTTACTTTTTAAGTACATATATTACCAGATATTTGACGGTTATAACATTGAACTAGTCCATAGTTTCACTTGAAAGAAAATAACTACAGAATATATCTGACCTCTTTATTTCTATTAACCCTTTGATCTTGACCCCTATTCATCGGCATCAAGATGGCCTACCCAAGTATGGATATCACAGTGTCCCCATCTTGCCCTCGGAAAGGGAGCACGCATCACACCGACCTGCTTCAACTAGGATGATGAACGGCTCCACCTATCACCTCCAGGCCTCAAAGACCTCCATTCTATATGAGAAGCATAGAGAATGGAGGTCTTTAAGGGACCTCCGACATCTTAGTCGCCTCGCGAGCTCTGCAAATCGGAAGAACGGTCATCTACCTTACTACAAATTGATGTGTTGACAAAATTACGTCGCTTTATTCAAATCTCTTTGAATGGCGCCCTACACTCTCAATGCGTGAATGAACCTGAATTATAACATCCTTAGATGATAAGCGCTTGGATATGCGCCAAAGACACGATTATACGCGGTGAGTGTTGTCAATAAATTATATAAATGTATCTGTCCAGACGACGCTGACAGTTTTACTAACATTTGATAAAAAACCAAAATAAAACGGCCAGACGTTTGAATATTATTATTTTTACGTTTAAGTGCGTAAAACACGAAATTGATAGAGTTATTGAATGAGATATTATGATTAGCGGATGTGTATGTCTGGCGTAGAACGTAATTGTCTAAAAGTTCTTGATAATATTTATTTTTTCGATTAAACTAGTAGTTGATTATGGCTCTGCCTGCGTTAAATACTGATTCTGTCCTCTCGAAACCGGGATAAAAAGCCTATTTGCTATTCATACAGACAGAGCTTGAAATCTCTGTCTGTTTCATTCAGATCCAGATCCGTGAGAAACATCCTTACATTAAAATTTCGTGTTCATACTTTTGTAATAAGGTTTTATTTGCTATTGTAACCAAGATTATATATTGCATATATATTGCAGGACATTCTACACAACGCTATCTAGACCCAAAGTAAGCATAGTTTAACTAGCTTGTGTTATGGGTTCAAGAATGCGGATAAACATACTTAGATACATTTTTTTTGTAAATACATACATATTATACATAGAAACACCCAGACCAATGCAAATATTCATATTCATGAACACAAATATTTGCACTGAGCGGGGATCGAACCCGCGCCTCCTGCGTAGCAGCCGCGTTCACTACCGCTACGCCACAGAGGCAGTTATATACAGTCGTATACATATTTATCATTCATTATTTATTCTACTACTATTATAATATATTTTCGTATATTTAATCTGTGGCTGTTATGTAATAATCATTAAAATACTAGTTTTGTTGTATTTATTAAGCGCTGAAGTTCAACGATTTATTAAGGCCACAGATTACTTAATAGCATCTTATATGTTGTGTCTTTTTTAGTCCGTATTTAGGTATGTCATTGTACCTACCTAATGAACAATGACATACCTAAATACGTAGGTAAGTATACTTTCTATATTAATTATTAGGTATACTGACTTAACTAAAAGAAGCTAGGTATATGAAGAATATTCTTGAAATAAATTGACCTATGCATCGAATGAAGTTGTATACGAGTTGTCGGTAATATTATCTAGACTTAATGCTTATTGTACCTAATATTGTAATTTTGTTACAATTTGTAAGTTGTGATATTGTTAGAGCTCACAACTTGACGTCAATTCTACTTAGCCTAAGTTTACTACCGCCTCCTTGGCGCTAGTGTAGAAGAAACGGCGCAACAAACTCCACTGCGGCATTTTCCAAGACGTCAATTTCACAATAAATAATTTCATTATTAATAATGATTCATATTCATGTAAAAGGGACTAATTCACCCCTAACACGTGCGTGTCGTGAGTATAATGCGCTAAACAGTAAACTCGATCAGCTGGATATTTTCCATGACTCGTTTGGTGTTTTCAGGAGAAAGGTATCGGGATCGCTTTTGTAGAACTTACAAACTTTCTTTGTCTACTTATTAAATTTGAAACTTCAAATTGTTAATTAGCACCTAACCGTACGCTATCCTATTGTGTAAGCTGTGCATACCTTTAAGTGGTGTACATATCAGAACTATACCTATTTTGTATTCCATGATGATAATGATTTATTATATGTATACTGTTGGTGTGTCAATAAATAAAAGAAGCATTTACTTACAAATAAAAAAAAGTAACACCAAGTTTTTTTGCAAAACAGACTTCAAATGGTTTTCCTGTAAGGTAGAGATTTTGCAGAAGTACCTACCTATCTTTATTCGGTGCATTGGTCGAATACATTATTAAATATTAAATATAAATATGGCTAAATATAGCATTGACAGCCATCTCTACCCATTATCTCTAAGTAGATTCTCCCATTTACTTCGTAGTATTTCCTTAAAATATGCCTCAAATGTTAACGGAAATGTCAAGACTAAGTGCATGCAGTCTACTAAACCACGTTTAACTGCAATTTACGATTTTCTTTGACGTCTTCTGAACACTTAAGCAGAATCATACCTAGAGTCAGATAAAACAGTTTATACAAAGTAGTACAAGAGGCATAACTTAGGTCAATTTTATTTTCGAAAATGAATTAAAGTTTCCTGTTAAGTAATTTAAACACAGATAGGCATTAGGTCTTGTATTGCATTATCTATTAATTCTTTTGAAAGCGCAAATCTCGAGAACAGCTGAACAGATTTCGCTGATTCTTTTTTAGAATATTCCTTGAAGAGGATGGTTCTTACGCAGAAAAAAAAAATTGCCTGAAAAAGTAAAAAAAAAAAACTAAAAAAGTAAAGAATCGACTTTTTTTTTGAAGTCGGTTAAAAATAATCCTGAATTCACACGTAATTTGACTGTCATATACGTCAAATCCCATACATTCATTCAAGGTTTCCCACTCAATTTCAAACCATCATGACTGAGACTAAATGTGAGAATTTGGACCCATTCATGATTGAATGTTTACGTTCATTGTGTGTCATACTCCTATCCTTGAAATAAGCCTACAACGACTTTTTTTCTGTTAATCCCCATTCCCCAGGCTATTATTAGCTGGCTAGTAAATAAGA
The DNA here is from genome assembly GCA_914767945.1 of Eilema depressum. Lineage (NCBI taxonomy): Eukaryota > Metazoa > Arthropoda > Insecta > Lepidoptera > Erebidae > Eilema > Eilema depressum. The sequence goes on along the minus strand of OU612030.1, from coordinate 17,127,506 downwards.
AACCGCAAGTTATGTTGATAATTACGTTGTTAAGTCATTTGTTACATACATCATTATTACGCACTTAAGAAAATTACTTTCTTGTAAGAAAATTACTGTAGTGAGAAAAAAAAATTGTTTCAAATAACTTGAGATCTCTATTTAAGTATTTATGGTAAACTCAGAAGTGATTAGATAAAGGCAATGCCATTTCATAACATAGACATGTCATATGCTCACAAATCAACGTAGAAAAATGTGCCGAACTCACACACACACATTTTTAATTCATCTACACTTATGGTGTATTAACTTTAGAGTAATAGTTCGTGCAGTGTCTATAAACATACGATGGCATTTTCGTTATTTTTTTTAAGTCACTGATGCTTCCGCTCAACGTCCGACCGGCGCCGCTCGGCACGCGGTACTAGAGGCAAACGTTCCAATTGACTCGTTTTCGGATCTTCACGATTTTCGCGCAATAACATATCTACTTCTTTTTATATAATATCTTTGGATAAAGGTAATAAAAATTAAAAAAAATAATTAATGAAATGAAATGGTTGTACCATTCCATTCCATTAATTAATTATTACCTACATACATACTCGTAAAATCAGTGATGCGCCTGTGCCCGTATTTAAGCCACACGTTCTCTATTTTTCTGTAAACTGTGGCTCAAAATGATAAATCTCGTACACACGAAATTAATGCATTTTTTTTTTCATGGCTCCTTTTTCTCCGTCCGTTGTGCAGTTTGTATCTAACTGGATAAGGTCATATTATCTGTGGTTCGGTCCACTGCCAGAAAATTGCAGTTGCGCACCGACAAATTTTCCGATTGGTTTAATTTTGGCGCAAAACGGTGACTTCTTTGTTTATGCCCCAGACGCACGGGCGTCCTCTAAAACTTTATGTATTTAACTTTTTTTTACCGATGCTAATAATTTATTTTGATTTTATTACGTAGTAGATCCGTATGTCGTAATTTTAATAAAATTTTGACAATGCTAACCCATCTATAATCTGAATAAGTTGATGATGGAAATTATATTATTGCGACTCTTTCAATATAATAATAATTTGAAGGCAAGCAGAAAATAATGATCGAAACTTTTACAAAAAAAATAAAAAATGAACGCGATTTATTCGCTCGTGCAAATCATTTATTTATCTTGACATTAAGCTTTTTATTCCTGTAATATTAATAATAATATACTTCGATTATTATAGAATAAATATTTTACCGATACATGTAATGTAATATCGAAACTAATGAGTGACACAAGCGGAACACAGACTAAGTAGGAAGCGGACATAAATCACGCAAGACTTGCTAATTGTCTATGACTGCGGCGTTAATAATGGAGCTAAAAATAATAATAATTATAATTGAGCAATAAATAAATATTAATCATAAATATTATACGACACTCTACATAACACTACCTAAAGTAAGTATAGCTTTACTAGCTTGTGTTATGCGATCTAGAATGTGGATAAACATCTCAAATACATTTTTTTGTAAATCAAATATATACTAAATAAAATACGTTTCCTGCTATCAAAAGAAACTAAATAAAATAATAGACCTACACACCAATAAAAACGTCTTTTTTTAAATTGAAAGTTATTTACGTAATTTGTGCAATTTTTTCCTGCATGTTGGTAACGTTTTTGTTACCAAATATGTATTCAAAAAGAGGAAAATTGTATGATGAATCAAACTTACCTATACTGTGTATATAGTTATACATAATACACAGTATTTTTAGAGCTCAGTGACATCAGCAATTTCGATGTTCAACCAGAGACACACCCTCTTTAAAAACAGAACCACGCTCGCAATTAGCAATGGGCTACTTTATTAATAGACACACGCAGTTCGACATGTCAATTTGTGAACTGTGTTGACTTTTCTTTTCTCTTCCTTTCTTAAATGTCTAATTTTTACGAATTTTTAATTGCACATTAGGTTAAACTGTTAACAAAGGAAAAACCTATAGATTATTACCACCAAACTGCTTAAGTTTTGGGCTACCTATATCAGATTTTGGATTCGCTAAAATACTATTTGTCAGTCCTGTCCAGCATCGATTTTATTTAATTTGAACTGCAACAGTATAGATTCTCTTTCATTTGTATTCATGGTGTAGGGCTTTTACAAAATGTCTTGTACAGTCTATATATGTAACACGTTTGAGCCCCGACTCTCGGTTTCTGTCGACCAACTCACACGTCAATCTCCACTCTATTATTACGGCGTATTAAATTTATCTCTAGTAATTCAAGGACCACCTGTGCGGTTCAACGGCACTAGAACCAACCAGTCAGTCTGGTTAACGCACCGAGTTAATTTACACCTGTCAAATGTTATTTTAAACGATACTCAACTTTATTACCAATATAAACGCGACGAACCGAACGAACGATCAGAAACAAGTTTTGCCGCCAAAGCGCCGTTTGTGTATATATTTATTTATTATTTTTTAATCTGTATCTCTGTCTGGACTGTAGCGATTAATGCCTGTGCCCGCGAATGGACCGCTTTTTTATCATTCACGGTGGGCTCGAGAATCAGTCCATAATTGATAATTTAAATGTAAATTTATGGTGAAGCGCTCGTAAAAACCTTTATGCTAATTTTATTTTGTAGAACAAATGGCGCTATGATTTCTGATGTCAAATTGTTGCTGATGTGTTCTTGGAAACGCGCCGTACGATTGTCAGTTATTATGGACGCATGTCATTTACCTTTAATGAACTTTTAATGAGCAGAGCCCTAAAACAAGTGAAGTTCTTGTCGTAAGTTAATGAGTATTCATTTCAGTTCACAATTCCGAGCTCAAAATTACCATTTTACACCACAGATTAAAAATAGTGACGTTATAGTACAAACTACGTAGGTACTATAGTCATAAACTGTCACTGGACACCCGTTTAAAAATCCATACGACGATGTCGGTAATATATTTTACAACACACCTGCTCATAACAGTGATATTATTTTACCGCAATTAAGCACGGAATGACACCTATTATAAAACTGTGACTTTTTCATTACTATTATTCACAAAAGTGAGTTATAGATTCTTTTTTAAATTTTATAGGAAGTGTCTATAATTGTCTATGTTCCTAAAAAAGTTTTGATACAAAAAATAACGTGTTTAATAGTACGAATAAATTAATACGCCTATTGTATGGTCATTTGATGCATTTTCGTATTTAAATAAATAATTTCAACTTGTAATACTTGTGTAATAAACAAAATTTTCGCTCAAATTTAACTTTTTTTTTTCTCTAAGTACAGAAAAAAAAACAGAGTAAAAAAAAGTTAAGTTCAAACCTCATTTTTTTTTAAATATGGTCGACCGCCATTGTTAAATGCGCGCGCATAGGAAAACGAATTAATTTGTAGTATTGTTTATTTAGTATTTGTAGAATTATTTATTCGCAAGTGTGTTGTAAAACGTCGTATGGCACGTGTGAGCATGATGATTACCGTCCTCGGCTGCATACGCCATTATCATTCTGCTATACATTCGTGGTTAATCAGCTGCGCTGACGTCATAGTGGGGCGTATACCACTTTCTTTTCTTATACTAAGTGACTGGAAACGAGAAAATGGGGAGGATGACACGGTTACCATAAGTACCTACCTAGTCTTTAAAAATGAGAGTACTCGGTTAAATTAGACGTACGCATATCTACCAATTATTATTTGAATTTGGAAGTTTAAATTATTACAATCAAGTGTATTTATACTTAGATCAGAATACAAACAGTTATTTAGATACTATTAAAATCGATATACCTACATAATTTATTTTGAACTACACATAAACGCTATAACGTGTGATCTCGTTGGAGTCGTGAGCTTGTTACGTTACAAACTGGCTGCCTTCTCGAATGTTCCGACTTTCCTGACCAAGCGCGACAATTTTCCAATACTTGTCGTGCTTTTTTAGTTGCGTGACCAGGGATCTAGTTTTACACAAATAAACTTGATCTAGTCTCGTGTTAAGTGGTATAATGATAGAAGCGTGGAAGGGAGCGGAGAGATTACTTTGTTGTACAGCGCTGGCTTTATTTTTAATCATTTTTTTTATTATGTTGGTACTAAATGCGGGTTGCAACTTGACGTTTAGAAAAAGTAAGTGTAATCTCTGATAAACATTCTGCAGCTTTTATAAGCTTACTAGCTTTTGCCCGCGGCTCCGCCCGCGTGGATGTCGGTTATCGCGACCAAACATAGCCTATATATGTCCTTTCTCGAGGTCTAATCTACCCCTATACCAAATTTCATCAAAATCGGTTCAGTGGTTCGGGCGTGAAAGCGAGACAGACAGACAGACAGACAGAGTTACTTTCACATTTATAATATTAGTTGGGATTAATAAAGATTGTTCCAAATTCAAAATTGTATAATATATTTTACAACACACCTGCTTATAAAAGTGATATTATTTTACCGCAATTAGGCACGTAATGACACCTATTATCAAACTGTGACTTTTTCATTGCTATTATTCACAAGTGAGTTATAGATTCTTTTTTTAAATTTTATAAGAAGTGTCTATAATTGTCTATGTTCTTAAAAAAATTTTGATATAAAAAATAACGTGTTTAATAGTACGAATAAATTAATACGCCTATTGTATGGTCATTTGATGCATTTTCGTATTTAAATAAATAATTTCAACTTGTAATACTTGTTTATTAAACAAAATTTTCACTCAAATTTAACTTTTTTTTTTCTCTAAGTACAGAAAAAAAAACAGAGTAAAAAAAAGTTAAGTTCAAACCTCATTTTTTTTTAAATATGGTCAACCGCCATTGTCAAATGCGCGCGCATAGGAAAACGAATTAATTTGTAGTATTGTTTATTTAGTATTTGTAGTATTATTTTATTCGCAAGTGTGTTGTAAAACGTCGTATGGCACGTGTGAGCATGATGATTACCGTCCTCGGCTGTCTTAAGACCCTCGCCTGGCGGCTCGGGTCTCAATGGCGCCTCGGCGGTAATCACCAACGTTGCTCACTTGTACCATAATGTACTATTTCACCATTGACACTCGAAAAAGGGCCCGTGATTCATCAAAAACAGTGAATAAAACGCTCATTATTTCACTGAGTGAATAAAAAAATTTGAATTTGGAACATGCTCAAATGTATGTATTGTACTAAAACATGCAAAGAGGTTGCACCCTCTCACTATAGAAACGTACTAAAAGCCACCTAAATGTAATCACTGGCTGGATGGAATGTGACTCAGTTTAAATTAAGAAAAAAAAAGCCGCCATTTTTCTGTGCAATTTTTCTTGTAAAAGTTTCTGTTCGTTTCTTAATCTTAAAATGACTTCATCCAGTGATGAAAATGAAATTCTCGAACGCGAAAAGATTCCTTTTTCGCTAAAGCGGTAGCTATTACTGATAATTTGCTGCTTCTTTTATGTACTATCCATAACAAATTTTAATTCATGATCACAGAGTAATTGTTTTCTCGTAGTCAATGATGAAAAGTAGAGTACCTAACACGTGAAAAAAGAATTCATCTCGGCTCTTGTATCCCTCGATCCGCTCCGGTTTCTTTCTAGAATCCCTCGCTACGCTCGGGATTCTACCCCAGAAACCTTTCGCTCCTCTCGGGATACAACTTAGTGCCTCGAAAAGAATTCATCTTTTTTTCACTTGTTGGGTACCTAATCTACTATTGACTATCTTGAAAAGTGAACACTGAAACAATTGAAAAAATGTAGTATTTTTTTTTCAAAATGTTCATTTTTTAAATTGAAATGAAATTAGAACATAATAATATTTTAGCAGTAGCATACAATCAAAATTCTAACATATTTGAGGCGTGAGTCACAGTGGTTAATGAAGTTTGCTATGCAGTATGCAGATGAATTATAGTTGACTTGTCCTTTTGTCTATGCTACGCACGAAGAGACAATGCATTTACTCGTACAACGACTCTAAGTAACATAGTTAGGTTCGATTGAATGCTTGTGTTTTGTTTGCGGCTCACGTTAGGGAACTCTGAGGGCCAATTTTCGTAATAAAATGTTCAAAATTCATTCTCGATCTAATGTCAAACTCCCAAATGTCAAAAATGTTCATGATGTCTATGAAAATCGATAGGAATAGTTAACATACATTATGTAATTGCTTTAAAATTTCATCAAGTATGAAAATTGTGTTACAAGAATACAACTAAGTAATTGTAAATATTTCGTGTACCTACATATCTTCTACGTTCGCAAATTGACAGTTAATTTATCATGAAATGACAGAAGCACAGTTCATAAATTAACAGTTCAAAATTTGACATTTCATGAAAATGATATATTTACTTTTATTATTACAATGATTACAAGTATAGATTAATACTAGTACTAACTACTAAGTATAAAATATTTTACAGGTAGTAGTCGATCATTTATTTCTTAAGATACCTTAATAGTCGAACCTAAAGCTAGCTCTATTATAAATAATCACAGAGAATTAATTCTGTTGAAATAGCACGTTTCTCGCTTGATATATTGGTTGAAGCTTAATCATTATGAGAATATTACATCCTATGGACTGGCGAGCGGAGCCCATTAAGTCGGTTAACTATTGCGAAAAAGGAAAATTCATATAATTTCCACTTCTAGTTGCGTACAGGGTTATCTCTATACCTAGCGTACTTCAATTAAATATCAGCGGAAACTTGCGACATCTTATTAGTTTTCAAAGGCTGTGTATTACATGCTGAAAGGCTATTAAATGTTTATATTAAAGTATAATTATATTATAACATCAATATTACATAGTTTCGTGTCCCTTATGCCCTGCCTCCTGCACTAAATACGATGTAAACAAAGCCACTGACAGTACGGTCGAGATCGCAGAATTTTATTCATATCATTCAGGTCATAGGACACGATCCCTCCCCCCCCCCCCTCACCCCCCAAATCGTGCACATCTAATAGAAAAATCTTCCAAAAATGTAGTTTCTGCAGGAATTTCCTCCTGTAAAATTTCAGGCTGCGACCGCATCTGGGTTTTGGTAGTTGCCTATACGCAACGAGAACGAGATCAAAAAATTTACCTCAAATATTTTTTTTCTTTTTTCAATATTTAAAAGTAGTCTTGAATTGAGTGCACAGCCCTACGCAATCACGCACTTGACTTGCATGTGGGTGTGTCTGATTGCGTGTGTGCGTGTAACTGGCCGCGGCCTCTAGCACACGTAGCAGACAGCGAGGCGCGATGCCTGCGCCGGCGCACATCGACGCACTCAATACTGCCAACTGATTCCCTGCCTGTGGACAGCACTGTTTTTGTTTTGTACACTTCGAGACACAATATCTAGGAACTAAAATATGCTATATACGCGTTGTACACGTTTCGTCTGTGCCTTTTGAAGATATCACAGGGTGCTACAGCGATAGACAACCTCAAGTTCACCAAAACAATCCGCGTGCACCAGGGCCTCGTTCATCTCCCGACTTAAGTCTAAGATATATGTGCCCCGAGGTATATAAACATGGGTGTGTCGTTTGCATATCTACTTCTTGCGTTTACACTATCATAATGTAAATATATTCTGAACACAGAATCAAATGTACATTCTAGTCTTTGGTTCAGTGTATTGCATACCAAATGCTTTTCATACGTTAAATAGACCATACATTTTCTACATTGAATTTTCTTCATTATTGCGTTTAATTAAATAAAAATGTTACTCTAGTGGTGCTTTCACTTAAATTTAAGTACATAAATTAATCATATTTGCAAGGGTTTTAGTATAAAAATATTTGAGAAAACGTGACTTTATGTATATATAGGTATAATCACATAAAAAATATGATTTTGTAGTTCAATAAAATTTATTTTCAATCATTGTGTAATATAACTTAAAATGTCATCACATTAGTTAGGTACTCGACTAAAACCGCACAAACAGTGATTAATAAATACGTTATTAAAATACACTTATATTAACAATAGTTGAACTAAAATACACCGCACAGAAATAGTCCCGATGTAACACTAATAAATTGGCATCAGACAATGGATGACGAGTGACGACTCTCGCTTACCAATGACACTGTTGCAGAATTAGATATTATATACTAGCCGTTGCCCACGGCTCCACCCGCGTCCCGAAGAGGGCTAGCTCTAAAAAGATAAACCTGGGTCGTTAGGACACGACAGTATTCTCGCCCCAATTGAGCAGTCTGGACTGGAGAAGTACTGCCGCGCTACAGAATACCTCGGCCATAACAACCTCGTGTTGTATTCCCGGCGGTTAGTAGGATAGCCAGAGCTTTCAGAATACAGTTCTGGATTCTGAGCCACAGCTCAGTTTTGAGGGTGAGTGTGAATGTAACACCCATGATTATTGAAAATCATTGTATAAGATCCCACATAACAGGCAGTGAGCCTATTGCCGTAGTCCTGGCACTATTGTTGACTTGGGCCATGCATCTAAAGCTGAGTCTTGACTATATTTAACTGTCTGATATTAAACAGCCCTATCCATTAGTCGCTTTGTACGACACCGCATGGGAAGAGATAGGGTGGTCCAAATTCTACTCTGCCGGGAACCACGCGAGTAATAGTATCTGTACAGTATAAAACTATAATAATTAGTTTTATGATTTTACATTTATCATTCCCATGAAACATCGACTCCCCTAACTGAAATAGACGAACTTCCATAAAGGCCTAACAACAAAACATCATATAAAATGCAGTATTGCGCAATTACGCATCTGCTTCGGATCATACTCGTGAACGAACGTCATTCTCTCGTTCGTAACTCCTTGTTGACCTAGTTACGACGCTAATTGTCGTTCATTGGCGGCGGTCATCACGCGACGACGACCTAGCCACTAATTGTTCCTGCACGGACTATAGATACGAAATCATTAACATATATAAATGCGGCACATGTGACTACAAGATACCTCTCCCGACGTATACTGTCCTAACTGTATTTGATGAACTGCATGACGAAGTTGGTCGAATGCATTACGTTTACGATACTATACAACATGTAGATTGTTCCTGTTTGGACAATAGATACGAAATCATTAACATATATAAATGCGGCACATGTGACTACAAGATACCACTCCCGACGTATACTGTCCTAACTGTATTTGATGAACTGCATGACGAAGTTGGTCGAATGCATTACGACACTATACAACATGTAGATTGTTCCTGTTCGGACAATAGATACGAAATCATTAACATATATAAATGCGGCACATGTGGCTACAAGATACCACTCCCGACGCACATACAGGTATTTGCTCGATCTACGCGGCCAAAATTATTTTAATGCATAATTGGTATCTAAACAAGATAAATAAACAATAAAAATACTTATTTTTTTTAAATAATACTATATTTCACAAAAAACGCCTTAGTGGAGTACCTAGTATAGTAAAATAGCTTTTTTTAAGTTAATTCATCGCTTTCTGATGAATTTTCTATTATTGGATTGTATTCTGCAGACACAAACAGCCAAAGTTTCAGGCAAAAATGTTTTCGCTTTCCTTTTTTTTATATTTCGCATACTACTTAGCAGAGTTCTGCTCAGTTCAGATCCTCTGCTAAGTACATACATGTGTAATGTATATACTTAGCAGAGGATCTGAACTGAGCAGAATCGGTTAATTATATCTTGATTGCAATTTGTCCTCGAACATTTTCTTGCTAAATCTTGATGGTAACAGCTGAAGTGTTTATTTCTAGCCACAGCTGCATCTCGGAAAGCTCTCCTATTGACAATAATGCCTTTTCAATTATGACTGCGCCATAATCGTTATCGTACACGATTCTTCTTGGCTTTTTGTAATGCACTTTAACACGGAAAAAAAACCTTATTGGTCTTTCTCATAATCTCGTACTGTCCTTGTGTCAAATCGGCATCTATAAACATTTGCAAAGCCTGCATTGGTGTCAAGGAGGACTCCTCTTTACTGGGTCGCGTAAGCAAAAATGCCTTTATCTTTTCGGACAATTGATGCATCTTTGTTACCAGATCTACCCAGTTCCACTTTCGCAGCATGTATAAAAGTCTACTTTTCAAAGTTAGAACGTAGTTCTTCAGTCTTTTGCCTTTTGCTCTGGCTCTTTTTGAGAAGTTTTATCAACAGGTATTCCAAAAGTGCCTTCCAGCCAAGACCGGTTGTATTTTATAAATTTATCTTGAGCTTTGGTTCACCTTTGTTTTATTTCAGATTGCAAATCATGAATTTGGTCGTTATTGTAACCTTCACATGACAAAAGTTTATCTTTTAAATAGTTTAATTTGGCATCTAAATTAAGGAAATTTTCTTTCTTTATTAGATCAAATAAGTGTTGGCGTATTACAACTCTTACTCCTGATGCATCTTCTGAACCTAAAACAAACAAATACAATGTAGAAAGTCACTAAAAGATATTTCCTATTTTAAACGATATTTAGCTGAATCTCTTCAATACCTCTAAACTGTATTTATCCGGACGTATCCGGAGATGATTTTCACTGTATTTACAAAGTAAAGGATCAGAGAATAACCTACAATACAAATTATAGCCGGATCTAACCCGATACATAAACAAAAACACTAGCAAAGATTTTTTTTTGAAATAAGTTATGGTGTGAAAATGGGTTTTTTTATCACTACAAAAAAAATATAGCTTGCTAATTGATCATAATTTTATTTATGCATTTTATAAGTCTTTTACCTTGTCCATCAGAATCCATCACTTTCAATTCGTAGGAAGAACTTGAGAATTTAGAAACACACTTCGAAAGTTTGATGTTTAGAAAAGCGCCAACATGAAATACGCACACTAAGTGAAAAGGTCAAATTGCGACTGATGCCACAGAGGCGGGGTGTAAGGTAGCAGGTAGATAAAGCATGGGTATTGTGCCAGGGTTCATATTCTGATCGTGGAACTAGTTTTTATTAATGTTATTGAATTTTTGATAATGGGACTTTTGGCCGCGTAGATCGAGCAAATACCTGTATGTGCGACGTATACTATCCTAACTGCATTTGCTCAAATGCTTGACAAAGTTGGTCAAATACAGACAAAATCTGTACTGACTATACAGGTTTCAGAACAGAAATAGAAAGATTTATCTAATGCTTATACTTAAGAACTATACTACTACTACCAACAGCATGAATGATGACGAAAAAATGTGAAAAAACATTTATCAAATTGTTCAATTTCAGTTACGACGTTTTACATAGGGAGTGTCGATAGAGCCTGATTGAATATTGCTCTATTTCCTGTTCGTAATTTTTTATTCTTCAAGGAAACGCAACGGTATAAATCGCGCTTGCAGTTACTTTAGTATTATGTTATCTGTGACACAACATAATCAACCAACGATGATCTCAACTTAATTCAACCGCCTCGCTGATTACTTGTGAGTTTTTGCATGCCTTCGTGTGAGTGAACGTGCATTTTCTGAAGAAACAACCAATCTGTATTTAATTTACATAATGCCAGATTATTTTCTATAATTTTTGTTTCTTTTGGTGTACAATAAAGAATGTTTTATTATTATTATTATTATATCAGAATGGATAAATTCGTTACCTACCAGGAACCTATTTTTTTACTTTGATGCATTAGAGAACGGAAAATTTATGTGATACACCAGAATTTCTACTCTTAACTGACGTAGGATCGTAATCAACTTTATTGAGTTCAGTAACTTCTTCTTCATCGAGGCAATGGCTCATGAAATACATAAAAGTCCAGTACCTACTTAGATTTAGATGGGGACTCCGTGATCCCCACACCCAAAGAGGGCCAGCCCGAAATTGATGGCCCAGGGTCGGACGGAATACGAGAGATATATCTCAGGTAAATTCACCTCTGGCAAACTGCGACTCACAGACGGCGTGCGTTTTAGTCAGTTGAAATCCGTACATTGATCATCCGATTATGATCTTGCGCACGATAAAAGAAAATACATATTTAAACAATACATGTAATAATGCCCCAAAATCTGTCGCCCCAGGTTCTAGCCTACCAAGCTGATAAATCACTACAGCTTTATAAAGAAACCAGGAAGTGAGAGCAGGTTAGAATTCATTCTATAAGGACGGCCCAGGGCCACTGCTGCGAAGGTTGCGTGTGCAGGCGCGGACGCAACAATGGCGCGATACAACACACATGATACCGCGATGATGTCGACTGAATACATTTCACGCGTCGCGATTTTTAGTATTGTCTGCTTTAGCTCGAATGCCAGACAGTTCGCAGACTACTTTGGCGATATTATAGTGTTGAGAATTAAGTAGGCGGTTTACGAAACGGAATCTCGTCTCAATTAGTGTTTTATTTGTGTTACTGACGTAGGTAAGTGAATTGTGCACTTTTCTAGCAATTTTAAGTGCATAAACTATACTTATTTTATTTTCCTATAATATTAAATATGGCAGACGACTAACTCAAAATTAGTGAAGTTGAATTACAACAATCAATTATTTTGTTTTAGATTTATATATCGTAGTGAATGATATATACACTCTTCGGTATTTGAAAAATATTAAGAAAAGCTACATATATGAATATGTACAGTTTCCCCACCAGAATTACTTAATTTAGTGGGCAAAAGTGGATATACATTTTTTCAACATTCCACTTTGCCCCACCAGTGGGGACGTTTGGTGGGGCAAACTGGAAGTACCCGTTCTATATAGAAATGAAAGGACGATAGGAAAAGAAAGGACTTGGTCTACAAACCAAAGTGCAACAATGCCAACAATATTAAAAAACTATACGTTTGCCAAACTTGTGTCTGCATTGCATTTGTGGGCGACTAGTGATCAAAATACCCATATTATGCTTCGGTGCCATACCGTCTATAAAACGTCCAACGAAAAAGATCTCTCAGTTGGTTTTAAAATTACTGCAGATAGGTTCAAAAATATTGGACGTGTTACTTTTTCAATTTCGTAAACAAAATAACGTCCTATATTTTATGCGATTCGCTGACGTATAAAGGGCAAACTGTTTATTTATAATGCGAGAGTGGATTTTGAATGAGACGAATATTCTAGAACTAGATAAAATCGAAAAAGACCAATCTGAAAAAGTAGGATCAATATCGATAAATAATCTAATAAAGTTTTTAAATATGGCAGGTATAGTAGGTACAACCAAAAATTCAATGAACTACAGGAAGCCGCCACTGTCCAAATTATATTTGATTTGCAATAAAACAGTATTCATTTGACGGTGACAACCGTAGCTCCTATTTTCGCCATCTCGCGGAATCGTTGCACGTTGGTTTTAATGTAGAGTCAATGATATCAATACGATACTTAAACTTCAAAATGATTTGACGATATTCGAAATTTGAAAACTAGAATCGCCAGACAAAAAAAAATTAAGTGCCGCCAAAATGTCAATACAATAAATAAAAAAAAAAAGAACTTGGCATTGGTTACGAGTAGGTAAATAATAATGTCAAAAAAACTTGGCAGTAGATTCGTTGATAGTAAAATGGGGATAATAATATTAAATATTATGATTTCTAAAGTTTATTGACATAAATGGGGACAGGTTGAATGTTATTAACGTATAAGTACCGGGAAAGATATTGAACAAAAGTCAGAATTAGTCAGAAAGTTCGCGATCAGTAATATGCTGGACGTAAGCCTCTCTGGGAGGTTTTGGCCCTCTGTCTCCACGCTGCTGGTTCGACGGGTTTGTACAGGGTTTTATTTCGAGTTTTCCTTCTCTCGCAGTGATATCGTCTGCGTATTTTTCCGTTAGTAGCCTCTTACGACACCCTTCGGATGAGATCGAGTGGTGATACTTGTACTAACATTGGACCTACCAAAAAACTAAAAAAAGGATATATCAACTAAAGACACGAGCCCTTTGAGCCAATCATTGGTTTGTTTAGTTAGTATATAATCTATAATTTTCCAATAGCGCTTCGCACAACACCCAATGAAACGCTCTCTGCACAGTTCGAACACAATTTTATTGTCAACATGTTTGCCGGCCATTAAGACGAACGTTTAAGTTAAAGTCACCAAGAGGTTAATAACTGCTGTGGTACAAAACGAATCATATTACCAATGACGTATGTATTGTTAATAAACCATACGTCAGCAGGAACATGGCGGCTTTCAAAAATGATGCAAATACAAAATACAAAAAATATAGCTACTTACTCACGTGAATTATGTCAATATCATTTATTTATATGAATTATCTCTAATCCATAACTCTCGGGACTATCGAGTCTCGGGCCTTTGGAAGGCGTGTGTCGGGCGTCGGGCCGAAGCCAAGACGTAGAGGCCCTTTTAAGAGAATTTGATATGCTAGGGATACACACACATTTTTTAAATTTACTATTAATTACGATTTTTTGCATATTTGGTGCACTGTCGCGTCACTAATTGGCGCGTAAAATGAAGGCGTTCGTCCTCATTTTTTGTCGCCATTTTAAAGTGCAGACAACGTAGGTAGCTTCTATAGTTTATAAAATATTATTGTAACTATACTAGACTAGATGCAGGCCGGCATCGTGGTCTGCCACGTGAAGTTTATGAATCAATTAAAAAACTATAAATATGGAAGAGTGAGTAATAAAAACTTGTGGTTTGGCCACGAGTTCTTTTTTCTGATTCTCAGTGAATAGGAAAGGAGCTATAAAAGGAATTCCTGGTTTATTTGATTAAAAAAATTAAAAATCCTTCACAATGTGGAGATTTGAGTGAACTGGAGATAGCTCATACACACATAATATTGAGAGTGTACTTATACCACAGACCGCCTAAAAATTGAAATAAATCTGATATATATAAATCAATGCCACTTTTCGTTGTTAGTTTATAACTCAAGAACGGCTGAACCGATTTGACTAATTTTAGTCTTGAAATGTTCGTGGATGTCCAGGGAAGGTTTAAACGGTGAGAAAATAGGTGCAGCGGGAACGGGAAAAATATGGCGGTACGAAGTTCGCCGGGACCGCTAGTTATTTATATAAGTACCAAAAATGAATATTAGAAAACTTAATCTTGAATGGAAAATATATTTCTACAAAGAAGTCTCGCTATTTTGCAGCCTAATAATATTTGCCTTTTTTAATTTAATTTAGAACGTTATGTAAAATAAACATTTATAAGTAAAGTAAAGCCAACTTGACGAAGCAAATATAAAAAAAAAGAAACTTAGAATTAATTCAAACTCTTTCATTTAATTTCGATGCCGGTATATCCCGTTAGTCGGTCATAAAATTTTGCAAAATTACCCCAACACCGTTATTCGTTTAAAGTTGGTTGCAGATATCTGATGTCATCTCATATTACCCGTGCACTGCGTTCAGCGATATTCATTAACTATTATAGGTACAATATTGTAAAAATACTCCGTATACTGCGGACTTATTTTACCCCTCAGTCGAAGAAGTAGATGAATTATGGCGTCGAACGGAGAGTTTCTGTGCTGTCAGTGCAGAAGACAAAGCAGGACAAGCCTTTGGTCTTCCCACTGACAGCTTTAATATAAAAATGAATCGCTGAATGTGTTGCTAAGCGCAAATATCGACAACAGCTGAACCGATTTTTTTAGAATATTTCTTGAAGTACGAGGATGGTTCTTACGCAGAGAAAAATTAAAAAAAAAGAAGAGGATCGACTGTTATACGGTACAGGCGCGGATCCACTAGGGTGGGCAATATGGGCATGCCCACCACCTTAATAGACCTGTGACGTCACTTTTTTATGGTTTATTGAAAAAAAAAACCAAACAAATGAATCATGAATCACGCGTGATTTGGAACACAGCGTATAGTGCAATAGACGATATACCAGCATTTGTTCACACTGTTACAATATCAGAAATTACACATTATTATTGCGGCTTTTTTGTACACTTTTTTAAGGAGCATAGGTCTGAGGTGTAAGTACATTCAATCAATCTATCAGTTAGTATATTGCAGTCCACTGCTGGATATAGGCCTCCCCGAATATGCGCCACGTCTGCCGATCCTCCGTCTTCCGCATCCAGTCTGTCCCAGCCACCTTTATCAGGTCGTCAGTCCATCTGCCTAAGGGGCATCGCACCTTTCTTTTTCCTTCTCGCGGTCTCCACCCTAGGACTCGTCTGCTCCAACGGCCATCAGTCCTTCGACAGATGTGGCCAGCCCACTACCACTTCAGCCTGCTTATTCTGCGGGCTATGTCGGTAACTTTGGTTCTATTTCGGATGACCTCGTTGCGAATTCTATCCTTCAAAGAGACTCCAAGGATAGTTCGCTCCATAGCCCGCTGCGCGAATTCTAGGTCATGGACTAACCCCACCTTCAGTGGCCACGTTTACGCTCCGTAGGTCATAGCAGGCAGGACGCACTGGTCAAAAACCTTTGTTTTGAGGCATTGCGGTAGGGTGGAGGAGAATAGCCGACGTAGTTTGCCAAATGCTGCCCACCCCAGTTGGATCCACCTGGCTATTTCTATCTCGAAGTTGTTTTCACCAAGCTGGATAACCTGCCCCAGGAGATATATTTTTGAACAACCCTGAGTGTCACCCCTTCGATTGCAATCGATTTGGTACAACATGTTCGTTTATCATAATCATTGTGTTGTCCAAGTTTACACCCAGGCCAACTTGTCGAGAAGCTCCATTCAAACTGTGCAGCATTTCGCCCAGTTGTTCCAGCGACTAAGCAACTATGACGATGTCGTCGTCGAACCGAAGATGCGAGATGTACTCACCGTGGATGTTGGTACCCCGCGAAAGTCCAATCCAGAGTCTTGAAGACGTCCTCCAATACGTTGGTGAATAGTTTGGGAGATATAACATCTCCCTGCCTTACTCCACGCTGGAGGCTAATGGGTTTCGTCTTGGAGTAAGATGGACATTGTGGCAGTGTCATACAAACATCTCAGCATCTCGATGTATCGCCAATCTACACGACACTGCTGCAGGGCATCCAGCACTGCCCAGGTTTCGATTGAGTCGAAGGCTTTTTCGTTGTCCACAAACGCCATACACAGCGGCTGATTGTACTCCTGCGTCTTTTCTACAATCTGCCGAACAGTATAGATGTGGTCCACGGTACTATAGCCTTTTCGAAACCCGGTTTGCTCAGGTGGCTGGAACTCGTCGAGCTTATCCACGAGGTGATTTGTGACGACTCTTGAGAACAACTTATAGACATGGCTCGGGAGTGAGAGAGTCTTATCACCTTTTTTGAAGAACAGTACCACCGCACTCCCGCTCTGTGCCCTAGGCGTTAGTTCTTGCCGGATGATGGAATTAAAGAGAGTCGCTAGCTCTTTCGGGATTGGTGCGCCACCTGCTTTCAGCACCTCAGTAGTAATTTCCGTCATCACCAGGGCATCTGTTGTTCTTCAGTTGCCTGAGAGCCGCCTCTACCTCGCACTATTCGACATCTGGTATCTCCTCGGTGTAAAGGCGCGTGAGTGGGGCTCTGTCCAGGTGTGTCTCTGCACAGGTCTTCGTCGCTGTGTCCCGTCGGTTTACTCATCCGTACTGCATATAGCTCAGTTGTAAGTTTCGTCAGATGGGGCCTTCCCAACTGCTGAGCGAACACTTTTGACCCCCTATATCGCTCGATTGCCTCCTGGATGGAGCAAGTGTTGGAGCGTTCAAGGTCGCGTCGTATTGGCTTTTTGATTTAAAGTTCGGAAGTGTCAGGAGAGAGCCTGGACTCTTGCTGTTTGCATTTTCCGGGAAACAATTTTCGAGACACTTCCTGCAATGTTTTGACCACTATGGCCGGCCTTCTCGTCAATGCCGCTAGGTTTCCAGCATTGCGAAACGATTTTGAAGTTCATAAGGTTCGATTCCCGTCTCGCCGCGTTCAATTCAACAGGTTAATGTGAGACCAACACCGCCAAAGACACCCCCCCCCCCCTCCCTCGGGCGTATTTAACATGCTTGACATGAGTTCGCACTACGACTCGCACTTGACCGATCTTCAGGTACCTGTGCCCACAACCTAGTTCCGCGTCTGGATCCGCGCCTGATACGGTACGAAGTTCGCAGGGTCAACTAGTAATTAATATAAGTGTTATTTATAACCTACATGAATTAAGTATATTTGATCGACATAGATGAAGTGAGAGGGTAGGTATCTCCGGTCAAACTGGCCTATTAGATCCGAGAAAATCATGTCTCTACTATATATTTTATTATTAGTGGTTCGTTAAGTACAAAACTGGTTTCAACCAGCTACTGGGTGGTACCGGGCAGTCTGGCAGCTTTAATTACTATGCAGCGAGTGTGCGCAGGAGTTGGTCGCAAAATTAAACGCGCCTACATTTGCGTAACTACGCAAGTTATTCTCGCAAATCAATCTATCAGTGTCGGTGAGCAACTCTACGTTTAAAGGTTGAAACATGCAGCTATGTACATTCCTTCTTTTTTCCTTAATTGGTTACTGAGGTACTTATAAAGAAGTAACTAGCAGCCCGGGCTCTAGTGTCGCCCGGGAATATTTTTTTAAAAATACTATAGCCCAATGGCAACGCATCCAAAAAAAGCTAAATATACCTATCTATAAATTCGCACCTGTTATTTAGGTAGGTACATATTCGCGCCATCGCGCCATATTTGCATTTACACCAGTTTTCATCAAAATCATTCTCTGAGACTTTTTCTCAATTCAGATGAGCCTCCAGTCTATAATGCGGCTGAACCTCAATATTTTCCGTAAAGCCACTGCCATAATTATGGCTTCCACAACCAATTGGCGCTATCAAAGTTCTGCAGTTTTCATTTACATGGGGTCAAAATTTGAGCTCAATCTGTGTAGAAAATCTTGAGTTTTTGAAGCGTACACAAACCAGATTAACCTATAAATATATAGACAGGTATTAAAATACCAGCGGTTTAGGCTGTGCGTTGTCTCTAAGTCAGTCAGTCAGGACTAAGAGTTTTATATATATTATGAGATTATTTTGTATGTATTCTGCCCTAGCAGATCGATCTACCCTAGATGCGAAAGCTGCAAAAAGATCGCAAAACCCGGGTTTATAAATAGACTAGAAATAGCCAAGCTGGTTGTCGCACTGGGAGGTAGCCGGGCAGTCTACTGGCCCTAGCGAGGTAATTATCATGCACAGTGCGCGCTAGGTGAATTGTCGCTAAGGCTCGCCGCACACTTGCGCAAGTAGTATTCACATGCATTAAATAATTTATAGGCTTTGTGTAGGCGAAATGAATTTGTTACTACAATGAAAGTTGTATTTTACAATTAAAATATTGATTTATGGCCTGGTAGAGCCAAGGCGGACGGTAAAACCATCCCGCATTCTACGAGAATAGTCCCGCATTGTTTGCAATAAATTATTTAAATAGTTCTGTAAAATTTATCAATAGGTCCCACTTTTATATAATATGTAAATTAATAAATATATACATATATTCACGCCTGTAAGTCCCTGAAGAAAGGGTAGGCAGAGGTGTAGTAGCAGCCACTTTTCGCTAACTATGATTTTTGGTCCCACGTGTACCTAATATGGAGCGAGCCTATTGCAAGCGGGCACTTAGTCATGGGCTGTATGTCTACTGTCGGATGGAGAACAGCCCTAACCCTTAGTTACCTTAGTTAGTTACCAGTAGCACCCTGGGCTATCCTCAAAATACACCCAAGAAACGTGTTGCGTAAAGCACATTTTGAGCACATTTTAGGTCCATGATATATGTCCGAGCATTACTATACCATACCTGCTAACATACTAAATTACATTACCTACCTAAGTAGGTATGTACAATTATTACGAGCCGGTAATACATCTTGTTACGTAGCACATTACTCAGAGAGGAGACGAAATATTCTCAATAAATTTTGCAATAAACATCACCACATATTAGTCTGTTATTACCAGTCGTACAATCCGGTCGTGTGTTCAACTTCAACGTCCTCAAACCAATTAATTTATAATATTATTCAGTTTCCTTATTCTTTATATTTGACGTAGGAATAAAATTATCGTCAAGTTAAGATTCACAAACATCTGACGATTAATGTTATCTGTGGTAATTTAGAAGAAGAACAGAGAAAGAAAAAGTAGTAGAAAGAAGGAGAAAGAAGGAAAAAGAAGTGAAAACTTTGTTTATTAGTTATCGTTTAAACTTGGCTGACTGTGCTAGCCCTGTGTTAGTATTACTGGATTTATTCGTTTAATTTTTGGTAAGTTTAATTTTTTTTTTATTACGCCACAAAAAATCTGACAAAAAACTTCGTTAATACTGACAAAAAAAAATTTGTCAGTATTAGCTATTGTTTAAATTTGGCTGGATGTACGAGCCCTGTGTTAATGTTACTGGATTTATTTGCTTTTTTTATTTTTTTTACACTAGTCTAGCGTAATAAAAAGTGTAGACTACTGACATCAATGTGTAAGGTCGTTAGAAATCCGCGTAGAATCAATATGCATTGAGATAAAACTGTTTAAAGAGACTGGTATAGATTACTAAAACGTTTAAAAAAGTAAAGAGTATTGAGTAAAGCTCGTCTTTGCACCTACATGTTTCTTTGATTGTAGGTATTATGCATGATCTCTGTACTGTGTGTGTGCAATAAAGAATTAAGAGTAATATAAAATTACACACTGTGGCCACTGACGGTGGGGTTAGTCCGTGACCTAAAAGTCGCGCAGCGAGCTATGGAGCGAGCTATGCTTGGAGTCTCTTTGAAGGATAGAATTCGCAACGAGGTTATCTGACATAGAAACAAAGTTACCGACTGCGAAAGGGAGGGACTGGATGCGGAAGGCGGAGGATCGGCAAACGTGGCGCATATTGGGAGAGGCCTATGTCCAGCAGTGGACTGCAATAGGCTAATTGATTGATTGATGATTGATAAAATTACTACTTGCTATAAAATACTAACCCTAACAGCAATAAATTACTCTAAGGACTAGGTTCAGGTTATAAGTGTTTTGAACAGAATTCGAACTTTCCGGGTTCTCCCTCATCCTCATTCGTAAGACCGACTTCCTTAAACCAGTTAACTGCCGCCGCTTTTTAACCGAAAATAATTCTACCATGAACTAAAAAATAGGATAAACTTATAAACTTACTTACTTAACTTATAAACTTAACTAAACTTAACTTACTTAACTTAAAAACTTATAAACTTACTTACTTATAGTTTATAGGATAAACTGTATATTCAATCAATCAATTAATTAGCCTATTGCAGTCCACTAACTAACTTACAAACTAAAACTTATAAACTAAACTTAACTTAACTTAACTTATAAACTTATAAACTTACTTACTTATAGTTTATAGGATAAACTGTATATTCAATCAATCAACCAATTAGCCTATTGCAGTCCACTGCTGGATATAGGCCTCTCCATTCTTCCGCATCCAGTCCGTTCCAGTCAACTTTTTCTTGTCGTCCATCTGGTTATGGGGCGTCCCACCTTCCGTTTTCCTTCTCGCAGTCTCCCCTCTAGGACTTGACTCTACTCTAGGACTAGTAAATTAGATTGGTATGTCAACTAAATTATTTAAGATAGCTGTTGCCCGCGGCTCCGCCCGCGTGGAATTCGGATTCCGGTCCAACTTTAATGTATGGAAATCTGCCCGATTTATTGACATTTATGCTCACTGCTCCGCTCCCTTTAGTAGTAGCGTGATGTTATATAGCCTATGTTACTCCCAGATAGTGTAGCTTTCTATAGGTGAAAGAATTATTGAAATCGGTACAGTAGTTCCGGAGCCTATTCATTACAAACATACAAACATACAAAAATAGGTACAAATCTTTCCTCTTTATAATATTAGTGTAGATAGCTTCGCCGCTAAGATCCGCTAACGGGTGACCTCTTTACTAAAAAGAATGGGGAACAGCACCAATAGCATACTAATAGTCATTTTGAAATGGTATGACTCAAAAATCATAAAGATATTGGCTTGCAGTAATTACTAGTAACAGTAATTCCAACTGACAATAGGTAGTGTAGTGGGTATAGGGTCAGCCTTACGATCGAGAGGTCCCGGGTTCGAATCTTGGCCATTACACAAATGACGTGAACTCACTCCTAACACAAGTAATTTAGCTTAGCTATTAGTAATTTCGGTTGCTTCTTCTATTAGCTTAGCTATTAGTAATTTCATTTGCTAATATGTAGAAACTTATATGTAGATGAGTGCATGATATTTGGGGCCTACTGGGGGATTACTGAGCTCCACCAAGATCTTAAGAGAAGTTGCTATCATAAAAGCCGCATAACTCTTTATTTGACACAACAAATTTGATTGCATTCAGTAGCAAAAATCCATGTCAATCTATAACTCAGTGTAAATGTGATAAATGTGATAACCTAGTTCAATTAATCTGGATATCATAGAAAAGCCATTCTAAAAACGTTGAAAGCAAATTCTAGAAAGCAGCTATTAGTGTCTCAAGTATCGCACAACTGTTGCGTAGTGCGCGGGACAGATAAACCAAGACCACCATGTTGAAACACACGTATTAACAAGAAAAATAAGTTCAAACCCATGAATCAGTGTGCCTCAGGCTCTCATCGTTAGGCGGCCGTCGTACAGGCTTAGTACATCGCTCGCACATCATACGGAGACGATAATATATATAAGACCGGTTATTATAGGACTTCACAGTCTTATGTTTGTTTACTGGGAATTGCTAATTTGCTGCAAGGGATGCTTATTCGCCCGATATACCCACCTCATCACTGTGGTTAAATTGAGCCCGATGGGAACGCAAAAAAAAAGAAAAAAAGAAGAAATGGTTAAGTGAAGCGTTTTCAAACTGTCAGCGGACTCAGAACTCGGAGATGATAGCCTCGGATGCCAAGTCAAGTCAAAAATGCTCTTAAAAGGCAATTTTTTTTTACTTCCGAGTATCAGACATGAGTCAGGCAACTGACATGATGTACTCTATCAAAGCAAGTTTCTGACCTGCTGGTTTTTTTTTTTATACCACTTAGGTGGCAGACAAGCACACGGCCCACCTGATGGAAAGTGGTTACCGTGGCCTATGGACGTATGCAACACCAGGGGCGTCACACTCGTGCTGCTGACCCTGAAGAAACCTTCTAATGCCCTTCTTGGAGAACCCCACATTGTAGTCGCTTGGGAAAACCATCGCGGGGAGTTCATTCTACAGCTTGAGTGTGCGAGGGATGAAGTTCCTTTCAAACCGCGCAGTGCGCACCATTTCCGGTTGCTTTTTCTCTCGGGGTTAGGAGCCATTAAGCCTAATCTATAGAAGAAGTAAGCAGACCCAAAATGAAATCCTCGGATATACTTAACTGGCAAAGTGCATTAATACGATCATGCCTCTTCGCAGGACAAGACAACATCCCTTCACTTCACGCATACGACTTCCACTTCTTCTACTTTATTACTCATGACCTGGCCTGTTCTATTAGAGTAAAATGTATAATAAACTTGCCGATTAAAAACGGCAAAAAGAATTAACTTCCGCATAACTTTTACTCGAATATTCTGAAGCAATGTATAAATCAAAATGATCATAATAGGTATTATGACACAACGCCTATGAAAGTGAAATTCGCGAGTGTAAATCGGCCACGGAACTTGAAGTAGGTAGGTAGGTAAGTACAGAGGTGATTAAGTTCTAAGCTTTCGCAGATCAGACCATACAAACAAAAAATAAGGTCGAAAGTAACCATTAACAATTAGGACGTTCACTAAACATGAATCATTCAAAAGTGGGCCTTCAATAAATAAAATGGCGACCAACATTATCTCTTGCCAGTCCATTCACTACGTACATAATTTATGATCGCGATTGTATAATTGTACCACTATCGCTTCAACGAAATAAGAGCAAAAAATTTTATTAGTCACTAATATTCGATTTAAATTTATAATCGAGTAAAGATAAACAGATTATGCATATCAGTGAATCAGATTACGATTAAATTATACATGAGAAATAGGATGTTATGGTAATTTCTAAATAGATGAATTGATTTTCTTATATCAAAGGAAAGGCGATTGAATTATGTTATTTATTATAGACAAGTGCATGGTGATCTGCTAGTGTATTTCTAGAATCTAGGTGTTACTTCCTATTACAATATTCACTAATAACTGTATATCTTCTGAGTAATGTATTATAACTAATGTAATCAATTAATCATCATTATCCGAGCGCCAATTCCGGTTCCTTCCAAAGCTTGCACTAAAGATGCGAGGTCTGCTGTCCTCTTTTCCAAGATTTGGTTTATCTTGGCTATTACAGGAGCAACGGCAGTTCCGAAAGGAAAACCTGCACAGGCGTTACGTCATTACCCCACCCAACAATAACCCCGCGTTTACATACTGCCGCTCGCATTGCTCATCGTGTTGCAGGAAATATTCGCGCATTAATGCCCTAGCATTCACACACTCCCATCATCGCGTTGGTCCGCATTACAGTATTCGCCCTGCAACGGAGACGGACGTAAACGTATGGAGAACAACGCTGTAGCAGTGTACGCATCATGCTTTTACAGCATAGCGAATTAATTAAATAGATTATTAATAAAAACTATCACTTTCAACTACTATACACTTTCCGTAGATCGATATAAATATTTTTAAAAGTAAATATTCGAGGAGCAATAACGAAAGTCGTGTTTATTGATTAGCGCCATCTAGCGGTCTCGTATAGTTCATCGCGCTAGTATTGCCACTCCTTTGACTGGCGCCGCCAAGCCGACATTCGCAGCAACATACGCGGCAGTACTCGCGGCATGACGAATATACCGTTCACACTACGTCTCTGCCCACTTCTCTCGCCACTTCCCTCGCTCTGCCGCGAGTATGTAAACGCAGCTTAAGGGTTACCGGCTAGCAGGTGAAATTCTTTATCATGGGCTGTTTGTTAACTATCCGATGGAGAAGAGCCCTATCGAAGTCCAGCCAAATCCTCAGTTAGACCGGTAAAGCGGACCCCAGACTCCGAGGTGAAAGCTTTTAACACTAGGAGAACAGTCTTATGTCTCAGTCGCCTTGTAACACTCCCACGGGTAGAGTTGGGGTGGTCCTATTCTACTCCACAGGGAATAACCCCTGTTCAGTTGGGAAGGGTAAAAATTTGAAAAATGAAGCCGGTGGAAAAATCTTACTGAACGACCTAGTAATTTTGTATGGAATTATCTATATACCACGGCCTCGCTTTGCAGAGCCGGCAGGAACGAGTTATATCGACCCTTCGTCACTGCCCCTGTTATTAATCAATGAAAATCATTTAGATCTTCTGTAACTAATTTTAAAGCACAGCATTGATGCATAAAATTAAAACTCGATACAATTTAGTTATGTCTATTAATCAAAGGTTACACTAAATCGCACTAGCAACCGACTATTAATTCAGTTAATATAGATCAGGTGATCAAGTAACTAGCCACCATTTATGTAACCAGTCAAACTAAGGATTGTTACGCACTAGGAAACAAATAGTCGTGATTGTAGGATTTCATTTGCAGACCTCATTTAACTTCTCTTATTGCCTATAATTACTTTTTATTATAACAAAAGTTGGTAGGGATTTTCAATTACCTATCGAAAAATCCTTATTATACAATAAAATTTAAAGCAAACTATAATAATCCCCGCTCTAGTAATAATAATGTTCAGTTCAGTCACGCAGAGTTGCCTATGGTCACTGACCTTTAAAGGCATCATATAATTTCCCTTTCTCCACATCTCTTAATTAGAACGGATCACTAAAATGAACCAGAGATTTATCTATACGATAAAATTAAATCAGAACACAATATAAAGTTTTCGACATAGCAACAGAAAGTTGCAACACAGTAAATTGCGCAACCCAAAGTTGCTCAATACACAGAACACTTACGCGGCATACTTTAAACGCTTTTAAGTTATTATACCGTGATTACCGTGATTGCGGTACTTGTCGATAATTGTCCAATAATCTGACCACGACGTGGTATGTTTACCCAGTCCACTTTGAGATAATCGCCCATTCACTTTGCACTTTAAATCGAGGGATATAAGTTCACAAGGCGGTGTAACCTTTTAAGTTGTAGAAGTACTCGTTCAAAAACTTTACACGTACTCGTGTATATATAGGATATTGTAATTTTGACTTGACTAACGAGTTAACCAAAAACGGCTACGTGGTTAAACTCTACGCCGTAGAAGTAGGAGCAAGGGGAATTCCAGCTAAATCCCTGTACAACTTACTTATAGACCTCGGATTGCCAAGAGCTTCAGTAAGCTCTTTACTAAATCGAATATCAAAAGCGGCATTGATAGGATCTTACCAAATTTGGATAGGTAGGGGGGGGAACACTACTGACGGTGGAGGTGAGCGCTGATGCATCACAAGGTGGCCACCCTAAACCTACATCTGGGTCGCAAGTCCCAGTCGCCGTCACGGTGTAGTTCCTCTCTGTATCACGCTATGGACCCGGCGACCGCACGGTGAATCCATGGAGTGCTGAGAATTGGATCTCTATACCTCGGGGCATAAACTTTTGATCTAAAATGTGCTCAAAACGCGCTCTATATATGAGCAATACGCGATTTTGGGCATTTTTTGAGGATGGCACAGGGTGCTACGGGGGTGGACAAGCTCAAATCCACCAATCATAGATTATAACAAAGAAATCTGCGCGCGTCATGGCCCCGTTTTTCTCACGACTTGGGACCGAAATATGTACCCTGAAGTATACCTATATAAGATGTGATTAAGTATTGATTGATGGCAGCTGCCAGGCTTCAAGGCTATTTAGAGATTTTCTTTATACCGCAACGGTTAACATGGTCTATAAACGCTTACAACACCACCCCAAACAAAAAAGTTTTTTCCTAATTTTCGTTTAAGTAGTTTTCAACTAAACTTATTAACTAACTTAGTTATTTGAAAGTAACTGAATTTTTTTAATTTAGTTTTTTAAGTAAGTTGGAACTCAAACTAACTTGGTTAAATAAAACTTAGTTGAAAAAACTAAAAATAAGTAACATATTTTATTAACTAACTTAGTTTTTTAAACTAAGTTTTATTTAACAAACTCAGTTTGGGTTACACATAGACAGTACTATAGACTGTAACATTAGCCTCGTCCGTTGATTAAGTGCTGATAGTGCTGATGCAGGTGTACTCACTTATAGATGGTCGGACGCGGCGGCAGCCGGAGATTTACGGGGAGGGGGGGATTAACTTTTTTTTAAGTGCGGCGATTCCTTCAGTTTTAGAAGACTTTTCAATTAGACGTGCACAATTTTTTGGTGATGTCCCCTGTGACCCCTCCCTACCGGACCGCGTTAGCTTAGCCTCAAAGGCCCCAAACACCCCTCATAGGCCCACCAGTTTCTGATACTAAACATAATGATAATTAATTCCAGATGCATCTAAGTTCGATCCAGTTGGCGTGCGCGGCCCTGGTGGCGGTGGCGCTCGGCGCGGCCGCCCCCCCCTCCACGTCGCACCACGTGGCGCGCCGCTCGTTCTTCACCCTCGAGTGCAAGGGCGTGTACGATGCCGCCATCTTCGCCCGCCTCGACAGAATCTGCGACGACTGCTATAACCTCTTTAGAGAACCACAGCTGTATACTCTGTGCAGGTTCGTTGGTTTTTTAAATTTCGATTTGACATTTGTGACGTTTTGCAGTTTAGTTTCTAAAATTTTGCCTAGATGGCGCGATAATAAATTTTGAAGATAAATCTATTTTTGAAAATTTTGGTTATTGAATTGTGGATTAATTAATTTTTAGTCAGCGTTAGTCAGCATCAGATCGATCTTGATGAACAAAGTACTCAAAATGATGATGACAGGAAAGAGGAAAACCAAGGCATTATGGTTTTCCCCCTTTCTGTTACCTAATTGTTCTGAAATTTGGGTACACACCTTTACTAATGTAACAATAATGAAATTTAAATAAATAAAACGGTTTGATTTGTTATTAAGATGATTGATGACCTTGGTACATAGGTATTATGATCAATTTAAGACGTTGCAATCAAAATTGTTCTGACGCTTTTGCATTACATTAATTATTACTATTAAGTGAAAAGATCTTTAATCCACAATTAAAACCAACTTCTAAACACACAATTTTAAACCTTATGAATAAATAATAAAATGAATTATTCCTTGTTGGGGCACAGGAAAGACTGTTTCACGACAGATTACTTCAAGGGGTGCGTCGAGGTGCTACAAGAAACTGACCAGTTAGAACTTTTCAAGGACTATATAAGAATAATACACGGGGCCGATCCTGGGATTTAGGTACAACATGGACTTGTATACCTCTCTTTCTCACAACTATATTCTTCATAATACTATCCTTTTCACACGATGATTATTTCCTTCAGCTTTTTCTACTAGGGGGTATTAACAGCACGATATAATTAGCGTTATTTTTAACACTGCTATGCTATCGCAGCTTTTTGAACAGTACTTAATATTTATTTGAATTATAATATGTATTAACTATATTAATAAAATTAATTTAAAAAGATTTTTAATCAAATAATATCGCAAGATTTTTCGTCGCAAAGTAGTAACAAAGCAAAATTCAAAATTTAACCCTACAAACACTGACATCTCTAATAACCTTTCTTATTGCGTCAGTTGTGCAGTGGGTTAATTTTGAATAGTTTAAAAATTACAACCTTGCGACAAATATAGTTACTAACTTAAGGTAAAAAGCGTAAGTAAATTCTACACAAAAATGATTGCATTATTTTCCTCCAAATACGCCATATTGAAATAACAGCACGCCTCCGCGCAATTACCTACTCTTCAAATAAATTAATTTCGGATGGTTCAAATAATTACGTTATGTATTTTTATACAAAAACTAAATATTGTTAATTTTTTGTTTTTTTTTTTTTGTTAGTTAAATTATTTATTATTTTTTTATTTTTTATTTTATTATTTTTTAAACATTATTTAGTAGTTTACGACAAAGTTATTTCTACCATCCATTCTTCCTATTTCTAACTTATTATAAGGCATGTTAATTTTAAGATCTTTTAGAATCCCAGTATTTCTTTATTAGGTAACTTTGATTTAATTAAAATTTCATAGTCGACTTTAGGAGATTTGTGTCAATTTTTAAATATTTTGTAATTCATCATATTTGCGAACTACCCACACTTTATTTTTATTCATTTAACTTCATTAAAAATTAATTTAATAAAAACTTTAGTTCTTCTTTATGCATATAATTTTCAGTCTAATATCTTTTCTCTTTAACCGACTTCATAAAAAGATGTAACGCTAATTTAACATTTTCAATTTTCCAGGGAGAAATGCTTCACAACGCCCTATTTCAAGGGATGCATGGAGTCTTTGTACCTATACGACGAGAAGGAACAAATAGATCAGATGATCGACTTTGTCGGTCGTCGCTAAAGCCAACCAGTCAGACCATCTCGCCGTGCCAACCTTACCGTGTTAAATACACCGCAGTTTTATACCAACATTTCAAACGCAACGGTATACACAAATTGACCGCTTTGCCGCCAAAAAGCAGTGACGCCAGAGACCAATGTTCCTCCATATTGACGTCTGCTTTCTGTCCTCAACGATCTAGTCTAAACGCGACGTAATTTCATTTATGTTCGCAAGTAATTGTAACTCGTATTAAGTATTATAGGGACATTTATTATGTATTTCATCGTTTATATGTTATTAAATGTCGTAAGCTTCGTATATATACATATAGTGTAATGTAACACACCTCCTAGTATTGAAATTTAATAAAGGCAGTCTTGTCGATGCTGGCCATCTTTCAAAACTCCTGTCTCACAGAATCCGACTGAGATTATCATCTAGGTAACGTTCAGAAAGGTGCAGAAAACGAGACGAAAGACACTGTTTCATTTTTATCGTATGTTGCCAGATGAGCCAAAGCCTCGTTCACTATCCTACATTTCTGAACGATAACCGAAATGTCACGCATTCCAATCACAGTATTTAAAAATACACTTACGCTTCTTTTTTCAATTTAAAATTCATTCTTTTCTCTACCTTTTTGTATTATCTATGGTCATAAGAAAGTTTAAATACCTACTTTAGTTCTTACAAATAGTAATAGGAATGCTTAGTAACAAGTCTTCTTCGTTTTTTATACATTTATAAAATAAGTAGGTTCTGAGCCGTAAATATAAATATTTTGTTATACAATTTTGAACTTAACTTTGTTATTAAAAGATTAATTTTTAAGTGATATTGCAACACTGATATATACACTAAGTTTGCAATCTGTTACGATTAGTATTTTTATTGTAAATACACACCATGTGGCTTATACATCACTTAGGTTTATGAATACTGTCTCATTTAATCGCGTTTATTTATTTATTCGCTAACATTTAAAGGCAAGTTTCACTAATTTAAACATTAACTCTAAAAATAATAGTGTCATACTTTTTAAACTAACCATAGAGAATATTTAGTGAAACTAGTCCTTATTTTCAAATAAAGATGGATTTTCATTTGTACGAGTGAATGTGTAAATTCTGATAGTTCTGTAGATTAATATTAACGTTTGCACAAATGAAAAGCGACCTTTACAAGATTACTGAATGTATGCTCACATCGCTTTAACAGGTTTCGGTTGCTTAGCGAGTTTTATTTCTATTTTTATTAGTTAATTTTACTAGGTTAAGTATTTATAAAAGATTTATTTTTATAAACTTCCACCCTATTTATTACCTATTGTTACTTTTTTATATAAAGCCGGTGGATATACAGTCCTTACAATTCACGACTACCAGTTGTATCCACTCGTGTGCATGCTTCTAGAACTTTAAATTGTTCTTTTTTTTAATCCTTGCATGGATAAGTACTCACACACACATAAGCAATCATTACACACATTCGTGAAAATTAAATGAAAGTATTATACCAGTGTAAATTATTCAGATTTTTCTGATTATACTTTTAAGTTGCGGTTTATACTTATTTAAAAGGTTTTTTTATTCCGCTGTAACTCTTCTCTGTGTTCGAATCTCATCATTTTTTAGTTTAGCGTTTCTTAAGTTTCATTGACAACTCTGTGACGTTATTCGACACATGTCATTTTCATTGTGACGTAACATACAACTCTGTGACGATTTTCGACACATGTCATTTCATTGTGACGTAAAATAGTTTCGACACACTTTGTAAAGTAGATAAAATGGTGCCAATTATTGTCAGCAAGACACTAGGTTAAAAAAAAATTAGCTAATGAATATATAAACAATTTATATGATGCGTTTGTAAAAATGAATAGTAAATTATTATAATTGTATAAATTTTATAAAAAGAGCTAAGAAACGCTACGGGTTCCATGAAATATATTTCATTTGAAAATCATATAAGTATTTTAATTAAACCCTTTCGTAAACTAATACTTAAAGAGGCGGAATTTGATTCCGACATACCCACTTCATCGTTAACTCTGGTAAGTGAAGTACGAGAGGGTTTCGACTCGTAAGTATCACCTCCCTTGTCGACTTAAACCGCACAGTGCCTCTCGCGTCAATAATACTACCGGGCGTGGCTGCTATCTGTATCTCTAGCACGAAAAACTATCGTAACGTAAACGTCTTGAGAGAACGGAGCATTGGGATTGGCAAGCTTCACACACACACACACAGGTTCAGAGTAGGCAGGCGGCCAATCGCAAAGTTCCCATCTTTCAATACGTACGTTTACGTTGCGACTACGATAGTTTTTCGTTCAAGGGATACTGAACCCTTAACCCAAGAGGAAAACTTGAACCAGAGGCTCGTAAGATTGGCTTCAGCCCCGAAGATTTTCATATGACCTCATACACCTGGGTGTAGATAGCTGTATGTATGTATAATTTCTTAGGCGAAAACAATCGCTGTTTATCTAAGATATAAGCAGTTGATCCAGATTTACATCTGTAAATCATGCCCGTAAATCCCCGGAGGGGTATGCAAAGGTGTCTTAACACTCACATTTCATAGACCCACAAAATCATACCCACGAGAAAAGATACCCATAGAAGCACATCTCAGTAATAAATAAAATAGAATAACATTTTTTTTCTAATCCATATATTTTATTGTAGTAATCTTTGATAATTAGATATGACAACGTGGTTTTTGGGATCACAGTACATAAGTATACGTTAATATATTCAATTCCTTATATCATTAATTATAATTTATCATATAAACATTCATATTATAGTACTTAAACGGTAACTTTAGCACAGATGATTTAACCTAAGTCAAAATTACGTCAAAATGTATGATATATTGTATATCAACGTAAAACAAATCAACAATATAGATGGCGCCACTTGTATTTTGTTGAATCAAATAAAAACTAATAACTAAAGCTATTTTAGTGGATTTTCAAATACAAATATTTAAGACGTATATTTTGTGTTCCATGAATAATAATAATTATATAAATATGAAAGTTAGTGAAAATGGATGCATGTATGTGTATGGAAAGATATGTATCTATGTATGAATGGATGTATGAATGTATGTTACTCAGTCACGCTAGAAAATCTGAACGGATTTGGATGGAATTTGGCACAGAGATAGGTGATAGTCTGCGATTAGTATTTAGCATTTATAAGCTATTTTATACCGGTAATAGATCCCTTTGGGTCACGAGAACGGGACCAGTATATTGCGCGGGTGAAACCGCAGGCAGCAGTTAGTATATTTATAATTAAAACACATCTTTGATGCATCCATTATTATCTGAGTTAACACATTAGAACGATAATTAATGGCACAGAAAGATATTTCAAATACATCATAATTAATCACTATAAAATACAGAATGTTAATTAAATTTCTATAAGTCTCATTTCAATCACACAACAAAAAAATAATGTTAAAAGCTACTCTGCTTCTTTTTTGTCTTAAAATTTCTCAGGCCATCAAAAATTTCATTCAGTCTCTCTTAATTTTCAATCATTTAAAATTTCATAGTAATTCTTAAAAAGTTCAGTAAAATTTCACAAAATAAATTTCTTATAGTAAATAATGTTTTACATTGATCTTATAATAAAAAGAGATAAATAGGTACACTCTGTAGCTCAAAACTAGTCACTGTAAGTGAGGTCACGTCTTCCTCGTAGCAAGCACGAGTGCAACAAAACATGCACTAATCTGTGAGTGCGAGTGAGAACAAAGTATGAGTACTCAAACAAAACAGGAATATTTTTGACTGTATTGTATTGAGATATACCTTAACCAAACTCAAATGAGGCACCCCATATATTCACTTTATGTGTGTAAAACGCCGATTGTTTTATGAACTACGACATGTATGCTACTCTTGCAGTCGACTAGTCGCGTGATAATTCCGAGTCCGGGTAAATAGAATCACGCTCTGTGTGTGAACTAGCGCTGACATATTGTATACAACAAGAAATCCGCTCGCTCGCGTGTTCTGTCAACTTATGACTATACTTCAACTTTTAATTAGATGCAGTAAAATGACGTTTCAAAATGTCATTGCGTAAAATAATGTTTACAGCCTAATCTCAATAGTTGACGTTGATCCTTTTACACATTTCCTTTTTGAGTTTTTCGAGGTGTGGTTCGCCGGCATTCTACCCAAACTCAAGCCGTATGCAGTAGCAGTAGTCGTAATTGAGTGTTTTCTAAAAAAAAGTGTACTTACCCTCCACTTTTGAGCCCCTGTGTTTGAATTTCAATAAGAAAAAAGATACTCATATTATATATCTGGGTAATGATTTTAATATTTTAAAAATATAAACATACTCTAAAGTAGTTAAATCCATTCATTAGTTTACCCTATTTGCCGTAATATTTCAATGGGGTTGGCAACTGTCAAAGTGGCGCTAGCATAGCTTGCCCCAAAACATTGCATTTTTGTATGGATAATTTCAGAAAATAATTTCAAACAGCTACAATAACGCGCTGTATTGTTTCTAAATGCTCTGAAGTCGGCACACACCAAATGCCAAAGGATATAAAAATACGAAAGCTTTGATTAAAAGCCATCCGTCGCCAATTATTCATTATTACCAAAAGTACGAGGTTATGTTGTGGTAAACACTTTGTTGAAAGTGATTATGAAATAATAAGTAAATACACAGGTAAGCTACTTATGAATAAATCTTTGACTAACTATTATCTTTTCAATAATTCTTAGCGTAGCAAGGTGTATTGTCAACCACATTTCGCCTGATATCCTAAGTCCAATGTAAGGGGGCGAGGATATTCTTATACTTATATTTCAATATTTCGTTCATGCCTATTTAAAATGTTAAAAATCACTTGTTCTAGGAGTTACAAACCAACACAAATTCTTGAAGAAAGGTGCTACACCATCTATTTTTCCATGGAATACACAAGCAATCTCCGAGAACCTAAGAGAAGAAAGATTGGTAAACCGCAAGCTCAGGAAAAGACACCTTTTTGATCTGCCTAGTACAAGTACACAATCTTGTGAAGATATATTGCCATTAGAAGGATTTATTGGTGGGTCTCAAGACTGCAATGTATCTCTAGACCGACTGATACAATGTAGTTCTCCAATTCCTGAATGTATTCAGGCAAATCACAGCACTTGTGGAACACAAACATCTAATATATTAAGATTGTTCTCTACATAACTATTATTTGTAGATGTGACAGTGCATTTTTATACTGGGTTAGGAACATTGGGTAAATTTTATGCTGTCCCTATATGTACTGTAATTTATTTGTGTACAATAAAGAATTATCTATCTATCTATCTATGTATGCATTATCATTTCTGTACTGTTAAGGATGTTGTAAATAAAACTAACATAATACCAATGCTATGTTTTATTTTGTTTCAAAGTTCTCATTGTAGTTAAAGTAACTATTTGTACTGTAGATTCTTCATAGTTTTTCTGTAATATCCTCTAATGTAAGTATTTTGCACGATGATCGATGACTGAAGATCTTGTCATCAGTGCCCGGAGATTACTCGTGTAGGTATTCCATGGAAAAATAGATAGTGTAGCACCTTTCTTCAAGAATTTGTGTTGGTTTGTTACTCCTAGAACAAGTGATTTTTAACATTTTAAATGGGCATGAACGAAATATTGAAATATAAGTGTAAGAATATCCTCGCCCCCTTACATGGGACTTAGGATATCAGGCGAAATGTGGTTGACGATACACCTTGCTACGCTAAGAATTATTGAAAAGATAATAGTTGGTCAAAGATTTATTCATAAGTAGCTTACCTGTGTATTTACTTATTATTTCATAATCACTTTCAACAAAGTGTTTACCACAACATAATTTCGTACTTTTGGTAATAATGAATAATTGGCGACGGATGGCTTTTAATCAAAGCTTTCGTATTTTTATATCCTTCTGCATTTGGTGCGTGCCGACTTCAGAGCATTTAGAAACAATACAGCGCGTCATTGTAGCTGTTTGAAATTATTTTCTGAAATTATCCATACAAAAATGCAATGTTTTGGGACAAGCTATGCTGGCGCCATCTGCTTTTAGCTTTCACCGGCCAACCCCATTGTGATGATTTTTATACACCGAGACATCAGTTTTTGGCGTGGTCTCAAGTTATTGAATTTATGTAGAAGCGATACTGAATTTTGAAAGATATCTTGGACACCAAGCAGCGTCCTAAGTTTCTAATTTGAGTCTTATGCTCTTTAGTTATAGTTTAATCTCAAATAAAAACGTAATAAGTGGTATATTCCGGACATGTCGGTTTTGACACGGCTAAAACGGTCTATCTATTTCACGAGGATTTTTTTCACTTCTTGTAATGGAAATAACGTTTACATGACAATGACAGCTATTTCAAAAGTGCTAGTATCAAATAAGTTTCAAACTTAATAGTTGTGTTTTGTGTGGGTGGTCAACACGGCGGTCAACATTTCTTCGGGTCAGTTTGAGACACTTCTATAAGTATTCAGCTTAGTTTACATGATTTAATTATTCGCAACGCTCAATTATATTATCAACACGCTCTATCACTCTCGATCGAAACAATCCCGGAGATGTCGTGTTCGAAAGCACGAATTCAAGAGTGGCTGACCACTAAAAATATTGCATTTGAACCAAATATGGTGAAAACCATTCGAGATGGCTGCACATAAAGGTATCAGACTTCTAAGACTGCCCTCTTATCACTGTGAATTAAACCGATGAGTTATTTTGGTCTCAGACAAAGGGGCACGTCGCAGATAAATTAATAAGACGTATGAAATGCTAGAAGTGAAACCGTTTTTCCAAGAAGTAATCAACAATGTGACACCTGCTAAGTGGAGGGACTTTTGTGTCTCACACTATAAAAGAGGAACACAATATGTACCACCTCGATCATATTAGATGATGAATAGACAGACAGATTTGTCATTAGTGTGACCGAAAGCAACAGCGACAGTGATTCCGAAAAATAATGATTATATAACATTATTTTGACATTTTTGATTCGTTTTGAATGTACATTCCTATACTTTCACTGAAAAAGATAAATTCTTTATCATATGTAATAATCCCTACTAATATTATAAATGTGAAAGTAACTCTGTCTGTCTATATATCTGTCTGTCTGTCTGTCTGTCTCGCTTTCACGCCCAAACCACCTATCCGACTTTGATGAAAATTGGTATAGGAGTAGATTAGACCTTGAGAAAGGACATAGGCTATGTTTGGTCGCGATAACCGACATCCACGCGGGCGGAGCCGCGGGAAAAAGCTAGTAATAGAATAAAAAAATTCAATACAACTTAATATTGAATCTTTAGAACAAAACCAAAGATCATTCATTTATTGAATGATTCACTTACTCACTTAGCCACATCCCTATTTATTTTTCTTCAAAAAGTGGTATCCCACAAAACGTCATTTTACTGCAGCTAATTAAAAGTTCGACTATAGTTGGCCAACAAATCCGAAAACAATCAAAATAAATATTTGTGTGAGTAAAGGGGTGGTGGGGAGCATCATTTTGGCTTGGACAAGCTCTAACATTATATACTTTCAACACACTTGCTTATAAATAGAGTTTTATTTCACCGCAATTAAGCACGTAATGACACCTATTATCAAACTGTGATTTTTTCATTGCTATTATTCACAAGTGAGTTAAAGGTTTTTTTTTAAATTTCATTGAATAAGTTGCTTTGTTCTTAAAAAAGTTTCGATACAAAAAAGATCGTATTCAATATTACAAACGAATTAATATACCTATTGCTTGCTCATTTCATGCAACTTCGTATTTTAAAAGATAATTTCAACTTGTAGTACGTGTTTAATAAAATAAACAATACTTTCACTAAAATGTCTTTTTTCTGTATTTACAGAGAAAAAAAATCATCATCCAAATAAGCTGATGACAAGGCAGCATGGTGATAGCACCTTGGCCTGTTCCGAAAGGAACAAAAAAAATGTTAGATTCGCGCGCTAAAACGAATTAATTTTTACTGTTGTGTTAGTATTTTTAGTATTATTTTATTCGCAAGTGTGTTGAAAATAGTTGTATGCCACTCGTGTGTATGGTGATTACCGTCCTCGGCTCTCTTAAGACCCTTGCTTGGCGCCTCGGGTCTCAATTTCACCTGACCGGTAATCACCAACTTTACACACTTGTACCATAATGTACTATCATTTACTCACTACTTCATTATATACTACATTTTAATATAAGATCATTGTTTACAGTTGAAAAAATTATCTTCGGTTACTTATACATCGTCCACTTTCAAAAATGTCACATGATTCGCTAGAATATACACGGATCGAAAATTATCTAAAGAAGCATTTTGTGACAAGTCATACCAATAAAACCAGGGTGAAAAAATAAAAGTCAATAGAAATAAAATGGTCAAATGAATTTTGCAGTCGTTTTCTTGTAATTGAAACTATGGACTATTTCAGAATCATCAAATAATTAGTTAGATACTTGATATGATTTTAAAGAAATCATTCACAAATCTAAAGACCATTCTATTTCTATTCACTGTTATATGGCACTTCACATACTTGATGTCGCTCAACCCTTTCGCATGGCATTTTTTCTTGGGATCATCCCACTACCATGACGTCTATGCACCAGGACAGCAGAGACCCACGAATACACTGGGTGATGCCACTCCAGAAATAGTAACACAAAAGTTAAACGATAAGCCCCTCTCGGCAAGGGGCAATAAGTTTGTAGAATATAAAGGTGCGTACAGATTATGTAACATGTTGTATAACTTGTGTTATATAACACGTCCACATTATCTAACATTGTTTTATAACTTTGCAACATTGTACTAACTTCAGTGTCTATATTACTGAAACATGTTATATAACATTGTTTTATAACATGTTATGCTATATAATTTGTACGCACCTTAATAGATTGATTAATGTATGGATTGACATACGTTTGAGGACTGTCATAAAAATCAAACGAGTTGCCACTTGTCTAGGGGGCAAGGCTGTCCAGAATTCTAGACTAGAACTATCTAGCCTGAGAGTGGCACCGACATTAAATAAAAAAGACAAAAATGGTTCGTAAACACAAGTATCACGGAATGGCTTCTATATCTGAGCAACAATTCCGATTGCATCCAAAGTTTGCATTTTAGGAACGGATTCCGCTTTTTGGAGCCCGGTTTTCGCTCTATGGAGCCCAGTTTCTGGAGCCCGAGGTCCGCTCAGTTATCACGGAATGTATTGTGCATAAATATAATCTTTACATACGGTCATTGGTCACTTATTTTATTTATTTCTAGATAAAAATGTGCATTGCATTTAATACTTCAACATACGGTTCTATGCACATCACGGTACTGTAAGTGAATAAAGGCCACCCAACAAAATAACAATATGGTGAAAACTACAATGGTGGACCTCAGTGTTGAGTTATTACGAGACTAAGACCGATTTTCTCTACGTAAAACACCAACAAGTAGAGTTTTATTTGCTAATTTAATACCGGGAACACCCAACAATTCCGAAATATTTAATTCCGATTTTCTAAATCCGAATATTATAATTCCTAAGAAACAAAACTCAGAGTACACAAAAACATGATAGTTATTTATCCGAAAGTTATAAATACGAATGTTCATTCTTCCGAATTTCATTTGTACGAATAATTAAAAATCCGTAGTATTATTGGTCCGAAAAACATTATTCCGAATTTCAAATTTCTGAAAATTCATTGCTCAAATTGAAAATTTCTATCAAAAATAAGTAAAAGTAAAAATTGATTTGACATGTTGCGCATTTAGAGTTGATTTTTTATATTAATAAATTAATTTTCTCGCCAATTTTACGTATACAAATTAAGCCAAACCCGACTTACCGTGGACCTACTGCCGTGGTACTTGTTTGCCCTACACTAGAGTATTATTTAAAACCGGAGGCGCGGAGGGAGGGCAGTCCTCGCCCGCAGTAACGAAGCTCGAAGCAAGACGAAGCTGCGGAAGCGAGCATGGGTGCCTGAACTTTGTTACACAAGCGTGGAAGGACTGCACATCCCGTAGCGCCGGAGAAGAGCAAAACTAATACATGCCTGTATGCTTGTTTGCATGCATGCTTGCCTGCATGCTTGCCTGCATGCTTGCCTGCATGCATGCTTGCCTGCATGCTTTGTAACCATTAGCTTAAGTAGATTAATAGTTCAATAATTCTATTTCCTGTTTATCTCGTACCTATACTCCGAGAATAGCAACTATCCTACTTACATATTGAATAAATCACTTGTACTTTTCCACAATTATTTATTTATTTGAACCTTACCGGTTTCACCTTACGGCATTATCAAAGGTTTACAATGATAATGCCGTAAGGTGAAACCGGTAAGGTTCAAATAAATAAATAATTGTGGAAAAGTACAAGTGATTTATTCAATATGTGTAGCAAGTTCCACCAAGTGCCATCAATCTCCAGTATAAACAGTATCCTACTTACCTCATGCAGGTTTACAAGGCGCTTGATTGTCGGCTTTGTGTTGTTTCGGAATTTTGATAATCGGAATTCGTATTTATGATATTTCGGATTATTAACAATTCGAAATTGTAATGGTTCGGTATCTTCAAATTCGGAATTCTAATATTCGCAGTTATAATCATTAGGAATTTTGAAATTCGGGTTTTCAAAAAATAGGATTTATGATACATCGGATACGCGACTTTCGGAATTTTGAAAGATCGGAATTATGAAATTCGGAATTTTGAAATTCGTGATTGTAACTTTCGGTTTGTAACTTATAAGGCTTTTCATATTTATGTAGTGTACCCTTGAATACCATCTACCATGTGTACGTGTGCACAGAGCCTTATAAAGACTAAGGGTGAGTTAAAATCGGGTGAATTCCAGAAAAATTAACAGCCGACACTTTTGTATAAAAAAAAACAATCTAACAAAGTTTTGCTCACGATATGACCATGTCATGTTAGACGTAGCTGTAAAAGTAGAGTGTTTACTCGAATTTCAACTCACCCTATACACAATACATAGAAAAATATTCTCGAAACAAACATGGAGATTTACAATAAAAAAATATATTTCATCTAATACAATCAGATACGTCCTCTAATAGCCTAATAATATAGGAAGGAATTAACACCGATATTATATTATTACGTGCAGGGTGGATTCTCCATTTCTCGGCACAGTGTTTAAAAAAACAACAAGGCACACGAGGTAGGTAATGTTACTATCTGATAATCAACAATTTGCAAAGATTGTAATCGTTCCGCCTCAATGGATACACCGCATACTCAAGTATTTAGTGATATCAGGTTATTTTGAGTTTTACCAGACCATCACTATTGATATAAATCCATAATGAATAGCCAGACGGATATCCAAACGATTATTTAAAGTAGTTTAGCAGAATACATACATTTTTTAGTAAAAGTCTGTAAAAATGAACATGTATAGTTTAAATTCTCTACAAGTTCATTTAAAAATTAATTTACTGCTTATTTGTATAAACATTAAAACACAGTCGATAACTGCAGCATCCACCCTACAAACGAGACTAGGCTAGTTATACAGGTACTAACTTTAGAAGTCATCTAGGCAGAAGTCGAAGTGGTCTTCCATCACTTTGTACTGGTCGCATGAGAACCTCATGCATTTGGGGCAGGTGAATACCTGTAATGTAATAAAAAATATGTTTCAGAAATTATTGCAAGACATGACATACCATGTTATGCCATGGCATGACATTACATGACAGCATAGAACGGCATGGCATGGCATAACATGATATAATATGGCATGGAATGACATGACATGTGAACAATGACGTTATTAGCCCACTCTGGGACATAATGTATCTAGTACAGTGAAGCACAGGCGCAGTCAAGTTTAAGTTAGGGGTTATGATTCGCAGGAGTGGAGGCAAAACCAGTAACAAAAATCAGTATTAATAATGTTTTGAATTTATAAGTGGTTCGGACCTCAAATCGGAAGAGGTTTGTAGCTTCAAACTAGGATAGGTTTGTGAGTTCGAACCCCACATAAAACCTCAAGCCACGCCCATAGTAAGGAGAAACATCAAGCTTGAACATTCAATTAAATTATATAATATAAGGCCCTGCGCAGATGGCACACTTTTTGTGCGATCGAGTCTGCGGCGCACAAAAAGTCTGCATGGCGCGCAAAAAGTCGGTCGCGGATTTTTCACAGACTCAACGCACACGACGCACATCTTCGATCATTTTGTCGGCAGAGCTGTAGGGACGTAGACGCTATGGAAATCGTGCAGAGATCGCGAAGTATTATTTTGTACATGAAGTACAGAAAAAGAAGAAGAAATAGAGGGGTAATTTCACGATGCCTAATTTTTTGCTAATTTCGGTGGTATTTTTCAATCATAGGTTTTCCGATGAAAAATTTTTTTAATGTTCTTTTAGAACACTATATACTACTAGATATTTTAAAAGAACTCCATTAATTTTTTTCATCGGAAAACCTATGATTGAAAAATACCACCGAAATTAGCAAAAAATTAGGCATCGTGAAATTACCCAGAGAATTTTGGGTACATCCTATACTTTCGGCAAGATTACTGAAGGGACAGTTCCACCCCTAGCAAATGCAGATTGCCGACTAAAGTGTGCGCCGTCTGCGTTAGCGCGCGTTGAAGCAAACGTTCAATTTTTTTCACACACTTTTTGTGCGGAGCGGCGCGCCGCGGTGCGGTGCGGTCTGCCCAAATTACACGGATTTTTTGTGCGCCGGACTTTTTGCGCGTCGTGTGCGTTACTGCTTATAATTGCATAGGTTCTATTTTCACAGACTAACGGCCGAACCTAATATGCAATCTCAATCCAAATATGCCAATCTGAAACCCGAATTTCAATCGATTAATTGCATAAAGCGTCCATATATTCAATCGATGGATCGCATTGACAATCCTTTTTCACGATCGATCCATGGGAGGGGCAATCCGTGTTTTTAGGAGTTTTTAGATTGAAACTTGTTCGAAAGTGACAGTTGTTCGGTCCACGTATTCGATCTTGTAATTTTGACGTTACATTTTGGATTGTTGGTAATCTTTGTTTACGATCTCCCGAATTCGTTGGATTCTAAAAAAGGATTTGCAGTAAATTTGTTGATGTGTTAGAATTTGGCTGCTAATTATGGCTAATAGGATGGCTAATGGATATGGAAGTATTATTTTTTTTTTAAATATTTTACAAAAATATTCTACAACATTCTACACAACGCTGTTATGGAATCTAGAATGCGAATATACATACATACTTAGATACTTTTTTTTTTGTAAATACATACATATTATACATAGAAACACCCAGACCAATGCAAATATTTATATTCATGCATACAAATATTGGCATGAGCGGGGATCGAACCCGCGCCATAAAGTATTAATGGAGATATTGATTCTGAAGATGAAGAGCGTTTCTTTAACACACGGTTTCTTAATATAAATCTTGTTAAGCTTCATTCCTGCGTCGGTACTGGTTGTTCACTTCACAAGTTCAAACTCAAAAAAAAAACAAAGACAAAGAGAATTTGAAACTGAACTGTATTCAAATTCAAACAAAGACCCAAAACAGATGTGTGGCAGATGTGTTAAACGTTTCGTACTCTGCAGGAGTTACAATTCCGACTTAAAAAAAATGTTCTATGATAAAATCAAGTTAAAAAGGAGATTTCATTTACCTCAAAAAATCATAATTTAAGGTTTTTAACCATATTCTAGTTCAGTTATAATTTATATTGCGATATCAATCCCACGTACATTACGTACAATAAGTACGTTGCACAAAAT
Source organism: Eilema depressum (assembly GCA_914767945.1). Lineage (NCBI taxonomy): Eukaryota > Metazoa > Arthropoda > Insecta > Lepidoptera > Erebidae > Eilema > Eilema depressum. The sequence continues at coordinate 17,084,301 of OU612030.1, read as the reverse complement.
GTATGCCTATAACGGAACGATAGGGAGGGAAAAGATCAACGCCGATCCACCGTGCAATCTGGATTCCGAACGTGGCAACTGCGTATGTGGACGCAGATCGGAGATCGATCTGAGGATCGTGTTCAATCTTGGTTTGACTGCAATCTCAAAACACGGATCGTATATTTGGTTCGGCCGTAAAAAGTGCGTCACGGATAGTCTGTCGTCTGCGCAGGGCCTTATTCATGCGTCACGATATCATAATCAGACTTTTTTGTACACACTATAAACTTTAGCACGCAATACAGAATGCGTTTTTAATGTATTGAAAGTAAATTAGTTTTGTAAGTGTAAACATATTTTAGATAGGTTAATTTTATATCCGAAAGATATTCCTGGACCCCATAAAATCTCCATATTGCAGTAAGGTCAATTACTGAAAAAAACAGCGGTCGAAAATAGTTGCGAGAAGGTTTGTGCAGCATTGTAGCGCCTCCAATGCCTTCAAACGACTTTCAACGTTTCCTGCCGTAGATAAGGTCTAAAATGGTTTGTAATGTTTTGCCTCAAAATGCCGCTGACGGCCGCTGCTTGACCCTAACGGTTATCTACCGATATTGACAATACTTATATAGTAACCTATCAGTGACGAGGAGTCCCTACTACCAGATTCCAGCAGGTTTCTTTTTGCAGAGATGATGGTAGAAATGTTTAATTGACTCGGGGTCACCTACCTGCACTATGTAAAGAGCTATTCATAAAATATTCAAGTTTAGCATAGTCATTATGAAAATATCAAAGTACTTAACGAATGTAAAATATTGTCATGTCATGTAACCAAATACAGGTTTAAGTATCAAAAAACCAAATGCAAAAATAAAATATGACTAAGTAATCATAATTCATAATGATTCTCAAATATGACTGCATATTTATGTAACATGTAGTATTTATCTATGAGAATATAAATGTGAAAGTAACTCTGTCTGTTATGCTTTCACGTCTAAACCACTGCACCGATTTTGATGGTACAGGGTAAATTAGACCTTGAGAGAGGACATAGGCTATGTTTGGTCGCGATAACCGACATATACGCGGGCGGAGCCACGGGCAACAGCTAGTACTGAAATACAAAACCTTTGCAGAACACATTAATAAGAATATTTTAAAAGGAAATTATATTTTTTGTCAGCAAAGTTTATATTGTATCAAAATGTTCGGGCGCCCTGATACGGGTCTCACAATGACTGATAAAGCACGAAGTAATAGGTCCGTCGATGTCGCTCGACACTATACTTTGACCGCAGATCTACGAGTATTATGCTGACAAACTCTATTATTTTGGCGATAGATAAATCACAGTTTTTTTTTAATATTGCTTGAAGCATGAGGATGGTTTTTACGCAGAATTTTTCTTTTAATTGTTGATAAGTAAAATAAAATACAAAAAAATTAAATAATCGACTGTTAGGCGGTAAGAAGTTCGCAGGGCCAGCTAGATAATAATGTTTTTTTTTTCTCTTTGGTTGTTAGTTGGTCATTCCTAAATCACACTTGTAAGAAACACAGTTAGAGTTCAGGCAAAACAACAACAAACACACGGGTCTTACCCAACGATGGTTTCATGGTGGCCTATTGAATATGTTATGTTAAAAGTTTTCACATATCACGAACGAAAAAATATTTAAATGAAATCGAAAATATTTTCAAATATACTCGTATTTATTTTTTCTTTAACAAAAATGTATAAAATCCAGAAATAAATGCAGTTTATTAGCAAACTTCTAATCATAAATTAAATTAAAAAGTTAAATTAATAAATTAAATAATGACTCGTAACAGTTTTTCTATTTACAATCTCAATATGGTATTGCCCACTTCAATTATTACAGTTACATAATTATCATTGTTTCATATAAAAGCACTTAGTAGAACACTCAATTTTTTAAACTAGCAAAGTGGTAAACTGGGAACCTCTTGCTGAGTACGGTATACGGTAATTTTCGGTTAAGTCGCTTCTCATCGACATATTTTGTGGTGTAGCGATAGATCGTTTGACTGCTGAGTCAGATATTCCTACTCTGACTCAGCAGTAATCTTCTAGAATATAAAAATGAATCGCTAAATGTGTTGCTAAGCGCAAATCTCGAGAACAGCTGACAATTGAGATTTCGCTAATTCTTCTTTTAGAATATTCCTTGAAGTACAAGGATGGTTATTACGGAGAGAATGGAAGAAGAAGAAGGATTTTTTAAAATGTGAAAAAGTCTGAAAACTACACTTTTCTACACTCCCATACAAACGATTCGTAGTTATATTAAAAGTCAATTTGAACTTTTACCGTACCGTACTATTCAAGTATTAGTAGAGAGAGAGGTTCCATGAAGGCAAAACAATTGAGTTGAGGTTAGTATCGTAAGAATGTTGATATCTATTGACATGGCGGTACGAAGTTCGCGGGGTCGGCTAGTAGTATATAATTAAATTTGTATTTCTCTGAGTGTTTCTACACATCTAATAGTTATCTATTAAACCTTCGCGGGTGATTTTTTTTAATGTCGAATACCTACTAAGATTTCTACAACTTATTTGACAAAAAAAATTATATCAAATGCCTTTGCTATACAATATACATATTATAATATATAATGTTACTGTTAATGTTTATTGACTAAAAATCATATACTGTTGAGATAGGCACACAGAACCTACGACATAAGCTTTGCGCGCCTGAATCTTGACAATTTCTCAAAGACTAGTATAATTATTTTGGCTAAATTTCAAAATAACGGACGAAATAACATTTTTTCTAATACATATATTTTATATATTAGGCTAGTAGTGGTCTATTTCAAAGTAGACAATTGTCTACATGGTGTTGTAGTAATATGAGTGATTTGAAAGGCTTGTCGCACACTGGGCAGTCGAACCGCAGCGGTGGGGGAGTCCCGTCCCTAGTGGCGCCCTCTTCCTCGTCACATTCTGGAGACAGTTTCTTCTTTTTCCGGACCTTATTGACGGAGTAGTTGATGAAATATCTCAGGTTTTATATATTAAAAAATGTATGAGACTGTGATACTTGAACGTGTGATTTTTTTAATAAAAAAATACATTTTCTATCTCTATTTGACAATAAAGAACATCGATCGAAAACATCGAGTAAAATAAAATATAAAAAAGGGAAAAATAAATACGTGACGAGAAAAATATCGCATAATAATAATACTGGCCTATGGTCATATACACTCACCCTTTCCTAATTCACCATTAGGTTAGTATTTTATAATATACCAAACATTCTAACTTTCTTTCTTCACAAAACATCACAGATTTAATCTATATTATCGGTATTTTCGTATTGATATCGAGATTATCGATACTAATAATTTGAGTTATTACTTTACTAGTATTCTATTAAAACAAAAAAATAATATAAAAAATATACGCAAGTTATGTAAACTCTCTCATGCATGCAAGTTTTGTTCTGGCAACACAATCAATACGTCAAAATTGTCATCATCATCATCATCCTCATGTAGACGCATTTTCCTGATTGCATCCGTGGCCAAGATGACCTCGGAGCTCAGGGTCCGCCTTCCGGCTCTTCCTCCTCCACTTCGCACGATCTTGGGCATCCATAGTAGTGAGACCATTTGCACGCATGTCACCCTCCACGACGTCAAGCCAGGACTTCTTGGGCCTACCCCTTTTACCTGGTTCCGGCGAGGGCGCCATTGCCAAAATTGTCATAATTGTCGAAAACTAGTGTATCTTCACCATTCTCATATATTATGTACTGGGTGATTTTATGGTCGTTTCGGAGCGACAGATTTTGGGCACAGTTCCGTTAGCAAAATCGTCTGGAAGTATTATTTTGGCGAAAAAAAAAAAATTTTTTTTTTCAAATCCCCATACAATATGCCTTTTGCCTGTACATTATTCCCATACATTATAAAAAAAAAAGTTTTTTTTTTTCGCCAAATTAATACTTCCAGACGCTTTCGCTATCGAAACTGTGCCCAAAATCTTTCGCTCCGAAACCACTACAAAATCACCTTGTAAACACTGCACATACTAGTTCATTTTAGTTCTGGCAACACTAGCAATACGTCAAAGCTGTCAAACTGTCAAAAGTAGTGTATCCTCACCATGTTGCCGGTAGCTGCGGGCGAGGAGTGCGAAGGCGTACGCGGCGAGGCGCGCGCCGTGGGGCGTGCGGGAGACGAGGCGGGGGCACTCGCCCGACTCGCCGCCACTTGGAACACGCTCGGGTTTAACTTCTTCACTTCATCCAACTGGAACCAAATGGAATCGGTCAACTTCAATATTCATTATTAATATGCCTCTGTGGCGTAGCGGTAGTGAACGCGGTTGCTACGCAGGAGGCGCAGGTTCAATCCCCGCTCATTGCAAATATTTGTTTGCATGAATATGAATATTTGCATTGGTCTGGGTGTTTTCTATGTATACTTAATATGTATGTATTTACAAAAAAAAATGTATCTAAGTATGTTTATCCGCATTCTAGAACCCATAACACAAGCTAGTTAAGCTATGCTTACTTTGGGTCTAGATGGTGTTGTGTAGAATGTCCTAAGAAAAAAAAATAGAATTTCCTAAAATAATTTGTGTTAACGCCATCTATTAACAAAAATAAAACATTCCGAACCCAATCATACGAGGCGATGACAACCAATAAACGACGGCGTCGACGGCCGACCTCATGCGTTGAGATACGGAGGTGGGGCGACACAAACGAACGAATGACCGAATGAAGAAACGAATAGAATGACGAATGTATAGGATTTGACGTTTTTGACATTCGTCTCGACGCCTGTCATATACGTCTAATCCCATACATTTATCATTTTATTCTACCAAACGCCGGCCGACGAATTGCCACTTGTCTAAAGGGCCATATCATTTTTTACCATCTACGTGTCATCTACATCCATATCACGAAATTTACAATAAAATATTCTATTTATACTGTTGATTGATGGCACCGTTAATAACCGTCAATGTAAACCTTTGAGATGCCGTAAGGCGAAACCGGTTAGGGTAATAATAAATATCGTGGAAAAGTACAATATTCATTTGTGTACAAAATCGAAACTGAATCCTAAACAAATTGTTTTATTTTATTTTTATTTTATACTTTTTAAATTGATCTACTTGTCAAGCCCTTTGATTTGGAACCCATATAAAGGAGATGTGAATAATGTAATTCGCCATTTTGTGGTAACGGCCGGCTTGGACCGATTTTCACCCAACACGCCCTAATACACTTTTCAAACCAAAAAAACTAAATCAAAATCGGTTCTTACGTTCAGGAGCTATGATGCCACAGACAGACAGACAGACAAACTTATAACACCCCGTCGATTTGCGTCGGGGGTTAAATAAGAAAAAAAGTAACATACCTGTTTACTAAGTTCCTGGATCCGCCTTTCCGCAGTTCTCAGATCGGTCCGAACGTTTTCCTTCTCACTGGCCATTTTCTCACGCGACTGGCGTTCAGCTTCGAAATCGCTCCTGCATAACACATTTATCAGGAATTAGGTGCATGAAATCGCGAGGTACAGTCGGACTGGGTAACTTTGTCTTTCAATATAACATTGGCCCTCAACTTCATAATTGAATAAAGGTCCAACCCCACCAAACGGACGGCATCGGCCCGGATTTTACAATCTTTAAACAAAATTACATCTTATTATCACAGTGTTTGAAGTTTATATTTCCAAGTCACGCACAACAGCTTGACAGCGACGTGCGGCGGCATGACGCACGTCAAGCTGTCATGCGTGACTTGGTAATATAAACTTTAAATGCTGTGATATAAGATTTATTTTGTTTAAAGATTGTAAAACCCGTTCCGATGCCGTCCGTTTGGTGGGGTTGAACCTTAATAATTTTATGTTTCTAAACGCATGCATTCAGACTAAACGAGATATGGTTTGTTTGACACTATGATTTTCAAGCTAACTGTAAGCTGTAGTCCAAGCTATAACCGTCAGTTTATGTTTTATTGGCGCCTAAACTTTTCATTTATACAAGTGTCTGACGTAAAGTGGTTTTTAAAGTTAACCATAATGCGCTTCCTCTGGAAGTGAGGATGTCCACAAACCGCTATATATTTAAAATCAGAGTGCGCCAGCTGTACAGCAACCCATAGCTGTTTATTGGGGGCTATAGAGTCGGTAATCAAATCAGACCTTATCCGTAAATTCGTAAGATTATCTGCTTGTTTTTGATATTATGTATGTATGATATTTCTATGTATAATACCTATATATAGATATCATCACTATCATCACTACATATTATAAAACAAAGTCGCTGTCGCTGTCTGTCCGTCCCTATGTATACTTAAATCTTCAAAACTACGCAACGGATTTTGAAGCGGTTTTTTTAATAGATAGAGTGATTCAAGACGAAGGTTTATATGTATAATACATGCATAATATTGAAGAGAAACACTGATAAATTTAGAGATATGCAGCGGGAACGGGATCAGAAAATATGGCGGTACGAAGTTCATCGGGTCAGCTAGTTAGCTATATAATAGCTATATAAGAGATAGATAGAATACAAAGTATGTATTATTATTTTCATCATATAATTTACTAGCTGACCCGGCGAACTTCGTACCGCCATATTTTCTGATGCCGTTCCCGCTGCATATCTCTAAATTTATCAGTGTTTCTCTACAATATTATGCATGTATTATACATATAAACCTTCCTCTTGAATCACTCTATCTATTAAAAAAAAAAACCTTCAAAATCCGTTGCGTAGTTTTGAAGATTTAAGCATACATAGTGACAGCGACTTTGTTTTATAATATGTAGTGATGATTATTTGTACCAATAAATAGTCCCAACTCTCATAACAATATTTCGTGCACCTACCTTGGATATGAATATCTCTGCATCACCCTAAGGTTGACTGGTAGAAAATGTCTATGGCATTAAGTCCGCCTTTGTACAATGATTTTGTTTTTGTGCAAAAAGTTTAAATAAATAAATAAATATTAGCAACCGAAATTATTAATATTCCCGTTAACCCTTCCAAGTAAGCTAAATTGCTTGTGCTAGGAGTGGGTTCACGTCGGTGGTGTCATGGCCAGGATTCGAGCCCGGGACCTCTCAATCCTAAGGCCGACTTCTTAACCAGTAAGTTACCGACGCTTTAACAATAATAACTTACTTATAAAGATCCAGTTGCGCTTTCATCAGCTCCGTATCCTCCTTCTCATCCTTGAGCTTCGCCAGTTCCGCCTGTAACCCCTGTAGCTCTTGTCCTCTTGCCACGAGGGCTGCGGTCAGGGCTCCCACGTTGTCCGAAGACCTCTCCAGCTTGGGTTTGGATACCGTCTTCTTTAGAAGCTCGTTGTAGTCGCGGAAAATTCCTTCGAATATTGAAAGGGTGCTTCGGACCTGGCCGCTGAAGGAAAATAAAAAATACGATATTTTTTTTTATAAACTTAATAATACAATTCGCGGTGTGGTTTCCGGCAGAGTACAATTTGCACCACCCCATCTCCTCCCTTGCGGTGTCGTACAAGGCGACTAAGGGCCGGCGCCCACTGCCGGCATGGCACGGCATGGAATTTATTACTAATCAAGTTATTTTGAACCTTATCTCATATGCTTTATAATTCATTTTACTTTATTCGTCAAACGATGCCGCGGCATGCCACAGCCTGCCGCGGCATCGTTTTACCAGCCCTATGCGCTCGAGCACACTATGAGACCTCACAGTGTTGTGTTTGAATACGGGTGTTAATCTCGTAAATAGGTTCCTGTAGGCCACGGGAACGAGATCATACTACCTAGGAGCTACGGGAATAAGCTAGTACTTACATATTATTAAGTGCCGTGCTGTGCTGTTTCTCCACTTGATGTTTCACCTCCGCAAGTCCCGACTTGAACTGCTCTGCCGAGCTCCTGTCCAACTTGTAGTCGTGAAGGCTGGCTACTAAGCCTAAGGTCTGGACTAGACCGTCCGTCGCGCTGGAAAATATATTTTAATTTTTAATGAACTTGCTGTTGCCCGCCGCTCCGCCCGCTTGGATGTTGGTTATAGCGACCAAACATGGCCTATGTCCTTTCCTAAAGTCTAATCTATCTCTGTACCAAATTTCATCAAAATCGGTTCAGTGGTTTAGGCGTGAAAGCGTAACAGACAGACTGAAATAGTTACTTTCGATTTATAATCTTCTAATATATAAAATTCTCGTGTCACGGGGTGCGTAATCGAACTCCTCCGAAACGGCTCGACCGATTTTGATGAAATTTTTTGTGCTTATCCGGTATCTATGAGAATCGGCCAACATCTATTTTTCATCCCCCTAAGTGATAAGGGTGCAGCGGGAACGGGATTTGAATACCACGCGGGCCGAAAATATGGCGGTACGAAGTTCGCCGGGGCAGCTAGTATCTAATATATAAAATTCTTCTGTCACGGGGTGCGTAATCGAACTCCTCCGAAACGGCTCGACCGATTTTGATGAAATTTTTTGTGCTTATCCGGTATCTATGAGAATCGGCCAACATCTATTTTTCATCCCCCTAAGTGATAAGGGTGCAGCGGGAACGGGATTTGAATACCATGCGGGCCGAAAATATGGCGGTACGAAGTTCGCCGGGGCAGCTAGTATTAGTATAGATATAGATAATCATTTTTAGTGTTCCGTACCCAAAAGGACTTAGGGTCATTGGAGAAGACGAGTCCTTGAGTGAAGACCGCGAGAAGGAGAACGGAAGTTAGGACACCCCGTAGCCAGGTGGACTGACGACCTGAAAAAGGTTGCTGGACTGGATGCGGAAGGCGGAGGATCCGCATAAATGGCGCTATTGGGAGGGGCCTATGTCCAGCAGTGGACCTAAATAGGCTAATTGATTGATTGACCCAAAAGGTAAAAACGGAACCCTAATTACGGGTCACTAGCATAATGTCTACTTTGTAAAACGTCTATGTCGCTCTAATGTCTTGATTTTTGACACGCGCTGGATGCGAGCCGCTTCCAACCGGTCTTATTGGAGATGTATAGGGGAGGCCTATGTCCAGCAGTGAACTTCCTATGGCTGAAATGATGATGATGATGATGATGAATCGCCTGGACACACTTAACGATTACACCCTGTAGATGATGTATTTATGTTGTCGCTTTAACAACAAATACTAGAAAATTAAATCTAATTTAACTCCTCTTTGTGTTTGCTACAAAACCACCTCTCAGTATTTGCTTTGTGGTGTACTGACTACGCAAACACTGAGAGGTGTTGACATGACAAAACCTCTGTGTTTGCTTTGTGGGTTATTACGTGCACGTTATTACAACACCTCTCTGTGTTTGCTTTGTGCATAGGGGTTGTCCATTAATCACGTGAGGCTCAAAGAATCAAAGAATCAATTTCGTTTATTCAATTTAGGCACATATAGAGCACATATGAACGTCAAAATATTACAATTGTGTCAAGAAGTATGTGAACAAAAAATAAAATATTAAATAAATTAAAGTAAACCATTTGAAAATGATTCTTTCGCTGGTTCGGTAGTTGGTTCTACTGAGAAGATACCAGCAAGAAACTCAGAGAACTCAATTATCCTTTTTATTTATTTATTTATTTTTTAATACGGTTTTTATACAATTTACAATGTGCGGGCAAGAAAGTGATTAGGTTGACCATGTATTTTTATCATTAAGATATTCTTCTACTTTATAATAAGCTTTTTCCATTAGACTTTTTTTCACGTTTATTTTAAAAATATTAAGTGGCATGTCAACCAAATCCTGAGGAATTTTATTGAATATTTTTATACTGTTGCCTACAAATGAATTACCAACCTTATGAAGCCTGAGTATTGGCACTGCTAGTTTATCTTTATTTCTCGTATTATAATCATGTGTGTCCGAGTTTTTTTTTAAAAAGATTTAAGTTCTTCCGTATGTATAAAATATTATCGTAAATATATTGACAAGCAACCGTTAATATATTAATTTCTTTAAATGTTCCTCTCAGCGAGTCACGGGGTCTGAGGCCGTAGATTGCTCGTATCGCGCGTTTCTGTAATATGAAAACAGTCTCAATATCGGCAGCTGAGCCCCACAGCAACAGACCATATGACATAACGCTATGAAAGTAGCTAAAATAAACTAATGGCTCAAAAGGGGGGGTCCGGAAATATCACGAAACATCACCAGAGGGGGGGGGGGGGGGGTATAAGTATAATGAGATATCACGTTTATTTACTTTTTCTTATAACTCGCAATTTTTGTCACGATTCTTGGTTTTTTAGCATTAAATAATGAATAAAAAAATACACGTGATTTTGGCTAGGGGGGGGGAGGTCCAAAACCTCACCACGTATCACCATGGGGGTGGGGGGGGGGGGTTTAAAAAATTGCTAAAAAAAACATCACGTGATTAATGGACAGCCATACACATTATTACGACAACTCTCTGCGTTTGCAATTGGGACAAGTAATTTTTTTTTTCTTTCGGACCTCGTGACGTTTGCTTTGTGGATATGTCATTACAACACTTCCTCTCTGTCTCTGCTTTGTGGATACAAATTATTACACCTTGTGGATACAAGTCATTGCCACACCTCTCTGCATTAGCTTTATGTAACAGGTCACACCTCTCTGTGTGTGCTTTGTGGATACAAGTCATCACAACACCTCCTCTCTGTATTTTCTTCAATACAAATTTAGCATCTCACCCGTGCGTCATAGAGTTGAGTACATCGGCGAGATGTTTGAGTGTCCGGTCGTACAGTCTCACGTTGGCGGTGAGGCTGGCGAACTCCGACGTCGACTCCGGCTCTTCGGAGATCGAGAAACGAACTGGCTGGAACACCTGCCAAAGTCATAAATAGTTTATCACTACATCTTATAAAATCACGACATATTATAAAACAAAGTCGCTGTCACTGTCTGTCCGTCCCTATGTATGCTTAAATCTTCAAAAGTACGCAACGGATTTTGAAGCGGTTTTTTTAATAGATAGAGTGATTCAAGAGGAAGGTTTATATGTACTTACATAGTACAAGTATAAGTATAATACATGCATAATATTGTAGAGAAACACTGATAAATTTAGAGATATGGAACGGGAACGGGATCAGAAAATATGGCGATACGAAGTTCGCCGGGTCAACTAGTTCTGTATAAACCATTAAAACGACACTTACAGTTAGAAATATTGCAAAAAAAAAACTTATAACATACGGTGGTTGAAGCCTCCTTCAGTCTGTTGTGTAAATCTTGTATTTGTTCCTTATATGTTTTGACCTGTTCCGACTCGCCAGACTTGAGTTTTGTCATCTCTAGCTGCAAAATTAATGAGGTATTATCAAAAAAACAATCCATACTAATATTATAAATGCGAAAGTAACTCTGTCTGTCTGTTACGCTTTCACGCCTAAACCACTGAACCGATTTTGATGAAATTTGGTATAGGGGTAGAGTAGACCTTGAGAAAGGACATAGGCTATGTTTGGTCGCGATAACCGACATCCACGCGGGCGGAGCCGCGGGCAAAAGCTAGTACTACATAAGGTAGTGTTCATTGGCAATGATCATTATTCGATATAAGTTGACATTATTATATTTCTTTCATTCACCCGCGTAAAAGTAGTAGGATGCTACAAGTTACTACTTTGTAACAACAAGCACTACAAACTACAAAGTTGAACTGATAAATGCCCCTTTGGCGACAGATCGCAGTGTAATTAGATAGGGGAAAACACCCAATTATTGGCACCTTAAGCGAAATTTGTAAAATAATTATCACCTACGGAAATTATACGTCTTTTTAAGAGAAGAGAATCATCATCATCATCATCATCATCATTTCAGCCATAGGAAGTCCACTGCTGGATATAGGCCTCCCCCTATAGGCCTCCCCCTATAGATCTCCAATAAGACCGGTTGTAAATAATAGTAAAAAGTAATAATAGGAATATTGTTTCACGTTATTTTTATCGTAAACAAATATTTAATTACTTGTAATTATTAAAAAATTACAATTTTATCCAATTTTATACATTTGCCCATATTATTGGCATAAACTAAACTATTGGCATACATCAGACCATTGTCATTTGAAAAGGAATAACTATAGAAAAGTCTTTACTTATCTATATATATAAAAACGAAACCCGTTTTCCGTTGTCACGACATAGCATGAAAACGGCTGGACCAATTTCGATAATCCTTTTTTTAGAATATTCCCTGAAGTACGAGGATGGTTCTTATGGCGAGAAAAATTTAAAAAAGGCGGTACGAAGTTCGCGGGGTCAGCTAGTTGCATATAAAGTTGACGATTGTGAGTTCTTGTTTTTTAACATAAAACGTAGCTGTGCCAATAAATTGGAGGAGTGCCAAGATTGGGTATGTTTCCACTACATAAAAAAAAAAATATGGGCATTTTGCGCACGTTAAGCAAAAGTATACCTTAACGCTCTCCAATTCGAATATCCTGAGCTGTGCCGCCTTCAAGTCGGCCATCAGTGACGCGACTCTAGTCTCCAGCTGACGTATTAACGCGTCACGGGTCGTGATCTCTTCGGGCGCTACGGTGGGCTGCAAATATTGATAATCACTATCACTATCACTTCACTATCACTACATATTATAAAACAAAGTCGCTGTCGTTGTCTGTCCGTCCCTATGTATGCTTAAATCTTCAAAACTACGCAACGGATTTTGAAGCGGTTTTTTTTAATAGATGGAGTGATTCAAGAGGAAGGTTTATCACTACATATTATTAAACAAAGTCGCTGTCGTTGTCTGTCCGTCCCTATGTATGCTTAAATCTTCAAAACTACGCAACGGATTTTGAAGCGGTTTTTTTTAATAGATAGAGTGATTCAAGCGGAAGGTTTATATGTATAATACATGCATAATATTGTAGAGAAACACTGATAAATTTAGAGATAATACCACGCGGGCGGAAAATATGGCGGTACGAAGTTCGCCGGGTCAGCTAGTAATTAATAAAGGAATCTCTTCAGTTTCATAATCCCTACTAATATTATAAATGCGAAAGTAACTCTGTCTGTCTGTCTGTCTGTCTGTCTGTCTGTCTGTCTCACTTTTACGACTAAACCGCTGAACCAATTTTGATGAAATTTGGTATAGAGGTAAATTAGACCTTGAGAAAGGACATAGGCTATGTTTGGTCGCGATAACCGACATCCACGCGGGCGGAGCCGCGGGCAAAAGCTAGTCTTCTATAATATAAAAATTAATCGCTAAATGTGTTGCTAAGCGATAATTTCGAGAACGGCTGAACCGATTTCGCAAATTCTTTTTTAGAATGTTCCTTGAAGTATGAGGATGGTTCTTACTACGAGAAAAATTAAAAAAAATGGCGGTACGAAGTTCGCGGGGTCAGCTAGTATTAGTATACATTTAGACTATTTAGAAAATAACACTTACAACAGACAATGTCTCGATCTGCGATTGCAAATCTTGAATTGTGAATTTAAGATTACTTTTTTCAGTGGCGTGTTCTGCGTCCTTAGTGGATAGTTGGAGCTGCAAAATAACATATTAGCTGTTGAAGACCAATACATAAAGACCTACCAAACCGTGTATAGTGTGTTTTAGGCTGGTTTTAGAGTCACGCTGACCATCAGCGCTGACTGCTCAGCGCGTAGCTAGTCAGCCCCCCTAGACAAGTGGCAATTCGTTGCTCGGCGTATGAAGGAATAGAATGCCAAATATATTGGATTTGACGTATATGACAGGCGTCAACGAATGTCAAAAACGTCAAATCCTATACATTTGTCATTCTATTCCATCATACGCCGAGCAACGAATTGCCTCTTGTCTAGGAGGGCTGGCCAACGCACGCGCTGATAGCTACGCGTTATTCTAAAACGCTTCCTAGAAGTTCATTATGTTTCGGCTGTCAGCGCCGACGGTCAGCGTGCGGTCAGCGCGACTCTAAAGGTGGCCACCCACTAACAGTTTATCGAACGACAACCGGATGATATCGGTCTGTCAGTTCATCGCAATAGCCCACACACTTACTAGTTTCGTATACGATTTTGGACTGACGCGTGACGGCTAATATGTGTGTGGCCGCTTGACGATTCCGGTCAGCAAAGACAGTTAAAGGCCGGACAGTCTATGGCCGTCGGCATTTTATACGTAATAACATCAGACTAAAAGAATAAAATAATGTTATTATTTTAGTCTGAGGTAGTAAAATCATAATTTTTGACATTGATGACATAAGGACTGCAGGCCGCCGGACAGACGAAAAACTGCAGGCGGACTGTAAGTGGGTGGCTGCCTTTAAACCAGCCTTAGGGTAGCCAGAGCTCACTGAAAGGTTTTGTGCTGTCAGTGGGAAGACGAAAGGCTTGTTCTGCTTATCTTTTTCGTTGACGGCATAGAATCTCTCTGTTCTGACAGGGTTTGCAACACGAGTGTGACTCCCCTGGTGTTGCACTCATCCATAGGCCACGGTAACTAGTTTCCATCAGTTGACGTCGGCAATGATATTGCAAATATAGATCGATTACCTTCAGGTGGGTTATGTGCTTGTACCTAAGCTACTTAACTAATATAAAAGGTGAAGAAAAAAAATATACGCTCACTTCTATATCCTTCAATTTCTCCTTGAGATCGTCTCGTTCTTTCGACGTTGCATCGACGATGTGCTCCAACGATTCCTTCTGCCATGTCAGCTTCTCATTTTCTACAATCACCTAAAACAATAACATTGCTAGGATTTAAAGAAGGAGCACGTTAAACCGTCGGTTGCCATATGAACATCCATAGCAGTAGTTACGGGTAGTTAGAGCAATAAAAAGGGTGCACCTGGTCTAACTACAGAACTTTGACACTTCGGTATCATGGACGATTGTAGGTACAATTGGTCATTTCAGTACAGTCAGTGTCAGAGAAAACAGACCCCTTCAATACTTAAACGGCCTGCGCCGGCCGTGTCACATGACTCACCAATGACGTCACGTGATGCGATCGTCGCTGAGCTGCCTTTTATTTACATGTTCATTTATTTGTAATTTTTCTGATATTTTTCGTCTTTCGACTCAATTGTATACCAAGATACAATATACTCACAAAAAGATGCCACATTAATTTATGTGCTATTTGAGGATACGAAGATACGAACCCGCATCTCCAGCACCAGCCGATCACTTAGACCGTGCCTTATACCACTAAGCTACCGGTTCACTTGATAATAATGGCGAAAATATGAATAACGTTATCTACTCCTATTTTATCGAACAAAGTTGATTACGGTGTAATTTTCTAGACTTAAGGTTCAAATTTCAACTACACCATGTGATAATAATAACTGCTCAATTGACTAAAAGATAAGGTTGAAATTAGTAAAGATTTCTCGTTTAGTTCAATATTGTTGCAGTACCGTCATGTTTTACTTCAAAAACTTATCTGCTGTATGAGCTGCGGCTATAGTATTATAATATCTGTGACAGCGCGCTAAGGTTGCAATTAGAATACTTCTTTGCCTTATTTACTAAACTGTGATTGGAGGTAACTTTATAATTCGTGGTAATTTGCATTGGTGTTTAATATTGTTTATGCAACAAGCCTATCTTTTCTTACAAACCTATTTATTAGGTATGACCTACTATAAAATTTGATAACTTAAACAATAATTAACAAAATGCTTACGAGAATAAAAAAATAATTATATGAATAAAAAAAGAACTTTGTGTCCGAGGATTTGAACCCCCGCTTACCGTAACCACAAAGCATCGGTCATAACCACTAGACCAACATGCCATTTACACATTGTTTCAAAAAACTTCAATGCTTTCATGTCATTATCAAGGGGGGTCCCTTTTCTCTGAAGCTTACTGTACTATGGAGATTTCCACACTATGGTCATTTTAGCACCTTGGTTATTTCTCCCCGAAAGGGATATCGCCAATGGGTTGTAGAGGTCAGAATCCAGTCGCTTCACAGAAAGTGTTGAAGTTCAGCCAAATCCGATGCGACTGGGATGAAGAAGATTAAAGAGTAGTCAAAATTGCCAGGTTGTTTTCTCGTAGGCTACACCTATTTACACCTCAGGATACGTACCTCGGACCAAAATCGCGAGTGGAACCAGGCCATGGCGAGAGCGGACTTTTTTGTATTAATCTATGCTTGGTGAACTTCGTCGTACAAGGCGACTAAAGGTCCAACCCCACCAAACGGACGGCATCGGAACGGATTTTACAATCTTTCAACAAAATAAATTTTATATCACAGCATTTAAAGTTTATATTACCAAGTCACGCATGACAGCTTGACGTGCGTCATGCCGCCGCACGTCGCTGTCAAGCTGTTGTGTGTGACTTGGTAATATAAACTTCAAACACGGTGATAATAAGATTTAATTTTGTTTAAAGATTGTAAAATCCGGGCCGATGCCGTCCGTTTGGTGGGGTTGGACCTTTAGGGAAACGGCTGTTTAATATCAGACAGATATAAACATACAGCCCAGACTCAGCCTATACATGGCTCGAGCCAACAATAGTGCCCGGAATACGGCAATAGGCTCACCCCCTATTACGTGGGGCCTAATACAATGATTGGTGAAATGTGGGTGTTAATTCACCACTGCCTAACCCTCCGGGGATGGAGGCGTGATTGTATGTATGTATTGGTGAACTTGAGCTCGTCCACAGCAGTAGCACGGCGTGCTATCCTCAAAAGAAACCCACGAAACGTGTACTGCGCGTAAGTATACGAATAAGTATAAGACTAAGCATTTTTTGTAAATAGACCAAAAAAAAAAAAAAGCCCGCTGAGTTTCTTGCCGGAGTCTTCTCAGGCCGGGGCCGCGTTTCGAACCGGTGGTCCATTTGCTAAGCTAGTCTTTAGTACATATATTTATTTATTATAGACGTTTTGTAAGTGCCGTTTTGATGGTCTATACAGAATAAATGATTTTTGACTTGACTTGCGACTTGTATAGAGCACATTTTAGGTCCAAGATATATGTCGCGAGTAAGTTCTAATGAATACATCACTATACCTGTCGCCTTTGCTTCTCAACCAGCTCCAGCTGCGAAGTCAATTTATTGATTGTGTCGTCATCGGGTGACGTCACAAACTCGAGCGCTGACGACGGCCCGGATTTTCCCGATTCCTTTTCCCCGTTCTCGGAACTCACTTGAGAATGAGAACTGACAATAGAGTTTGGCTGTGTTTCTCCGTCTGAGAGACGGGATATGTCCTGTTTTAGTTTTGAGTTTTCTTGACGGAGCTGAAAAAAGCAACTCAATTTTATTACATGCAAAGAACAACGACCTCTGTGGCGTAGCGGTACAGCGTTCGGCTGCAAAGTTAGAGGTCGCGGGATCGATTCCCGTTCAATACAAAATTAGGAAGCTGCTCGTGAATATAAATAGCTGTTTAGAACAGACTAGAGACTATACGAGTTATTGAATTACTAGCTTTTGCCCGCGGCTCCGCCCGCGTGGATGTCGGTTATCGCGACCAAACATAGCCTATGTCCTTTCTCGAGGTCTAATCTACCCCTATACCAAATTTCATCAAAATCGGTACAGTGGTTTGGGCGTGACAGACAGACAGACAGAGTTACTTTCACATTTATAATATTAGTAGGGATTAGATCCAGGACATTTTAAAAGAAAGCTCAAGTCACGCACGAGTACCCGAAACCGGCGAGCATGTATAATAACAATTATGAAAGTAGAAGAAGTGAAAGATTATTAGACTATTGGGAAAGCGTGACTGTGCGTATGTACGTACCTTCTTAACCAAACCCTTCGTTTCGTCAAACTTCTCCTTATGCAGCATGTGAGTCTTCATCATATCCTCTTGGCATGATGCTATCAGCAAGAACTGCTCCTTCAAAGATTCGTTGTTCTGCTTCAACGTCTCCTTGAGGATCACGTTCTCGTCTAGAAGCTCTCCGAAGCGCTTCTGTAGCTCTTCGGTGCTTTTATCTTCGGTGATGATGGTGCTGGCTACCATCATGCTACTAGGAGATGGCTGTTGAACAAAATTATTTTATTGAATCAATATTTTTAATAACCGTACCAACTCTAGATTTTAGACCTGCCCACTGCATGCCCGTCAGTACACCGACGAATAACGGATGAGGCTCAGGCTTTTGTGAGTCAGACAGCAGTCACTCCTGTAATAGCCGATACTCCAAATACTTGAGAGTAGGAAAACGTCCTTCGTGTGGTGTGGGAGAAAGAATACAAGTATCACCACCCCATCTCATCCGAAGGGTGTCGTAAGAGGCGACTGACGGAAAAATACGCAGACGATATCACTGCGAGAGAAGGAACACTCAAAATAAAACCCTGTACCAACCCGTCTGGCCAGCGTGGAAAGGGTAGGCCAAAACCTCCCAACATTGGGAGAGGTCTATGTTCAGCAGTGGACTGCGATAGGCTAATTGAAATTGAGGAAAACGGACCACGGGTCTTAAGGCTTTGAAGGTAGCCGGCTCAACGTCATGATAGAAGGGAGATATTTTAAAAAGAAACTTCTGGGAGCGGGCTCTAGGTTTGGCTAAATCACTTGCGACCGTTCCACTCACACGACAGAAATGCGTTTGTTGCGATGGGCGGGAGGGGTTCCCCTTAAAGAAAAGGTTCGCAATGAACACATCAGGGGAAGCTTCAAACTGGCACAGATAGCTGACAAAATCAAAGAATCCAGACTGAGATGGTTGGGTTATGTACTCCGAAGACCAGATAACCATATCGTGAGTCCTGAGGAAGTGCCTTTCCATGGCTATAAAGAGATAGGGACGAGGAAGACCTTCGATCACCTGGATGACAAATGTCGAGAAGGACGTGAGGAAAATGGAGTTCGAGGAAGAGAACGAAATGGCGTAAAAAGAAGAAGAAAGAAGACTTTCGCACCAACCCGTGATCCCATAACAGGCCGAACAGCCCATCACCATCTGGCCAAATGGTTAATATGGTGGTAAGATCCACCATAGTAGCCAAGTGGTTAAGGAGGCGGACGATCTAAGGGTCCTGAGTTCGAATGGGCATTATACTACCGACGTGAACCCACTCCTAACACAAGCAATTTAGCTTAGGTAGCTGGAGGGGTTAGGTTAGGGGTTCCTAATCCAGTAATATTAACAATGATGGTTACTTACTACATAATATTCTTTAAAAGAATGCAGTTGCAATACTATTCATAGCAACCGCAATAATATCTAATTGCTAACAATTTATTCTATTAACTATTACAAAATGAAAATTTACCGTTTTAGAATTGAAACACTAAACCTAAACAATTGAAGTATTTAAACTAGCATATAATGGGAACTGACACACTTTCGACACCAGTATCCTCCACATAATGCTCGACCTAAGCAAATATTTCCTATATTATACCTTATCATAGGTGAATTCCCTATAACACACACGAACATTCATAAGTAAGATTTATTGAGTTCAAGTGTCCGCTATGTCCGATATCACCAGGAGTAGCGGAAGTTGCGTTAAGGCAGTTTACCACGGTGCGTACTTTTGCAGATTTAATCACATACGCCTGCAAACATATGAAACAACTCGTCGGATTAATCGAATAAAGACGCATGTGCAACGTTCAAGTGCAAGTTCGCACATGTGATTGTGCATAATACGGATCATCAAAAAAAAATCAAAGGATTGAACAATAGGTAGAAGGGGGGCAGGCCCAGGAAGTCCTGGCTTGACATCGTGGAGGATGACATGCGTGCAAATGGACCATGGACGCCCAAGATCATGCGAAGCCGGAAGGCGGACCCTGAGCTCCGAGGATATCTTGGCTACGGATGCAATCAGGAAAATGCACATCCATGAAAATGACGATGATGATGAACAATCGATAATTAGTTTACTACAATCTTGGTTGAAAGACGTGCTGGCCTCCCGCTCTTTCCTCCAAAGAGATCTAAAACGCGTTCAGCGCAGCTACACCGTACTCAAGTAGTTTGCCTGTCATTATGCTCACGGACACACGCATCGCGCACGCATAGCTTTCCACGATGCGTGTCAGTCTGATGAAATCGTGGATCCGATACTTTAACTCGGACTTTCTGCGTTTCCATAAACGACATTTTTTCCACGTTACGATACGGATCCGTAAAATAACGCACCGTGTAAAGTCGCCTTTAAGTTAAGGGCAAAATATGTAAAAAAAACTATATCTATTTAATCCAAAGATATGCATTTGCATATAATACCTATCCATAAAAAAGGATCGAAGTAAGTTATTCAAAATTATCGCCCCATATCTTAATCCAGTCAAAATACAGGAAATAAAATGGTAAGCTTTCTATTAATAGATGTGACTTCTTCCAATTTTTAAATCGCGATTAAGGTGCGATTAAGGTGGTAAGTAAGATTTCAAAATCGCTTCCTTACTTAAGTACTTAGTAAGTAAGTAAACTCACTTATTTAAATTACTTACGTAAATAAGTAAGGTAGGCTCCCTTATATATAACTAGCCTTCCGCCCGCGTGCATCTCGGTTAACGCGACCTTTGCTCATATCTTCGGTTCTACTCAACCGATTTCGATCAAACAAACGTAAGATTTTAAGTCTAAGTAAGCCCTTTCTAACAAAAAATCAAAATCCGTCCAGTAGTTTTTGCGTCCATCGCGGACAAACAGACAAACAGACAGGAAATTCAAAAAAAATATTTTCGTGTTCAGTATCGTTAACATAAAATAACCCAAGTATTTTTTTTTAAATATCTCCAATGTACAGACACGACCACTTTACAATTATATAATAGTATAGATAGATAGATGGCATGGAACACATCGTATGCGAGTCCTACTCGCACTTGGCCAGTTTTTTTTTCAGTATGAAAGTCATTCTCTGAGCCTTTTTCAAGTCAGCAGGGGGCGGTTTTTCAATCTAAAACTATGATGCTGAACTTCTATATTGCGTGAAGCGGCTGCCATCTGACTTGATCTGACCTCCATAACCAACTGGCGATATCTGTACTATTGTTCAACATTGTAACGAAAAAAAGTTTATTTGTTAAGTTTTAATGGAACTTAAATAAAAGTGATATGAGCACTGTAAAATAGGAATAATTAATGTATGTGAATGTAATGAGTATATACCTACTGATGGCTAGCTAACATGAGACAAAGAGATAAATAAAATAATTGATTATAACATTATAACAATTATAATCGAGGTTAAATAAAGGGTGTTACATCCCTACTAATATTATAAATGTGAAAGTAACTCTGTCTGTCTGTCTGTCTGTCTGTCTGTCTCGCTTTCACGCCCAAACCACTGAACCGATTTTGATGAAATTTGGTATAGAGGTAGATTAGACCTTGAGAAAGGACATAGGCTATATTTGGTCGCGATAACCGACATCCACGCGGGCGGAGCCGCGGGCAAAAGCTAGTGAATATATATAAAGGTAATTAAGTAGGGAACCTCAGGGGTAGGTTTGGTATAAAATATTCTGCCGTGGCGTTGCTTGATCCGTTGTGCAAGATGGTAGTAGCACTTAGCTGGTGACACCGGAGTTGATGTTTGTGCCGGCGTGCCATGTAGACACTATTAAATTCACATTCATTAATTAAATTTTTTACAGTGCATATAATTATGTCACTCATAATTAATTCACTCTTGGTTCATTAAAACCCAACTAAACAACTATTTTTCCGTTACAACATGAAAAGCCGTGTTGGTTCCTGATGGAGTAGAATAGGGTGGTAGGTGTCATAAAAGACGACTAAGGAATAGCGCTGTTCTCCATCCGACAGTAAACATACAGCCCATGACAAAGTGCCCGCTAGGCGGTAATAGGCTCGCCCCCTATCATGTGAGACCGAAAATCATAGTAGGCGAAATGTGGGTGTTAAAACACCTACCCTTTCGGGGATTTACAGGCGTGGGTATATGTATGCATGAAAATGTGATGTATATCATCACCATGATTAGCGTAGATAACTGTTCTATCGACTGAGATATGATATGCAAACTTCCCTATTTACGTGGGCCTTATCATGTGCAATATACCTACCTACCTATCGTATCGTAGGTCTGGCTCATCGTGATTGAGTCGCGTTTTTGAATCGTTTACCTGATAACAGCTGTTGTTATTCTACAAGAACAAACACCATTGGGCTTACTCATCATCATGTCGTATGGCTTTTGCCACTTTTGCTCGAGTCCACATATAATAGGTAATATGTCGACGTCCAGTTGGCGAAGCCAGTCTATTGCTGCCGGTTTGAGGTCATGTAGCTCACGCATTCTTCCAGGGAAACAACGGAGTGGACACTCCTCTGCTATATGCATCATTGTCTACTTTGGAGCTCCACAATCACATCGTGCTTACCAGCTTACTGACACTATGCATTAAGATGGCAGACCTTATTGCTAGGTTTTCATTATTCACTTTCTCTTGCGCCTAATCTACAGGAACCCTCAATGCTTTGCTATGACATCAAGGTCTTACTCAGCGGAAACCCGCAAGATGACGTAGCGCAAGCTCGTGCGGCACCTACTAATAATAATAACTGACCTAACGGACTAAAACCGCACGCCTGACCCGGGTGAGGGAGCCACGGAATCTACTCTGGTCGTAAAGTAAAATATTTGCGCCCATGATTTTAAACATATGGGTGCGAATGCGTTGCGATTGCTTTTTACCCCTCCGTCGCTCAAAGAAATCATCTCAAAAGCCATATTCAATTTTAATAACTGCCGTTGACTGGACAATACTTGTAGACATGACACGTATGAGAAGCACTATAAAATACCGGAGGATATCTGTGCCTCATCATCCAGACCCGATATATTCCTGTTTTCACGATCGCATAGGCGTGCACTGCGTGCAGTGCTTGTAGAACTCACAGTACCGTGGGAAACTAATATACCTACCTAAAGACCACGCTATAAAGACAAACAAATACTTTGATTTGACTAACGAGTTAACCAAAAACGGCTACGTGGTTAAACTCTACGCCGGCGCCGTAGAAGTAGGAGCAAGGGGAATTCCAGCTAAATCCCTGTACAACTTACTTAAAGACCTCGGATTGCCAAGAGCTTCAGTAAGCTCTTTACTAAATCGAATATCAAAAGCGGCATTGATAGGATCTTACCAAATTTGGATAGGTAGGGGGGGGGTAACACTACTGACGGTGGAGGTGAGCGCTGATGCATCACAAGGTGGCCACCCTAAACCTACATCTGGGTCGCAAGTCACAGTCGCCGTCACAGTGTTCCTCTCTGTATCACGCTATGGACCCGGCGACCTCACGGTGAATCCATGGAGTGCTGAGAATCGGATCTCACTTTCTCAAAAGACCACATTCGTAAAACATCACATTCGTTAAACACGATATTCGCAAAACATCATATTATACTCATAATATCATATTCTGAAAACATCATAATCTTCTTAGACCATATTCCCAAAACACAACATTCTCTAAACATTGTATTTTCAAAAAAGGTGAAAAAGTACACTTGTATTCAAAAACTTTGCGACTTTATGTATCAATGTGTTAAACGTGTTATAACGTAAACGACGAACTATCATTTCTGTTGCTATGGAAACTTATCGGGGTAGCTTGCCGATACTGGTTACCTGTTTCTTTAATAAGCACCCTAATGCATTGATACGTGTAGGTACTACCCGTACTACTTCTGCTACCTACCTATATGTGAACTACTCACAAGATATAGTTCGAAATCGATATTTCGTTTCGTAGACCATCGATCGACCGAATTTTCGAGCGCCTAGGTCTGCTGCAGATCAGTTTTATTTTAGCATAGCGAGTATATGTTATACTTATGATAAATTTGTAATATATGTAAAATAATTATCAAGAATGATAAGTGCGCATTGTTTTACTTTTGACTGCGTCACTGAATATTTGATAATATTGCTTCTTTTTCCGTTTATCAATAGCGAGATAATAGAAGATTTAGCAGTCTCGGCAGTAGGAATACGTACGTAATTAATCATGAAATTAAAAAGTAGGTCAAAGCAAGCACACTAGTGGGGACTTGGGGACGCCATTGGCCAAACGCGTGATCAGTCCTTCAGCGTGGACCATTTCACCCATTTCCCCTATATAACGACTGTCATACATGTTCGTATGGCAACGGGGAACGGCTTAGTGTCTAAACACACTATGCCGAAGTTACGCGACCGAAGTTCGGCGGCTGAATTTACGTTCCGACGTATTCGGCTGATATGACACACCATAAGTGCCGAACTTATGCCGAAGTTACGCGACCGAAGTTCGGCGGCAGATTTTTTTTTTAAATAAGTAATGTAAATTTTAAATTAATTTTAACAAAAAAGTTTAACCGACTTCAAGAAACGAAAAGGAGGCACTGAAAAGCGAAAAAAAACTGAATTTACAGACTTACTGATTTATTAGAAGTCGGTGCCAGCCAACTTTGTTTGTTGCGTCTGAACTACTGGGTAGCGCAAAAGTACTGGCACTAAAGAAAATACCTTTATTTTTTTTATATGACATTTTCTGTCATTCTGTTGTTGAAAATTGTGTAGTGAACAAATGTAAAATACACTGAAAATAAACATGGACCGTTTTACTCCCCAAGAACGTGGAATAATTGTGTCAATGTTCTTACGGAATAATTCATCAGTGATAAGAACACAACGTGAATTTCGTCGACGATTTCCCCACCGTCCGGCACCGATTGGTCGCACAATTCGACGCTTTGCCACACGCCTTGAAGCAACTGGCTCAACATTGGATAGACCTAAGTCTGGGAGACCAAGAACAGGCCGTTCAGCTGAAAATATCGATGCTGTGCGCGAAGATGTGGAAGAGTGTCCAGAAACATCAACGAGGCGACGTGCCACGCAATTGGGCATTTCCAGACGGACCCTGCAGCGTATTTTGGTGAAAGACTTAAAGATGTTCCCGTATAAAACTCAAATGACTCATCAGCTGCTGCCTGCTGACCACCGAGCTCGTCTAGATTACTGCCAGCGCGTCATAAACCTCAACCTTGAAGAGGATGA
Source organism: Eilema depressum (assembly GCA_914767945.1). Classification (NCBI taxonomy): domain Eukaryota; kingdom Metazoa; phylum Arthropoda; class Insecta; order Lepidoptera; family Erebidae; genus Eilema; species Eilema depressum. The sequence goes on along the minus strand of OU612030.1, from coordinate 17,059,298 downwards.
TTTTCCTTCAAAATTGGTTACATTGATCTACAGTGCAGGATCGAACCGGCGACGCGCGTCATTATCTGTCTGTACAGTGTATTTAAATCGACCACGATTCGATTTGACTACCTCAAAAGTATGCCAAAGCGAATACAAAAAGAATTTTTAAAATCAATGCATATACACCAGAAATATAGCTGAATATTCTGAACACTTCTGCGTACCCCTTCAAAGGACTCAGGCGTGATGTTATGATTTGTCATAGCAGAAACATTGCAATAATATGCGATTGCAGCTATCGCGGTTGATTTCCTGGTACTTTTTGAAGAGTTCCTTGATCTAATCTCGGAAACCCATCATCAGATCTTTACGAAATTTGAATGGGACCATTTCGGAATAATCTACTTACGAACAAAAAAAGAACTTTCAAAATTCGTCTAGAATTGGCTTCACAATCGCGTAACAAACATACAAATAAAAATATATAGGGTACGAATTGAGAACCTCCTTTTTTAAAGTCGGTTAAAAAAGAAGATAATTTATTAAAAAAAGAAGAAAATTTACTTTCTTCTGATTTATCAACAAAAATCGGTAGAAGTTGGTTTCTAAAAAATTTGCGCTGCTCCCCGCCCCCGGATCTTCGTCGGCAATCGAACCGTACTTCGGTCGCGTATAATGTGTGCTCTCAGGATAAGTTGCGCCGCTGAACTTACGCCCGACCGAAGTTACGCTGTACGCTATGACGCGACGCAATTTCGGCATAGTGTGTCGTCAGTAATTCAAATAGCATTGCAGGCGTAATTGTGCCGAACTTCGGTCGCGTAACTTCGGCATAGTGTGTTTAGACACTTAACGTGCACTCCGAGGCGGGACCAGACCAACGCAAATACCCATATTCATGCATACAAATATATGCACTGAGCGGGTATCGAACCCGCGCCTCCCATCATCCCACTCCTCACTACCACCACACCACAGACGCTATCATGAATTCCCAGTAACCTTTGAAGCTGAAGTACTCAGGAAATCTTAATCACAAGGGCGACTCCTTCACCACTTATCTACCAATACTTGGTGATAAACAGTAAAGAATGATACACGCTACACCGTGTCGCGACCGGGCCGTGCCCCAGCCGGGTCACGTCCAACGCGCGCCGACCGGGCCAGTCATTCACGCTACACCGTGTCGCGACCGGGCCGTGCCCCGGCCGGGACACGTCTACCGTGCGCCGACAGAGCCAGTCATTCCTGTTACACCGGGCGTATATGTTCATGTTACAACGTGTCGGGACCGGGCCGTGCCGCAGCCGGGAAACAATGTCCGCCGACATTTCAAGGCCGTGCCCCGGCCGTGTCCCGGCCGGGGCACGGTCAGGCATGAATCACTTCATACAAAAAGTATACTACAATGTGGACACCGGGCCACGGTCGGGGCACGTCCCTGTCGCGACACGGTTTCGCGTGAATCATCCTTAACTGACAACTCTTATCTTACTTCTCTTCAGATTACGAGGATACTTACATCAGAACCACCAAGCTTAAAATGCGCCTTGAAGGCCATGTTGGCCTCCGCAGGGAGGTCCTTCATGGCCTCGTCCATCTGCTCCTTATCCAGGGCTATCTCACCATTCTCCATCCCACTATACTTTAAGTCCAAGCTAGTCCCCGGTGAACTGCCCAGGATTATGAAAGAATCGTCTTCCCCGTTTTGTATTGTTGTCATTTTTTACATTAATCTGTGAAAAAATAAAATTAAAATTAAAAACAATCTACGACACACACTTATATACTTATATTTTAGTCGGTTCGAGTCGACATTATCACCCTATTATTGGGGACTTTGCGAGAAAAATAAAGATTAAAAATAAATCTAGTAGGTACTAGCTCATGCCTATGGCTCTACCTGAGTGGATGTTGGTTGTTGAAACTTTTGGTCAGTCTGCAATCTCATTATTTCAAATTTACAGACACAGCTAGTGATCTTCTTATTTGCTATGGTATGGTATACCTACCCTTATTTTTTTAAAAGAATATTAGCAACTGAAAATACTAGTCCGTATTACACGCATTGGCAGTGTAATATCCAGGCTTTGATTTAATCCAGACTTTGATTTTTGCTTTAATCTTTAATGACAATTTAATCTTGAATTTTATTTGCTGCAGAGGCCATTAAACTCTTAATATATCAAGGCCAAATATTCACAAAAACATTTTCCAATGACCTATAAAATGTTATACACATATTGGTGAGTTCTATTTCACAATAATGACTCATAATTCATCACTTCTATGAAATTATATAACCAGTATGAGGCCAATAAAAATTTGTTTTATCAATTTTTTGACGAGATAAGATTATGAGATAACCTGTGATGATTATGTTATGTTCGCATTAAGTAGTGATTCTGCCTGCATAGTGGTACAGGCAGGTAGAGAAACTGCCTTAATGAGAAATAGTAGAACTGAAAAAAAAAATATGAAAGGAGGGTATATTCTAAAACTTAAATAGGTAGGCTGAAATAACAGCCTGCCATCATCTTACAAAGACAGAAGATTTTTACATAATACATGAGCTTCCTCAACAATAATAAAAAATTATAGCAAAATGAAGTATTACTTTTTATTATTTCTGTGTAAAATATTCACACCATATATCTCTGATGGTGTAAACAAACATGAAATTATAACTAAACATATTAAACATTTTTCTAGCCGTTTTGGACACTTAATGCATGTAAAACGATACTACCCAATGTGTGAATTGAACGGAAGGATACAAATTTAATGCTAACTAAATTCATTACATCAATATGGCAATAAACAACAGCTTGCCAAGAAAGGCAGAAATTGAAAACACACATAGTAAATACATCAACATAGTTTCAATAAATTGTTGAAATTTTCCATAAGAAGTATTCTATGTCAATAGACTTCCAAAAGCAATATTGATTACCTATTTATACAATACCTAATTCAGCAGTGTAAGTATAATTCATTGGTATAGTTTAGTTATGAAATTGATCAATATTTTGTGAAATCTTGTGAGTAATATTTGGTTAAAACACAATAAACAATAACAATTTAGGTAGAAGCAAAGATAGCTATACTTACTAATTCTTAAAAAATAATGTAAACAGAAGATAAAATTAAAAAAAATAACCTTCTTTATACAAATTAGTCACACGGGAAGTCCCTAGCGTAAACAAACAAACGCACACCGAATAAAGTGCCTTGAAAATGCACTTTAAAGTGAATAACAAGTAAAAGCGACTATGAGTACACAATCATATCAATGTACCCGAACCCGAACCAATCGAAATCGTGACTAAAAATAAATTAGGAAACTTGTCATATTTTCGAGAGTGGGCACTGTGGGCAGAAAAATAAAATACTTACCGGAGAAATAATTGATGGAATGACAAAACGTAATCACCGGATGCATATATGTAAACTTCTAGTACATTATGCACTAATAGCAAAGCATTTTATTTATTATCGTCAGCAATTTATTATGAAAACGAAGTGTAAATATTTTTTTTTACTATCTCTCTCTAAAAATGTTGAATGAGGACAAAATTTGACAGCTGAGCTGAATTCCATCACGTGACCTTGAGATTCAATGACATTAGTGACAGTTCTGTACTTGTGAAATGCACCTGTTGCAATAATAAAACGCAATTAGATTCTATTCAGAAATAAAATAAAATTACGTACTTGAGATAAACAATTCCCTACGTAGATGTCTCCAATATATACATAATATTTGCACTGGTGCACAAGCACAACTCAATTCAACACCCGCAATTTTTAGCAATATTGATAAAATAATTGCAATTTGCAACAAATTGAACCAAATGTCAAATTACTTCAATCGGTCAATCAAAAACCAATGTCAAAAAGACGTCAAATCACAAAATAAACTTCACTTTCAGTTGTCTGTTTTGTAGTAGTGCATATTGTAGTGGATTTCATTATTTTTTTGTATTGTCTTGAAAGAAATGTCGCACGAAAACACTTTGGACTTACACCATGTTCATCAGTGCTTTCAAAGGAGTCTAAAAGAAGATGACGATGTTGTTATTGAAGCCTATATTGATGGGTACAATGAGCTAGTAAAGTAAGTATTTCCATATGGAGTAAATTAATATTGGCTGATAAGATGAATGAAAGATTAGTGCCAATGTAAGGTGACGATTAGAATTTATTATATTTTCTTGCTGACGTATTCAATAGTATCCTTTATGTTTCAAAGGAAAACGTCTTATTGTCTATTGTTTGAAGCTCAAATCTTAATTTTAAGTTTAATACATACATTATTTATGTACATGTTCAGTTATAAATATTGTGTCACGGGGTCTTTATGGAGACTGTGGCTATTTAAAATTTAAATGTAGAGTAATTGAGACACTATAACAAGGAAATCTAAGTGATGCTTTAAATGGGATCTCTGCATAGTGAGACAATAAGCATAGTATTTTTAGGAATCTGAATAATATTTTTTAGTTCATTTTAAAGTGACCGTAAATATTTCTAAATTCACCCTGTTTAGGTCATAATACCTAAATATCATTGATAACATATTTTTAGGGTAATTAATTAAAATTTAAAGTAGGGCAAATATCTTTGATATTCTAATATCAGACATAGCTAAACACCCCTAGTGACCCACACATCCATAGGGTCAATTCAATAGCCACTGCTGGTCTAGTCGGCTATGTGCTTGTCTGCTACCTAGCTGGTATAGAAAAAATATTAAGTAATCATTTGAGCGCACATACTGATTAATAGCCAAAGCTTGTATTTTGCAGTGTCTGCAAATCAGAGCAGAGCATATTTCTGCAAAGTGCAAGCATGTAGGTTTCATGCAAGTTTTTATCTTTAGAATGAAAATCCATTTACATTGAAAAAATTGAATGCTCAAGATGAGACTTGAACCTGCAACCAGTCCCTTCTTAGCCCATCTTGAGAGATTCACATTTTCCAATTTAAATGAAAGTTTTTACATATTTTCAATTTGCGCTACAAGCTTTTCAAATCAGCACAACCTTTCAAAATAATTATTTTCATTCAAGAACAACTGCTTTTTTTAATAAAAACTAATTTTAATTAAATTTCTTTGTAAATTATTTTATCTAACTTTTTAGTTGATATTATATCATGTATCGATAGTGTAGACAAGCCAAATGCACTCAAACACAATGGGTCTATCTTGTTTAGTCAAAACAAGTGAGCCCAAACCAGATTATTTAGTTTTCATTAAGAGTTCCCATGGCCATCTTCCAACTACATAATGCCTTTAAAAGGAATCCTTATGACACATTAGTACTTACACCTATTATCTACCCACCCCCTCCCCTTTTTTTCTTGAGGACAACCCCTCGTAGACACCCTCTCTGGCCAGCGGGAGCGGTTATGTCGCGCTGGAACCGACTAAAATTGCACGCTGTTTTACCTCCAGATGCCGGAATGTTGAGATTGACTACAACATATCTATCGCACGTATCCCGAGTCAGCCTGGATTGAGATTTTACGTGTGGAAACGCAAAATCTCAATCCAGGCTGATCCCCTTACAGTGTGACGGAGGAGCGCGTCATGGTTCACCAGTCGTTTTAAGTTTTTCGCGACTTTCGGCCATATCTTCTATCTAAAATGGAACCAAATAGCCCAATGTCATCATCATTATAGTAGAGACGCATTTTTGCACCCGAGGCCGAAGTGAACTCTGAGCACAGGGTCCACCCCTTACGATTGTATATTCTTTCTTATTCTTTTGCCGCGCTATTAAGACCTGGACTTCCTTACCAGTACACGTGTTTCCCTCTTCCTACAGTCCCGGGTCCTTTAAGCGGGGCGTGAAAAAGCATCTGATGAGTAAGTCAAGCTGAATGCCACCATTGTAACATGGTGCGTGTCAGCGTGTCTATAATGGTGACCCTCTTTTCTGAAATAAAGTCAAATTGACGTGTCCTATATAAAAAAAAATACACCATACTAATATTATAAATGCGATATCTGTCTGTCTGTTACGCTTTCACGTTTAAACCACTGAACCGATTTTGATCAAATTTAGTACAGGAATAGATTAGACTTCGAGAAAAGACTTAGGTTATGTTTGGTCGCGATAACCGACATCTATGCGGGCGGAGCCGCGGGCAGCAGCTATTCGTCAATATAGTTAAATACTTACCTTCCATTGGCCAGCATTATCATGGTAACTGTTAATTCTTATCACAGTTAACAATCTCATTATCTACTTATTGATTTTATGCCGTCGTTAGACCATCGTCCAATGCAATCCAATCCTTTCTAATGCAATACATAGTTCGAACACTTTGCAAGGTTAAGCAATACTTGCCAGGTCAGTCTTATGATGGGTGACCATTCTTCACACATAGAGACCGCTCGGTCTCTCGGAGAGTACGTTAAGCCTGCCATGCGCACATTTTTGGCATTCGTTACGAGCAGTCGAATCGCTAAAGTGCGATAATTTGATTTAACTGCAAAACTTCGATATCGTCAGTGTATTGTGGAGATCAGACAGATAGCAGCTGTTACTCGAAATATAACGGTACTAGCTGATACCCGCAGCTCCGCCCGCGTGGATGTCGGTTATCGCGACCATACATAGCCTTTGTCCTTCCCCAAAGTCCAATTTATCTCTGTACCAAATTTCATCAAAATCAGTTCAGTGGTTTAGGCGTGAAAGCGTAACAGACAGAGTTACTTTCGCATTTATAATATTAAGTATCCAAGTATCCATTTCGGTACCAAATTTCATCAAGATATCTTCAAAAATAAATTTTTATCCTCTATTCCCTCTCCCCCTCCACCCTTTTTTTGCGTAAAAGGTAGCCTTTGTCCGTTTCCAAACTCTAATCCATATCTGTACAAAGTTGCATCAAGATATCTTGATAAATGACGAACTGTCATACGAACTTTTATCCCCTATTTGGTGAAAGGGCAGGAGGATAATTATGATTTCTTTTTAGGTTCCTCAACCTCATAGGATCAGTATTCTCCTTCGTCAGCAGCGATGTGAAAAGTAAAATTAAAGTTATGGAGAAGCACAGAGAGTCAGACACAGCTGTTTACTATGACTCCTTCAAGAAAATGATGAAATATGAAAAGGAGACCAGTTTATGCGATCAAAATGGTTACGTGTCTGGCTCAAGGACAATGTTACGTTTGCATAGAGGATTAGGTATGTGCCTACCTTTATTTATTTGTAAATTAGAGGCCCGGACCTCTAATTTTCCAGGCCTTCCCCAGGAAAAAAAAATCAGCCAGCACTAATTATCAAATAGTAGGTACCTGATTATTGAAGCATATTGAGGAAATCGCACCCTTTCCTCATAGCGAACATCATTTGATCCGTTTTATACCTACCTAGTCATACGTAGCTCTTAGCTCTATAACTATATTTGCCACTTCAGGAGTGCAAGGCAATGTTAATATAACGCGTCTGTTTGAGAAAGGTCATTCACTCGTATGTCGTCACGTTGTCGCATTGTATTATTTGTTCTTGTCTCATATCTTTGAAAAAAATGATTACATTTCGAAATCTCAACCGACCTGGCCCTCGATTCTGCTAAAATAAAACCACTTCCATAATACTGACACTGCAAAATATAGCATTAAATTTTAGACTCGAGGCCCTGTTAAGAAAAGGCAGATATTTGTGATTAGGCAGATTACCGAACGATGCTTAACGTTGGTGTAACTTTGAAATTACGCGATAATTTTACAACGGCATACATAAATATTGCCGTTTAACATTAGGCGCCAAGAATGGGCGTTGACGTTGATCGTTCAAGCACAGGTACAAATGTGGCCACTTCATACATCTAACGTGATAATGATCAACGCAATATTTTTCGCGTTGAGGAGCAGTGACGTTCCCCGTTAGTGTGGGCCCAAAGTCACAGAGAGAAGATTCCTTTCGACCGAACTACCTCTATTTACGACAGACAACTAAAAGTGGCACCCAATCTTTTTTTTTTTAGTAGAAATGTAACTTGCAAAAACTGTATTCTGTACGACTACTAGAGTTTTTCAATATAAATTAGCCGTCAAGGTCAAACATACCGTTAACCACGATAGCGGATATTTACAACTTATTCCGATAACAATGAGTGAAAATTTACATCGTTGTGTTTAGTCAGGAAACTAATCAACATGTTTTGTGTTATAGCAGTTTCATAAACATATACAAAATCATAAATATTTCACTGATACCTAGGTACTAGATCTCCTGCACGATTACGAAATATAAAATTAAACTCCGTAGTTTTCGCCTATTGGGTATATGGAGCTGCACCAATTTCTTTGGGGCTTAATCCAATCTCACCTGCTAGCCAGTACATCTGCTGATTAAGGCCTCACGGGAGCTTTTTAACTAACGATAAAATAGTGTTCAAATAGAACAAATGCATTTCATTACTAAGCTTTAGGCCTTACGTCTCATGTCCAGCGCTCAAAATCCAACACTGCCCGATAAAAAAATGTCACGATTTAAAAGCGCTGACGTGCGATCATATGGAACTGACGGGCGAGGCTCTGGCACAAGGCAACCAAAAAACGAATAAAAGTAATCAATGACGCGAGCCCGTGCCTCCGTGCTAGTGCTATGTTTTATATCACCTATGATTTATTGATTGGCGTGGCCCATGCTTTCCACCAAAGAGACCTAAAAGACTCCTGCACAACTATTTTACAGGTCATTATAACAGAAGCCATATCCTTTCCCAGACTTCATCCGCCTATTCCTGAAGCGATTGCGCGAGGCGGACGATACCGTGAACACGTGTACAACGTGCCAGGGCTCGTACAACGAAACGTTGGCCGAGTTCCACCCCTGGTATATCAGGAAAGCAGCCACGTTGGCGATGCACGCGTTGCCCAATAGACCGGATCTTTTGAAGAAGGTAAGAATACTCTGATGATGTTTGAATGTTTGTTAATCAATCACACTCAGACGGCTAAACAGTCAAGTCAATTAGCCTATTGCAGTCCACTGCTAGACATAGGCCTCTCACAATTGTCCCCGATCCTTCGCCCTTCGCCCTCCGCATCCAGTCTGTCCCAGACACCATTTTCAGGTCGTCCCTCCATCTGGGTAGTGGGCGTCCCACCTTTCGTTTGCCTTCTCGCGATATCTTCTTTAGGACTTAGGACTCGTTGGACGAACAGATCTGCCTGAAATTTGTTACAGGAATAGTTTATAGTCTGGAATAACACGTTAATTGGCAAAAAACAGGCAAATTTTTATCCTGGAGTCAGTTCACATGGGTTGTAGGAACGGGATGAGAATTCCACACGGTCTTGACTGCTTGATTAATGCTTGGTACACCTGCTGGTTAAAGTAGAATGCTCTAGAGTTTTCCTCTTGGGGTTAGGAGGTCAGCACTCTCATAAAAGACCAGATAAACCAAATCGAAAGGAGTAGTTCAGTTTAGAAGTTCAGAAGAACTTCAGTCTCCAAGTAATCCAGAGTAAGTGAAAGCCAGAGATCCAATCGTAAACAACGCTAACAAGATTATGATGACTTTAACCTCGACACCAAAATAATCAGAACTACATTTATAAGTTTCCAATTTCATGCAAATGTTTAGCGAAGCCATTGAAATTATCGTTTCGCCTGAATACAATTGTGTGAATCTATTCTTAAGTGTTAATAATTGACAACACTCGAGCGGGTGACGTCAGACGGAAGGCCTTGTTACTTTCGGCCTTAGGCGGCTACACCATGTGTATAGATAACAAAACGCTGCACGTGGTAGGTACAGTCAGTGACAAAAACACTGAACACGTCAACAAAAATGTTACATTTAATTACATCAATTTCTTGCCGATGCCATATACAGGGTGTCCCAAAATTCAAGGATAAGCCGGTAACAGAGGGTAGCCCTACTTATGGCTGCTCTGGAAAAAATAAGAAAAAAAATGTATCTCTATTTTTTTTTTAATTATTTAAACTTTTTTAAAATCTTTGGAAATTCGGTACCCCTAATGATATTTTCAACTACCAGGTCCACAATTTTGCAAATATTTCTGAACTCTTTTCTGTATTAGCAAGCTAAGAAGCATGACTATCCACCAACACCCTGAAAAATTATAGAATATTTGTAGTTATTTTACAAAAATAAGTCAAAATATTTTTTTGTCGTCAAATTTTCATACATTTTGACTTTCGACCCACTTTATCTTATCTCGGTGAAAAAAAAAAGTACAAACACCACTATGGCATTCTTTTTCAAAAATTGGCGCAACTATCCAAGATTTCAAAATGGTATAATTTGGGTATGATACTATAATGAAATACTAAAAAAAAAATTTTTTTATAAATAAGAATCATATTTCATACTCGTACATTGCTTTTATTGAAAATCACCAGATTTACTTTGTACACAATGCATTCATCCTCAATAAAAAATCATTGACGGGACTTTTGACTAAGTGGTAACCGAGTAGGTTATCACATTACGAGGTTAAGCAACACACTTTGATATCGCCAATGGGTTGTGGAGGTCAGGTGGCAGTCGCTTCACGGAAAATATTTTGACTCATTTTTGTAAAATAACTACAAATATTCTATAATTTTTCAGGGTGGTGATGGATAGTCATGCTTCTTAGGTTGCTAATTCATAAAAGAGTTCAAAAATATTTGCAAAATTGTGGGCCTGGTAGTTGAAAATATCCTATCCTATAGGGGTACCGAATTTCGAAGGATTTTAAAAAAGTTTAAATAATTAAAAAAAAAATAGAGATATATTTTTTTTTTATTTTTTCCAGAGCAGCCATAAGTAGGGTCACCCTCTGTTGCCGGCTTATCCTTGAATTTTGGGACACCCTGTATATGCGCCGGCTATTAGACTGATTGGTGGTTATGCCCGGGTCCTTTAAGCGGGGCGTGAAAAAGCATCTGATGAGGCCGTCAAGCTGAGTGCCACATTTTAACATGGTACGTGTCTGTAATGGTGACCCTCTTTTCAGAGACTTTGCCTTCAGCTTACCATGCCCATTCTTCGGTAGTCCATAAATCTAAGCTTGATGATTTCTCTTTCAGATATTTGGTACAGAAGACAGCTTGACGGCTGCACTAGCCATCTTGCCGCAGATGCTGTCATCATGCGACGAAGTGTACAGGCGTGTAGAACAACTTTATACGGATTTTGACTTTCACGGATTACCGTAAGCATTTATAGTACTATAATTAAACTTTTAAAGTGTAAAAGCGAGCGAAATTTCGGGAAAAACTTTGCAGTTACAGTGAATAAACTAATATGGCTGAAGTCAGAATTGCAAGATTATATCGTGAATTTGAACTGTTATTATTATATTGGGTCGGCTAAGGAGATAAGTATACACATTTATTGTCTACTAAGCGATATTGCTGCGCGCCATCTTGCGCAACATTGTAGCATCAACGCATGATCAATCTTCGAACAAGCAACAAGCCATGTTGTGTCATGTTGCGCCTCATGTTGCTCGATATGGTGGGTGTCGTGGTGCGCGTCAACGGGCCACATCGCGCGTGTTGCGCAACATTGTCAAATTCGTTGAGCGTCACGTGTTGCATCAAATATTGCCTAGTGGAATCGAGGCTTATACATATGCATACTATACATACATATAACGTAAATCATATAAAGGTGTATACTAATTTTCTTGGCCGCTACGTACTTTGGCGAACGCTCGCTAAGTCTTATTATTACCAAATAATAATGAGTCTACTTAAGAATGTAATCAAAATCGAACTGAAGTTAATTTCTTCTCAAATTGAATGTTCCTTTTGGATCTTAGCCAGTTGTTTAATAAAATTTGTATGGTATGACACAGTGTTCAAATACGACTGTACTATTTTTTTTTTATATGATTACTTAAAATATCGGTTATTTTTATTTTTTAAGTAGTTAGTATTAATATTCGTTCCAAATTATGTTCAGAATTGAAAACAAATTTAGGTCCTGGAACGTTCCTTAATTTGCAGTGATTGCCTAATTAATTTCTACTATTTCTTGTTCTTAAAGTTTATAAAAATGCCTTTTAGCTTGAGAACTTCTACATACACTTAACTGGTAATAATGGAAAAGTCCATTTTTGTTCCTCAGTTATAATCCTGACATTTTATCATTTGACCTGAGGGCCAATTCTCGTAATAAAAAGCTGTTCAAAATTCAGTCTCAATCTATTCTCAATCTCCCAACTGTCAAAAACGCCCACGATGTCAATATTCGATCTTATAAATTGTGTTACGATACTATGTGACAATTGGGAAGTTGAAATGAGATCGAGACTGAATTTTGAACAGGTATTTATTTATTATACGCATACATACATAAACAGCCCGACTCAGCCTCCGAGGCATATCTAGAGTCAACAATAGTGCCCAGTTATACGGCAATACGCTCACCCCCTATTACACGTGGCACCGAATACAATGATTACTGAAATGTGGGTGTTAATTCACCAATCACGCTTTTATCCCCAAAGGCTTAGGCAAAGTTGAATTAACATGTAGGTGAATAAGTTAATGATTAGAGAAAAATCTCTAAATCTTTAATTTACCGACAAACTGTTGATTAATTTGGGCCTTATCTTCGAAAAATATATACCTAACTATATCATTATTATTTATATTGATATCAGAAATTATCAATATCACCTGTTTATCAATAAAGAATAATTGATTGCTGATAGTTGATACAACATGCGTAATAACGAACTATAAATATACTAGCTGCCCCGGCGAACTTCGTACCGCCATATTTTCGGCCCGCGTGGTATTCAAATCCCGTTCCCGCTGCACCCTTATCACTTAGGGGGATGAAAAATAGATGTTGGCCGATTCTCATAGATACCGGATAAGCACAAAAAATTTCATCAAAATCGGTCAAGCCGTTTGGGAGGAGTATGGCAACGAAAACTGTGACACGAGAATTTTATATATTAGATTATAGCTTTGTCATACTAATCAATTATTGTAATATTCGTACTATAAAAAATTGTTTGTTAATTTTAAATAGCTTAAAGTTATTCTTCATCCGCCAGTAAACATACAGCCCATGACAAAGAGCCTGCTTGACGGCAATAGGCTCGCCCCTATTACGTGGAACTGAAGATCAATAGTTGGTGCATGTTAATACACTTCTGCCTACTTGAATATATTTTTGTAAATGTAAATTGTTACTTTTGAACTTATTAAGTACATTTATTTCTTCTTCATCGAGTCACTGGCTAGTAATATTCTAGCGTCTTGCTAGATTTTATCGGCGCTATACTTGGCCACAACCACAGCTTATTAAAAAATCAGTAGGTACAGGTAAAAAGTTAAATCATATTTTCTTCCGAAATCATGTAACAAAAACGGTGCTTGTGTAAAAAATAATATTTTTTATTTTTATTTATTCTATCTCATGTACACTACTACACAAACATTAAAAATATTACGACTATATTATTTATAGATCTCAAATAAAAAGTACAGCTTGTGATATAATAATGCATAATATATTTTATATTATAGATATAAATAATATATAAAGTTAACAGAATTTATATATCAATATGGAACGGTAATATTAAGAAGCTATAACATCTTTATTTAACAAGGTTTTATATACAATAAAGTGATATATTTATATAGCCGTATAATTAAACAGAATTGTTGTATAATCTTGCTAAATGAAGTTGAAACTGTCTAGATTGTTATCAAACAGTTTATCTTTACGATCACATTAGTGAGCATCCTACTAATATTATAAACGCGAAAGTTTGTAAGTATGGATGGATGTTTGTTACTCTTTCCTGTGAAAAATACTGAATGGATTTTAATGAAACTTTATAATAATATAGCTTATATATCAGAATAACACATAGGCTAAGTTTGGTCGCGATAACGGACTTCCTCGCGAGCGGAGCCGCGGGCAGCAGCTAGTTTGCTATATTTCTTTAAGTTGTTCTAAGTCGGCTTTCACGACACGTTTTATGCCATTGTATAATAGTATTAATTTAAATTAACTTATTATATAACACGCCTTAAATTGTATAAATAGGTGTTATACATCTGTGCAGCCTTTGCTAGGTGTAATGTTAGATTATGCTATGAGATTTGTAAGGTTATATAAAAAATACATTATATATAAATTAATATAAGGTTCTATATTCTAAATATAAGATGTTTCTACTTAAAATTAATTAATAGTACTGCCAAGTTGAACGTTGAATGATGCAAATATTATAAAATGAAAAATGAAATGCGAATGAGCTCAATCGGAACAATTGCTCACGCAACTATATTGGTAGCTTTTGTAATACCTATAATAATATATTAAAGACGAAATATTGTTTTGTTTGCAATCGATAAACTGAAAATGGAAATCATTTTTTTCACATTAGAAAGCTATTTTATTCAGAAGTGACATTGGCTATTTTCATCCAGATATTCTCACGGGAGCAGGACTTCCGCGGGTGAAACCGGGAGGTGGTGCTAGTGGTAAATAAATAGTTTAAAGTGAAAGTTACTGAATCATGTAGTTTCGATTTTTGTCATATGCCGTTCTTGACAAGTGGTAATACGTTTGTAGAATAGATAGAATAGATTGATCAATGTATGCGATTGACATAACGTTGACAGCTGTCATAAACGTCAAAATAGTTGTCAATGCCATAATTTACTATTTTAACCTATATTTATCATTTTTATTTTTTTATTCCACAATTATACCGGTCAAGTAATTTTCACTTGTCTAGGCGGGTTGGTCAGTGATTTCTTTTCCTATAGAAACATCTTCGTAATAGTTAAGTAGCTGAATTTTCATCCATTGCTCGAGACTCAACAGTTAAATATCTTTGGTAATTTAAGTCCTTTATTTCTAACATAGATAATAAATTTGTAGTAGGTACGTTCTTTGTTTTAAAAACTTAGTCTTTAAGTTAAAATGAATCGTTAAAATTTGCTAAAGGTTAGTAGTTTTATCTCACAAAGGCAGAGATCCTAAAAAATGACTGTTTTCACGTCAAACAGTCACATAAGTACACATTACCCGCCTTCGTGACACAAAACACACCACACCGTGACGGCGACTGGGACTTGCGACCCAGATGTAGGTTTAGGGTGGCCACCTTGTGATGCATCAGCGCTCACCTCCACCGTCAATTTTTTTGACCAACAAATCCGAATAATTGAATGGCAGATGAGGGGGGGGGGGGGGAGACGTCATTTGGACTTAAGTGGGTGATAGACGTACGTACTTTAAGCACGCGGTTTTTAAGTTCGCGAACTTACTCGGCTCGCCGTCGTCGGTGACAGACGGCAAGCCTGCTCACACTGTGGGGTGAGCACGAACTACTATCGAAATCGTATCGTGAACGTAACGATAGCACGGAGCATTGCGATTGGCAGGCTTCAGGCAGGCGGCCAATCGCAATGCTCCGTGCTCTGGTTACGTTCACGATACGATTACGATAGTTGTTCGTGCTCACCCCACTGTATTGCAATGTTGTCTAGAGAAGAGGCTTTGTGCTATATAGGAATTCTATCATGTCATATTTTTCTAAGAGCTTGCTAAAACACCGGTGTTTTTCACCGGTTCATGAAATTCCGCACCGGTGCAAACCTCTAGTTTCGAGCAAAATTTCAAACTTGCTAGATCGCCGACGAACTTACTCGGCGGTTTTAAAGTACGCGAACTTATGGTGACCGAGGTGCGAGTAAGGTCGCCGAGCCATAAGTCCGCGTACTTACTCGCCCGTCTGTCACCCACTTTAGAGTCTAAATCCAAATGACGCCTCCCCGTAGCTAGCTCCACAGACGTAGCTAGCTCCACAGAGTTTGTCTAAAACTCTGTGGAGCTAGCTACTTCGTGTCACTACATTTGTTTTTTAATTTCTTTGTCATTCATAACTTAGGTACTATAAGGGTTCCGTACCCAACAATTTGTTAATTTTATACTTGGCTAGTACTTATAGCAAATTGTATTGTTACGCTTAAGAATGAGCAGTTTTCCAGTAGGTATTTATAGGGTTCCTAAAGACAAGCTAGATGGCGCAGCCGGCACTTTTGGTAACTAATTTATGGAAAAAATGATCTTCGGTTTTGTATTGATTTACTTTACATAGATGTTTTGACATGTTTTCTGATGAAATTATTTTAAATTATAATATTATTATTTTAAATTACAGACCGACGCGAAAAGAACAACAACAAACCACAGATTACATTAAACTTACCAAAAGTTATGCTAACGCCATCTCTTGATGAATTAAAAACCAACTGATTATTATACCTACTGGAAAACTGCTCATTGGAACATCGATCGTAGATTTAAAATATATCGCAATAGTTCTTGCAATAGCCTTTGCGCAACAAGATATTCTGTATTCCCATTACATAATATGTAATGGGAAACATATTATGTTTACAGTAGTGTGCAGTGTGGGATATATACTCGTACCCTGCCTTGTGGGGCCCTGCTAACTGAGAGAAAAGAAATTGGGAAATCGGTATGAAGATGATACGTCCAACGAAAACGCATTTGCAATTGCAATAACTATAATTATTATAATAATTGGCCATTATTTTTAGATTATTTCACTTTTTATTAAATGTATGTCAGGCTGGCCTGAAACATTTAAGTGTATTGTATATTGCCTTGTAATGCCTCTGCAGCGATAGCAAGTGACTGCTATGCGTGAAGTCCTAGATAAGAATGCCCGGCCGGGCAGTATTATACCTAGACATGTATCTTGGACCTAAAATGTGCTATATGCGCAGTACACGTTCTTTGGTGTCTTTTGAGGATAGCCCGGGGTGCTACTGCAGTGGACGAGCTCAAATTCACCAAGCATAGATTATTACAAAACAATCTGCGCACGCCATGGTCTCGTTTGTCTTGCGACTTAAGGCGGCCACCCACTTACAGTCCGCCTGCGGTTTTCGTCTGTCCGGCGGCCTGCAGTCCTTATGTCATCATAATTTTATTACCTCAGACTAAAATAATAACATTATTTTATTCTTTTAGTCTGATGTTATTACGTATAAAATGCCGACGGTCATAGACTGACCGGCCTTTAACAGTCTTTGCTGACCGGAATCGTAAAGCGGCGACACAGATATTAACCGTCAGTCCAAAATCGTATACGAAACTGTAAGTGTGTGGGCTATTGCGATGAACTGACAGACCGATATCATCCGGTTGTCGTTCGATAAACTGTAAGTGGGTGGCCGCCTTTAGATCCAAGATATGTGTCCCGACCGTTGGCTAAAATGTAATTATTATACGTCTGTCTAACCTTTCGAGGGAGTACGGTCGTAAGTATATAAATCTATATGTATTGTGTTAACATGTAATGTGTGCTTCATACATTCCCTAACCATTCCTAGATAAGTATAATCGTTTTGTATGTTTTGTAATGGGTCTTGACGAATAAACTGTGATGCCCAGCGTATGGATTTTATTTGAACCTAAAACAACCTTCACAGAAAATCATCAACTATACTACTATTTTTGCGTGGACAGACCACAGAGAAGCAAGGGCAGACAGGTGTTGTAATTAGAATTTATCTGTGAAAGAACGGGTTCTGCTCCGCTGTACCCCTGGTTTATACCACCGCACCGGTGTGGTAGAACCGGTAAAATTGGTATGCTCCATGGTTTCCTTCAGGGGTACAGTGGAGAAAAAATATGTATGACCCAACATTCCCCTTCTGAGTCCTTCTCTTAAGGTGTATACAGGGTGGAAGATTTTAACCTTACCTGGAGGGAAAGTTCTCTAAATGCTGGAGATACCGAATTTCACTCCAAGAAAACATTCCTTTATATTTAAAAAGAAATAAAACTGCATTCGTAGATTTTTGAAAATTCGCTTGCCACACCCGGTAATCGAACCAACTAAAATCCGAAAAAATAACAACCTGTATTTTATGGCATCAATCAATAGTATAAATCATAAGGATCAAATCTGTCTAACAAACATGGTTAATTAGATGAAAGGAAATTCCTGAAAACTCAATTTTCAAATTCGATTTAACAAAATAGAGAACTTAACTCAAGGATCCATCACCTATCATATCCCTACTAATATTATAAATGCGAAAGTAACTCTGTCTGTCTGTCTGTCTGTCTGTCTGTCTGTCTGTCTGTCTCACTTTTACGACTAAACCGCTAAACCGATTTTGATGAAATTTGGTATAGAGGTAGGTTAGACCTTGAGAAAGGACATAGGCTATGTTTGGTCGCGATAACCGACATCCACGCGGGCGGAGCCGCGGGCAAAAGCTAGTTAAGAATAAAATTCCATATTTAAATTACTTGTCCCTGTTTTTCATGGCTGGCCCTCACTGGCAAGCAGGGGTATTTACTCTCTCGACTCAAACCGACTAAAACCGCATGCCGTCTCAGGTTAATTCAAAAATCTCAATTAAAGTATTTTAGACGAACCAATAAGGCAATTCTTTCGCCATCTCCGTTGCCCAGGGTGCGATGCGGTGTACCACGAAGTGCTTCCCAAGCCCAACCATGTATACCTCGAGACACGTATCTTGGACCTAAATCGACATAATAGTAGCGTCGCCGTCGGTAGCTTAGTGGTTAAGAAGTCGGCCTTACTATCGAGAGGTCCCGTGTTCGAATCCTGACCATTACACTACAGACGTGAACCCACTCCTAGTACAAGCAATTTAGCTTACTTGGGGGGTTAACAGTCATATTAGTAATTTCGGTTACTTATATTCTTTATAAAAAAAAAATCGGGAGACTTGACTACCTCATGCAGTCACACAATAACGTTACATTCTAAATCGGAATCAAAGTTTAGTCATTTAGTACTCATTTTACTAAATAAATGGCGCTATTGTTGATAAGGTATGTGATGGCACGTTGAGCAAAAGTACTGTATCTGTTGGAATGGAATTTATAAGTTAAGATTTTATTGACTTCCTTTCATTTAATTTACCATGTTTATTAGAGAGTTTCGATCCTCATGATTGACACTATCGATTCATGCTATAAAAATACAGGATGTTATTTTTTTGGATTTTAGTTGGTTCGATTACCGGGCATGGCAAGGGAATTTTCAAAAAACTATGAATACAGTTTTGTTTCTTTTTAAAAATAAAGGAATGTTTCCTTTGGGTGAAATTAGCTATCTCCAGTATTTAAAGTACTTTCCCTCCAGGTAAGGTTAAAATCTTCCACCCTGTATACATAACGTATGAAAGAACATATTTTGCGGGAATGTGTGGTGAAGAGAGTTTAAATCTCGTCCACTTCTATCTTTCCCATATATCGGTGTTACTTAGGTCTCCTTCTCTGTGTTTGCTGTAAGACAGAATTACGCTAAATTAATACATCCAGACGATTTTGCTATAAAATCATCCGGCACATAGGATGTATGAACATTGAATAGGCGGTAAAAAAAACAACTCTTTGCTTTATAAATATAGCATTTTATTGCACCAAGATACGCGCTCGCGTATACTTGTGAAACGCAAAACAACATAAGTGAAACAACAATAAAATTATTATAATTAAATTATTTATAGTACCTATGTCGGTACCGTTAGCAACGAAAGTAGAAAACACGCAAATATACAAAACTCATACGTTTTAGACGTATTCTTCAGCGTTGGCCTATTTTCGAATTGACTGAATGCTTTCTTATTACAGTCCCGGGTCCCTTAAGCGGGGCGTAAAAAAGCGTCTGATGAGGCATTCAACCTGAGTGCCACCATTGTAATATTGTTGGTGGCTATAATGGTGACCCTCTTTCCTGAGGGTTACAAAAAAGACTTCAATTTCTCTATGAAGTTTCCTCTGTGTGTACTAAAAGCTGTTTGAACCTTTCGGCAGTTTTAAGGCGTTTTGTAAATTCAGATGCTAATGAACTTTCGTTGCTAACCGTACATAAAATTATTCACAGTTCGCTTATACCTATTAGGTCTCACTAAAGGACTCACAGTAAGTTGGTGCCACGTAAAAAAAATAAGAATTTATTACAATACATATATCAACTGTGGCAATAAACAATCATACAATAAAATTATTAAGGTTTAAAAACAAAGTAAAAGTTATTACTCAATGTAATGTATGGTATGTTTGAAGAAACCTTGCCGGCAAACTTGTTGAACTGAAGTCAGAAAGTTAGCACATATATGCACTATAGTAGGGATGGCGAACCAAAGGCACGCGTGCCAATGGGTAATTAGCTTGGAAATGAATGCTAATATTTCTTTGCTATCCATTCATATAACTTATAGTTAGGTTAGGCAATGTTACCCTAGGGGGGCAAGATGGGTACATACGCCGTTGTTCCCACAACTGAAGGGGCCGAGAAGTTTGACATAACTTTTTTATCATGCGTAAAACCCCCACGGATAATCTCTTTCGGGATCTCTTCGAGTGTGGGTACCACGGAGTACCCATTTAACCCCCGGGTATGGAGAAGGCGCGCAGAAAATCCCCAAAGCACCCGTGCCCGTTGATAACCTGCGTGAGCCGGTACGAGAGGCTGCCGTGTGGCCTCTCTAGCCACTCCCCCATGATAGGTCTTACCGTCGCTTACTTCCCCATGATAGGTCTTAACCGGGTGTCCGAGAGGATTACCACATGAAAACTAAATAGCTAACATTGTAAAACCTTCCTTCTCTATCACAACGTTCAATGTTCGCTCAATGTTAAATAACAACAAAATAATAAGTAAATTATCATACAAATCTTAAACTTATATGTTTAAAATTATCACAAAGTTATAATATACAAAGTTTTTAATTAAAACGCACTTCTATTTTATACCGAAAAGCTAATAGGAAACGAGAATATTGTAATGCAACGAATGTTCTAAGTTAATTTAAGGCTGCCACAAAACATAATTATAAGACATTGGGTCCGCACATAACTGAGACAAATGACGTAGCATCTATTCATACCATGAAATAACTTCGGTTATCTTTCGGTAGGGGGCTGTCCATTTATCACGTGATGTTTTTTGGCAATTTTCTAATAAATGAATAAAAAGGCTTGCCAAAACGAACGCACTGAGAATTTGTCGTTCTTTGCACAGTTTTGGTAGTACGCATAGCGAAGTATTGTTTGTGAATACGGGTGTTAACCACTAAGCTACCAACGCTTTTTTTGGGATAAATATAGCTATAAGTACTCTATTCATTTGGTCGTGAGACAAAATGTAAACAAACCATAAAAAAGGTTCTTTTAGGTGTCATTTTTTTAATCAATAATTGAACATAATAACAAATAATAGTTATTTGTTATACAAGAGTGCAAAGTTGCTTTTTAACCGCGTGCTCATTTTTGATGACCGAGCAAGCGAAAGATTCTAAATTTGAATCACGAGCGTAGCGAGTGATTCACAAATTAGAATCTTGAGCGTTAGCGAGGGAATCAAAAGAGCACAAGGTGAAAAATCTTTGCACTCGAGTGCAACACGTAACTTTTCATCCCACCTCAGCGAGGAAATAATGAAATGCTTCTCCTTCCTAGCGTTAATTCCCAGTCAGCATCCGAAGCTTTCACCTCGGAGTGCGGGGTCCGCTTTACCAGTCTTAACTGCGGATTTGGCTGGACCTCGATATTTGCCGTGAAGCGACTGCCATATGACCTCCACAACCCAATGATGACATTAGGCGATATCGAAGCATTGCAGCCAGACCGTGGTTGTTGAACTTTTTAGGGCTCCAACTACCCGTAACGACTGCCATAGATGTTCGTATGGCATCCGTGACCGACGGCTTAACGTGCTCTCCAAGGCACGACCAGACCAATGCAAATACCCATTTTCATGCATAAAAAATATTTGCACTGAGCGGGGATCGAACCCGTGCCTCCTGCGTAGCGGCCGCGTTCAATACCACTACGCCATGGAGGCTGTATAATATGTGTATTAATACTAGTAATAAAATACAACAAAATAAAAATTCAACAACAATATCAACAATATGACGTGAAAAAAATTGATGCGCGCAAAGCAAATTAAAAAAAAAGTACACCAAGGAGGTTACGAGTCTGAGCTTTTCATGAATTAAAAAAAAGTTGTATGATAAATTTGGCACCATAGAGGTAGAAGTAAATAGGTTTAATGATGTTTTGAGTCCACAAACCTAGTACACACGATGTTCTAAATTCAAATTTACTTTACCTCTCTAGAGGATAAAAACGACTTTTACGCTCAGTTATCGAAGAGTAAAAATAGTCTTTCCGAGATGGTGGGATGAAAATATTTTTACTATGTAAGGAGCAAGATAAATTATAAACAATACCGCATATTTTAGGTGATATTCTTTATCACAAGCTGAATATTAAAGAATTCGTTTAGCTTAACACTTTTATATTTTTGTAAGTTATATTTAAATATTTATCAGAATTGACCTTATAAAAGACCTAAAAATGTTGTGA
Source organism: Eilema depressum (assembly GCA_914767945.1). Lineage (NCBI taxonomy): Eukaryota > Metazoa > Arthropoda > Insecta > Lepidoptera > Erebidae > Eilema > Eilema depressum. The sequence continues at coordinate 17,036,906 of OU612030.1, read as the reverse complement.
AGTGTTTTGTTTGTTTATACTTTGTCTCACGGCCAAATGAATAGAGTATAGATAAATGTTCCATGGAACCGATTGCCTGAAACTTCAATCTGCAACTGCTGATGGTAGGCCTACTTATTCAAATTATGGTGAGCATTATACCTTATGTGAGGATCGTAGCAGGTGTAAACTGGACTCTGCCTACCTGTTGGGCAAGAGGCGTGATTGTATGTCTGTTTATACTATTCAACGTGCCTGTAGTATCTAATCTACGTACTCTAAATGGACGATGCCATTCGAAAAGGCTTTATTGAATAATAAAATATGATTAACAACGTTTGCCTAAATCCCTACTAATATTATAAATGTGAAAGTAACTCTGTCTGTCTGTCTCGCTTTCACGCCCAAACCACTGAACCGATTTTGATGAAACTTGGTATAGGGGTAGATTAGACCTCGAGAAAGGACATAGGCTATGTTTGGTCGCGATAACCGACATCCACGCGGGCGGAGCCGCGGGCAAAAGCTAGTATTTATATAAAATGGGTATACGAGTATGTTAAATCTAATAAGTTTATTTTTATATCTATGTTGTACATAATAATATTGCTTGTGATTTCTTTGTATTTAAAATAACACAACGGACACGCGCAACGAAGCAATGTGTGGACGCATGATAAATGTCGAACAAATAACAAATCGCGCATCATGTTGCGCGTCCGCTGGCAACAAAGCACGTGTTGCGCAACGTCGCCCAACTTGTTGCGCGTCCCGTGTTGCGCGTTAAATGTTGCCTAGTGTCATAATAGTGAGTTATTAATTGTTGCTAAAAATAGATATAAGTTACATATTTTAATAAATTCTATATAGATTATTATAGAATGGAAAATGTAATGAAGTCCATAATTAATATATTTATTCTATATTGCTTATACTGGCAACATAAGGCCGCGATGACTTGCCACGTTATTGCTAAAAATAGCGTATATATTACTATTTCTATTATTATATTTTAAGAAAACGGCTTCTAAACTGAGATAATGAAGTTAAGTATGTCTCGACGCCTACTTAAGCACATATTGCGAATGAAACTGTACTTAAGCAGACGTTGAAAGACTCAGCCTCAAATTTCAGCTATGAAACCCGCCATTAATCTAATAATAGTTTTAAAATTCAGGATATAGAATATAAACAATATTAACTATATATTTACATAACTATTACCTTTGGGGCCTGCGCTGCAATGTGCGTTTACACGCATACGATCGTCTGCTCCGCGCAAAAATACTGGGTTAATTTCGTACGATTTGCACAAAATAGGGCAAAAGTTTATACGATTTGCACGACGTGCGGGCGTCCGCTGCGTGTCGCGCATAAGGCAACGGAGGCAGTTAAGCAGCACACAGCATATATTGGGTTCACACCTTATTTTTAACTACAGATATTATACAATTAAAATTGTTTTATATTTATTTGAACTACGGACGCTACTGCAAAAGACTTATGAAAGAGGGAGGTATTTTACACTCCCTCTTATATTTCCCATTGACGACAACAGGTCGCCGAGAATGAAAGAAATGGAGGAAAATGGAACATAATGAAAGGCGTTAGGAAATACGCCTATGTTGCTATTGTTCAGGTATTATTGGTAACTTATAGTGTATGGAAGTTATTGACATTTTAACTGCTCAGAAGTATTTGGTTACCTTGTCTGCCACGATATATCTGATGGCGGCTGTACTGTACGTAATAATTCATACAATCATATAGACAGATAATTTATTTCATGTTCGAGTATAAATAGATGAAAAATATTTGTCAAAAACACATGACAACAGTAGTATTCCGAAAATACTCGGAATTCCGAAGGTATTCGGAACATGAATACTAAATATTTTCGGCAACATGAAACTACCACATTTCTTTCAGAACATGAAACTACCACGTATTCTGTCGGAACATAAAACTACCAAGAAGCTTTTGGAACACGAAACTACAACATATCTTTTGGAATATGAAACTACCAAGTACTTTTCGGAACATGAAACTACCGCGTACCTTTCGGAACACAAATACTAGTAGTATCTCTAACAGTGATTTTCAGCAAAGTCTTGCAGTAACGCCATCTAGCAACATTAATTTGAACTAGGCGCTATAAAGGAGACTATCACATCACAATTGTTACAAGCGACATTCATACCGAAGTACATATTGAGCTAAATTTTAAAGTATATAAAATGTATCCATATGCAAATCTCGACGAAATGGTAGGTATTGTGGTATCTTATGATTACATATACCGCCATCTACCGAGACTATACTGAACTAACACCTGAATCGCGCTATTGATGTTTTGAATAGATTTTTCTTTTGAGTATTCAGTAGGGCTGTTTAACATCAGACAGATATACACAGCCCAGACTTAAGTTGATACGGCAATAGGTTCACTCCCCTTTACTTGGGACCGAATACAATTCTTGGTGAAATGTGGGTGTTAATAATTAACCTCTGCCTAACCCTCCGGGGATAAAAGCGTGATTATATGTATATGTATGCATATATGTATTTTCTTTTCACTGTCTAGCGTAAACAGGTATCAAATATACTATTAAGTAGTACATTTTATACACTCTAAAAATAACATACATTGAATATTTTTACTTATATTACTGGACTGACTTACACTGCCTAAGATTTTTCCAGAAGACATTGTAAGAGCTGGGAAATTATTTGAGACAGGAGTCTACCCATCTAGTGCTATAACTATAATGATATAATATACTTCTTAGGTATTGTGATAGCAACCAATCTCAAGTCCATTTAACTATACCCATTCACCCGATATGTCAGGCCTGTGGTGGTTCATCTAGAGGTGAAGCGCGGGGTAAATCCGTGTCTGGTGTGGGAGATTCCCGGGATTCCCGGGCTGGTCTTGGGGAATCCCCTGTGAATGTAGATCCTGTTGCACTGCTTGCCGCGCCAGCATTATTCGCGGAACTACGACTTGTGGAAGTGGAAGTTGCAGGGGATAATTCGGCAGGTTCTGACTGGCTTGAATCCCTGTAGAATTTTATTTTGTTAAGGAATGGATCATCGAATCTTGACAGCCTCCGTGGCGTAGCGGTAGTGAACGCGGCCGCTACGCAGGAGGCGCGGGATCGATCCCCGCTCAGTGCAATTATTTGTGTTCATGAAATATGAGTATTTGCATTGGTCTGGTCATGCCTCGGAGAGCACGTTAAGCCGTCGGTCCCGGTTGCCATAAGAACATCTATGGCAGTCGTTACGGGTAGTTGGTGCCCTAAAAAGTCCAAAAACAACGGTCTAGCTGCAAAGCTTCGATATCGCCTAATGTTAACATTGGGTCGTGGAGGTCAGATGGCAATCGCTTCACGGAAAATATCGAGGTCTAGCCAAATCTGTAGCTATGACTGGTAAAAGCGGACCCCTGACTCCTGGGAATTAACGCTAGGAGGAAGAAGGATCATCGAATCTAAAAAAAATACCACTCCTTCATCTATTCAGTGCCTCGATTCTGCTAAAGCAAGACCACTGTCACACTATGGACATTGCAAAATCAATCCATTTAATTTTAGATTTGAAAGTAATGAACTTTGTAGAGTGAATGAAAAAGTGTACTGAGGCTCTTTTCATTTAATTTTGGGCTTTAAGTTTATAGCAATACAGTCTAAAATTTAATGCCAGATTTTGTAGTGTCTGTGGTATGACAGTGGTTGCTAGAGTTGAAGGCCTGGTACGTAAGGTGTATGACCTTCAAGACAATATCCCAGGTTAATGACTCATAAGAATGCAGGCTTTCCTCTCGGGGTAAGGAGATCAGACGGCAGATTAGAAAATAATGAATAATAAAACACTATATTTTATCGTTAACAAAGCGTAGGATATTTACAACAGTGATCGTCGAGCGCTCTATACACTATTTGGTTAGGTACTGTGTCCTTTTAATATTGTTTTATTCAAAAACTCAATTTATTAATATTTTTCTGTCAAGAAACTCATTATAAAGACTAAATGCCGAAATCGAACCACTAGTTATTCAGTTAGTCTAGTTTATTTGTTTATAAAACAACTGGAGAAGGTACAACGTAGCTTCACCAAAATTCCACGTTCATTGAAAGAGAGACACTATGAGGAGCGCTTGGAAGTTTTAAAAATTACAACTCTAAAAGAACGCAGAGACAGAGGTGACATGATAGAGACTTTCAAGATCTTAAGTGGACATTACGACATTGAAGACTTTGACAAATTGTTCACACGCAATAATAATAACCACCTCAGAGGCCACCACCTAAGACTATCCACCAGCTTCTCGAATAACAATCCACACAAAAACTTTATAAGTAATAGGGTAGTGAGAGAGTGGAATAAGCTACCACATGATGTTGTGACAGCCCAGAACATTAACCAATTTAAGAATAGATTAGACCAACACCTTTACCAAAAAAATAAAATAGATAAACACTAGTGGGCATAAGCAGGATACGGGCATTATCAGTTGTTTCGACTGCCTGCCTGTTATAAATAATAATAATAATAACTTACAACTACAACTTACTTCTGGAAGCCGTTGGTCTGGCAAGTGTTGTACGCGCCGCAGTGCTCACACTTCAGCCCCACCACGTGGAACTTCACCGTCGACAGCTGCAAGTACATCATGATTTATAGTCACCATAGTATAGACACAATAGTATACACAATACAGTCACAATGGTATAGAATGTACTAGAATATAGTAAATAAATTAAAAGTAAAATCCCTACTATCCCTACTAATATTATAAATGCGAAAGTAACTCTGTCTGTCTGTCTGTCTCACTTTTACGACTAAACCGCTGAACCGATTTTGATGAAATTTGGTATAGAGGTAGATTAAACCTTGAGAAAGGACATAGGCTATGTTTGGTCGCCATAATCGACATCCACGCGGGCGGAGCTGCGGGCAAAAGCTAGTAATAAATATTTCTATATAGCAAAATAATAATAGCCAACCAATCGCCCCTGCAAGGGTCAGAAGGCGGTCTCTTCCATAACCGCTAACTAAACCAAATTATGGAATTATACAGGATGATCAATCCAAATAGGTCAGTAGGGAGAAGTCAGAAACCTATATAGGAATATGGTTCTAATGGGAGTTGGCGTTCAGAAGCTTGATCAATGTTAAAAAAATATGGTTTACCTTGTGACAATCCTTACACAGTATGGTGGCTTTGTAATCTGCATACTCCGGTGGCATCGGGGTGGCGGCTACTTCCGAGTCCAGGTAACTCCACAACTGTTGGACAAAAGACAAAATAATAATAAATACTAACATAAAGAGAAAGATTTATTTGTTTATAATCGATATAGCAGCATTAAGCTGAGAGGCGGCCATTATTCTACCTGGCTATTTTTGATGTATTTAATCCCTACTAATATTATAAATGTGAAAGTAACTCTGTCTGTCTGTCTGTCTCGCTTTCACGCCCAAACCACTGAACCGATTTTGATGAAATTTGGTATAGGGGTAGATTAGACCTTGAGAAAGGACATAGGCTATATTTGGTCGCGATAACCGACATCCACGCGGGCGGAGCCGCGAGCAAAAGCTAGTTTTAATATATAAGCACAATGTTGTAGTTTTTGTGTTGCTGAAATGTTCATATCTTATGTATGCTAGGTTGAATAAAAATATTTTCTTTCTTTCTTTCTTTAATACTCAAAAGAAACTGGACTGATTTTAAGAATTCTTTTGCTAATAGAATGCTAAATTATTGCTGAGTAACATAAACTACTTTTTATACTGATATAGGAATCAGGAGTTATGGAGATGAAACCACGGAGCAAATCTAGTCTAAAATAAAAGTAGCTCAAGTTTCATTAGTTCAAAATAAAAGTAACCTAAGTTTCGCTCTGATAAGCTATCTGCTTGTAAAAATTCCATTTAAATCGGCCTAGCCGTTTCAGGGATTAGTCTGCCTCAAGAGTCTTGAATGTTGAATAGAGCGCGTATGGCAGTCATAACATAATGCACGTCCCTAGTATCTAGTCTATGGCAGTTTAAAAAGTTATATTCGTACGTCTTTGGTTCACCCCTTTTCCGTTCTGCGACTGCTGTGACTCAAACGTAAGGGGCTGTCCATTAATCACGTGATGTTTTTTTTTGGCAATTTTTTAAACCCCCCCCCCCCCCTCCCCCTTGGTGATACGTGGTGAGGTTTTAGACTAACCCCCCCCCCCCCCTAGCCAAAATCACGTGTATTTTTTTATTCATTATTTAATGCAAAAAAACTAAGAATCGTGACAAAAAACGCGAGTTATAAGAAAAAATAAATACACGTGATATATCAATATACCCCTCCCTCCCCCCTGGTGATGTTTCGTGATTTTTTCCGGACCCCCCCCCCCCCCCTTTCGAGCCTCACGTGATTAATGGACAGCCCCTAATATAACGCTCTCTGCTCAGCCTTAAGCCCTCGACCGGGACCTGAACCTGAAGATTCCTATTGTGTACTAAAGGGCTCGTAATGTATTCATAATAAATACTCCATGACAAGAACGTTTTTTTATATATTTGCTCACCAACCAAACATACTCTGCTACACACGTCGGTTCAACTTCATTAAAGGGTCTTTACCTTAGAGTATAAATTTATATATAGAGCGCGCGTATCACTCAGGTCTTTGGCGCCGAGTGTTATCAGATACTTTGCGATGGTATAGTGACGTTTCATGCATTACCGAAAATATCAATATACCTATGTACATTTTAATGTAGTCTGTTGTTATGAAGTTTTTTGTTCGATTTGATATGCATGGACAAAATTAAAGCCAAAATACAAAAAAATGGCATCATTTTGCGTTATTTTTGCGTCATTATTACTAAAAATATACGATGTTGTATACAATATTGATTTAACATATCGAATAAAATATTATTTGCGAAGTCATTTTGACGGGTATTTTTTTGCTACTGATTGAGGTTGAGCCAGGAGCCTCGGTACTGTTCATACCCGTGATAGCAGTTCATACTTGTAAGGCGCGCTCTATAGCAATGTATACTCTAAGGCTAGGATGATGAAGGGTCTACACTCACATTAGTCATATCGATCATGCTGGTCTGGCAGGTGGGGCAGGCGTAGTGGCCCGAGTGCAGCAGCTGCTCGAAGCATGGCCGGTGCAGCAGGTGGCCGCAGTCCGGGATGTGGCACGGGATGCGCGACGTGTGGATGTCCTCCAGGCACACCGGGCAGTTCGACCGGGACACGTTCTCTACGCACTGGAATATATACATACACAAATATTTACAACGCTTTCGTATTTCTACTATAAGTACTTACAAGCTAATCTCTATATATAAAAATGAATCCCAATTTCCCTTGGTCACGCCATCACGCGTGAACGGCTAGACCGATTTCGCTAATTCTTTTTTTAGAACATTCCTTAAAGTACGGGGATGGTTCTTACGGAGAGAAAAATTGAAAAAAAAAAGAATTGACTGTTAAGCGGTACGAAATTCGCGGGGTCAGCTAGTGGGATTATAGGGTATAATAGTAATATACGAGGAGTATGTAAGCATAGCATAACTGTTTATACTATTGATCCATGGCACTTGGTGGAACTAGCTACATATTATTGAATAGACACTTGTACTTTTTCACACTATTTTATTTTTTAATGAGACCGGTTACCCGTAGCGGCATTCTCAAAGGTTTATTTTTTATTTTTTTATTTTGTTTTTACATTAATCACGCCTTTATCCCCGGAGGGCTAGGCAAAATTAACACTCACATTTCACCAATCATTGTATACGGCCCCACGTAATCGGGGGTGAGCCTATTGCCGTATTCCGGGCACTATTGTGGACTCGTTGACTCGAGCCTCTGAGGCTGAGTCTGGGCTCAGTCGCCTTGTACGACACCGCATGAGAAGAGCCCTTAGTCGCCTTGTACGACACCGCATGAGAAGAGCCCTTAGTCGCCTTGTACGACACAGCATGAGAAGAGCCCTTAGTCGCCTTGTACGACACCGCATGAGAAGAGCCCTTAGTCGCCTTATACGACACCGCATGAGAAGAGCCCTTTGTCGCCTTATACGACACCGCATGAGAAGAGATGGGGTGACCTAAAATCTACTCTACCGGGAACCACGTGGAATATATACATACTGAATTTTAACCTCCACCTAGAGGCCTGTCCAGCAGTGGACTGCAATCCCAGACTAAAAGAATAAAATCGGAGCGTAGTTTATAGCGTATAGTTTTCTGTAGGAGGTTTTTTTAAGCTATTGCATAGCTTCTATCGCGGGCCTTGAGCGTCGAGACCGAATCCAGAAATTCCGTAACGAAAAAAAGGTAACACCCCCAACTCCGAGCTCGCACGAATCGAGACGAGCTGCTCCGAATGCTATGCAATAGCTTTACCGCGGCAGTCCCCGAGTGCCACAAGTCAAAGTCAAGGTCAAAGTCAAAGTCAAGGTCAAGGTCAGGTCAGGTCAGGTCAGGTCCAAACCTAAGCTGACACTCCGTGCTCGCACGAATCAAGCCGATTTCGGAGCAGCTCGGCTCGATTCGTGCGAGCTCGGGCTCGGAGTCATAGTATAAATAGTCGGCGTGGGGGGATAATTGCATAAGTTGATAAAAAATGCTATGCAATAGCTTTACCGCGGCAGTCCCCGAGTGCCACACGTCTTTTTTTATACCACGTACGCGTAGGACACGACGATATTTCCGTCCCAATCGAGCAGTCCGACTGTGGAAGTACCTCCGCCCCATAAAATATAGCGGGTATAATAACCTCGTTTTGTGTTCCCGGCGGTGAATAGGGTAACCAGAGCTCACTGGAGATGGTTTGTAATGTCCTGCTTTATCTTTTGCACTGACGGTACAGGGGCCCTAGACAAAGTGACATTCTATTGATGGAATCGCGTTAAAGCGAACCATTTTTAAGGTTTTAACAATGGATTTTGGGACATTGTGGTGGTTAAAGTAATAATGATCAAATAATCAAAGATGAGTCAAATAATGTATTTCGAGTTACAAAGACTCAAATTTCATTAAAAAACTATAGTTGTATTAATGATTTATGTCAATTTCATACTACAATTAGCGATTCCACTGGCGTTTTCGCCAATAGAATGTCACTTTGTCTAAGGCCCCTGAATCTCTCTGTTCTTACAGGGTCGGCAGCACGAGCGTGCCTCCCCTGGTGTTGCACTCGTCCATAGGCCACGGTAACCACTTTCAATCAGACGGGGCATGTGCTTGTCCGCGACCTAAGTGGTATCAAAAAAAGCGTATAGCGAGTGAGCCGCATGAAGCAGTTTATCACTTCGCTCGCACTTTTTATGTGCACGGAATACAAGCGAAATGGTACTACTTTAGTACCTATTACTTTACGGAGCTTCACACGCGAGTCTTAAGTATTGATCCAAAGATCCTAGATTACTTCTCAGAAGCTGTAAGCATTCACAGTACAAGTTAGTTACCACAAGGTGGACCATGTGATTATTCACTACGCTTACTTTGATTAATTTACTATTTGTATGAAAAGCGGTTCGTACTCTGCTTTGGCGGTGACAATCGATAACAAACAAATTATACATATACTTATGGACAATCAGATATTACTATACTCTACTAAACACATACAATCAGATGCGTCATATCTAAGAGTACCAAGCCTTTTTGATATGACGCATCTGATTGCAACAGTATATTGGTAATTATAATACATAAGATAAAATTGAAATTGCAGTATAGAAATACACGGCGCTTTACAATAGTGGTTTATGAACTGCTATTCATCATCATCATCATCATCATCATCATCATCATGTCAGCCATAGGAAGTCCACTGCTGGACATAGGCCTCCCCTATAGATCTCCAATAAGACCGGTTTACATTCGTATGTTGTAAAATAAATAAAAAAATCATTATTAATTAAAATGTTAACATACAATCTTACACTTCTGTTCAATCACTTTTGTATTGATAAGATAATTAATTAGTACGAAACTTGATTATAAAGTTCTTCCATTGATAAATGATACAGCAAAGCTGCAGCTGGGGTGCCAGGGGAATGTCTTAAGAGCTACCTTATACACCGGGCATCTGAAGACCCGAGATACCGTGCGATTTTAGTCGGATTAATCCGATATAACCGCTCCGCGCTGTCGAAATTCGGTATACCCCCAAATGCTGACCGAGGCGTGAACAGCCATATTGAAAGACTGTTCATACTGGAGATTGATGGCACTTGGTGGAACTTGCAACACATATTGAATAAATCACTTGTACTTTTCCACAATTATTTATTTATTTGAACCTTACCGGTTTCACCTTACGGCATTATCAAAGGTTTATAATGGTAGGTTTACAAAGGATAATGCCGTAAGGTGAAACCGGTAAGGTTCAAATAAATAAATAATTGTGGAAAAGTACAAGTGATTTATTCAATATGAGCCCTATTGAAGGTTACTCAGAAGCTCTCCACATGTCCCTCTGGTGTCACAATGGAAAGCAGCCACGAGGTACACGGTAGCAGGTAAGGCCATCTGTCACCCTAACGCTGGCACTGGGGGGCATCTCAAAACAGTAGATGGCCTAGGGTCAGCCGGAGTGTTTTTCTTTCTTACACCACTTAGCGCCTTCGCTGCGTGTCGCGGGTGCGGGTCGCGGATGTCCGCGCAGTGCGTCCGCCTGTACGTCGCGTGCGACGGGTATCCGCCTCACGCAGCGCTGCTCTTGAAATAACATGAAACAAGCACGTGAAGTGGACGTCCGCGCCGTGCGCCCGCTAAACGCAGCGAAGGCGCTTAGGTGGGTAGGAAATGTGGGTGTCAGTACGCCTCTGCCTACCCCTTCGGGGATTTACAGGCGTGAGTAATGTATGTATGTACCAGTTAGGTGACAGATAAGCTCACGGCCCATTTGATGGAAAATGAACGTGTGCAACACTATGGGAGTCACACTCGTGCTGCCGGCCCTGTAAGAATCTTCTAATGCCTTCAATTTATACTATGTACTTAGGTCGCAGGCAAGCACACGGCCCTCCTGATGGTAAGAGGTTACCGTGGCCCATGGGCGAGTGCAACACCAGGGGAGTTACACTCGACCCCATAAGAACAGAGAGATTCTGTGCCTTCAGCGCAAAAGGTGAGCTCTGGCTACCCTACTCACCGTCAGAAATACAACATGAATTATTAAGCCGCGATCTTCTGTAGGGCAGAGGTCCTAATCGAGCAGTCCGACTGTGGAAGCAGTCGGACTGCTCGATTAGGATGGATATACCCCTTCTTGAAGAGCCCCATCTTATTCTGCAGACACATTCTTATTTTACATGAATACTTACTCTATGTCCGACTTGCTGTAGCTGCACTGGCAGGCACATATTGCAGCGCTCGCAGTGAAAGAATCTGTCTCTGCCGCCGACGCGACAGATGCCGCAGCCGTCGCAATGGTACTGCCGCTTGTCATCATCGTCGAACAGATTACATATCAGGCACGTGTACTGGAAAATAAATTCCTCATTTATTTTAATTTGCAAGTTATGAAAAATCAGACAAAGATCGTTATTAGTTACTAGCTGACCCGGTGAACTTTGTAACGCCATATTTTTTTTCACCTGGAATTCAGATCCTTTTTCCATATCTTCTCACCGTTTAAACCCTCATTGGACATCCACGAATATTTCAAGACTAAAATTAGCCAAATCGGTTCAGCCGTTCTCGAGTTTTAGCGAGACTAACAGAATCCCATAAAAAAATTACTATACAGTATACTTCATTATGGACTATACTATACTTCATTAAGTTAGGAACTTAACTAAACGTAGACAATCTTGATGTGCCTATTTAATGGTTTATTTAAAAACTCAGTTGATAAATATTTTTCTGTTTTGAAGACCAAAAACTGAAATCGAACAACTATAGTCACTTAGTTAGTGTAATGTATTTTAGTGTATGAGTAGGGAATTTAAATGCAAATAAAAAAATTAATAAGAAATATTGAAGTTTTAATTCATTCTCCAAATAATACTACTTATTCTAATTCGGGCGCCACCTGGGGGATACCCAGGAAATAAGTTCGGATAGTTAAATATGATAGAACATTAGCTTCTAATCTCAGAGCCGGGGGTGACCATTATTCACCTAGGCTTGTATACTCATGGTGCGAAACGGCACCATGCCAAAATAAAGAGAATAACAAATTGTTTCTAGTGATTCTATATATATAGCTCATCTGCATCCAAGTCCAAATATATCCAAGATACCTAATAGTTTACATTACTTTAGTAAAGTGAGGTTATAATCTGCACATGTTACCGGCCAGTAAGATACCAAAATATAAGAAAAATCCGGGGAACACGGCAACGAGAAACGATGAAAAACGATGAAGCGATGATAACCGATGAAAAACGCGATGTAAAACACGATGAAAAACCGAGCCCTCTATCGCGCGGCCCTAAGAAAAAGAATAAATTGGTTAATAAAAATATTCTTAACCAATTGGAGTATTTTTTAATGGGAATTTACGAGAATACTCACCGAAACGCCAAAATGGATCGACGCGAGGTCATCGCCGACGCGTACCAAACATTCTAGAACAATTATAAAATAGTTTTACCAAAATGTCGAAAAACACGCGGTGGCGAAAATGCAATGATCGAAACAGAGCTTACCAAAAAGGTGAAATACGTCATCTTAGGTTCGGCACAGCAGCGACCACACTACGCGAATACAAATAACTAAGGAATTATCATTTTATCCTTTAAAAATCTTAATTTAAAATAGTGAACGTCTTAACGGCGCCATCACAGAATAGAAAAGCCAAGTACCTTCTTGGGTGTTGCCAATCGCGAAACAAAAATTGACCAACATCAGAAAAATATTCGTTCAAAAACTAGATACTATTTCTGAAACGAGTGGAAAAATCACTAAATAAACAATGCCGCGGATGCAGTTCACACTATTAGAACATGTAATGATATTAATACATTACATTACACCCCCTCCAAATAAAAAAGAAGCAACGCCTTCTTTTTCTAAAGAAAAATCCCAACTAAGAAAAGAAGAACAAAAGGCAAATTCCAAACTTGTTAACAACAAAGGAAAAAAATGAAGCTTGGGGTCAGAGAAAAAGAAAAAGTCTTGCAGCGAAGTGCGGTTGGAGAAGATTTTCACCGACTTGACTAGAGGCAAAGGCTCTACCTTCCTCTATAACAAACCCAAAAGAAAAAATATTCCTGAATGAACAGAAAGGTTAAAAACAAATTTCAAAATTTGTCAAAAACAAGAAAAAATGAAGCTTAATGACAGAAAACGGAAAAATCCTGCAGCGAAGTGCGGTTGGAAAATAATTTTCACCGACTCGACTAAATGCAAGGGCTTAACCCTCCTCCATAACAAGCTCAAAAGAAAGACAAGGACCAAAGAAAAATCCAATTACCCAAAAGAGTGAGAGTGGATCATAGAAATCACCAACTCTATCCCACCACCTATTAACAATCTAATATAAAAACGGAATAAGGGTACTACTACCATTCCAACAAAAAGAAATCTTGTAGTCAAAGTACGGATAGATACGAAGATCGCCGACTCCTGAAAACAAAGATAACAAAACAAAAAACGACAACCACTCACCAAAAATCTTGAAGTCAAAGTACGGATGGATACAAAGATCTCCGACTCATTAAGACAACCAAGATTTATGTTAACGGTGAGGTAAAAAACCAAAACAAAACAAATAGCAAAGAATCTTGAAGATAAAGTGCGGATAGACACAATGGTCTCCGACTCAAAATTACTACAAAGATCCAAGCTTACTATAAAGTTTCTAAGTTCGGTTAGAACGAAAGTTCGCCGAATCAAAACAAAATTTTGTAATTTGTGATCGGCCCTATGTCACCGACACAAACTACAAGTCTAAAATAGCGTTAACAATGCGAACACTAGCCAAAGAAAAGTGTACGTGACCGGCAAAACTCCACCGACTTTCCGAGCACGAAACAACAATTCAAAAAGAGACTGCGTTACCAATGCGAACAACAGCAAAAGAAAGGTGTACGTGACCGGCACAACTCCACCGACTTTCCGAACACGATACAACAATTCAACAAAAAGAGGAACTGTGTTACCAATAATGAACAACAGCCCAACCAAATGAACTGGGTAAGTGATCGACACAACACCATCGACTTTTCGAGCACTTAACAACAGTTCGAACCAAATAAAACGGAACAATACCGAGTCTAAAAGTTGAAGCACACCTATGGGCAACAACAAAATCCAAGAGGAGAGTCCAATACAATATGCGACTTCCAAGCAAAAATAAGAATCTTTCTCAACAAGGGAGAACGATCTATTCAAAACAAAAGGAGAGCAAAAGCTCATCCAAAAGAATAACCATGGCAAAGGTTTTCATAAAAACTATTCCAGGTGTGAAGAGTCATGTCCGAGAGTATTATCTAAACATAAAGTCCGAACACTAAAAACAAAACAACACCAAAGAACAGACAACAAATTCTGTATAAAATACAGACAAGTATAATACAATTTATACAAATAAGATCGTTTGGTAAAGTATAAACGAGAATGAATTCAAAGCGTCAAACCATTAAGGGGAATTTGGAAACCTTAAACTCAAGATTTGAAAGTCTTCATGGGATTTTCCTAACATACAACAATCACGGAGGAAGCCTTTCATACATCATCTCACTAATTACCATTCAACCTCCTTCCCTAAAGAAAATCGAATTCGAGAAAAGTGTAAATGCAGAAATTGCAAAGTTAAAAATTTTAAAAAGCTAAGACGGAAATCCTAACTAATATTTAATAATGTCTTTAACATGATATTTAGCCGAAGTATTTTTACCTATTTCTTTCAAAACATAGACATTATCAGAAATTTTATCTATTATTTCGCATTTAACAAATTTAGGAGCAAATTTAGCCGAAAAATAAGCCGGAGCGTTGGATTGAACAAAACTTCTTCTCCAAACAACATCACCTATACCAAACGAAATGGCTTTCCTACCTATATTGTAGCTACGCGCATTACGCTTATAAGCTTTAACTAAGTGTGATTGAACACTAACAAAAATTTCACTTAAAGATTTAAGTGAAGTAGCAAAACTATTTCTATTTCCAAGTTCCAATTGATCCAAATTTTCAATGGAATCACTAATATGATGTAGAGAAGCATCAATAACTAACTCTCTACCAAACATAAGAAAATTAGGAGTGAAATCAGTAGAAAGATTTACACTACTATTCAAGGCAAGTTGCACATGAGGCAAAAGTTTAGACCAAGTACGTTGATCGTTATTAACATAGCAAGATATGCAAGTTTCGATGGTTTTATTATATCTTTCAACAGGATTATTCTGAGGAGTGTACAAAGTGTTATAAAATATTTTAGTTATATTATAGCTCTTCATGAAATCGACGAAGTGTCTAGAGGCAAATTGAGTACCATTGTCACAAACTAAAATTTTAGGACAACCAAACTTAAGAAATATTTCTTTTTCGAAAAGTTTACAAATAGTTAAAGTAGTGGCTTTAACCATGGGAAAAACCCAGCAATATTTAGTGAATACGTCAACAACTGAAAGAATGTATTTATGACCCGAATAACTTTTAGGTAAAATTCCAATAATATCAACAGAAAGCATGGTCATGGGGAAATCTACTTTTTTAGGGTTTACCATTAATCCAAAAGGGGGAGAAGTACTATGCTTATAAGCTTTACATGTGTCACAGTTTTTAATATATGAATGGACATCATTAAACATTCCTTTCCAAAAGTAATGTTGTTTAATTTTACCAAGAGTTTTATGAACACCAAGATGACCAGAATTCATTTCATCATGGTTAGAACGAATAGTATCCAGAATATGTTCTTTAGGGATAACTATCTTCCAATTTAACCTACTATTAGGATTGAATTTACTTTTACAAAACCTATACAAAGTGTTATCTTCTATTCTAAAGTTTTTATATCTAGAGGGAAATTTTTGACATTGAATAAATATCTTTTTATACCAAGGGTCATTAATATCATCATCAGGATGAACAAAATTTACGGGGGAAACAAAATTTTCAGAAATATTAATTCTAGATAAAGCATCAGGAACTACATGTTGAGAACCTTTTTTGTGAACAATATTAAAAGTGAATTGTGAGATTCTAGCGGCCCAACGAGCCAAACGTCCACTAGGATTAGTCAAACCCAAAAGCCATTTCAAGCTAGCATGGTCAGTTATTACTGTAAATTCCATACCTTCAACATAAGGTCTGAAATGTTCTATTGATTCTAAAATAGCAAGAAGTTCACGTTCTGTTGTACTATAATTACGTTGACATTTATTAAGAGATTTAGAATAAAAGGCAATAGGATGTTGATCACCATTATCATCCTCTTGACTAAGAACACTACCAATTCCTACTGCACTAGCATCGCAGTGTAAAAAGAAAGGTTTTTTGAAATTTGGACATTGTAAAACGGGAGATGAAATTAACGCAAGTTTCAAATTATTAAAGGCAATTTCTGCATCATCATTCCAATCTAAAGGTTTTTTAGAATTCTTACTACCACCAGTTAATTTAGTCAAAGGAGAAGCTATATTTGCAAATTCTTTAATGAAACGACGATAATATGAACACAAACCAAGGAAACTTCTCAATTCTTTAACAGTTTCCGGTCGAGGGAAATTCTCTATAGTATCTAATTTGGAAGGATCAGTATGCAAACCTTCTTTGTCAACAAGGTAACCAAGATAACGGAGTCTATCCTTGCAAAAGTTACATTTCTTCAAGTTAACAGTTAAGCCAGCTTGTTTAAGTATCTCATGAATTTTGTACAAGTATTCTAAATGAGTTTCAAAATCGTTATTTACCAAACATAAATCGTCTAAGTAACAAAATAACACATTATCGAATTCAGGGCCGAAAAGTTTATCGACTAGGCGCTGTAATTCAGCCGGCGCGTTGGTAAGACCAAAGGGCATCCGAAGAAATTCGAACAATCCTTTGCCGGGGATAACAAAAGCTGTTTTCTCACGAGAGGAGTCTTCCAAAGCTATTTGAAGAAAGGCTTTAGAAAGATCAATGGTAGTAATAAATTTTGCATCACGAAGGCTATCTAATATTCTAGAGGGGTAAGGTAACGGATAAGAATCCTTAATAGTTATAGAGTTAAGTTTACGAGAATCTAAACACAAACGAGTTCCACCATCCTTCTTCTCAACAGCAAGAACTGGTGAACACCAAGGAGATTTAGAGGGTTGAATAATTTTTTCTTTAAGTAAAACTTCTACTTCATCGTACAATTCTTTTTGCTTCGCGGGACTCAAAGGCCAATATCGTTGTTTAAATGGTTCACTAGTGACATTAATTTTATGTTGTACAAGATGAGTAAGTCCTAAACCATTCTTTTCATAGGATATGTCTTCAAAAAGTGAAATTATTTTATTAAGTTTAAGATTCTCAGAAGGAGATAACTCAGCAGCTGAGGTAATAGAACAACTAACAATTTTATCTTTTAAGCCCTCATCACTAATTTTTGAAATGTCTTTAAATAAATCTTTGGCTAAACGAAATTTCTTCCAAAAGTCAAAACCTAATATTATAGAGTAACTAAATTTGGGTATTACTAAGAAAGTTACCACATGAGTTAAATTATTACAAGTTATTGGAAGTTTCATAATACCAATAACATCTTGACCTGAGCCATCAGCAGTATATGCTTTATCACGAAAAGTACAAGGAAGAGATTCTAATTTATATCCTAAGGCGATAAATTTAGTATGACTATTCAATCCTAGAATACAAGCAGAAGCACCACTATCCAATAATCCTAAACATTTAAAATTATCAAGAGAAAATTCCAAAAAGGGCCTATTATCGTTACTTTTAGTATACAAAACAGGAGCAACAAAAAATGATTTTAAATATTTAATCCAATCGCGGAATTCGCGTTGGCGAATGGAATCGTCAGGTTTAAACGAGTGTTCAATAATTTTCTTCACCGAGTCATTACGACTTTTAGTCAAAAGTGATGCTCGATGGGGTCCAACTAGTTTTTTGAATCCGCATCAAAACGTTTTAAAAGAGCAGACTTAAGGTCACTCCAAGAAGCTATAGAGGGTCTAACGGTGCGAAACCACTTTGTCGCAGTACTAACTAGCAAATCAGAAAAAGAACCTACTAGGAGAAACTCATCAAAACCTCTATGAAGGAAATATTCCTCAACCTGAACAATAAAATCCCTAACACAAGTTTTTCCGTCAAAACTAATCTTACTTTTCCTTAAATCAAATAATTTAAAATTCGAAGATATATTCTTCTTTACTTCTTCATTCGAAGCATTAAATGAAGTCAACGGAGGAGCGATAGTCGAAGAATGCACGAAAGGATTCGGGATAGCAGAGAAATCCTGAACATCTGAAACAATAGGATCAACCTGAGTACCCATTGTGGTACGACTGGTGTCTTCAATAGGGGCATGCGGCTCCACACTCAATTCAGGAAACTGTACTCCTACGTTAGACATAGTTGCAACTCAATCTAAAATTTTCAAAAGAAAAAAAATAATTTCAATAGTCCCAAGATTACTGAAATAAAGATAATCCAAAGTCCAATCTAAATTCAAAATGAACTGAAATAAAAGTCAAGAAAAAAAATTTTTTAAAGTCCCAAGTCAAAAATTCAAAGTCCCTAAGTGTCAGATCAAGAGAATTTTCAAAGTAGAATTGTCTAAAATTCAACTAAATAAATTCACTGTCAAACACAAAAAAGTTGATAAAATTTTTTTAAAAATAATTTAAGTTCAAAGTTTATGAGGTTGTACTAAGTTCAAAAGTTGTAAAATTTTCCAAGTGTGAAAATTATGAAATTTTCTAAGTTTTCTAAGTTCTAGAATGATAAAATTATTCAAAGTTGAAGAATGCAAAAGAAATTCTCTAAGTTGAAAATTATTACCTATAAAATTTTATAAGGTCTCATGAAGTGAGGTTATGTTAAATTATGCAAATAAAATGTGAGTTTTTTACCGAATTAACCGTACCAGGATGCAAATGAATATAAATATTACAATATAAACATTATACAGTAAGACAATAATAGCACATTAGGTAATAAATGTTAAATACAAGTTGTAAAGTATGTATGTTTACACTAACTCCATTGACAAACGAGGTTTACTCGCTAACAACAGAAATTAATTTCAATGTTACAGTAATTATTCATACTTAATTCTTTCAAAAGGTTAATACACTGGTTGTACACATCATCCTAGACTTAAGGATATCAATTAAACACAAACTTAATTGTTATGCTAGTCAAATACACAAACAACAAGCTATATTATAATTCTATTTAAACTTATTATTAAGTTTATACAATTCCAATAAGAAAATGTTCTTCAATAATAACAGAACAATATTACCACGGATGCAGTGAGAATCCTAGTGAGCAAATAACAATAATCTATGAAACTATTACTGTACTGCATGCCATCAGGTGAGGTGCAGTCAGTATGAAAATGGTAAGTTATACAATCAAAAAACAAGCCTATCAATGTCCCTGTTCGGGCGCCAATTGTAATGTATTTTAGTGTATGAGTAGGGAATTTAAATGCAAATAAAAAAATTAATAAGAAATATTGAAGTTTTAATTCATTCTCCAAATAATACTACTTATTCTAATTCGGGCGCCACCTGGGGGATACCCAGGAAATAAGTTCGGATAGTTAAATATGATAGAACATTAGCTTCTAATCTCAGAGCCGGGGGTGACCATTATTCACCTAGGCTTGTATACTCATGGTGCGAAACGGCACCATGCCAAAATAAAGAGAATAACAAATTGTTTCTAGTGATTCTATATATATAGCTCATCTGCATCCAAGTCCAAATATATCCATGATACCTAATAGTTTACATTACTTTAGTAAAGTGAGGTTATAATCTGCACATGTTACCGGCCAGTAAGATACCAAAATATAAGAAAAATCCGGGGAACACGGCAACGAGAAACGATGAAAAACGATGAAGCGATGATAACCGATGAAAAACGCGATGTAAAACACGATGAAAAACCGAGCCCTCTATCGCGCGGCCCTAAGAAAAAGAATAAATTGGTTAATAAAAATATTCTTAACCAATTGGAGTATTTTTTAATGGGAATTTACGAGAATACTCACCGAAACGCCAAAATGGATCGACGCGAGGTCATCGCCGACGCGTACCAAACATTCTAGAACAATTATAAAATAGTTTTACCAAAATGTCGAAAAACACGCGGTGGCGAAAATGCAATGATCGAAACAGAGCTTACCAAAAAGGTGAAATACGTCATCTTAGGTTCGGCACAGCAGCGACCACACTACGCGAATACAAATAACTAAGGAATTATCATTTTATCCTTTAAAAATCTTAATTTAAAATAGTGAACGTCTTAACGGCGCCATCACAGAATAGAAAAGCCAAGTACCTTCTTGGGTGTTGCCAATCGCGAAACAAAAATTGACCAACATCAGAAAAATATTCGTTCAAA
This sequence comes from Eilema depressum, assembly GCA_914767945.1. Taxonomy (NCBI): domain Eukaryota; kingdom Metazoa; phylum Arthropoda; class Insecta; order Lepidoptera; family Erebidae; genus Eilema; species Eilema depressum. The sequence continues at coordinate 17,016,378 of OU612030.1, read as the reverse complement.
AACTAGATACTATTTCTGAAACGAGTGGAAAAATCACTAAATAAACAATGCCGCAGATGCAGTTCACACTATTAGAACATGTAATGATATTAATACATTACATTAGCCTAGTTTATTTGTGTTTTTATAAAATGTTATATGAATGGAGTAGTCTTATTAATTAGAAGAACTTCTCTCTCATCTCTTCATGTTATTGTGAAATTCGTGTGTAGAACCACACTGTACCTAATGGCTGAACAAATCTAGTGGAAATTTAGTACAGGGATAGATTATAATCGGGAATAACAAAAAGGCTACATATACCCCTGGAATACATTCCCATTGCACAGGCAAAAGCTTGGTAAATAATAAATCTTTCATACTCACCTTTCCAAATCGCACTCCACAGTTTTCACAGAGCTCCTGCACTTTTTGCCGTTTGTCACATTCTGTGCAGATCAGCTCCGTAACGGTCTTTCTGTTAAAATAGTGCTGTTCGTTTTCATCATGGCAATATCGGCATACATACACTTTGTTGCAGCATGGTGTCTGAAAGTTTAAAAATTGAACTCATATATAGAAATGCGCCCTGGAAGAGGCCATAACTGGTATACAAAAATACTTTTCTTTAATAAGCCCCTGAAACTCATATCTTACAGAATATGTTGCCCCACTGAATTTTGACATCATCTATTTCAGACTTCAATTGAGTAAATGTTTAATTTTCAATATACATGTGTGACAGCATAGTAGATTCGGTCAATCTTGACTGATTACAATCACTTAGAGTCAACAAAACTAAACTTATTTTTTAGATTTCCATTCGTAAAATATCCATTGATTTGTAGTCAGTTTTACACACTTAAGTCTCATATTCTGCATGGATAAAACAGCCTATTTTCTAATTATTTCAGATGTGGACACCCGAAACTAGACAGACAGATCACTTGGAATGTTTGTGACAGCCAGTAAGTCAACTATCTTACTAATATCTTGAGAATAGTAACACAATGCATTTCAATTAAATGTTAAACACTTGTACAAATATACAATTGTTAATTGTACAGAATCATAGATTTGTATAACTCTATTTAGTTTCTTTTCATTGTCAGTTTGAAAGGCATTGAAATAATGAATTGTTTTGACAAACAAAATGACTTGCAACTGATTTCTCTATTATAGTTCATAGATTATACTATTGCAATATGTATACAATACATACATATTCACACCTGCAAAATCCCTAAAGGGGTATGGTATGGTATGGTATAGCGAGCTGGTATCCGCAACTCCATGTCATAGTGCGGTTTTTGCATGTGGATCTCCCCTAAAAGGGTAGGTAGAGATGTATTAACTCACCAATGCATACATACACTTGTGCCTGTAAATCCCACCATCCCATAATATGCCCACATTTCGCCAGCTATGATTTTCGGTACCACGTCATAGTGGGCGAGCCTATTGCCGTCAAGCGGGTACTAATTCATGGGCTGTATGTTTACTATCAGATGGAAAATAAAACAATGTTACAAAAAGACACTAAACATAGATTTTTAGGCATAATACGATTCAGGAATCAGTTGCCAATGAAAAATTACAGATAATTAAACTTCCAGCTGGTTAACTGGGGTTAAATACTTCCAATAACAAATAAATTGCACAGTTATGTATATACAATTGTCTTCCGTAACTCAGAAGTGCTTGGATTTCTTATTATGGTGCAAAAATACACACGGGCCATGAACTGTATCGCCCCGTTCGTTGACTCCAGCTTTGTTTCCTAAATCCACATGTCACTATCACAAACATACTGCGTCGGTGTATATAAATAGAACGCCTTTGTTTTCTTCCCTGACATATGTCCGATATTCAAATTAGCTGAGACCATCTTTGATTTTACTTTAATTGTTTCTTACCACGAACTTCGCGCGTCGTTTGTAATGAGCACATCCAATCCGCTTTTCTTTGCTGGGCTCGGCGTTTATCGCACCATTGCTCTTGATCACTTCCTGTTCTTTGGACATTTTCTCGCACCAATAGACTGGTGGTCTTATCGAAAACACGATCGCAAAGTCTCAATACATCAACACAATATATTTTTTCAATATAAAGTCAATTCAGATTGCAGATAATAATGAACATTTTATTTGCGCGATGATGACATTTGGTTGGTAAATTACTTGTGTTCCAGTTCCAGTAAAATGAGTATAATGTAGTAGTAAGCATGACTGCCGGCCGCTGTACGAGATAGGTTCATCTTATTTGTAAAGAAGTGAAAGAGAGAGCAAATTATAAGATGCAATTTTTTGTGTTGATATAATAAACCTTGATAAACCTATGACGAGTTTGACGTATAGTGGTACGTTCAACATCCAACACTTTATTATAGTCTTAATGTATGAATAATTGAAATATTGAAATGAACATCATTCATTATCATTAAGTAAACAAGAAAAAAAAAAACTTTCTCTTTTTACTTTCATTCACCTCAAGTTATAACCATTATGTTAACACAAACGGATGTAGCTATAAAATTAAAATGCGAAAACGACCATGATTAGCATGGTATAGAGTGGATTAAAAATGGTGAAAAGCACAAAAGTATGATTTATGAGATGATGATGATGATGATGATGATGACTTCATTTAAGCATACCTTTTAAATACTCAATGGATAGCTCATTGGTAGATAAGTTTATGTAGAACCGAACTATGGAGTGGGTGGATACTGGATAAGTTGCATGCGCCAAAACGCCACGTCGCGTCGTCGTCGTCGTGAAAAATCTAATCTAGAAATAGGAACTAGGGACACCAAGAGAGATCGATTGGCTCCTACCAAAGCTCCTAGCACCACCCTGAACCACCTCGTCGGAATCATCACGACGCGAATCATACCCGAAAGGCTACAGACATAGCTACATCACACATTCACACCTCTCTCATCTCAAAGAACTAAGAATAGAGATTTTTATTATGTTTTTTTTCGTCTATTTGTCTTTTAAGATTTGCGCCAATTTGCACCCTATTTTAATTTTTAAGATAAGTCTCAATTCAAAATGTCACTGCCATCTCACAGAAAATAAGAAAATACTCGTACATTGTACCTATTGTATAAAAATAAATAAAAATCACAATAAAATTCCCATAATGCAATAAAACTATTTATCCAAAATATATTTTAACGTAACATGGCACAATACATTTCAACCATTGTAATTTTACTATTATTTGCAAATCATGCTGCATCACTGATTCCTCCTAAATTTCAATGGAAGACTATAGAGTTCGCATGGGAAGAGAGTCAGAAAAACCAAGCAATCGAAAGTGGAATGTATATACCCAACAATAATATGCCAACAGGATTAGCGAGGTGGAAGGATAAACTGTTCATCACGATACCACGATGGAAACCAGGCGAGTACATAAATAAACTAACGTAAAAAATTAAAAGATAGGCGAACGGAAGGTGGGACATCCCCTAGCTAGATGGACTGACGATCTGAAAAAGGTTACTGGGAAAGATTGGATTTGGAAGGCGGATCATCGGGGAAAATGGCGCACATTTGGAGAGGCCTATGTCCAGCAGTGGACATTCATTGATTAGCGCGTAGGCGTTCGTATTTGGATCAGATCGAGGACGTTTAAAGGAAACGCCAGGCCAAAAGTAGGTACCCGCAATCTGTGTGAAAGTAGAAGAAGTGAAAGGCGAAGCCAGAATCGTAGCAAGTCTCGAGGGGACCTTCGATGACCCTGAGTCAGCCGGGTCTGAGGGATATGCCAGAGGTTACCTCACACTCGGCAACTGATGGCCTGAGACTATAGATGTAAGGCCGGAATAATTCCAAATATTCCGATGAGGATAAAACGAAAAATCCCGAATAATTCCCAATTTATGTAGATAGATGTAGTAGGTATTGAGAGTCTTGACTCTTGTTGATAGTCTTGTGACTCGAAATGCAGTTATGATTCGCGTTTTATACGGTTATAGATATATCTAAATATACAGGGTGTCCCAAAATTCAAGGATAAGCCGGCAACAGGGGGTGGCCCTACTTATGGCTGCTCAGGAAAAAAAAAGAAAAAAAATATATCTCTATTTTTTTTTTTAATTACTCGAACTTTTTTAAAATCCCTCGAAATTCGGTACCCTTAATGATATTTTCAACTACCAGGTCCACAATTTTGCAAATATTTTTGAACTCTTTTCTGTATTAGCAAGCTAAGAAGCATAGCTATCCATCACCACCCTGAAAAATTATAGGATATTAGTAGTTATTTTACAAAAATAAGTCAAAATATTTTTTCATCGTCAAATTTTCATACATCTTTACTTTCGACCCACTTTATCTTATCTCGGTGAAAAAAAAAAGTATGGACACCACTATGGCATTCTTTTTCAAAAATTGGCGCAACTATCCAAGATTTCAAAATGGTATAATTTGGGTATGATACTATAATGAAATACTAAAAAAAATTTTTTTGTAAATAAGAATCACATATAATACATTGCTCTTATTGAAAATCACCAGATTTACTTTGTACACAATGCATTCACCCTCAATAAAAAACCATTGACGGGACTTGTGACAAAGTGGTAACCGAGTAGGTTATCACATTACGAGGATAAGCAACATAAGCCAGGGTGGTTTTTGGATGGATGACCATTCTTAAGACATTGAGACACCTCCATTCCTCAGAAAGTACGTTAGGCCGTCGATCGTAGTGGCCATACGAGCATCTATGACAGTTGTTACGGGTAGTCGGACCCCTAAAAGTCCAACAACTGGACGCACTACATAACTTTGATATCGCCAATGGGTTGTGGAGGTCAGGTGGCAGTCGCTTCACGGAAAATTTCGCGGTTCTGCTGTTTCACAGTTAACCATAAAATTCGACTCTGTATTTTGTAAAGGTTCAGAGGATGAAAATCCATACTGTTAAAATATTAAACAAACAAACATAATGGTATAATTTTATAATTATTGCATTATTGTTAATATTTTTTTTTATTTTACATTTTTAATTGTTTGCCACCGGCATTAATACATTTTATTTTTCGTGCATTTCTTTTGTCAGAAATATAATCCGTAGCCGCATTGATATTTGAATGAAACTAGTCCAGCGTTGCAATTGCTTTCGGAAACCTAATTGTTCTTAAAACAATTCCAATAAAACTCTGAGCCTCAGATTTTCCGGCTAACTGTGAAACAGCAGAAATGTGAAATTTGCCGTGAAGCGACTGCCACCTGACCTCCACAACCCACTGGCGATATCAAAGTTATGTAGTGAGTCCAGTTGTTGGACTTTTAGGGGTCCGACTAACTGTCATAGATACTCATATGGCCACCGGGATCTACGACCTAACGCACTCTCTGAGAAACAGAGGACGGCGGTGTCTTAATGTCTTAAGAATGGTCATCCATCCGAAAACCACCCTGGCTTATGTTGCTTAACCTCGTAATGTGATAACCTACTCGGTTACCACTTTGTCACAAGTCCCGTCAATGATTTTTTATTGAGGATGAATGCATTGTGTACAAAGTAAATCTGGTGATTTTCAATAAGAGCAATGTATTAAATGTGATTCTTATTTACAAAAAAAAATTTTTTTTTAGTATTTCATTATAGTATCATACCCAAATTATACCATTTTGAAATCTTGGATAGTTGCGCCAATTTTTGAAAAAGAATGCCATAGTGGTGTTCATACTTTTTTTTTTCACCGAGATAAGATAAAGTGGGTAGAAAGTAAAAATGTATGAAAATTTGACGACAAAAAAATATTTTGACTTATTTTTGTAAAATAACCACAAATATTCTAGAATTTTTCAGGGTGGTGGTGGATAGTCATACTTCTTAGCTTGCTAATACAGAAAAGAGTTTAGAAATATTTGCCAAATTGTGGACCTGGTAGTTGAAAATATCATTAGGGGTACCGAATTTCCAAAGATTTTAAAAAAGTTTAAATAATTTAAAAAAAAATAGAGATACATTTTTTTTCTTATTTTTTCCAGAGCAGCCATAAGTAGGGCCACCCTCTGTTACCGGCTTATCCTTGAATTTTGGGACACCCTGTATATAACTCAAAGGTGACTGACTGACTGACTGACTGACATAGTGATCTATTAACATTCGTTAAACCACTGGACGGATCGGGCTGAAATTTGGCATGCAGGTAGATGTTATGACTTAGGCATCCGCTAAGAAAGGATTTTGTTTAATTCTACCCCCAAGGGGATAAAATAGGGGATGAAAGTTTGTACGAAACTTTGTCAATTTTAAACCGATCGGGCTGAGACTTGGCATGCATTAAGCTACTATGACGTACTCTTTAAGAGTGTTTTCACAACATCCAATATCCGTATCGGACGACGATGGCCGACATCCGATATCCGACACCATATTATTATGTTGTTTTCATATAAATATCCGATAAGATCGGTCCGATTTGGCTATTTGCTACATAGCAGAGTCTAGTTAAGGATGCTAGGGATAAAAAACCTTAAAAAACGTAGTGCAAGCAATTTTCGACCTTATTGACATGACATAGAATCGAGTTTTTTTTCTTAAATTCGTAATCAGTGTCATCTATTAGCGCAAAAAGACACGTAATTAAGATAATGTCATTAAGGTCGAAAGTCGCTTACAGTCGCTGTTTTAGTATCTGTGTGAAAGTTGTAGTCATATTATATCATATTACCTACATATTATAATAAAATAAGTAGGTACCGTATGTACATCTTGACTTGACGTCAAGTCGCGAGAGATGCTCGAATTGGTTTGATATGGTCTACGATTGGTGGATTTGAGCTTCTCCGTCACCATGGTACACGGGGTACCATAATGGCGGAGAAGCTCAAATCTACCTAATCCACAAAAGACATCCAAAAACGCGTAGGTACTGTTACTCGTACTGCGCATATACCTACATACATATAAGTAGGTACATTTTGTGACGTCACTGAGGTCAAGATATATAATATTCCGGTATCTACCTACCTATATACCAATACCTACATAGGTCTGTACTTAAGTTTTCGCTTAGTAGGTAGGTGGAAGCACAGTTATTTCATTTTTTGTAGGTGAGTTCAGCGGGAATAATTCCGGAATATTTGAGAATATTTGGGAATAATTCCGAATAATATGGAATAATTCGGAATTATTCGGGATTTTTACATCTATACCTGAGACGGCCGTGCGGTGTTGGTCAATTCGAGTTCGACATAACCACCTCCGCTGGCTTCGGCGTGGGGGTATCCGGAATTCCGCACGCAAAAAAAAGGATTATAGCAAGTGGAAAAATGTTGTTTTCGTAATCAACTCGGGTTATGGGCCTTCCGCCTCTTCACCATCGATAAAAATTTCTTACTTTCCATACCAACAGGTGTTCCATCCTCGCTCAATTATGTCCACCTGAATGGCACTCAACAAGAACCCCTCAATCCTTATCCAAACTGGGACGAAGGTACAACCACTAATGGCATACACTCAAACAGAACCGTAGTCTCCACCTTCAGGGTGCATGTGGATAAATGCGATCGGCTCTGGGTGGTCGATAATGGAGTTTGTGATATGTCTGGTTAGTAACACGATAAACGTTTATGATTAGGCTACGTGGCTGATTGTAGGTACAACCGTATGGGAGGGCACAAGGGGGCGTACGCCCCACTCTTCTTTGCTCTGCCAGAAGTTACGAATTTGAAAATATACGACAGAAACAGAACCCCCTAGTCCCCTACCCCATCCGATTTTACTTTTGTCCCATCCCTTAAAGAAAGCTGGGCACACCCATGGCATCTGCTGAAGTAGGTATACTTAGACCTGATATTTTTACTTTTCTAACAGTGAACGCGAAGCAACTCGCACCACCAGCCATTATGGTGTTTGACTTACATACAGACACGCTAGTGGCAAAGCATGTGTTCAGTGAAGATGTTTTGAGGGACACTTCTGTGTTAACCAGTGTTGTAAGTTTCGTTTTATGTACTTCAATCGTGAAATTACGTACCTAGTCCTTTTTACATATGTACCCAAGGTTTGAACAGACTTCTTTATCTTAGCGTTAATCCCAGTCGCATCCAGGTGTTCAGCTCGGGAGTTTTCACTGGGAGACTCCGCTTTTACCAGTCTAACTGCGGGTTTGGCTAATCTTCGATATTATCGGAGACGCAACTGCCATCTGACCTCCACAACCCATTGACGATATCGAAGTATTGCAGCTAGACCAGTTGTCGAACTTTTTAGGGCTCCAACTACCCGTAATGACTGCCATAGATGTACGTAGGACAACCAGGACCGACGGCTCAACATAATCTCCGAGGCACGACCAGACCAATACAAATGAACGGAAATTGATCCCACACCTCCTGCGTAAAACGCGTTCACTACCGCCACAGACTACAGAGACTTTTTTGAAAAACCTTAACGGAATATTATTATTTTAGGTGGTCGAAATTCCTGCAGGCAAAACCCCCGCCGCCTGTGCCAATGCCTACGCTTACATAACAGACATGGGTTCGAACGCGGTTATTGTATATGATCTCAAGAACAACGATGCGTGGAGGGTTGAAAACCCCTACTTTCATTTCGACCCACACGCTGGTGTCTATAGGGTTGGTGGAATTGACTTTTACTGGCGTGATGGAGTGTCGTCTGCGGCTTTATCACCGAGGAAAAAAGATGGGTAAGGTATTGCGAGTCTAAAATGGCCACATTGGGCAATTTCGACCTTCAAGTTAACGACAAAGAAAGAGTACCTAACGAGTAACTTTATGAGTTTGCGGTAGATCTCAATATTTCCTATAAAATTCGAAAAATGGTCACTTAATGAGCAGAATCACAATAATTCATTTACTAAGCAGATTCTAATTTCGTATAAATAACGCCGCATGACAAAATATTATCTTAGTACGATTTTAATAAAAGTCACTTGGTGTGTTTTTCCAAATACTTACTAATGAAATGAAACTTAGATAGTAAAGGCTTGTGAGGTGTCTTCATTATCGTTATCTTAGCGTAGTTCGTGCTTGCAATCGAAGCTTTCATATAATTTTGGTTTGTATTTCAGTTTTTGCGATTTGTACCTTCACCCGACTTCAAGCACGAAACTTCTGAAGATTTCCACTAAGTTAATGAGAAATAAAACTGCTTCTGAAGATGACGTGTTCAATGGAGTGGCGGTAAGTTGGTACAGAAAGCCTGCATGCTGTGGTTTATCCAACCCACTGCAATATGGGGTCCTTCAAGGGTATGAGATGGTTCCTTCAGGGTCGGAAGCACGAGCGTGTTGTACATATCTATATTCTATACTAGCTGTCCCGGCGAACTTCGTACCGCCATATTTTTCCCGTTCCCGCTGCACCTATTTTCTCATCCTTTAAACCTTCCCTGGACACCCACGAATATTTCAAGACTAAAATTAGCCAAATCGGTTCAGCCGTTCTTAAGTTATAAAATAACAACGAAAAGTGGTATTGATTTTTATATATTAGAAGATTGTCACGGTAACTACTTTCCAGCAGGTGGGCCGTATGCTTGTCTCCTACTTTAGTGGTATAAAAAAGTCCTCGTTATGCTGCGTTAAAACGGAAACACGCGTTTATGTCAAAGTACAAAATCCCCTATAGGCTCTAAGAAAGACTTAAGCTTTTGCCTTCCATCGAAGGCTACCGACTTTATCCGAGGGTTGGTATTTTGAGGGATTATTTAAAAATCTGTTATTTTGACTTTTAGGTCGTTGGCGACAGAGGTCCGAAGTCACAGGCCAGTGCGTGCGACATCGATCAGAAAAATAACATTATATTTTACACACAGGTAACGATATCCTACCAATATATTTAGCTTGGATACCAGTAGAATTACATGGCTCACAAGAGTCACAAGTGAAACCTGGAGGCTGGCTTCTTGTTTTTATTTTTCGTAGCTATTTACTAAGGCAAGACAATTTCCTCTAGGTGAGCAAAAATGGTTTGGGTTGCTGGAATCTCGACAAGCCATTCTCAAGTGAAAATTCTCCAGTAATTTTCAGCGATTGTAATTTAATGGAATTTCCCAACGACGTCAAAGTGAGTTCTTTAACCTGCTCTTTCCAACATTTTTGTTTTGGCAGTAGGTAGTAGATATTAATGCTCGTGAAGGAGGCGGCGAAACGTGAGCGAAGGAGAATCGCAGACCTTGCGGCCCGCGACGAGCGGAGGTGAATCACTGACCGCGCGGCCCGCGACGAGCGGCGGCAACTCAGGCGTCAGGCGCGGGCCTGAGGGTGATGGGTGGAGCCGCCTGGAGCCCTAGCAGAAGCAGAGCGCGGCGGCGGCGCGCATTGTGTGCCTCCCCATACCCGGGGGTGAGTTGCGGACTCCGTGGTCCCCACACCGGAAGAGGGCCAGATCGGGAGATATTGCCCTGGGTCGGCCGGGGTGCGAGGCTATGTCTACGACTACCTCCGGCAACCAACAGCCCACAGATGGCGTGCGTTTTAGTCGGTTCAAGTCCGACATAACCTCCCCCACCGGTTCCAGCGGAGGGGTATCCATGGGAATTTTTTGCACGATAGCTGAGAGAATGATTTCTCGAAGCATATCCTAGTCGATGCCAGCGCTTGAACTGATTTACTGCATTTTGTCTCGTAGAAAGCGATATAGACATAGGTACTGCTTCTTAACAACCAACTTCTTCCTCTTAACGTTAATTCCCAGTTGCATCCGAAGCTTTCAGCTCGGAGTCTGGGGTCTGCTTTACCAGTCTTAACTACAGATTTGGCTAGACCTCGATATTATCCGTGAAGCGATTGCCATCTGACCTCCACAACCACCGTTACCATTGGTAACATTAGGCGATATCGAAGCTTTGCAGCTAGACCGTTGTTTTTGAACTTTTTAGGGCTCCAACTACCCGTAACGACCGCCATAGATGTTCTTATGGCAACCGGGACCGACGGCTTAACGTGCTCTCCGAGGCACGACCAGACCAATGCAAATACCCATATTTCATGCACACAAATATTTGCACTGTGCGGGGATCGAACCCACGCTTCCTGCGTAGCGGCTGCGTTCACTACCGCTACGCCACGGAGGCTGTCAAATCAATCTTTCTTATCAACCAACGAAGTCGCTGAATGCTGAGTATTCAAGCAGGCCATGACTGCTATGGTTCTGGGGACGTTTTATTTACTTCGTCCTGGGTCATCTGCGATTTTTTAATTACCAACTGTTAATATTTTTTTCGCTCTGTTGAGGTGGACAGTGAAGGTAACGTGTGGATGCTGAGCGACAGACAGCCGCGGTTCTTGTACGACTCGATGGATTACGCCGATATCAATTACCGAGTGCTGTACGCTCCAAGTAACTTGCTTGTCCAGGGCACACCTTGTGAAAAGAAGAAAGTAATGCATCTTCGGTAAGCTTTCTCTCTTCTACGCTTTCTCGTCCTGATTTGGATTGCTTCCCTCGAGTTTTACGGCAGTGACTGCCGTCTGACACTCCAACTCCAAGAGGAAAACCTGTGCCGGCCGGAGTCTCGTTTGTCAATCACAGGCGCGGTCGCAGCTTGAAGTTTGGGGGGGGGGGGGTCACTTCGGAAATTCCTTAAGAAATTTAACCCCCCCTCCCCTCGTACTGGGACTTTTCAATATGACGTGCATGGTTTTGGGGTGGGGGGGGGGGGGGGGATTCATGTCCCCTTTGACCCCCCTCCTCGGACCGCGCCAGTGGGGTGAGCACGAACTTCTATCGTAATCGTATCGTGAACGTAACGATAACACAGGGCATTGCGATTGGGCATATGGTCATCAGCTCGTTAAAAATGGTAAATGGTCTTAAACAAAGGTCAAATATTTTAATTATTGTTGTCAATTATGTTGGTCAATTATTATTGTTTTTCATTTTTCAGGAAGCAAGGAGTCTCACGAAGCAGTAGCAAAAATTTAAATATTTGAATCTATAAACCATGGCACTCGACCATACAGAACTGAAGTATATTTTTATATTTTTTAAACCCTATATTACCTACTTTTGTAACTTATTTTATTTATAAGCTTTATACGGAACAAGATTTTAACTTTTATTTGTAGCATAGTAACCACAGAATTTTATATAGGTATAGACCACCGCATGCATTCACGGCGGTGTCTCGCCACTGGCGTAGCTATGGGTGGGCAAGGTGGTGCGGGCACCAGGGCCCCCAGGCTCAGGGGGCCCTCAAGCTCAGGGGCCCCTCGAGCCTGAACTAGCAAATCTCATATTGTACTACCAAAAAAAGTCTTACTTTTGGAATGCGAAAATGGGTAGTAACACAACTCTAATCAGTGCAACTCATTTGTTGAGAATTACGTGCAGTATTGTCTCGTTGAAAGATTGGCCATCACATTTGCAGCTAGCTTGGGGGTCCTCTGAGCCCTCAGGACTGTAACTTTACACCCCGGCAGCTCTTGTATCTGAAGATCCGAGACGGCTCCGAATCGGTCCGAGTCCGACTTAACCACCCCGATGGCTGACAACGGGGGTGGTATCTGAGGGGACTTCCGCACGAAAAAGAGGGAGAGAGGAATAGGGGCGCCCCTGTTTCGTTTCGCACCGGGGCCCTTGGTCACCTAGCTACGCCACTGTGTCTCGCTCGCTCTCAGCTAATGCTGTCTCTTTTTTTACCTCATCCCCCGCCACCCCGCTTACCATGGGATGTCTATAACAAATAAGAACAGTCGAGATTATAAGTATACAGCTTTCGTATTTTATATTAAAAGGTGTATACGTATATTCTTTGTCGACTGTATACCGAGTAAATCAGGGTGAATAGGGATCAAAGGGTGAATAGAAATAAAATGGTCAGCTAAATTATGCAGTTATTTTTTTCAAGTGAAACTATAGTCCATAGTTTTACTTGAAGTTTCAGTTCAATATAATAACAATCACAAAATAATTTAGTAAAAGAAATTATTTAAAAAAAGTCTAATTAAATTTTTATGATTTCTATTCACCCTTTGATGCCTTTTAATCCTGTTTTACGGTACTCACTCACAGGCAGGTTTTAGCTTACATCAGCTTAGCAGGCGTGCGGTTTTTAGTATTTGTGGTGATATACGCACTAAAAAAAAGTGTATTCTATTCTGTATAGTGTGATTGTTCTCTAAAAACATTTTAAGTGGGCCTCGTAAGTAAAACAAACACAAAAATAGTCATAATTTTGTATTTAAATATACAACATGGTAGTTATAACTATGTAATTAAATAAGTCTATGTGATTGAATAATTCATAATTAATTATAATTTTTTTTCTGCACGTGTCGTCCGTCGATTCCACTTCGTTCTTTGTCAGTCTTTTCACTAATAATAACAACTGAACCGACCTTATGAACTTAGAAATTTGAGCACCTACTCGTCTAAGAAGAGTTTAGAGTCGCATGGACATGATAGGAATAGCTGGACTAACATGAGAAGATATGAGAGCTTTTGAATCTACATCACACTATTGTAATACTCCAAATTAGAATTTCTTAAGAATTAATAGGTGGCAGGACAAGCACACGGCCCACCTGATGGAAAGTGGCCTAGGGACGTATGCAACACCAGGGGCGTTACACTCGTGCTGCCAACCCTTAAGAAACCTTCGAATGCTTGTCCTTGTTCTTGAAGGACAAGGGTTATAAAAAAGCAGACAAAAGAAGCTGAGGTTCTTAAAATTGCATTTGCCTTGTATAAGTTTTATAAAATAAATTTAATTTGATTGAAACGTCAATTATTTTCACTGGTGAAAACGGACTTGAATCTAAAAAAAAAATCAGTAAATATGTCTGTCTATTTGTTACTGTGTACTTATTAAACCTCAGCCCTCTAGACAAGTGGCAATCCATTGACCTACGTATTGTAGAAAAGAATGGTGAATGTATGGTATTGACACGTTTATGACAAACTACGAGTACGTGTCAATCCTATATATTTATCATCCTATTCTATAATATAGTGGTCAACGAAATGAAACTTGTCTAGGGGGGCTTAATTCCGACTTAGATCAGTCGGAATTAAGCCCCCCTAGACAAGTCGTTCTAACGCAAGAGTATTACCAAAGTGATCGAATATTTGAAATAGATCTAATTATAAAACTGTAGATTTAGATAAAGATCAAAATTAAAATCTACATAATCTTGTATTGACTATGTTATATTGCTTCACACCCGTGAGCAATATCTAAAGACTCCTGATTAATATAAAATTATGTTATTAGTGACTCGGAGTAAGTCCGGAAACGGGGTAAAAACGAAAAGTAGGTATAATTCACGCGTCACCCGCTTTATATTTCCAAAAGTTAACATTACCAGCTATCGTGCTTCGGCAATTTGACATCGCACTTCGTAGCGTAGCTCTTTGCTAATAATAAATAATATAAAGCGGTCGACACGTGAATTATACTTTTTGCTCTTACCCCATTTCCGAATTTACCCCAAGACATAATAATTTCGGTAGTTAAAACCAGAAAATATAAATTCTTATTGATTATATTGGTATTTATGAATAATATTACAACAGTTTCTCAACAATGTCACTTATATTCAATTCATTTTATTCATAATACACATGATGATAAGTGGGAACAACGAGGGTATGATTTCGAAGACAACCGCATATGACAACTGCAGAAGCACGCAACAAATACAGCTTGTTTATTGATTAATTTCATTGCGGCTTCTCAATGGTTCCCTTTATCCATATCAAAGTTTAATAAATGTATGTGAAGAGGCGACACGTCATCCGACCGAACATAAATGGTCCATAGAAATAAAAGGAAATTAGTCCCGCATTCCGCTCATTTGTCTATAACTATACATTTATTGTTACATACATTGCTTGTTTAACTTTAATACGGATAAAAGGCACCATTGAGAAGCTGCAATGAATGAATGAAAAAAAAAAAATTACCATATTTAAGTCTATTTCCCGGTACGCTCTGCGTTTGCAGTTGTCGTATGCGGTCGGATTCGGAATCATATCTTAAAGCGTTGATTGGTCAACTCGTGAGAGGCCCATAAGTAGTAATAATTATTATTCATAAAAACCTTAAACTAGATTGATTCAATGATGGGAGTACTTTGTAAGGGTACAAAAATCCATCAAATCATTACCTTTCCTGTATATCGAAGAGATCTTAGAAACTCGCGTTAAACAATACCATAATCGTATCTTAGCGCATAACTACAGCTGTCAACTAAAAGATCTATTTTTCTAATTAACTTTCATTTTATAATACTCATTAAATTCGAATTTTTATGCTATTTTTTTATTTTTACGATTTCTAAGTTCATGCCTGGCTCAATATTCGTGCTAAACGAACAAAAAAGGTACAAAAGCGTTGCAATTTGAAATATATTTACATAGGTAATGTAATTATTGCTGATTCATCTATCATAGGCCTTATAAGATTGAGAATTTACATGAAAATAATTTAAAAAAATATAAGAGGATCTATAATATAGAGGATCATATTTCCAACCTTTAAGAAACGCATCGACTATTTAGGAAAATCGATTTAAGACTAAGTCACATTGCCATTAGATAGAATCCAGATCTTATTCTCTATTGCGTTATTTACGTTTGTGTATCATATTTTCTTAAATACATGAACTCTTCATATATCAACAAAATGGAGGTGAATAGAAATCAGAGGATGAATAGAAAATAAAACTGTCAGAAAAAATACATAGTTCTCTTTGAGTATACCTATGGACTCACTATCCTACTTGATTTTTTTTTTAAAGAAGTAGGTATTAAAAAATTGTTGACCATTTTATTTCTATTCACCTCTTGATTTCTATTCACCCTGTTTTGTAGTACCTATTTAGTCGACACACTTCAGTCTTGATGAAAGCATCATATACTCAGTATTAACTACATATTTATTTATGCATTACATTTCCATAAAAAATGGTGTACTTAGTATTGATTTTAGGAGGTTTGAAAGCCAGCAAATAAAAAGAAATCGTTGCCTACACTGACGCAACGATAAAGACAGCACGTGTGTGGTATTTTTAATAGAGAGTTATTTATCAATTTACATGTTTTCAGCGACCTTATCAATTCCACTTTATTTCATAGTTCAATGCCAACAATGTACGCTAGTTGGCAATTCGTTGCCGATGAAATCCTACTGCTTGGGTGTCACGTTATGTCATATCGCCCGTTTTGTTTTATTGTAGTTGGGCATGCGTCAGTAGGGTTACAGACCTTAACATTGCTTGTCGCTGCTCTTCTGAGCCGAATAACTAAGTTAAGATTAAATGTAATTGTTTGAACTTTACTAATTTAATTTTTTCTAATTTTAGTGATCGTTAGTAACTTAGTTATTTGTACTAATTTAGTTTTTTACTAAGTAGTTACTTTTACTAATTTAGCTATACAAAACACAATGTCTGTACAAACTTATGGCTTAATCTTTTTTTTGGATATACTTTTTCTGCAATGATGAAATAAAATTAGTGTTGTAGGCTCATGTGTCTTTCTATGGGAGGCTGATAGGAAATAAGTATCAATTTCAACTTAGTATAGTTTGTACCGTATAGTGGTATAGTATATTCCTTGCGTTTTTTTTTCCAGTACCTTCATAATAAAAAAATATCATCAAGATGGTGATGTGAATGATTGAATAAGGAGCATATTGAAGTTTCCCGTATTTTTTGGTGTATATTTGTGATAAAGTGTGAAGCAATCGCAATGTGAATGTTTTATCCAATTAAATAGGTACAAAAATTAATAAAATATTCATGTATATTTAAAAATAACATGATGTAACTTGCTCGTACGTAGTCGACCAGACTTCTTTATACTCACATGATACATTTTTTCAATAAATATAACGCTGAGACAGCATTATATAATTTTTTATTATACATAGCAAAATTGATTTATTTTTTCATTTGGGATTAAAACGACTTTATATTGTCATAATATTTTTAATAAGTTAGCACCAACTTCAGCTGGCGTATTGAGTTGCAATACAAGAATCATGGTCGACTGACATGTGCGGTAATCCCAAACCGTAAAAAATACCGGTCCAGCTTTATCAATTTCTAAGTCATACAACGACACTACTCTTCGGTATCAAAAAGTTAAAATTCAAATAGAAAAGGACGCAAATCGTTCTTATTTTAAATCACGGGAACAGCCGAATGATTCCGACCTTTCCCGAAGAGCAGTGTCGAAGTGAACAGTGGAGCGTCACCGTGAACGTTATCCTACCCTACAAGATCCGTTTTGCTGTGACAAAGGAATTTCTACCTTATTTCAATAGACCATTATGTTAAATCGTGGAATAGATTATCTAGAGTTCTCGGCGGTTTCCGCTTTGTGTTGCGGTGTCGACTTGGACGGGCCGAGTCGCTTTTGAAGGGGCGTGTTGTACTCCCATCCGTCCTCACCTTTGGGGCTAAATAACTGTAACAAAAACTTGATATTAGTTTTAATTTTTTTATGCACTGACGCCTGTGCATCATCAGTCGGCTTTAAGGGAAAACTACCTTTAACTATATGGTCAAATATATTATTTTAGCTAAACTTACTTGCTAGAGCTCTACGGTAAACTTGCTTAATAACGGATGATGTTCTGGCACTGGTTTTTCTCTTAGCATTGGAGAGTCAAATAGCAGTCGTTCCCGTAAAAGCAAGATACCCTAAATCAAGGAAATGAGCAAGAGCTGGGTTCCTAAGTGGAAGCTTTGGATACAACCGGGACTAATGCTATAGCTGGTAACGCGCAGGTGAGACGAGGACGAGGATCTGCGTGGCGAGCTCCGTGTCCTGCGGCGCATATCTATAGTGTAGAGCACACAGTGCGCGTACCTGCGTCTGCCACTTGTCGCCGGTGGCGTCGCGCTGCTTGACGGCGTCGCGCTGCGCCTGCTCCACGTGGCGCTTGGCGGCGGTGGCGAGCTCGGTGTCCTGCGCGCGCAGGGCGCACGTGACGTGGCGCCACACGCGGCGCGACTCGTGCGCCGCCTGCCGCGACACCGGCGCCACGCGCTTGCGCCGCGCCTTCATGCCCACCACCTCGAACAGCGTCTCTGTGCGCTGAGGGAAGGCGAGGGCATATTACACTAATATACATATTAATAAGGAGTTAAGGTCCAACCCCACCAAACGGACGGCATCGGCCCGGATTTTATAATCTTTAAACAAAATTAAATCTTATTATCACAGTGTTTGAAGTTTATATCACGCACAACAGCTTGACAGCGACGTGCGGCGGCATGACGCACGTTAAGCTAGCATGCGGACTTGGTAATATAAACTTTAAATGCTGTGATATAAGATTTATTTTGTTTATAGATTGTAAAATCCGTTCCGATGCCGTCCGTTTGGTGGGGTAGGACCTTTATTCGATTCGCGATTCTGTTACATCACGTGAGCCGCTGCTAATATGTGAGGGTAATGATATTTGTCATACTGCATTAGACAACTGTGAAGAGCAAGTTTTTTTTAGTATTTCTTTTAATTCTATCTTGATTCTATTGACCCTGCTTGGCCGATATCAAAACCTCACACGGGAATAGTCTATCACTCGCAACTCGCACTATATTTGAAAGACAGTAATTGCAAAATTATCTGTTCTATTAACTGGTTGATTTCTATTCACTCTATTTTACCGATATCAAAATTTCTCTAAA
Organism: Eilema depressum; assembly: GCA_914767945.1. Taxonomy (NCBI): domain Eukaryota; kingdom Metazoa; phylum Arthropoda; class Insecta; order Lepidoptera; family Erebidae; genus Eilema; species Eilema depressum. Next base: position 16,997,756 of record OU612030.1, on the reverse strand, counting down.
TTATTACATCGAACCAATTTGTTTCTATTCACCCCTTTGAATTCTATTCACCCTATTTTGTATCAAAACTTCTGACTTTTGAATAATTTTAATAAAATATGAACCGAGTTACTTCTTTGTGTAACCGGGTCCATAGCGTAGCACTACCGAAAACTATGAATAACTACTTATCCATAAATAAAATTCAGCTCGGTCAAGCTGATTACTCTCAAAGCATGGTACACCAAATGAACGAACGGACATATAACAGAAACTACAACATCATGCTTTACACCACTTACCCCTGAATCAGTCCATCGTCCGTCCATCCTAGAGTTCCACTCCCCTTGGGCAGTGTAGAAAGGTTTCTTGTCTACGCCAGCGAAGATCTCGCAAGTGACTCGATGTTTCTTCCCGCCGTAGAAGGGCTTTGTCAAGAACTCAATATTAGCTTTATGGCCTGTCTGCAAGCACTCAATGACGACGGACCCGCCCAGTTCTATCCACGGAACTGTTAGTATTGATCTGTCGAATAAGAGATTTTGTTTTTATTACATTCTCCTTTCAACCGAAGGGTAAGTTTGTCTATTTGGGAACAGAATATTTAAAGTTAGAACTTGAACGATGTAAGAGATATGCTTTGATGTTCCACATTTTTCTTTTTGCAATAATTTTGTACAAGCGTATTTAGGATTTTTATTCCAAATCAAGGTTTTCGTTGAAGTTGAAGTAATTTCTTTACAACATGCTTTTAATAGCGTGTCGTAAAACAGGGTGAATAAAAATCAAGCGGTGAATAGAAATAAAAATGTCATTATAAATTTTTCAATAACTGCTTACATCGCATCGTTTCAAGTACCTAACTAGATACTTGCTAATTCAGATTTTCGATCGTTCTATTTCTATTCACCGTATGATTTCTATTCACCCCATGTAACTGATGTAACCGGTAATGTTGATTTCGTCTAATTACATGTTTCATTATATTATCGTATATCTCGACACCAGCAAAGGAAATTGCACTATTTCCAACCATTTCCTTCAGTTCTACATACAGAAAAAAGAGATAAATAGAAAGAAATCTGAGAGGAGCCCTCACCTGCCGTAACCATTAGGGAATGTAAGCGAATACTCTTCTCCAGTGTCCAGTAAGGTGACCACACCTTTGCCAATATTGTGGACACCGATGGACAGTCCGAGGAACTTGCTCTTAGTCCACACCCAAGCCTCGAACTGGATGCGTTTGTTCACGTGTTCCGCGTAGAAGGCCGATATGGGCGGATGATGGGACACTTGTTCCGCTACGAAGGATAGCTGGTCTGGAGTGCACCACGGCACTGGACCATCTCCTACTTCTAACTGGAGAAATAGACACACGAATTTATTTCTACTTTGTAAATGTACCCGTAACTTATCAATATATATGAATTTAAAGACAATGCTTTAAATCTACAATTGAGTTAATTGTTTTGCAGTGGCCGTGTAGTGACAGTGGCCCCAGATTACAATCAACCAAATGACCTTCCACCAAATTTCAATCAGATCCGTTCTGCCGTTTAAGCCTAATTGAGTAACAAACATGCAAAATGTCTTGAGAAACTTTCACATTTATAATATTAATAGGATAAATAAAATATGCTTACCTTTTCAAGGTTATTGGAATGACTTTCAGGCAGTGGGTCGAGTTCCCAATGGCAACGGAAAATTTCTCCCAGTATGGGGTTGTACGGCTTTTTGGCGACTTGACTTTTGCGTCCAGCGTGATATGAGCTCAGGTACCATCGGACCACTTGTACCATTCGGTCCCGAGGCGTGGGTTGGTCTACTATCCTGGACAGAAAAACATATGGAAATATAATTTCTGCATCTTGAATTATCCTTACTGATGCGGCTACATTATACCGTGACCATTTTGTGCAGGACTCCCCTCGAATTCCCACTCCCCGCTGCAGATAGCGAGGGTGATTATTTCGGACTCGAACCGATCAAAATCTCGCGCCATCTTGGGTCTTCAGTTGCCGCAGGTGAGATAGGATTAGACCCAAGAACCGATGGCGTACCAATGGTTTTATTACTGTGGATACCCAAGAACGTGCGAAGTGGAGAAGAAAAAGCCGAACCCTGGATTCCGTACTGAGTTTCGGGTAGGAGTCCCGGTGCAATCGTGTTCAGAAAAATTAGACTTAAGGGATGATTACGTAGCCGACCGCATACGACAACTGCCGAAGCATGCAGCACATACAACGTACCCATTACTTGTCAAACTCTGGTAAGAATAAAGGGGACCATTGAGAAGCCGCAATGAAGTACGTGCATGTGCTACGTGCGTCGGCCTTTGTCGTATGCGGTCGGCTACGGAATCATACCTTTACGTCTAAAATAATGTGTTGTTGTAATACTAACTTTACAAACTGGTCAGGGTGCGCGAAGGAGTCCGCGTACATCTCGAGAAGCGATCGCCTCTCCAAGATGAACGTGGGTAAAACAACCTGTAAGCAAATAAATTGAGCCGGTTAGTGCTGCTTCAGACAGCTCCCCAAAGCGGGTAAGAGAGCAAACATGGACAGAAAACATTCAGTTTACCAGGCTTCATCAAATCAAAAGAAAACCTGCCTTCTGGACATTACCTTCTGCCCCCCTAGACAAGTGGCAATTCGTTACTCGGCGTATCATGGAATAGAATGACGAATGTATAGGATTTGACGTTTTTGACATTCGTTGACGCCTGTCATATACGTCAAATCCTATACATTTGGCATTCTATTTTACCGAACGCCGGCGGACGAATTGCCACTTGTCTAGAGGGGCTAGACTGCAGTGGCCAACTTAGAACTCATTTAATCGCCTCAGGGCCGGTCGCAGCTTGACGTTCGGGGGGTCACTTCGGAAATTCCTTAAGAAATTTAACCCCCCCTCCCCTCGTACTGGGACTTTTCAATATGACGTGCATGGTTTTGGGGGGGTCATGTCCCCTGTGACCCCCCCCCCCTCGGACCGCGCCTGAATCGCCTACGGGTTCAGGTTGACTGCTGCAATGAAAATATGCCAAGTGCCCTGTGATTGCGAGACCCCATTTCAGTTCTTGTAACACATGCTCTTTTGCCTACTATAGTATAGGTCATACATATACACACGCCTGTAACTCCCCGAAGGGGTAGGCAGAGGTGTATTAACACCCACATCTCACCAACTATGATTTTCGGTCCCATGTAATAGGGGGCGAGCCTATTGCCTCCAAGCGGGCACTTAGGCATGGGCTGTATTTTTGTTGTCGCATGGTGAACAGGTCTCTCCCTTAGTCGTCTTCTAAGACACCTACAGGAAGAGATGGGGTGGCCCTATTCTACTCCACCGGGAACCAACACGGCTGATCTTTTTATCGACTTTTGATACAAACAGACAGTCACCGATTATAGCTTTAATACAAGGACGTTACGTTCCCTAAATAAATGTGTGTATGTAGTCTTAATAATAATAATATATCTCTTTATTGTATGTACACAAATACAGAAGAGTACAGAGAAATAAAATAAAAAATACAGTAAATACAATTGGCGGCCTTATCGCACAAGGCAATCTCTACCAGGCAACCATGGGATGGAATCAGTTAAATTTAATAGTAGATCGATATAGCGGGCAGTTTCCGGTGTACATAATATATTACTTTTATATATTTATTTATGCTCTGATATATTATATATAGTTATAGATTATAATCTACGTACATACTACTAAATAATACTCATATAAGTACTTACTACATATATAATTTATAATGAAATGGTACCTAATATTAGGTACCTAACTACTTATACATAATAAACTAAAATACACATTAATATACTAAAACAGCATGGACATAAATAAGGGAGATATAGAAAGTGTTGATAAACAACGAGGCCGAAACCATAAAATAGTGTGACGATGTCTCTTATCTCCAAGCCCGCAGAGGTTCCTGATAGGCAACTTTCCTATAGAATGACTATTATGATAGACAGGGTCCAAATATAAAACTTATAAGGCCCATAAAACTTTTATTTCATGGATACTAATCCTTTAGTACGATGTTCTTTTCCATAGATACATCTTTATAGACTTTTGTATAAATAAATAAATAAATAAATATTCTACAACATTCTACACAACGCTATCTACACCCATGGTAAGTAATTAGCTTGTGTTATGGAATTTAGAATGCGGATATACATAGATACTTAGATACTTTTTTTTTTGTTTGTAAATACGTACATATTATACATAGAAACACCCAGACCAATGCAAATATTTATATTCATGCATACAAATATTGGCACTGAGCGGGGATCGAACCCGCGCCTCCTGCGTAGCAGCCGCGTTCACTACCGCTACGCCACAGAGACAGTCATGTCAGTTATGTATGCTCAATCTCTGCCGGGTTCACGTTAAAATTACTATAAGTGAGAATAACTTTAACATAAAAATAAAGTACCTAACACATATGCTCACGCCGTTTTCCATCTGAGGTAGGCAGAGAAAATAGCCCGGTTGCTTCTATCTTTATACACTTCACGAGATTCCTCTACTGTTTTAAACTTTTCACGCAAACCAACCAGATTCGAAAGTATTTTACTTATACATATTTAACATGGGTACATCTTTTATTTTGGCCAGTGTGTATTCTACGAGGTTAACCCCGGTTGACCTACCCAATAACCTGTGCCTTGCTATATATGGCAGTGGAGTGGCGAGGTCTCCCTATACCCTAATTCTTGCCGGCTTCCTAATAGGTCGCTTGTTGCATGATAAACTAGATGGAGGCGTTCTTTTTACCCGACTGCGCCAGCGAGAGGGTAATGTGTTTCGCGCGTATGTATGTACTATGTATGTATGTATGTGTCTATGTGTGTATGTAGTTTTCTTAGTTCCCCTCTACAGGCCTAACGCCTGGACGGATTCTGATGAATAGGGTCTTAAATGAAAGGTATTCATCTCCCGAGTGTCATAGGGTACATAAAATTCCAACAAAAACTATACGGTAGATTTTTGATGCTAAAATATCTGTTGGCAAAAATTTTTTTTCATTCAAATTTATCGAGTAGGGTATCAAAATGAAGAGAATTAAAAGGAGATTACAAAAATATATATAGATGTCATATCCTAACTAAAAAGGTTAAAATAAAATTACTTAATTATTAAAAAATAAAAAAACCCGACTGCTGTCTAAAAGATTGAAATAAGCTTGATAGCAGGCGGTACCCATTAAATTTCTTTCGGTTTATGATTGGCAAATGGGTACCGCCTGCTATCAAGCTTGTTTCAATCTTTTAGACAGCAGTCGGGTTTTTTTATTTTTTAATTGAAAATTTCTTATTCACTGGTATATGGTGTGTCAATCGTGCTCAGCAGGTCTAAAATGGCCGTTTTGGATGTTTCATCTAAAAATGACATTCATTTGCAGATTAGTTGGTGACATATTTTATAGATTGTAAAATGACCACATTTATTAATATGTCATTCATATTTCATCTGCAATATGTTTCATATTTGTTATTGGTGTTGCTATGACGAAAAAAATATAAGGACTCGCCGAATCGTGCTTTTACGGTATTTACTACATTATGATTTTGTCATTAATACAGCGTAAAATGGTAGTTATTATGTTCTATATATCAATAGTTCATGATTTCCATCTAATAAACATGAATTGAAAGAAAAATAACGCTAAAACTACAATTTGTTTCCAATTTTTATTTTTATTTTTGGTGTGGTAATTTTTGCCTGACGCGACATTTCAAAACTGTCTGTTGTCAAAACTTGGTTTCAATGTTTATTTATGTTTCTTATTCTTATCAAGTTACTTCGACAAAAAACATTGAATGTGTTTGTGTTTCTGTGATTAGATTCAGAGGCGTCTAAAGTAAGGTGCAGACACGAAACTAATGATGTTAGAATAGACGGGCAACGTAATGGGGGAACGACGGTGGCGTATAAACAAAAGCAAAATACTGTCCTTTTGTTTGGATCCTGTGGGAAGTAATTAACAAACTCGAGTCAGCCAGTCAAAATCGAGGCCACTCTATATCCTGCGTTAATAGCTCTACTACGGGACATTGACAGAATTGATGTTAAAAGCACAGAGCTATTCATTATGAATTGAATTGAACTTATCAAGTTACTTCTACAAAAAACATTGAATGTGTTTGTGTTTCTGTGGTTAGATGCAAAGGCATCTTTACACAAGGTGCAGGCACGAAACTAATGATGGCAAAACGGTAGACAGGCAACGGGATGGCAGAGCGATGGCTGGATATAAACACAACAGTGTAAAAGCCTAGAAGGCACACAGAGTACTCTTCTATATATATCATGCTACTACTTAGAGGAGTGGAGCAGTAATTATAAATATGAACAAATCCTGCAAATACCCATAAGATATTTGGAAATCAATAAATTAATTTAAAGGGATGACACGGGGTTCTGAATAATCCCACTGGTGGAGCAGGACGAAGTCTCTGATGATAACAACAATAATTGTATTGTACCTAATGTTAATTTATTAGCTGTAAGTTTTCATAAAATGCAATGAATAAATAAATAAAAAGTTTTATTTTTAAATAAATATGCGAATGAGAATATTTATATTTCTATATACCTCTACCTCCATGATCATTATAGTGTTTATTATGCTTAAGTAGGTAGGTATATTAGTCAAAGTTATCGAGGTTGAATCTAAGGCCTTTCACATTTTTTTATATACCTACTGTCTGTCAATTTACTGCACCCCGCTAGATGGTAAAAACTTGAGGTGCAATCCAGAACATGTGGACCACCATTAGGCTTGCATTAGGCAACATTAGCTGTGACATTAGACTGTCTTGGTCATTTATATAATAATAGGTATAATTATTTGTAGATGCCTCACAAATTAAATAAGGCTTCAGCGCCTTGCCTGTTGTCTGGGCCCTTTACACTGGTGGGCCGTTCCCTGTATGGAAAAACTCTAGCATAACTTGAATATTTATTCTACATATATACAATCACGCCTTTATCCCCGGAGGGTTAGGCAGAGGTGACTTTACATCCACATTTCACCAATCTTTGTATTGGATCCCACGTAGCCTATTGCCGTTTTCCGGGCACTATTGTTGACTTGAGCCATGTATAGGCTGAGTCTGGACTGGCTAAGTGGACGAGACTGGATATTTATTCTAATTCATGTAATTTGGAAGTTCATCATCACAGCGCAAGGTCCGGTTGAATTGCAAAGTTTTGACAAGATCAAATCACGCGTAGCAAGCAATAATCAATTATTATTAAATAAATGAAGGGGGGACAACACGACCCCGTCGCCAAAGCTTGACTTTTGTAGGAGCAACTCAGACCTTATAACCTGAAATAAAAGTCTACGCCAAAGCCTCGGCCGTCAATAAATAGTTGTGTGGACAAACAGAGTGGAGTTAAATTGTGCCCTAAACATCTTAGTGAGGTTTAATATTACAACAATAACTATGAAAACATCAATATGAAGGCTAAAATCTGCTAAAAAGTAAATCCGTGTTAACATTCAATACGTCACGAATTTCACCGAATTTGACATTATGAATGACTCATATATTTAGACCATTTTACGCATCTTCATACAAAACTGTCAAATAAGATGATGAACATTATGAGCTTCATTATATGATTCATCAAAAGTAACCATTTTACGATTAGTGAAATCTGACAATTAAGATGATCATTTAATGAAACATCCAAAGCGGCTATTTTAGACCTGCAGTACTCATTGGTTCTTCACGTGCTCAAATCACCTTAGGATACCGCTTTCCTAAGTAATATGTATAATATAATCAGTGCTACTAAAGATGATAATAATACTCCAATAATGTGGGGACATATTATTTCCAAAATAATAAGTTGACCCACCTTGGTGAGATCCATTCCAATCTTGACCTGCGAGAGAAGGTGCGTGACCACGGAGCCATGGTTCTCCATCGAGCCGAGGTCACTATCTGATTCATCTTCGTATAGTGCTGGAACAACAACAATTTTTATAAAACTTTTGTTACGATTTTCACATAAAAAAACAAGATAAGTAGATGCTCAATATTTGCATTACAGTTACCGCAAATATCTCAAGACATGGGCGTACCCAGGGGGGAGGGGGATTTGGGGGAATTAAGGCGCTTGCCCCGCCCTGCTCTACTCTGCCCGCAGACACACACGACAATAACCATCTCCTGGATCTAATTTGACTTTTGCCCAATCCTTTAAAGACGTTTGCCCCATCCCTAAGCTGGGTATAGCCAATATGGCCATGCCCGCGCGCGCGGATTGGTTTGATATAATCTGTATGGTGAATTTCAGCTTCTCCGCCGCCGCGCCGTAGCACCCCGTGCTATCCTCAAAAGACACCCAAGAACACACATACTACACATATAACTAGAGTACATTTTGTGACGTACCTAATTGGGGTCAAGAATTCAAGATATATGCCTTTTAATTATACCTACCCCATTTTTTAGTCGTGTAAATAGCTCAAATTCCTTACCATCATAATCAATCTCTCCATCTCTGGTGCGTGGTAGGTCGACGGTGGGCTGCGACGAGTCTTGCTCGGCCGCGCCCTCCGTCGGACAAGTGCGGCTTGCACTGTAACAAAAGAAAAAAAACTATTAAAATCATGTTCAGATATTATCAACATCGAGGAAAACTAACGGACAATTGGGTAAGACATTTCATACCTAGGACCCTCGCTAGATGAGACAATACGAAGCGTACGGTTCAGTACTTCATTTCTTTGTCCCATGGTAAAGAACTGCAATCCTACCATGGCGTGGAAAGCTCGTGTTTCTCTTTTCTCTTCGACTAATGAAATACCTAGAAGAACAATCGCTTACGAGAGCAAAATTTCTCATTACATTGGTCGATGAGAAACGATACTCGAGTCTTCTCCGTCTTACTAAGTCTGCTGGAACGCTTGACCCTCATGATTTTGCTTGACCCTCATGATTTTGTTTGGCCGAACTGTCTTGGGTCATTAGTTGCCGAGGATAACATTGCTTCTGATATATTCCTCACGCACCAGCTGATTGAGAAAACGCATATTTGTATCTACGTCGCCAAGCTATGGAACATACAGGAGCTGATCAAAGCCGTTGGCTGAAGACGTAAGACTTTTCTTTATGATGATGTTTACACAGTTTTTAAATTTAACAGCTATCTTTTGTGATCGCAACATGAACTTTTACCGTGAAATATTATTGTTTCTAAATGAAAATTCATGCTTAAAATTTCAAAACCATTGAGCTCTCCTGGCTCTTCTAACTATAAATAATTTACAGATCCCAACGGGTAGCGGTACAGGCTTAAGCTTTATGACCATGGCTGGTCAGATGAATGTGATGCAATATAACTTACAAAATTAATCCCTTGTTGGTTAGGTACATGAAAAATATTTTGTCATCAAATATGGCAGATCTGCCGTCGTTGTAGTAGATATTGTCCGCAGAATATGACGCTGCGTGCCAAGACACGGCTAGATATAAGTTAGAAGAGATTGGCGGAGGTCTCTGCGAGATCTCTGCCAATCTCTTCACCATCACATCATTTTTTTAAATAGCCTATCGTAGTCCACTGCTGGATATAGGCCTCTCCCAATATTTGGAAGCTTTGGCCTACTGTTTCCAAGCTGGCCAGACCGTTCGTTTACGAAACCCTTACGTTCTTTCTCCAGCACCTTTCTTCCGGATAGAGCTTAAATACTTAATAGGTACAACATTATAAAATGCTCTTTCGTAAGAGATTTCCCCCTACCAGGAGGCTGATCAAGCTGATGTAGGAATTATGGTATCGCATCGATGCGTTCCGGCAGTGATATTGTAAATATTGATATGTTTATTAAAATATATCACACAATCATTATTATTTAATTATGGAGATCCAACAACTTATCACAATAGATTATGTATCGCCATTATGTTATGAACTAAAGAATTTCTAAGCACCAACGTAAATGAAGTAACACCAAGTCCGAAATATAAATAGGTTTATGATACAATAACTGTTTACGATCTGGCTTCACTATCTCCTGAGTAATTGTCCATTACTGTTATGACTTACGCGGTTATGTGAGCAGTTATTGATAGACAAGCAATGTATTGTTACCTTGGCTCGTGAACTGAGTTGGGCGTGTTGAAAATGTCCTATGCAGGGTAGAGGTAAGCACAATCGACTCTGTACCTTAATGTATATCCAACAAACCGTCTATATTCAAGAGGAAGGTGGAATATCGCAAGTTTCAAATTTGAATGGTGAATTTATACGGTGGAAAGCTGACACAACTTTTTTGGTACTGAAATGTAATTTTTTTATTTGTTCCGTTAGCATCAATTTGGTTGTTAGAAATTCTTGTTTTGTGCATCTTCCGAAAGCTGTAAGATACGAGAAGATCGTTCATACCTCTACCATCCATATAAGAACTTAACCTAAAAATAATCAAATGACAATGATACAAACAAAGCTGTCAGTTTGACATTAGCGCAATATCGTTATTATTTTTGTCTTTGCTTCCTATGTTGGAGTACGGAACTTTTTTCATGTAAATAATTTTGAAAAATTTACTATTCTAACTTTTTGACGAAAAACTCCGGATTCCTCGAAAATTTCAGGGCGAGATTCGTGGACCTCATAAGCTTAGATAGGTACTCTGATGATGTTGCCAACATCATCGTGTTAGTGTCGTTCCTGGTTGGCTCTCAGCTTGGGGCTCTAGGTCCGCTTACTTCTTGTCCTTTTGGTTTATCTTGATTTAAAAATTGCTTTACAATGTATACGCGATCGCTCACGTTTCCTCAAATAGGAAAGACTCAAAAGTCATTCCAGGTTGTCTTCAAAACTTGCGTTTTGGAACCTGGGGTCCACTCTCCTAACCCTCCAATTTAGGAACGGTTTATTTTGGCTTTTTACGGGAGGTACTGTCGTCTACCCCGAGAGGTAAGCCTGCGTCAGACCCTCGTCTTTTAGTCAGCAGGTGTACTGTACTGGCTTGCAGAGGTGGCCTGACTCCAAAGGCCGTGGTGGGGTGCCCCATACATTAATCAACAAAGGACTAGATCCGCTTGATTTTAGATAGGTATTACTATAGTTCTATTTTGGTTTTAGCATTTAAAAAAAAACAATCAAAACTAGTAGAACACGTCTGTCTTTTTAGGTATAATTATATTCTATCATAGAAATTGATTCTACGAAGTAAATTTTTTCTTTTTGTTATCTTGGTGTGGTTGTGGTCAATAGATTGTATAAAAACAGTGTTAATTTATTTAAAGGACAATTGAAGATCAACGATGGGTTCGGTAGTAGGGTCAATGACATCAGGTTTATGAAAGGGACATTGGTTTTCATGTAACTAAGGCGAACGAAGGCTTCAATCAATCAATCAATCAATTAACCTATTGCAGTCCAATCTTGCTTCGATAACCATTCGATACTAGTAATAATGTGTAATACCTTTTTTTTACTTCTAATATTTATCTAATATTTATCTAATATTTGTCTGGCAGCCTACGCTCTTAGATATAAGACGACCATAGTATCCTATACACTCGTTTGATTTGCATAAGTCCTCTCATTTTACTTATCTTAATACTTAACCAACTTATGGGGCCCGTCCTCTCCAAGAAAAGATAAAAGTCGTTTGAAAAGAAAAAAAAAATCAATAGAATTTCAGTAGGAAAGTACTTAACAAGAATCGTCGAAAAGGGTACTTAAATACAAGATGGAGAACAATAGGGTGCTTTTCTTATTGCTTACATAAGTGAAAAATTCAGGCACCAAGACATTTGAAATAGGTCCTTCTTAAGGCCCCGAATCAGATTAGCATCGAAAAAATCGGTATTTTCGAAACCGTTTTTCTTTTTAACTATAAAACCTAAGGATCTAGAATTTACATCCCTGCATACTACAGGATATACAGAGTAACTTCACCTTTTCATAAATTCAATAAAAAAGAAAGAAATAGTTGAAAAGGGGCTCTGAACATCACTCTACTCTTTCTTACGAAACCAAATATTTTCTACAATATGTATCCAAATAATCTAAAATTTCAGATATATGTTAAATGAGTGTATTAGCATGACGTGACCTTCTTAGTTTGTAATCGTCCCCTATAAAATTATCTATTAAAATTAGTTTTACTGATTTTTACGGCTTAAAAACGAGCGAATGACCTTGAGCATTTGTATGGTCAAAGTCATTCGCGTATGTAATCACCTTAATCGATTCTTTGCTGTCACGCTGTGCAAGAATAATCGAGCTACAAGAGCGACTGAGAAAGAACTACAGCTCGATATTAAACACAGGAAGTCAAATATTGTATTTCTGTTTGCTCCTTTTAGATTGTGCGGGTTTTAGTATTCTTTTTAAGTATAATATAAACAGCACTTTGACAATGTAGGTTCTTTTATCAATCTTCAGATTCATTACTTTGTTGGATATAGCCTTGTTAACTCTTTTGTTGGGGTATTTTCCAAGGCGGGACATTTACCATGCACTGTTACAAGTGGCATGATTAATGATCACGTCAATTTCAAATCATATATTCTCCAAGGTTTTAGTTTGTATAATTTATTAATTTGGACAAATTAACCATAATTATTACATCGGTAGATAATAAAATATTTGCCTTATGTAGATATTCAAGAAGAAAACAGATGTAAAAGTCTGTACACGTTTCCTCTTTTAATAGTTAAGTTACTTTCCCAATGGGGTAGGCAGAAAAAACAACTTTCCATTTGATACGATCCTATTTTCAATCGCTGAAATGTGCTTAAAATAGTTAAAATCTATACAATGATCGTCGATATAGGCTCTTTTTAATATCAAGAAAAGACTCCTATAGATCACGAGATCGTGACAATTATTCCACACATGTGGAGCCGCAGACATAGCCTAGTAATAGTATGAAAATTACCCTCAATTTCATTACGTAACCTACTCCGCATCACTCAAGTGTCGAGTCACACCGCGTCTAATATATCTGGCAATAAATCTACCGCCGCAGGTAGCGTACTAACATCTCTAGAGATATCACTACGAACTACGATTTATTATAAACTCAAAGCTCCTTTACTTTATATTATTTAGGTACTAGCAATTCCGTCTCAATTTAGTACGGAATATTTACAGTAATATACATGCGTACGAAAACGGTGCGCACTTTGCGGTATGAAAGGAACTTCATCCCACGCGCGCTCAAGCTGTGGTTACTGTCTACTGTGGTTTTCCAAAGCAACTACAATATGGAGTTCTTCAAGAATCTATCCCCGGGATACTCCCGGCAACGGTTCCTATGGATACCGGGAACGGGATCAAAATTGTACGTGGGCGAAGTCGGGGGGTATCAGTTATTTATCTAATCAATTAGCCTATCGCAGTCTAGAGGCTTAGGTATGTTCGGCTTTGACCTACTGTTTCCACGCTAGCCAGATGGGTTGTTACAGGGTTTTATTTCGAGTTTTCCATGTTTCGCAGTGATATCGCCTGCGTATTTTTCCGTTAGTCGCCTCTCACGACACCCTTCGGATGAGATGGGGTGTTGATACTTGTAGTCTTTCTCCGTCACCACACATATTAACTAGTTATCTAATAATATCTAGTTATTTCAAGTTGCCCTTATAAAAACAGCTACTGTTTGCTAGAGAAAATGCTGATCAAGGCACATATTAATATTTGCCAACACAATCTCTGTGAACTAACCAAACAGCTGGCGTATCAAAGAAAACCATATAGGAGTTGTTATGTTCATAGTTTGCACATACAGCGGTATAGTTGGGTCAGACAGGGTCAGACAAATCCCTTTGCGTGTGTAAAGTTACAATCTTGGTACAAACATCTCGGCCACACAATTAGTCCCAGGCGAGGGTCGAATCCAAACAGGGAAGGGACTAAGTTAGCTTATTCGGAACTTAGAACATCCGCTCCCTTATTAGGTTTAACCAAACGTAACGTTGCTTTTTGTACGTATTCGGTTGTTAGTTAGGCATATATCGGGAAGAAATGGGTATGAATTCCCTGCGGTGGTTTTCCCAAGCGATTACAATAAGTGGTTCTTCAAGAAGGGCATTTGGTTTCTTCAGGGTCGTTATCGCCTCTGGTGTTGCTTTCGTCCATAGGCCTCGGTAACTACTTTTCAACAGGTGGGTCGTGTGCTAGACTGCCAACTAAGTGGTACAAAAAAGTGATATTCTTGCTTCGATTTCATGGAGCACTTTCTCTATCATACAGTGCATATCTATAGTTTCAGAGAACCTAGTTAAAACCAAGATTATGGGTAGTTCTAGAGTTTTGTACAGAAACGGTTTTAGCTACTCTATAAACGTATCCGAGATATTATAGTAGGGTCTTAGCAAGGTTAGGTGGGGCCGACCTGAAATGGGAATGCGGAGTTACACCACAGACAATGGCCCACCTGCTGACGCATGCTAATACACCAGAGGACCTAATGTGCGCCTCCGAGAGAGCTATCCAGGTAGCAGCACACTGGGCGAACACTATCTGAGAGTCGAGGCGCCATCGCCACGATAGGTACTACTCCTAATAGTTTAGATGCTTTTCTTCTATTTTAACCAATTGAAATTCACCCACTACTCACGCTACGACCGTGAATAGAACTCGTTTCAAATCAGAATAATGTCCCGTTTCAACTCGACGTTATTAAAAAAAGGAAAGAGAATAATATCTCTGTAATTAGTTAACTGTATCAACAAGATGCCAGAGACAACATAAAGGTTTTATTACACGGATGAAATTTTCTCGTTATGGCTGCGAACCTGCGAATGTTGGATTTAAAATGTGTATGACTCTCATTACATAGTAATGGGGAACGTTTTATAACTGTGCCGTGGATGTAAGCTAAGTAAACAAAATAAAGTTCATTATGAAAATGAATTCAGGATTCGTTTATTGTTTTAATTTATCAGACGTACTGTGGGGCTTAGTCGGTTTAACTCGGATATAGATGTTGGGTTTTGCCCACGACACGACGAAGTTACCCGGTTTTCGTAAATATGAAGATAAATATTTTTTTTTTTATTCTAAAGGAAGAGGGGCCTGAGGGGCACAATTAATTCATTAAAACGCGTAATTTGCTTAGTAGTCCTACATAACATAATACATACCTACAATAACGATTCATGCACACTGGCGTAGGTGGTAGTTGCCACATGTTTCCAGTGGCGAAGGGTGAAACTTTTCAAAAGTTATGATCTAATTTGTTATACACTATTGGAAAACCGGCAGGAATCGGGTTATAAGGACCCCTACCACTGCTTGCTTCAACCCTGGCATACACTTTTCGCTTCTTCTACTTCGTCTAGTTATTACTAGACATGTAGAGAAGAGACTTCTCTTCCAAGACCGCCTATATATCCTCGCCCCAAAAATCTGTTTCATACATTTTCATTCGACAATCCTCTCTACATATCCGAGCCATTTAAGCGTCCCTTTAACTTTGTCACTATATTTTCTGTATTGAGTATGCACAATTGCACATTTATAATTACATACCTACTCCACTTCAGTAGAAACGTCTCGAGACAAAGTAAACAGATCGTGTGTACAACAAATGCATGTACCTATAGGTTATATGTAATAGCGTCATGCATGTCATAGTACCTACCTAGACTAGCGTTTAACTTGGCACTGGGCTATAAGTGGCTAATGGACCACTCGATCAATTCCTGTTGATCTGGACAAGGACGAAGAGGCATTAGGAGGCATTAGGATAACAATTTTTTAGATAGCTGCTGCTTGTCAAGATAATTCGAAATATATAACAAGTTCCGGCGTTAGGCCAAATTTCGTTTTTTTTTTAATACTCTTAGGTGGCAGACAAGCACACGGCCCATCTGATGGAAAGTGGTTGCCGTGGCCTATGGATGTATGCAACACCAGGGGCGTCACACTCGTGCTGCCGACCCTGAAGAAACCTTCTAATACCCTTCTTGAAGAACCCCATATTGTAGTCGCTTGGGAAAACCATCGAGGGGAGTTCATTCCATGGGGATGTATGAAGTCGGTTTATACCTACCATCAATCTATATGGTCCCGGTCGCACCCGAGGCCTTCACCTCCGTTCATGCGGTTGTTGCTTAATCTAAAGGTATAATTCCGAAGCCCACCGCATACGACAATGACAGACGCATGGAGCTTGTTAAATTCCGATACGGATAAGAGAGACCATTGAGAAGCCGCATTGAATTACGCGCATGTGCTACGTGCGTCAGCAGTTGTCGTTTGCGGTCGGCTACGGATTCATACCTTTACAATGTGTACTAGGTACTTGATTATTAGGTACTTAGCCATGAGCCCTTCAAATATGACTCCTCTGGGTCTGTTGTCTAAAATTTTACTTGATGAAAAGAGGTTAAGTATTTATAATGGCAAGAGGAATATAGCCTACTGTGGATGTAGAATATTATACCTTTGTATGTCCCTTCGGGGATAGATAGTAAATTAAAGGACATTCAGGTTTTAACTTACATAACTTATTCATAATGCTCAACGAGTAGGTAAAAAAAAAGTCTCTGAAGTAATTACGCGGTCACGAAACCCTCCATCACATTAATCATAAAGTAGTTTAAATTATATTTAGCCTAATTGTAATCGACAAAACTAGCCTAGATTTTGTTTAGACACACCTGTATTTTTTTCGTAGAAATATTAGGTACAAATTTTCTACGAAAAAAAAAACAGCATGAAGCCGAATACCGCATGACATAGTTGAGTAGATCGATTATGTAGTTCACCGCACTATAAAATCTTCTGTATAAATAAACGATAAGCACTCTATTGGGAGAGGCCTATGTCCAGCAGTCGACTGCAGTAGGCTAATTGATTGATTGAAGCAATCGAATCTAATTGGTTAAGTGCGTAAGGATTAGAAGCAGATGCTGATGTGTCTACCTAGTCCAACGGGTGAAAATGTCTAATTCCATATTGGAAAAAGAATGAAGGGACGGAAAAAGTGTTGAAGATTCAAAAACGTTCCAAATGTTGGTTGTTTGTTGCTGACACAGAGTGGACTTCCGGCTTAACGTGCTTTCCGAGGCACGGAAATACCCAGGCCAATGTAATAGAGATATTTATGCGCAGAAATATTTGCACTGAACGGAAATCGAACTTGCGCCTCCTGTATAGTGGCCGCGTTCGCTAGAAAATATGTATGTAAAAACATAATTCAATACAGGCAAAAAGAATAAGGGAACGCGAAAAATGTTGAAGGTTGAAAGGCTAGTCCGTTCCAAATGTTAGTTTTTTAGCCGCTGAAACAGTGTAGGCTTCCGTAATACACCAAATGTACAAATGTATTACTTATACATGCAAATCTTATTACACGAAACTGCGCATTTGATAGGGAGCCGTAAATAATACGTTTGGGCTAAACCAAAAAGGTCACGGCGCGTCCGGCCTTGTCCCTGTGCGTAAAGCTGGTGCCAGACATGGGCGAATGTTATTAATGTGTTCGTTATTCAAATATTTCATACTTATATGGTAAACAAATGGTTTTACCTCTCATTATTCGCTATCATGGGTTTATTTTACCAACAGCTACGGTTTTAGTCAAATATATGCCTACAATGTCAAAGTCTCGATCTCCACAATCTCTGAGTTTTAATGATTTTTTTTTTCATTTGTATTAGGGTCAAAAACGACAGTAATATTAATGTAGGGGCTGTCTACAATCTACACAGCTATTTGCGATTCAATAGAAATCAATACTCAAAGGAAAGTTCAAGTGCATTAATCACAGAATAAATAGTACTGGGTGCTTCTCACTCAATGCATTTAAAGATGAACATGAAAAAGTAATAAAAAGTGCGAAGAAGAAGATAATATTGCAATAAAAACGTACCATTAAAACGTAAAACGAATAAATTTATGCTTCGCCTTCATCTGTCTTCATGAAACTACGTCCTGCTAAGCTTTATGGTTACAGAGCCGGTTTAATTTATAATGTAACTAGCTATCGGCCGTGGTTCCGTTCGCGAATTTTGATCTCATTCGCGCAATCTACTTATTATACCAGACCATAAATCTCTCCGTAGAAAATTTCAGTCAGGTCAGTTTAACCGTTAAAGCGGGATACAGTAACAAAATATTCAAAGATCTTCACAAACTTTCACACTCTTAATATTAGTAGGATTTATAGTCTATCTATCTATCTATCTATCTACTCCCGACCGTGTTCGGCCACAGCGACTGGCATCTGGCTAATGAGAGCTTCGTTGGTGAGCTCTCAGGTGACTGACATAGCCTATCTTTGAAGCGCATGTACGACCACACACGCCACAAGTTAGCACCCCCCCGACGTAATTGTATTGTATGGCCGCAGGTGGGCGGGCCTTGAGCTCGTCTCGTCTTGCATCGAGCTCCTCTCTCCTCATGCTCTCAAACTCGGACACCTTGGTGTGGACGTAGTATTAGTACGATCATCACTAATGTCTGGAGCCGGGTTTAAATTGAAAAATATCCTCAGAACGAACCGTACCTAAATATTAAATCTGGGCTATTACGTAAGTGTTTTCTCTTTGCTTTGTGAGGACAGGGGCGAGATCCTTGATTAATTCAGTTAAATTTATAATACAATTAAAAACATTCGCCAAACCAAGCGTGAATATTTAATTTGGGCTGTTATATAATTTACGAGTCAGTTCCGTTCTGAATTTCATTCAAATTATTTGAATTATTATAGCTCGGTGTATAAAACATTTATACACTTATTCAAACACTAGTTTTAGCTAGGGAAAACGAGTTCTACCTAAAACTGGGTGTTAATAGTATCTATTGGGTAACAAATATATGTACCGTACCGAGTAAAACGGGGTGAATAGCGATCAATGGGTGAATAGAGATTTAAATAATTTACAAAGTTTCAAATGGGTAGTTCCAAGTATTTGATAATTCTGCTTTGCATTGAATGAATCATCTTCGCAATGAAGAAAAAAAATCTCTATAGCGAAAACAGAAACAATGAGCCATTTTATTTCGTTACATAAATGAAACATTTCTCTGTGTAACTGAAATATGGACATCATTAATCCTTATAATTACTTTTACTTTTGCTTATAACGTTCTCATAATAGCAATATTTCTCTTATCAAGGGCACCTTGAGGTCAAACATTGTACGGTAATTACGTGGTCACATACGACGCATACAAACGAGTCATTTCCTTTGCTAATATATAGGTACAGTCATATTATTTTACCTTTTGCTGCGTTTGAATATGTGAATATTGGATGAGAGTACTACGAGGCTCTGAGGAAGGCCTACCTCTCGGGGTTTGGGACCAAGACGGCAGTCACTCCTATAAAAGCCAAGATAAGCCAAAACGAATGTGAACAGCGCTATAGAAATAGATTTGCTAATTTATCTACCAGTAAGAGGGGCCACACACCAAAGTAGCAAACACACAGCTACATTTACGCAGCAAATGTTAATGCCTCTTGATAACTCTTCAATAAATCAATCAATTAGCCTATTGCAGTCCACTGCTGGACATAGGCCTCTCCCAATATGCGCTACGTTTGCCGATCCTCCGCCTTCCGCATCCAGTCCGTACCAGCCCCCCTTCGTAGGTCGTCAGTCCCCCTGGCTAGGGGGTGTCCCACCTTACGTTTTCCTACTCACGGTCTCCACTCTAGGACCCGTCTGCTCCAACGGCCATCAGTCCTTCAACTCTTATCAAGGAGCATTTTTCTTGGCGATTTACTGGCTGCTTAGGTACGCGACTCTCGTTACACTGTCGGTAAGACCTAATTTGAACCAAGTCTTAGTAGCCTTCAACGACACCGGGAAGATAGATTGGCTCTTGTATTCTGCTCTGCTGGGAACTATGCGGGCAAAAAATAGCGCCCCACTCTATTGTATTCCCAGAACCTTGAACTTGTGTACACACGATGGAATCTGACCTTTGATGAAAGTCGTTAATGGAGGCAAGCCTTAGAAGTGCCAAGGGGCGGTCGTATGCGTTAGAATCAATACTCACGCCCGTAGCACATCTCCGCTGTTTCGCGGCGGACAGCAGAACTGCTAGTTGAGTTTCGCTGTGTTCAAGTGTAGCTGGAGCAGCGAAACATGAGCGGAACTTGACACTTGTTATCTAATATGGAGCGCGTACCCGAATGTAACTGGTCCGTTTAGAACGCATGCGCCAACTACCTGACTTCTGATTGCTCCGTTCAACATGATAACGTCTTTTTCGCATGCGCGAACTTGATACCGTGCGTCAAGAACTTTCAAAATCAACAGGGCCGAAATTGGGTAATTGGCTGTCTAGTTAAATTATTAGTTACTTTATGGTGAGTGATAGGAAAAGGAGATGTTTACTTTTTGTATGGACAATGGGGACACTAATTTGCACAAATATAATATATATAAATTAGTTTTATATTTGGTACCATTATACGTTAACATTACATTTAGATAAATATAATATTAATACAATTAAAAGTCTATTATTATAATAAAAAGTGTACCTTCCACATTTAATTCTCTCTGAATTTCTAGCCATGCTTGCAATTTTTTCACGTTATTTTTATAATGTGGATGGCTTATTAAATAAATAACGGGTCTATTTCTGATCTCTATGAGAAGCTTTTCGGTATATTCCACGTCCATCATTTAAAAAAAACGTAGTTACGCTCAGTAGCTTTACCATGAATTGACACCAAAATTTGACAACTTCGTTACCAAATCGAATTGTGTATGCGAATCTGATTGGTCTGTGTAGAACGCATGCGCGAATTTTCTGACTTCTGATTGCTCCGTTTAAAATGACAACGTGATTTCGCATGCGCGATCCTTCGCAACCGTGTGTAGATTTCGAATCGTCGTCGCCTGTCAAAATCCAGGGCCGTATAGGGTATTTGGCTGTCAAGTCAAATTAAATACTTTTTACTAAACGTAACAGTAAGTTATAAATATGTATACTAATATAATCGATGATTAATAATTATTAATTATATTGACCAATTATTATTTATATTATGATTGGACAATTTCTATGGTTGGACAATTAAAGAGTGATTGTCATTTTTCATAATTGGACATATATAAGTCGTGCAAAGGACACATTTGACGTTATTGCTGGACTGGTCGCCGAGTGCAGACCGAGGGTTCAGATTCAGCCACCTGTCACCGCTTCAACCCGCTGGCGAAGTGGTGTGACATTCATATCCTTCCTTTCCGGAGTACAATGGGGACACCGTGCTTTTCACACCTGAGGGCTCTTAATTTATGGCCTAGAATCAGTCGGGGAGTGCGAGATAGGCGGGCCGTATATGGCGGTATTTGGCTGTCAAGTCAAATTAATTAATTATTACTAAACGTCTAATCAGTAAGTTATAAATAATAATATGTATACAAATATAATAAAGAGAAAAGAAGATGTAGCGACGGATGTGGCCCTGTGGAGAGGTTCCCTCCATCTGGCAGAAACTTGATACTCCGAAATTCATTAGGCATAACACATTTGACATTATTGGTGGACTGGTCGCCGAGTGCAGACCGAGGGTTCAGATTCAGCCACTTGTCACCACTTCACCCCGCTGGTGAAGTGGTGTGACATTCATATCCTTCCTTTTCGGAGTACAATGGGGACACCGTGCTTTTCACACCTGAGGGCTCTTAAATTATGGCCTAGAATCAGTCGGGGAGTGCGTAATAGGAGGCGTGCGGTTTTGAGTAGGTGCGATGGCCGACCGGAGTGGTATTTGAAGGGACTACCGGAAAAAAGTAGGAGCGTGATCAGAATTCGACGTGTGTGGAGCCGTGGGCAGCAGCTATGTATAATACTAGCAGTTGCCCGCGGCTCCGCCTGCGTGGAATTCGGATTCCGTTCCCACTTTTTTTTCGTGCTAATGTTCCCTCGGATATGGTCAGGAGTGATTGTCGAACTGAACTGAACTCTGAACCACTAAAAACGCATGCCATCACGGGTCTTTATTTGCTAGCCTTTAGTTACTCCCATTATTGAAATCAGTCAACAACAAACAAAAAAAAACAAGAAAAGGACTTTCCTCTTTAGAATATTAGTGTACCTAGATGTAGGTAATACCATCCTGTACAAAAAACTTTAGACGGCGAAAAAATAATCAAAGTAAAACTTTTTTACTGATCTTGATTCATTTGGAATTTAAAAGACCCCTAATGCGGCCCTGCAATTTACGTGTTACGTAAAATTGTCACGTGACAACACTGACAAAATAGCGGACGAAGCGCGGAGGTGTGAACGGCAAAGGCGAAACTGCGCGGCGAAAGAGATAGAAGATAGGTAAATCTATGCATTAGAACATGCCGTTTCGCTAGAGTTTCGCTCCTCGTACAACTGACAGAACATGGCGAAACAACCGCGGTTCCGCTATACGCGGTTTCGCGGCGGAGATGTGCTACAGGCGTCAGTGTGGGTACTTTCTGCTGTGGAACTATGAAGGCATAAATTATGGTATTTGTGCCCGCACCCCTATGCGCGGAGTATATTTTTATAATTATCATAAATTGTATATTTTAGAATACCCTAATGAATTGTTAAAGTGAAATATTCTTAAGAAAAACCCCCGACCCAAAAAGAACCTATAAAAAGTAAAATTATAACTATTACGTTATGACCTACCCTAAGTATTGACCCTTTTGTCATTTGTCTCGTCGGGGGACCGCTAAGTACCTTGGTGTGACCACACGTCAAACTTATAACACCCCTCTTTTTTGTCGGGGGTTAAAAAATTCTTTTAAAGATATTTAAATTTGGAACTTCAATTTTTCAATTCGTTTTAAGATAGAAAAAGCGAATACAAATCTCAAATAAGGATTTTTTTTTTATTAGGACATGAATCTAAAATTATTTCTGATGATTGGAAAACTACAAAGAAATCCTCAAACCTGCTTGCACCACCACAAAAATACCAAGTCCATAATAACCTTCATGTTAGTACCTATGTTCATTTATACCTAATCGCAGGATTAAATGCCTATTCACATTTCTCTACAAAATTCAGTAAAGAAAAACGAACATAGGTAATTAACTTGCTAGGTATACATACTATGTATATTGTTAGAATTCACTAAAAAAATGTAATACCTACATAGCATAGTCAAGAAACTCGTAAAACTGAAAGCATTTAACGACAAGCCTATTCTTATATAACTCAATTACTACAATTACGGTTCTGGTTCAAGGGTGACAATCATTTTAATATCGGGGACAATCGAAGTTAGCATAGTCAGGATAGTCCCCGATATTCAAGTGATTGTTAAGTGGGTGATAGACGTACGTACTTTAAGCACACGGTTTTTAAGTTGGCGAACTTACTCGGCTCGCCGTCGGTGACAGACGTCAAGCTTGCTCACACTGTATTGCAATGTCGTCGAGAGAAGAGGCTTTGGTGCTTTGTGCTATCTAAGAATTCTATCATGTCATATTTTTCTAAGAGCTTGCTAAAACACCGGTGTATTTCACCGGTTCACGAAATTCCGCACCGGTGCAAACCTCTAGTTACGAGCAAAATTTCAAACTTGCTAGATCGCCGACGAACTTACTCGGCGGTTTTAAAGTACGCGAACTTATGGTGACAGACCTGCGAGTAAGGTCGCCGAGCCATAATAGCGGCTACACACACACCTGCCGCAGGGGCGATCTAGGAAGCAAAGCGGTTGGGGCAATATTGGGACAATATCGGAGATCTCTACACACACACCTGCCGCAGGGGCGATCTAGGGTGCAAAGCGGTTGGGGCAATATCGGAGCAATATCGGGCCAATATCGGGGGTTCTCTACACACTTGCCTGCCGCGCAGTCAGCCCACGGAAACTTCGCTACATTTATTAATCTGTGGGTACATAGCGGTAGTCGGGTAAAAATTAAAACTAAGAACACAAAACGAACTGTGTGTAAACAAAGTTATTACACCTCTGCCCATGTATAAAAAAACGTGGGTATTCGCGCATCAAATTTATTATCCAAATTGAATGTTGCATTCAAATATTGGCATAATATATAGACTGACCATCAGGCGAGGCGAAGTCAAATTGACGAGTCCTATATTATAAAAAAAAATGGATATAATTTAGGGATAATGATTTTTTATGAAGAAAATCTCACTCATTTTGACGGGAAATTGATCGCAGAACAAACGTACGTATAGGCGCGCGCCTACAGTTGAAAATATTTAAAAGATACGATTTGACGTTTATAGTCTAGGGATGGAGCTTCTTAAATCAATTGTCAGAATAATCGATTCAAGTACAGTACGATTAAAATCAGTTGAACATTCGGTCAACCTCGGTAATTGTCGTGAATCCCTCGTCTCTTACATAGAGTTATCAATTTACAGATATGACCTTTAATTATATTACCCGTTGTCATAATGAATACAATACAAGCACGATATGAGCAACAGAACCTCCTTTGTAGCCCAAAACTAACACAAAAATATTGAAATATAAGAAAAATAATTGATTTATTTGACGTATATGATACATTTATGATTATGAACGCTAATTTCATTCATGAACATATTCGATTCTATCAAAATTTATCAAAATTAACTTACAGTAGTTATGTAACATGGCTTCAACAAATTTAAAGCGTGGTAAAATGATTGTTGCTCAGTCTCGTGAAATTGTAAATAATGTATGTAACTACTTTAATAAAGAATATAATTTATTTAAAAAAGAAGAAAATTTACTTTCTACTTTTTTAATTGATAAATTATCAACAAAAATCGGTAGAAGTCGGTTTCTTAAATTTTTAATTTGGTGATTATTATCAATTATTATTAATCCGATGTAATATCGTACTGTTACTTATGTACATCAAACAGTAAAATATTGACTTGTATCTGTTACGGCTAAAGGTAGGTGTGAACATAAACTTAAGATTAGCCGGCTGAACTTAGGTTTATCTTCGAGAAGCAGCTAAAGTTCGATAACATGTTAGTTTGCGTCGGGATATTCCATGTTTAGTCGGTTAATGTGCACATTAACCGAAACGAAACGGCTAAAAATGTATTCGTTCTACCTTTCAGTTCAAATGATTGATTAGGCAACGCCTGCTGCCGGTTTATGTTTAACTGCGTATGGCTTTGCGAGACTTCAATTTCTTGATGGTCATAAAAAAAAATAACCACGAAGGCCTAATGCGGGAGCCGAGCTCCCGCATTAGCCTTCTAACCTAATCTATCCAAGTCTGATTGAGCGGAGTGGACACTTTGATGTTTGCACTATTGGCGGCATAGAAAAGCTGAAATGAGAGTGATTATTCCTTTCCCATTTCCTTCTACATTTTTAGCCAAGGGCCTGCGGTTAGACTTAAGTTTAGCCGGCTAAAGATAGAAGAAACTAACATTAACACCTCGTCGAAGATAAATCTAAGTTTAGCCGGCTAATCTTAAGTTTATGTTCACACCTACCTTTATAACGTCGTAACATATCTATGTATTTTTTTATTTTATTTATATTATATTTTTTTTTATTTAAATAAAAAATATCGCGTACATTACCGCGATTTCTTATATCTTCGAATTCATTAATTATTGAAGCTTCAATAAATAATGAATTTTCAAATTCATGTCGCTTCTCTATAATTTTCTTAGGTCTGTGATTAGTAATGTCATCTTGGCAGATGGTATACATTGCGTTTAGGATACTTCAAATTGAATGCTACCTAAAAGAAATCGCGGTAATGTATGTCGTGTCATTTCCGTCTCCGAATTTAGGCGATTATACCCGTAAAAAGCCGAATGTTCAACTGATTTTAATTGTACTGTAACAAAAGATTAATCGCATAGCTGCCAAAATGTAACTTTTGTAACATTGTAAATAAATAAAACTATTCATCATAACCGCGCAATATAATAATTATCCGACAAGATTTCCATACCATAAAACAACGTTACTTTTTCCCTGTTAAGTAACTTTTTAAGCTATCTTGTTTACATTTACACTAGACTATCTGGCCCTGGCAACACTGATTAATCATGTAATATATCTAGTATTGATATTTGGATTAGTACCTATATGTGTTAGGCTTAATGAAAACATTGCAATAATATGCGATTGCAGCAATCGCGGCTGATTTCCTGGTACTTTTTGAAGAGTTCCTTGGTCTAATCTCGGAAACCCATCATCAGATCTTTACAAAATTTAAATGGGACCATTTCGAAATAATCTACTTACGAACAAAAAAAGAATTTTCAAAATCCGTCTAGAATTGGCTTCACAATCGCATAACAAACATACAAAAAAAATAGATAAATAGGTTAAAAATAATAGATAAATAGGTATTTGTAGTTATTCGGTCCCACGTAATAGGGGGTGAGCCTATTGCCATATTCCTGGCACTATTGTTGACTCGAGGTATGCATCTGAGGCTAAGTTGTGGCTGTACCTATATAACTGTCTGGTGATAAACAGCCCTATCCCTTAGTCGCCTGGTACGACACCGCATAGGAAGAGATAGGGAGGCCCAAGTTCTACTCTGCCGGGAACCACGCGGCTCCTACGGGAAACCTAAAAACCTAAAAATTATAGCTTTGGCAAGCTTTGGCCTCAGATGCAATTAAGAAAATACGTCTCCATGCGCATGATGATGCTGGTAGGCAAAATAATCTAAGAGGTGCATTTTTACAATCAATTTAATATTTATCTAGTATTGATATTAGGTTCAGGATATATAATGTTAATAAAGCAGGGTAAATGAAAATATGAAATGGGTATTTATAATTTTTATATATTCACTGTCTGAGCTACTTTCGATTTCAGTATCAGAAAAAAAATAAAAAAAATTCGTTGTCTCTAGTATGCGATACGATAAAAGAAAAATCTAAGCAATATTTTCATTTGTATTACTTAGAAGAAACATAAGAGGGTAAAAAGAAATACATAATATTACAAAAGTTACATTCTGGCAACGCCGACCATAAACGTAACGAGTTGACATAAACTCCATACGATTAAAATGTAACAACCATAGAGAACACAGCCGCAACACTCAAATGAAAAAATAAGAACGATATGACGTAGCTGTCACACGAGATTTCGAAAAATGAAGAATCACGTCTTATTTTAAATTATTTGTAGCAATTCTTAAAATATTTGTAGTAAGGTAACTGTACCAATGCTCGACACTTTAAGGAAAAATAAAATTTCAATCTAAAAAATTTAACAAATTAATTACAGCATGGTCGTTACATTCTTTTTTAACTGTTACAGCAACAATTAGACATTAACTTTTGCCCATAAAATCTTTAAAATCTATCATACTTTTACTTTAAATTAAATTATTATGCACTTGGTCGAAAACACCAATGCTAGACATCATTGTCCCAATGGTCCAAGTATGTCAATAACTTCAATATTTATAACGTTTATACTAAAATTAGTAATAATCATAACTTATAAACAAAAAAATCACACCTATAAAAATCAGTACCCTTGGCAAAAATCTTAAGAAATAACACGACCGTGTTCACGGAGTCACATTATTTGCTGTCAACAGTCTTTCTAAATTTACTTCGGATGGTCTTGCGAATATTTGAACATATCTTATAGATACCATTAGGCATCTTTTAAGTCAATAGTCTTATAAAATAAATGGATAATTTTCTCAAAATACTGGGTTTTGTTCGAAAGTGTCTAGCATTGGTACAGTGTCGAGCATTGGTACAGTTACCTTAATTTAAAGTGAAATATGTCACACCATATTTTTTATACTTACTATTATAAGTTATTACGTATTTAGAAATGGTTTAACTTAATTTATAACAGTTTCATGTATCCTTTCAATAGTGCCTAGTTACCTACCATGAATCCAGACATCTGTCAAATCGTATCTCTTAAATATTTTCAAGTGTAGTACGGTACTGAGACTTGAACGCAACGCTGGCACACACGTTCATGTATACTTGTATATCCAACACACGTTCAAGTATACACAAGTATACTTGTACTTGTACTTGTAGTTGAGACTTGCACAAGCAAGTCTCAACTTGCGCAAGTATACTTGAACGTGTGTGGCCAGCAGAAATTGCTCCAATCGCGCTACACACACGGCAACGGCAGGGGCAACTTAGGCGCTACACACACACCTGTCGCAGGAGCGATCTAGGGTGCAAAGCGGTCGGGGCAATATCGGCGCAATCTAGAAAATGGCTACACACATAACAACTTAGGAAGCGATTAAGGGTCAATTAAGGCTCATACTCACGTTTTCACCCTAGATCGACCCTGCGGCAGGTATGTGTGTAGCCGCTTTAAGTCCGCGTCGATTGGAGCAATTTCTGCTGGCCACACACGTTCAAGTATACTTGCGCAAGTTGAGACTTGCACAAGTATACTTGAACGTGTGTTGGGTATACAAGTATACATGAACGTGTGTGCCAGCGTTGCGTTCAAGTCTCAGTACCGTACTAGGCGCGCGCCTATACGTACGTTTGTTCTGCGATCAATTTCCCGTCAAAATGAGTGAGATTTTCTTCATAAAAAATCATTATCCCTAAATTATATCTAACTATTTTTTTTTTATAATATAGGACTCGTCAATTTGACTTCACCTCGCCTGATGGTCAGTCTATATATTATGCCAATATTTGAATGCAACATTCAATTTGGATAATAAATTTGATGCGCGAATACCCACGTTTTTTTATACATGGGCAGAGGTGTAATAGGTAACTTTGTTTACACACAGTTCGTTTTGTGTTCTTAGTTTTAATTTTTACCCGACTACCGAAGAAAGGAGGGTAATGTTTTTCGAGACTATGTGGTCTGACTGCGCGGCAGGCAAGTGTGTAGAGAACCCCCGATATTGGCCCGATATTGCTCCGATATTGCCCAACCGCTTTGCACCCTAGATCGCCCCTGCGGCAGGTGTGTGTGTAGAGATCTCCGATATTGTCCCAATATTGCCCCAACCGCTTTGCTTCCTAGATCGCCCCTGCGGCAGGTGTGTGTGTAGCCGCTCTTACTCGCACAACTGTCACCCACTTTACGATTCGTAAAGGGGGAGGCGGTACAATTAGGTACTAATAACACTAATAAGTCATTCTGTGGTGGTACTATCGATTGTAGCAGACCGTGAAAATGACAATTGGTCTTGGATATTGTTTTATTAGTAACACTATTAAATAGAAATATAACACAAGAATACTACCTACTCGCAGAATAAATTTAAATTTTTGTTATTTCTTGGTAAATAGGAGCTGTTGTCCATCCGACAGAAAACATACAGCCCATGATATGTGTATGTATATGTGACAAAATGTGAGTCTATTAATATACTTCTGCTTACCCTTTTAGGGATTCGCAGGTGTGTAATATATGTAAATAATGAATGAATTCTTTGAATTGATTCGAGCCTCAAGTAGCTTCGATTGAATGAAATTGGAGAAAATTTATTTTCTTCATCCGAACAACGCCAATTGGGTGTTTGTGTGGTGATTTTTGTGGGCGCATATGTGTATGCTCGTATGTGTATGTAAGTTTTTTTAAATTCTAAACCGGAATTATAAAATCTCATTAGAAAACAGCCCTCTAAAATGGTCTGGATAAATACACTGAACTAGTTTCAAAACGTATTTGGAGTCTAACGATAATGCCGCAGTACAATTTCGTATCCGCCGCGGTCAAGAGTGCCGCAATGTGAACTATTTATTGCGATAATATTATATGTGCGGTTTATTTTTGCGGTTATTGTCCTATACTCTGTAGTATAGTTGCCGGCATATGCACATCTTGACCCAGATTACGTCACATCTAGTAATGCGTAGCAGGTATGCGCTTTTCGGGTGTCTTTTACGATAGCATAGAGTGCTACAGCGGAAAAGCTCAAATCCACCAATCATACATATTGTAATATATCAATTCGCGCGCGCCTAGGTCTTTCTCGTGACTAAAATAATCTATACTATTATATAATTGTAAAGTGGTCGTGTCTGTACATTGGAGATATTTAAAAAAAAATACTTGGGTTATGTTATGTTAACGATACTGAACACGAAAATATTTTTTTTGAATTTCCTGTCTGTTTGTCTGTTTGTCCGCGATGGACGCAAAAACTACTGGACTGATTTAGATGCGGTTTCTTTTTGTTAGAAAGGGCTTGCTCAGACTTAAAATCTTACGTTTGTTTGATCGGAATCGGTTGAGTAGAACCGAAGATATGAGCAAAGGTCGCGTTAACCGAGATGCACGCGGGCGGAGCCGCGGGCGGAAGGCTAGTAATAAAATAAAATTGATTTATTTCCATGACATATTTCGGTGTCTTGTAGGTGCCTAGGGGTCAAAATATACGCCGCCAACTATATTAGAACAATTTTGAATGTTCAAGACATGGCTCAGTAGCTCAGAGCAGTCCCCTGTAAAGTATTGGTCGCGGGTTCACATTCACTATTCCAAATTAGTTCCAATCCAAATAATCAGTAAAAAGTCGATTAGAATACGATTTACAGTTCTAAGTTGTGTTATTCTGTAACTAAAGCGGGTGTTCCTTGACTCTTGACCTCGGCGTCCAAGGCTGACACCTTGGCAGTGACCTCTAACATGACGTGGTGGACATTCGAAGTATTTATGTTCTACAATCAATACTGATATCGAAGTGAAAACAGTTTTAGCTACCGACGTTCGTTTTAATTTTGTTTTCTTTGTGAATTTCAGCAACTTTTTTTTAATACCACCTGGGTCGCAGACAAGTTCATGGGCCACCTGATGGAAAGTGGTTACCGTGGCCTATGGACGAGTGCAACACCAGGGGAGTCACGCTCGTGCTGCCGACCTTGTAAGAGCAGAAAGATTCTGTCTTCTTCTTCATCGAGTCAATGGCTCATAATTTTTTTATTCTTTTTATTTTGTCGGCCCAGTATATGGCCACGGCTAAAGCATTGTTTGTTGACCTACTTAGGCTTCGATAGTACAGGTGGAAGGAGAGATTTTGTGCCGTTAGCGAACAAGACAAGCATTAAGGCTGGCTTTAGAGTCATGCTGACCATCGGCGCTGACTGCTCAGTGCGTAGC
This sequence comes from Eilema depressum, assembly GCA_914767945.1. Taxonomy (NCBI): domain Eukaryota; kingdom Metazoa; phylum Arthropoda; class Insecta; order Lepidoptera; family Erebidae; genus Eilema; species Eilema depressum. The sequence continues at coordinate 16,966,734 of OU612030.1, read as the reverse complement.
TTGTCAGACCAACGCACGCGCTGATAGCTACGCGTTATTCTTCCTAGAAGTTCATATGTTTCGGCTGTCAGCGCCGACGGTCAGCGTGCAGTCAGCGTGCAGTCAGCGCGACGCTAAAAACCAGCCTAAGTAATGTGCGCCGTAGACTGTCTGTGGTAATACGCCCGCACCCTCTTACGAGGGATAATCTTTACTCATCATTCTTTTCTCAACTCAGTTGGGGTCGGTTTCCAGTCTCACTGTAATGCGGCTGAACTTTGATATTTTTCATGAAGCAACTGCTATCGAAGTCTGTAGTAAGATTAGTCGGACTTTTAAGTTAGGTACTTTCGAGGAAGTTCAGGCGTCAGAAAATAAGAACGTTATAATCTCAAGGGCAACAAGAGTTCAATAATTCAAAGAAAATCTATTTACAATACACTGCATGCTGTCGATGTTTTGATGAAACTGATGATTAATGTTTGGCTTACGTGACTGCGGTGAGCAAGCAAACTATAGCGAATATTACCATCCTATATGAAATCGAAACACAGAGTAATAAAGCAGAGGAGGCAACGATGATAAATTAGGAGTTTGCGAGCTTCATTGAGACCTATTGGATTGCAAAGTTTAGGTGATAAGAAAAATAAATTATATAAGTAAGTATGTAAGTATACTTTTTCACAGCCTCCGTGGCGTAGCGGTAGTGAACGCGGCCGCTGCGCAGGAGGCGCGGGGTCGATCCCCGCTCAGTGCAAATATTTGTGTTCATGAAATATGGGTATTTGCATTGGTCTGGTCGTGCCTCGGAGAGCACGTTAAGCCGTCGGTCCCGGTTGCCATAAAAACATCTATGGCAGTCGTTACGGGTAGTTGAAGCCCTAATGAGTCCAAAACAACGGTCTAGCTGCAAAGCTTCGATATCGCCTAATGTTCACAATCGCTTCACGGAAAATATCAAGGTCTAGCCAAATCCGTAGTTAAGACTGGTAAAGCGGACCCCAGACTCCGAGCTGAAAGCTTCGGATGCGACTGGGAGCTAGGAGGAGGTAAGTATACTTTTTCATCGGTGGAAAAAATCTACATATAGGTGCCTCGTTGGCGGAGCGGAGGCGTAATATAACGGTAGGGGCGAAGTTTGCCGGGTCAGCTAGTACCTAGTTACTAAAAATGCCTTGCACGGCGATTTGCTCAGGGACGCGCCATAATTACAGCAATAAATCACTTGTGCGGAGTTCCAGGTATAAAGCACTGCAATATAAATGAATATCGATTAAGTGTACTTGAAACGACCTTGAACGTGACAATAGACTTCAAGACTTGCGGAGGTGCGTCTGACCCAAGGTCAAGTGTATGTGTTCAAGTTGAGGGCTATGGGAGTGGACAGATGTGGGCTGGGTCACGTAAGTTTATGTTGAAATAAAAGTTCTTAATTCTTTATTGTACACTGAAATTAATAAATTAACAAACATAAACACATTTAGATGTACAAAGACGAGCTTAACTCAGTATTGAGTTTTCTCCCAGCAAACCTTTGGGGGATAGAGGAAAAAGCGCGACAAAAGGGTAAGAAAAAAAGTTAAGTTAAGTTAAAGCTTTAAAAATATGGTGTGACACACGTCTATAGACCACTTACTGTTAGGTGAGTCGTGGACTTGTGCCACCTAAGTGGTATAAAATAAAAACCATAGCTGCTCACTGGAGAGTTTTTGTGCTGTCAGTGGGAAGTTCAAAGGCTTGTCCTACTTCGTCTTCTGCACTGACAGCACAGAAACTCATGTGAATTTCAGGCAATTCGTCGGCCAGCGTATTGTAGAATAGAATGACAGATGTATGGGATTTGACGTTTATGTCATACATTGACGACTGTCACATACAAAGCCCATACATTCGTCATTCTATTACCATACATAATATTATTGTCTGCGTATCCTTCCCTATCCAATAAACAATAGAATTGTAAATCGTCCATGTTTATTTACATTTCGCCAAATACACACACACACCATCTCCATTTGTATAATCTCATTCTGTATAGTGTTGTACTAGACAATAACAGTCTGCCCGGTGCCAAATATAATATTAATAATTTATAGCTAGGTATATAAGCATATAAATGTTATGACGTCATTAGATAAAATAACGTTCAAGAAACTTTGAGAAGTCTGCAGTTTATAATCTGTACCTTTCGACCAGTAACTATACTCGAACCCGCGGTCTTTCCCTTACAGGGGGATGGTCTGACCACTGAGCCACCAAGCACCGAGTAAGGTACCTAAAGATCGCAGGTTCGAATCCCGCCTGAGCTGGACTCGCTTTTTTCTATCTAAATCGCATTGAATAATAAGCATCCTGAATGCTTCAAAATTTTATTCAATCTGAAAAGTAATTTAGTCCATTTATTGAGATTCACTCATCCCTACTAATATTATAAATGCGAAAGTAACTCTGTCTGTCTGTCTGTCTCACTTTTACGACTAAACCGCTGAACCGATTTTGATGAAATTTGGTATAGAGGTAGGTTAGACCTTGAGAAAGGACATAGGCTATGTTTGGTCGCGATAACCGACATCCACGCGGGCGGAGCCGCGGGCAAAAGCTAGTATTTATAATAATTGTACAGTCGCATTTGAATATGGAAATGTAAATGTATAAGTTTGGAAAAATATGTCCGCCGACCGGTGGAGCATCCGTGGGGATTTCCGCACGAAAAAATGGAAAAGAAACTTACTGTTTGCGGAATTGAATGCAATGAGGGAAAGTACCACCTTTGAGATGATTATAATCATTTTAGCGCTGTTCCCAGTTCAATTCGAAGCTTTCACATCGGAGCTGGGAGCTTTCTTTCTTCTCTTTATGGTTTAGCTTAATGTGTTGCTTGTATGGAAGCGAATACCATCTGATTACCAGAGCTACGCTTGTTAATCAACAGATATTATAACCGGGAAACAACTGGATAGATAGCATTTTAAGGTCTCTTTTATGGTTGTGCGATGACGGCCAGGCGTATCACTTTCTACAAGAATTAGATGAAACCAAATTCAGACCCAACGCGCTCACCTCATTAGTTGATCAGGCTCTCTACTAGGCAAGTGGCAATAAGTCTGTAAAATAGAATAGATTGATAAATGTATGTGATATAAAAATACGTGTCAATGCCATACATTCGTTTTTCTATTTTACAATACGCCGGATTGGCGTGTCTAGGCGAACAGTCCTTTCATTCAATTTTTGGTTGGTCCGCTACACATGGGCGAACTTCGAAACTTTTATTCTAGATTTTTGCCGGCACTTATTCACAAAGTTATACCTCTTGTGTCTCACTTGAGACTTTATGAAACTTCAACAAAACCGGCAGCTTGTGAACTAGCCTCACGGGATTTATATGTTGTTTTGTAAACTTCGTCGGCTTCACAAAGGATATTCGACTATTTCAGGTCAAGGAAGCTATCAACATAAGAATATATTTGTTTTTAGGACATCAGAACTTTTACATAACATCTAGAATCATGTCAGGGACGTAACCTTATTTATTCAAGAGTATATCCTTATTTTGTTATATAATTAGTTACAGTTTTCTTTCCTTGTTGTTATATTTTAATATAATACTTATTTTTATAAATATTTATTTACGAATTTGATTGTAATGACGCTATTTGGCAAGGCTAATAACTCATTGCTTACAACAAGTATCTGCAATGCCAGGATTAAATAATCAAGTTCTTACTGCATTTTTTTTATTGATAAACTAGCTGATGTAAGCGGCTTCACCCGCGAAGAATTCTGTTCCCGTTCTCGTGACCCATCGTGCTGCCAACCTTTTAAGAACAGTCAACATAGATTTTGTGCTGTCAGTACAGAAGACAAGGCAGAACAAGCCTTTGGTCTTCCCACTGACAGCACTACTAAAACTCTCCAGTGAGCTCTGGCTTTTTTTTTTTCATTATGTTGTAACCGAATGGTTACCTCATAACAATTACAATCTAGCCTTGTGGCTAATAAGTAATTTAAATTTAACTTATTTTGCTAGTAAATTTATACTAAGAATGTGTCCATTGGCACTTTTCTTATTGTCTCTATTATGACGGAAAGACGTGTTCTTAAAAGGTAGCACTCACCAAATAATATTTCTTTTTGTAACATTCCACAAACAAAAAAGTTCAATAACGTACCCTACAACATTATTGGACTTGTAACGTATGTACCTATGCCTTATTTTGGCCTCTGATTCAGCATTAAACGAAACAAGAACATGTTCGTAATCAGTGATGTTCACTGTCAGCAAAAAGAGTAGAGTGGCCCCGTTTCTTCGTGAAAATTTTTCTTGGCTTTTTAGTTTACAACATTTTTCTTTACAGTACCAAAAAGTTAATTTTTCGACAGTGATAAACATAATTTTAGAACTTTCTTGATTGCTAACTGTAGCTGTGAGTTTGTACGTATATTTAATTGCCAAAGTTTGAATGAAAGTTCCGTGTTGCGAGCAGTTTGGAAGATAAAACTCAGTGAGGAAATTTGGTATCAGGCAAATAAGCCCTCGTATCCACTAGGCCACATTAACACGCAACACGTGACACTATATTAAAAACCAATGAACACGCGACTCCGTAACCGACACCTCTTGTGACAGATTGTAACAATTTAAATGTGACACTTCTGAAATATATCGATGCTTCTGAATACACTGTCAATTTGACTTCCCCTCGCCGAGCGGTGATCTGAAGGGAGGGTCACCATCACAGACACGTACTACCATGTTACTCAGCTTGATGGCCTCATCAGATTCTTTTTACACCCTGTTTAATGGACCCGGGAGTGTAGGCGAAGAAACACGTGAACTGGTAAGAAAGTTTATATAAAAAAATCTATATAATTGGCCAAGGTTTCCCTTCTGACTGGACTCCTAGAGTGACACTGTTTTTGTATTGAGATTATTTTATAGGAGCTGTAACCCCGAGAGGAAATTGGTCTAGAATCTAATCTGTATGGCAAGTGTAAACAAGTGTAGGTACATACCGGGTTGCAAAGCGAACCTGACTTTGACCCCGGAGATCTTGGTGGGTTGAATGGAGGATTCAACAATAATAATTAATCTCCTTCAAACATGACACGCAGTCATCAACGACTATAATAATGGGTATCGTAAACCTCTAGTTATGATAACGCTAACGGTTATCACTCTGTTTTTGTCTATGAACAAACAAACAAACAGTTAATGTGTTATTAATTGTCCTCCTAACGTCAATTAAGATAGATAGATAGATAGATAATTCTTTATTGTACACCAATAGATTTACAGTACCTATGTCAAGTAGGTAGCAATTTATATAGTTCAATGTACAATGGGCGGCCATATCGCTTAAAGCGATTTCTTCTAGGCAACCTTGGGATGGACAGACAATTCCAACTCCTCAAACTAACGTGGGCATTGGATACGGCAATAGGTTTGGTTGGTATGACGATAGGTCCCACTTGTATGTGATTTTTCAATGGATGAGAATTAAGGCGAGAAAAAAATTAATAAAAAATTGCTAAAAATTCGATGGCACTGCCACCGGACTCCGGCTACAGTAATGCAATGGAAAGGGGACTCTTTTGTCCGCACTTAGCCTCTTTTTTGGGCCATTGTGCGTGGATACTCCGGCTTCAGTAATGTACCTACTGTGTATGTGTAATCTTCGTACAAGCGGGAAATGGTATGATAGCGAACAAACAAAATGTATTTTATACATTAGATACAAGTCATACCGCATTCTTCCCCACCCAAACGCCAGTGAAATTTTCGTCAAACACTAAAAGAAAAGTAAATAAACTAGACAAGTTAATATATCATTTCCTGCCTAATAACTGTTCTATCGGATACCGCAGTATTAATTTACGCAGCCACCAAAATTACAGAGTGATTTATTTGACAAGTACTTAATTCGGCGATAGATCGACTTCGCTGAAATGACAAGGGGCTCATAATAACGACGCAATGCGCCGTGGCTGTAAAACAACATTATTGGCAACATTTCCCGTTGTTAAATACGTTTTTTATGTACATACGCAAGGAAAACGGTTACATCTTATGACTTTTTTCTCTGGAGTACCTAGGTAAAGATAGTCCGCCGTCAGTTTCTGTCCTTGGACACTTCCTGAGTTTTCTCCTTACATCAGCCAAGGGGAAAGGATTTAGAAAAGAACAGTAAGAACAGTATTTTCGGGTGCTGTACCCAAAGGGTAAAAACCTGTCCCTATTCCTAAAATTTTGCTGTATGTCTATTTGTCCCTAGGCTGTATCTCCTGAACCGTGATAATTAGGCAGTTGAAATTTTTATAGCACTGTGTAAGTTGAAACCAAATTAGGTGGCTAATCAAACAATGTGTCACTAAGTCGTATCGTTCTGGTGGTTCTGGTTCGTATCTTCTGGAGTCAACCTTATCTTCATACTGTACAGCGTAGTGCATGCAGTCAATTGACAAAGTGAATAAATCTATTTTTTATACCTGCTAATTAATTACCTATAGGTAATTAATTAGCAGGTATAAAAAATAGATTTACAATAACAGAACAGGTATACGGACTTAATTATGCTGTTTAACATTAGACAGATACATACAGCCCCTATTCCTCAAAACAACAGTGCCCGGAATACGGCAATAGGCTCACTTCCTATTACATGGAACCGAATACAATAATTGGTGAAATGTTGGTGTCAATTCACCTGTGCCTAACCCTTCGTGTATAAAGGTGTGATTATATGAACATTATATGTATGTATGTATATCCCCAGCAAGAACTGCGTATGCTACAACGCTCCAGTGGTTCCAATGTTTTTATTCCCTTGCTAATGAAGCGTGTCGTATCCGCCTCGGAACCGTAACGGGCTGCCGGAGTAATTCAAGCTCCATTTCTTCGTTTCGTTAGGAACCTACATTATATTCTACTAACTGTTGCCCGCGGCTCCGCCCGCGTGGAATTCTGATCCCGTTCATCGCTGATATATAGCCTATATGTTAATCCAGGGTATAACCTATATACATACCAAATTTCAACCAAATCGGTCCAGCCGTTTATGCGTGAAAGAGTAACAAACATCCACACTTCCACACATCCATTCTCACAAACTTTCACATTTATAATATTAGTAGGAAGTATCAGAAACTATATATACATAAACTATATTGGGGTGAAAGCTCAACGCTGAATAGGCGAACTTCAGGGTACTTCCCATAACCGATATTCCTATTGAATTAAATCGAGATAGTAATTTACTAAAAGTACTTAGTAACTTTAAATGGAGACGCAAATTTTTATGTACTATTGTATGACAGGGTGAAAAGAATATACCTAGTATTAAAACTAAAACCCGACTACTTAATTAAAACTAAAACCCGACTACATAAAATCACGCTCTGAAAAGTATTAAACAAAAAAATATCTAGGATAGCCGTGTAATAAAACGATACATACATGCTATTCTAAGGAAAAGTGGCATACGACCACGGCTATCCTAGATATTTTCTTGTTTAATACTTTTCAAAGCGTGATTTTTAAGTAGTCGGGTTTTAGTTTTAAACTTAATTTTTTATTTATTTTATTTTGGGGCACCCAGCAACTATAATTTATACATATTTGAAATGTGCTAATTAAGCTCTTTAATTTGATACCATACACGGCATATTTATCTCAAATTATTTTTTTAACACAGTACTTTATGACCGCTAGAGGGCGCCACATCAGATTTAGTGACACGTCATATAGCCTATAACCAGCGGACGATTAAGACGATTCTAACGATATGTTATAATATGTCCAGTTATAATAAGTAGTTGAGCAGCTATGACAGAACAAACGAACATAGGTAGGTACATACATACATACATAGCCTGTCAAAATCATAACCCTCCTTTGGCTTTGCCGTAGTCGGGTAAAAAGGAGGAGGATTATTTTATACTATCATAGAAGTCAAGAGATAATAAATAGAAAAGAAAAGGCTGAGGTAGGTGTACAATGTATATTTTATAAGTAACTGTGTAAGTTACATACTAACCGAAACCGGCGGGCATATTTGAAAACAATTTATGAAAGTAGAAGAAGCGAAAGATGTAAGTATGCCAGGATCGTAGCCAAGTGGAAAACTGTCTCTGCCTACCCTACAAGAGAGGGGCGTATGTATGTATATATTACATAATAACACAGTACACATTCTACACATTCTCTAGGTAAAAAGTAAACATAGCCTAGTATTATATTAAACTGGCTCTAGAAAGCGGATACATCGTGCTTAGACAAATGTTTTTTGGTAAATACACAAATACCAAGAGCAAATATTTATCACAAAAATTTGCACAGAACGGCAATCGAATCGGCAACCTCTAACTTAGCAGTAAAACGTTCTATCTCTATGCAACATAAGTTGTCAATGCATAAACACTAGAAAGGAGCGTTACCTCTATTTGCTTTTCAACACATTTCTTTGCCGGCGATAAACGCCAGCCATTGTTAGTTTTCCTAAAGTGTAGGCACTGTAGGCCATTATAACGGTGACGCGTCACACTGAGTCGAACCACCTTCAAACAAAGAGAATTCTTCGTCACGGCTGCAAACAATCTGACACGTGTCTTTGGCAAGTTTGTATAGCTAAAGACCCACCTAGAGGAGTGGCGGTAGAGCGTTCGAGTTCTACGTCAGTGGTCGCGAATTTGATTCCTGTTCAGTGCTAATATTTCTCATCTACCAAGCCTTTTTCGAACTCGGTAGGAATCACACTTCAGTCGAACTAGGAAACGGTTGAGCTTCGATATCTTCCGTAAAGTGAATGACATCTGACCTCCACTGGTGATATCGAAGTTATGTATTTAGACTAATTATAGAACTTTAGGGTTCTACCTAACCCCCTGTAACGAATGCAACAGATGGTCGTATGATAACCAGGACCGACGGCTAAACATGTTCTTCTAGGCATGAGGTGGTCTCAACATGGTAAAAATAGTCACCTATTCTAAAACTGACATGTCCCCTACACTAGTGGCAATTCGTTGACCGGCTTATTGTAGAATAGAATGATGAATGTATGGCCTTATCCTAGGTGAGCGACAAGTGCGACAACGCGACGCATTTCGACGCCGCGCGTCATTGAGTCCTACGTGGCGTCGCGTGAAAACGTCATTTAATGTATGGCAAATTATGTCACGCATCACGTCGCGTTGTCGCACTGTCGGACTTGCTCGCTCACCTAGGACAACGGGTATGTGATTTGACGCATAGGACACGTATTTTAACGTTTATGACATAAGTACGTTGACTACTGTCTGCATTGCTATTTTTCAAGGGGGGGTGAAGCAAGATTAGATATTTTTATTTGCTTTCATCTGTGTGCTTCTATTGTAACACTTGCAAGGAGAATTAACTAATATTAAATTTTTCTTTAAGATGTCCAGAACAGTCTCTTAAACAAACACAAAGAGCCTAACGCAGTTTTTTAAATACAAATGATCTCATAAGGCACGCAATGAATATATAAAATGGCAAGTAAAAAATACGAAATTCGCGCCTCTTTATACAATAACAACGGCTGGGAGATTAGAAAGGGTCCCGAGGGAAGGCCTTTTATGACGTAATGTCCACTAACAGGGGACATAGCGGGATCTTATTCTTTAGGCATGAAACCTTTTAAAGGTTTCCTATATTTACATGTCTGGAGAAAAAAAACGTCACTGGGAACGGAAATAAGTACGGATGTTGATTTCCAACCTTTTGATAAAGTTGGAACCCTAAAGGATAAAAAGGCATCCTTTATTGTAACTAGACAATACATACTTAAACTACACAGTAAAAAAATATTCTAGGCCGTTATGTAGATACAACGATATGTATACCCAGAAGCGAATGTCGGGTTTTGCTCACCCCAAGAGAAAGCTGTGAGTATTTGAATGTATGTAATTCAAATAGTCTCTGTACATTTGTCTCTATTTCAAACAATGAGCTAATCAAATAAACCTTCTTATATAACTAAGTTAATTAACATCCTTTTCACACACACACAAACAGATATATATAGCCCAGACTCAGCCTCAGATACGTGGCTCGAGTCAACAATAGTGCCCGGAATGCGGCAATAGGCTCACCCCCTATTACGTGGGACTAATACAACGATTGGTGAAATGTGGGTGTTAATTCACTTCTGCCTAACCCTCCGGGGATAAAGGCGTGAGAATATGTATGTATGTATGTATGTATAAATTAGTTTCTCTTCCAATCTCACTCAAAACCACTGAGTTCTTGAGTTAGTAGTGTTGTATCGAGAAATTGGTTTATTGCCCGTGATCCACAGGACTAAAAAACTGGGTTATTCCTTTAACAACACCCTGTACTGACAGAATAAATCCAGGTACACAATACCGGTACCTGTATTCATTGTACCTTTTTCATGAAACAAGAAAAGTCCATTTACGTATTCAGAGAAAATTTATGCTACGGCTACGAATAGAAAGAAATATATGTCCATAAAGGTATGATTCCGAGGGTGACCGCATACGAAAACTGCAGATTCACACAGCACATACACGTAATTCATTGCGGCCTCTCAATGGTACCCTTTATCAGTTTTTATCGGAGTTTAAGAAAAAAAAATGGGTACGCTGTATCTGCTGCATGCATCTGCAGGTGTCGTTTTGCGGCCCTGCAAGTCTCTTTCCAGCTCAGCGGCCTTACCATAAACCTTAAAACAGGTCAATAATTGAACTGCTGTCATTTTACCAACTGCAAACGTCACTTTGTAATGTCATATAAATATATAGGATTACAAAGTGACATTTGCAGTTGGTATAATGACAGCAGTTCAATTATTGACCTGTTTTAAGAGTTCATGGTATGGGCTCAGTTGGGATCGACTTTCAGTCGAACTAGAAAACGGTCAAACATCTGCATTTCATCTACAGTTGTCGTATGCGGTCGGCTTCAGAATCATGCCTTAAGGGTATAAAGAACAATACAGTGTAGGTGTAACAAACAAATCACTGTCCGGCGTCGTTAGGGATGGGTAAACAAAGGCATGTTGTCACTGAATGGGATGTGTCTCCGATAGGGATGGCTAAAAGCACGTTGTCAGCCGTCCGTCACGGGACTTCACAATATTACCTCTGACATTTTAAGTTGTAAAATGTAATGAGATACTACAAACAAACGAAATATATAAAGGGGACAAGAGGAAGGTGGATCATACAAATTGAGTCTGGATGTTTTTATGTAGGTATAATATGTATTTACAAGTAACTTATAACTCCTTATGTTTTGCGCTTTCTGAAACCCATATCACCCATATTACAAGCTATAGGTACTTAGTTTGAGTCTAGATTGAGCTGTGTATAATGGCTTAGAATATTATAACTTATTCAGATACCTACATTTCAAGAGTGTGCGTGGGGTGAGCTAGGTACACCGCGGGGATTTTCGGAGGACTTTTTCATTATAAAAAAAGGGCTGAACTACAGAGTTAGAGTACGTTAGATACTGCATATGTGTATTAAACGAGCGTGTTCATTTTTTCACTAATGGCAACGATAATCCTCACCGTAAACACCATTGTTTCAATACAATTGTAACAAGTACGTCGACACAATTGGGCATCTCTGACTATCGATCGCTAAGTTAGAACGTAGAACAAAATAGGTGTACAGAAAGATGCGGATAGGCATGGAAAACGGCTGCACTGCGTCAGTTTGGTGAGAGGCTAAGACGCGCGGTTTGCAACTAAGCTACATCTAAAACTGTGGGTCAGCACTAAGCACTAAGTTTACAGAGCATACCGTATATACCTATTTCCCGGCAATTGGGTCTCATGTCCTAGACTGGTCTCGGTGTGGTCGTGCCCAAATGTTATATTACCGGTCTGTTGGTTCTAAAATATTTGTTCCACGGAGGAAGAAAGGTAAACATTTGGGTATAAATACCAATATTATCATATGAGTGCACTGACACAATTATTCATCTCTCACCATAACAAAACTATCAGGTAATACTTCCTCCTCTAAGAAATTTAACATCCATTCGTCAGGCTGTCAGGCACAAGGATAGTTAATGTGTGTAACTTCATTGAGACAAGTAAGTCCACATAATCCACGCACTCAAGTCGATTCGCGAGTCTAGAACCCAGGGACGGCTCTCCTACCCTGATATGATTTAGGTATATTGGTTTTTACGGGACCAATAGTTATCTGACCCCCGATCTCCAAGAGGAAAATCTGCGCCAGAGCCCTCGTCCCCTTCACTTCGATCTCGCAGGCCACCTGGGATAACGCTATGATAATGATGAACGGTAAGTGAAAAGTCATCTCTACCTTCTCCAATGGGAAATAGGCATGACTGACGTATGTTAATAAAAGAATACGCTCACAAAGCCAAAAACATTCTCAATTTGGCAGTTCTATATTGTTCCATTCAATTCAATTTGATTAGGAACAGGTTTTCCCATTTAAGAGGCACAAAATTCGGGACGAGGTGGACATAATACTTCAGTCGACCTTAATTGAATAATACAATCACATTTATCCAACTGCGGTGAAGTCAAAAAAGGAGGTTAATGTGTTTAGCTTATACGTATGTTCATGCGTTCTCACGTAACTAGCTGAACAGAATTTGATAAACGGTAATATCTTTAGAAATACTCCCTGAATGGGACATTATTAGGATCTTCAGATCTTTGCCAAAACACTTTCAAGTCGGTAGTACATCTGATAGAAGGTTGATATCCTGGCGCAGGCTTTCTTCTTGGAGTTGAAAGTTCCCATAAACCAAATTATAGAAAGGAGGAGGCGGGATGCGGATACCTGGTAAGTAATAGCTTTGGATGCAACTGAAATTGGCACTCGGACGATGACAACGATTCGTATATTGAACGGATGAAATCGGTTTAGATGCTTAATGACCAATACATATTGGAAAAATAACGTAAAAGGACCAAAACGCGTAATGACCAATAAGCAAAATGACCCATAAGCGAAATGATCAATGTCTTATTCGCATAATGACCAATCTCCCTAATATGCATATTGACCTATAAGTCGTCATATTAGGGATTTTGATGCCAATTTTGATTCCAAAAAAGATCACATTCCGGTTTTATAGTGTTTTAATTTTATTATATTATTATAACTTTATCCATTAATTTTCAGTCGATGTATCTTGCTTTGCAAAGGATTGTGGGAGATATCGAAGAGTTCAGACGCTCTGGAGATGAGATTACATAAAATGGATTTGCTGAGCGTAATGGTTGTTATTCATGTGGCTTATGTAACATTGTGAATAGTAAGAATATGCGGTTATATTGCTCTTGGCGCAGATACTCCTTTGAATAATGGAATACTGAATTAATAAGAGTAGAATGTTTCGGTATCAAACTATTTTTACTTTTGGAGAAAAGTCTATAAAATCTACGTTTCAGTAGGGATTATGACCTATCAGACCATTCTCATTTGCATCCAAAGCTTGCACTAGCACAGTGTACTTTTCCTTTCCATTCTACAATTTGTTTATATTGCTCTTCTAGTAGTCCTATTTGTTATCTGACTTTTCCACCTCAAGAGAAAATAAGTATAGGTACTGTAGATTGATGGCGGTTGGTGGAACCTGCTACATATTATGTATATTGAATAAGGTACTTTTTTATACCAATTGAAGGATAGAATTCGCAACGAGGTTACCCGGCAAAGAACCAAAGTTACCGACATAGCTCGCAGAATAAGCAAGCTGAAGTGGCAGTGGGCTGGCCACATCTGCCGAAGGACTGATGGCCGTTGGAGCAAACGAGTCCTAGAGTGGAGACCGCGCGAAGGTAAACAGAAGGAGGGACACCCCATAGCTAAGTGGACTGATGACCTGCGATAGGTGGCTGGGACGGACTGGATGCGGAAGGCGGAGTATCGGCAAACGTGGCGCGTATTGGGAGAGGCCTAAGTCCAGCAGTGGACTGCAGTAGGCTAATTGATTGATTGATATACCAATTATGTGGGGTCGCAGAAAATCAAACGGCCCTGCACGCAAGCCGTCGCGTCGGTCCCGGTTGCTAAACAAATATCTATGGTAGCCATATGTATGGGATATGGGTGAAATGGCCTCGTCCGGTCAACGCCATACCCAATGGAAGTAATAGTAGTAACCAAAGCCATCTAAAAAAAAAGCATACCTACTTTAATTTCAAGCAATTTGTTTCTTGTATGAATTGTATATTTTCCTTTTGCGTAACAAGAATCTTGAATGAAACAGAAATCTTAACACCGAAAATTCAAGAGGATCTTCAAGCCTACAAAGTTTTATTCAAAACACGTTTCAAGTTTCCAGTCCAAATTAAATGAGGTCTGTTATTTAGAATAAACATTTTAGTTAAAAGGACCCACTTGAATACAATTACAGCATCGAATTTGTGTTAAGAGAAGAATTAAAGCAACCAAGATGTTAAGCAAGAATCGTTAAGTGAAAATTGTTTATACTTAGTCGATTTACTGTTTAATGTGATGTAAGATAATTTATGGCATTGAAATACAGCTGTTTTTAACGGATTTTATAGCGATTTATTGCGGTACTAGCACCCGTATTTATAAACGATACTGTGAGGTCTTATAGTGTGCTCGAGCGCATAGGGCTGGTTAAATTAATTCACAAACATCACGGAGCAGTATCTAACGCAGTGCGTTCCCTCAACGAAGTATTACTTAAGTGTTATCAATGACTAAAAAGGCTTGCCAAAACGAACGCACTGAGAATTTGTCGTTCTTTGCACAGTTTTGATGGAACGCATAGCGAAGTATTGTTTGTGAATACGGGTGTAGGTGTTTTTTTTTACCACTTAGATGGCAGACAAGCACCGTGGCATGTGGACGAGTGCAATACCAGGGGAATCACACTTGTGCTGTCAACCCTGTAAGAACAGAGAGATTCTGTGCCGACAGCGCAGAAGACAAGCAGGACAAGCCTCTGGTCTTCCCACTTACAGCAGAAAACCTTTCTAGTGAGCTCTGGCTACCCTACTCACCGCCGGGAATACAACACGAGGTTATTATACCCGCGGTATTCTGAAGGGCGGCGGTATTAGGCTGGCCAGGCTTATTTTGAAACCCTATCACTCCTATTTGCCTGCAATTTTTTATTCTTCGAAATCTGTCGGATTTGTTGATATTTATAATCACGATCAGTTGTAGCGTGACGTCAGAATAGATGGAGCCGAGAATAGCGTGACGGATGGTGACGATTGCGCGATTTCTAAGTTTTTTTTTTTCACTCAAAAAATGATCAATTTGCCTAAAACTTTAACTAAGTATTACTTATTTAAAAAAGGTCTCACCTGCCACTGTCCCGGCGCAGCGACCACCTCCGGGAAGTTAACGCACGTATCATTTTGCACTCAGTCCACTAATCAACATCACAGTACAAAACCTTATCCAAACTTAACACTCATGATACTTATGATGCAAATGCACTTATCACACTTTTAGTTACACTGAAGAAAAGTTAGTTGTTTTGTCATATGTTCACATTATCACACTTTCGAGGCACTAGTTTATATGTTTCGTCTATCATTAACACAATATTAGTCTTGAAATACTAAAAAAAAAAACATGGAGTTTATAAGTTAACATTCTTAAGAATGCATTTTCTGTTTAACTAAGGTATTGATATGGCTTCGAGAACTGGATAACTTGACGCAGTGGTTATCGATACATAAAATATAGGCAAGACATTCAACATAATCTGTTCTACGTAGACTATAATCGTCACACGCATTATCGTTATTATTTTCAATAATCATCCCTTAATTTTTAATAGACTTCCGAAATAGTTGGTTACACATACACACATAAAAACTAAATATTATGAAATTAAAATAATTCGGTATAATATTGCAGGCCGCTAATTTATATAGGTAATCTTGAGTTTTTTCTTTATGAATTATTGAATGAAAAAATAGAAATAATACATAAAAATATATGTTCAAAATAATTCCGTATTATTTTGAACGTATGAGTTTGCTGTTCCTTTTTCAAATTTTAAATTACCATGATTGTTATAAGTAATTTAAAATTTGAACAGGTGTCCTGTATTAATTCTGAAGCATTTGAAGGTGCTGTCAAGACGTGTCGTAAAACTTTAATTAGGTACGCGTGAAGCGACTATGATGTCTACTACGCATTACGCCTCGAGCCTCGAGACGAGGGTTGGCATAGCTAAGTGCGCCTCGACTTAAGCAGTATTGCTTTAGCTACATTAACTTTTAAGGCTGTTTTGAAGTAATTCTGTACGAAATTTCAAGGCGCATTGCGTTTATGTTATAAATAAGAAGGTAATTGGTTATTTAAGATCAAAAAACATTTCTCTTTTTTACATGTAATGTGGCAAAAATGATGATGAGCTTGCACAATGGCTTATGAACGTTTACGATTCCCGATGTCTAACTCTAGCATAGTACCAGAGGAAGGAGGAATGAAAGAAATTTCTGTTACATATCGTATGAAATTCAGTTTAAGTGAGATACGATATATTTATGTGGCAGTTCCTCAATCGAGCATTCGTGTTCTCAACACGAATGCTCGACTTGGTAGTCTCAACACCACCACACCTAAACCTAGAGAACATATTATGCTGTAACAGCCTAGAGGAGATATATCAGCGACCAAGTATATCACCAAGAACTATATAAGACCAACTTACACTCACTCACGTACAGACAAAAGCCGTTCAAAGTTCGTACCTGCGAGAAAATGGCACCTTTATTGTTGAGGCTGAGATTCTAACGTGTGCGTGTGTTTCTGCTCAACATTTAAGCAAGCCTGCTGTATCTATTTATTTTATGCACGCAGCTTGAACGTGCTACCCGATGAGTGCATTTTATAGAGTGGAACAACACGCGAGCGGTAGTGTGACACGAGGAAGTAATAATTGTATGAAGCTGTTTTGTACACGCTTCTGAGAGCGACGATGGCTGCTGCTAGAAGCAGCGATGATTGCTTCAACAGGCATTGTAGTTTTCCCTTTACAAATTTTCGTGCGGGATCCCGAAATAGGGATAATTTCATATAAGGATGATAAATGGATTCTGGGGAATATAATATGAGCAAAATAGCGTTTATAGCGATTTAAATAATCATTTAGTCTGTTGCTATCGACAACTTGACAAGGTTCCTCCAATGTGCGCAATAGCATCAGATTCAGGTCTACCGCGTCCAGTTTCTCTCAGATCTCTCTCTATCTTATTAAGACTTCTTTAGGTAGGGACTATAATATAGGACCATAGTCCAAGTGCTATCGTTACCAGTAGTATGAGCCTACCATTACATTCAATTTTGCTCCAAAACCGGGAGTATTATTCAAGCCTTTCACGAGATTCAAAAGAATATCATTAGGTACCTTTCAAAAAGAGCTTTGTATTTGGATTCTAAAAATAGAAAAGATAGGTGGATCTTTGAAAGTCTATTTACAACCAATATCAAGGCTAAATTTAGATTGTATTGTTCGAACGGGCAGGTCAAAGGTCGTTTATAATTATCCCAAGCTATTGTCTTAAATTACAAGGATCCAATTAATTAACAAGCGAAACAAGTCTTACACCTAAAACCTCAATCATTTTCAACAGCTTTCAACGTCAGTAACATAATAATCACGCCCTTATCCCCGGAGGGATAGGCAGAGGTGAATTAACATCCACATTTCACCAATCTATACAAAAACTAATCTCTACTAATATTATAAATGCAAAAATAACTCTGTCTGTCTGTCTGTCTGTCTGTTTGTCTGTCTCGCTTTTACGACTAAACCGCTGAACGGATTTTGATGAAATTTGGTATAGGGGTAGATTAGACCTTGAGAGAGGACATAGGCTATGTTTGGTCGCGATAAGTGACATCCACGCGGGCGGAGCCGCTGGCAAAAGCTAGTGAGTATATAAAATTATTGAAGGTCTACAACGCGTCACTAAAAGTGAAATTTTTTGCTAGAGTTACTTACAATAGATTCACAAATTACGTAGGTAGGTAGGTATTTATTATTTTAAGTGCTTGTAATAACGATACGATCATAGATTATGTACATCGAGGTCAAACTTTCACGTATTTCAACAAATGTAGTTATTGCTGATTGTAGTTATTTATATATTATGTTGGAACAATAAACTAGGGAAATCGTTAGCAACACTAATTACTGAAATATTATTGTATGAACGGTGTAATAAGCATAATATACCTATCCACAATTCATGTAAAAAAATATTTTTGCCTATGCCAAAAGGTTAAAACAGGTTTCGAACCAAACTTACAAATTGCTACCTGAACCTGTAGACAAGTGGCAATTAGTTAGTAGAATAGAATACTCTTTATGAAATTGACATACATTTAATAAACGTAAGGCTATGTCAATTCCATACATTGAGTATTCTATTCTATTAATGATGTGCCACTTGTCTAGGTAAAGTGGCTACTTACTTACTACTTACTATTTTTTTTTTTGCGTTGTTTTTCCTTTACAGGTGTCTAGTTGGACGTATTTTTTGTAATAAACATTATTATTAAGCTATTGCATAGCTTCTATCGCGGGCCTTGAGCGTGGAGATCGAATCCGGAATTTCTCCGTAACGAAAAAAGGCAACACCCCCAACTCCGAGCTCGCACGAATCGAGCCGAGCTGCTCCGAAGTAGCTCCGCTTAACGTAAGTAATTATAATTGCATAAGTTGTTAGTTTTCAAATTCAAATTCTAATTCAAACTCAGACTCAGACTCAAATTCAAATTATATTATTACTAGCTTTTGCCCGCGGCTCCACCCGCGTGGATGTCGGTTATCGCGACCAAACATAACCTATGTCCTTTCTCGAGGTCTAATCTACCCCTATACCAAATTTCATCAAAATCGGTACAGTGGTTTGGGCGTGACAGACAGACAGACAGACAGACAGACAGACAGACAGACAGACAGACAGACAGACAGACAGACAGACAGACAGACAGACAGACAGACAGACAGACAGACAGACAGAGTTACTTTCACATTTATAATATTAGTAGGGAAGTAGGGATTTATTATAATTGCATAAGTTCATAAAAAATGCTATACAATAGCTTTACCGCGGCAGTCCCCGAGTGCCACACGTCTTTTTTTTATTTTTGTAATAAACATTATTATTAAGTATTACTATTATTTATATTTGGACATATTTCAGATTAGGCGTTTCACTAGTTGGGTATTATTTTATGCGATTAAACATTTTTTGCTTTTTGTACAAAAGTCGTGTAAAGGTCAAGAACTTATATATTATGCTGAGAACTTTTGAAGCTGGTCACTTATCTACTTATTAAAAGTTGGATACTATTGTATAAATAATATAGGTATGAACAACTGCATGCGTCATTATTGTGGAATGGACAAGCGTGTGAAAGTGCGCCTGTCTGAATACAATGGTCGGTTTTCTGTGACGTCACTCATACAACCAAGGTACTCGATTGAAAGTCACGTTCAATAAGGAGGAAAAGAATTAGCGTAGGTATTGTTTAATACAACGAACTTATACCATTTGTATCCTTAATAACTCGGATAATGAAAATGGATGATTAGTTTCTTTATGATTGATCTGTTTAACATCCTCATAAAAAAAAAGTCGGTCAAGCCCGAGCCGGACTCCCGTACCGAGGGTTCCGTAACTTAAGCTACATAAATGGCAATATATTTTGATTGCAATGACTCAGAAGTTTAATTTTTGCACAGTTTCAAGACGTTATAAACTTGAGTATGTGGTATGAATTTCAATTTGATACCTCTATGCATTCCTGAGAAAAGACCGACAACGAGGTGATCATATAAGGGCCCAGTTTATTCCTTTTGCGGTACGAAACCCTAAAAAGCAGAATTATTGTATAATCATCATTGTCATTTGAGGTAAAATCAGATACCTATCGTAACTTCAATACAGACATCTAAATTATACACTATTTTCCTTTCAAAATTCTCATAATCTCTTGTATATACATACCTAATTCTATTTGAAAATAGAAATTCTAATTTTAATGATTAAATATTGCTTCCCTTCATTACAATTCCCTTTGATGTCACCCACTTCAAATAACAAGCATTCATAAATAAAATAGATAATAGAAATTTATATAAAGACTTGACAAAGCAATATTAATACCGGTTTTCATTTACTTACAGCATAATAGATGTCTCATTGCTTATTTATGAAATTGAGCGCAATTACCGTCAACATCAACAAATTGGGTTCGGTTGCGTTTCGCCCCGAAACTGTTTGTTTTAAAATAGCGTGATAAAATGCTAAAACAGAAAAGTTTCGGGTGGAATCGAGAACAGGGTAAATCACTACATATTATAAAACAACGTCGCTGTCGCTGTCTATCTGTCCCTATGTAGGTATGCTTAAATCTTCAAAACTACGCAACGGATTTTGAAGCGGTTTTTTTAATAGATAGAGTGATTCAAGAGGAAGGTTTATTATGTATAATACATGCATAGTATTGTAAAGAAACACTGATAAATTTAGAGATAATACCACGCGGGCGGAAAATATGGCGGTACGAAGTTCGCCGGGTCAGCTAGTAATGACTAATCCAACAAATTAAAACATAAATTCAGATGATAATTATTCAATATTGCTTTTATTGGTAAGCACAATTTGATGACTACCCGATAAATCGGTATTCCAAGCATCAGGGTCCCCAATTAGTTCGAATAATCGCTGTAGCATTCCTTAAACGTACAAAGGGACGTATCGGTTCAGAATGTGTCTTACGAAAGGTCACACAAAGTTCAATTTTCACGCTTGAATTCCGCCACGGTACGAGCAATGCCTCTGGAATGTCAATGTTATTGTTACGCAACTGAAGGGTTCGTAAACTGTTCGACTATTGAGAAGAAATTGTGAGTAGAGTAACTATAGAAAACAAAAATCCGAAGAGAATCGATGTATTCAGAGACAGAGAGTAAAGACCAGTGTTTCTCATAGTAGGGTTATCGCTTAGACCATTACTGTATAGACACAGCCTGGGAGTATTCATTTCTGCCAGATGGAGGGAACCACAAACTTATAATAACCCCTTTGGAGCAGAATGTATAAAACGCATACGTCGGGTGTTAAAAATAGACCAAATAGAAAAGTGGACACTTTGGGAAATAGCTAGATCAGGAAAGTGGACGCTTTGGTAAGTGGGCGATTTAGAAATATAAATGGACCAATTCGGAAAATAAACAGTTCAGGAAAGTGGACGGATCGGGAAAGTAGACGGATAGTACCGGAGGGGCAAAAAACGGCGTGTGTGCGTAGTGAGTGTAAGCTAATATCAATATTGTTGTACTTATAATATGTCAACTCATACAGAAGAAGCAGTTTTTTTTTTTCGCGTTGGAATGACATTTGCTGCGTCTATGTATAGAGTTTGCATAGTTTAAGGATCATCGTTAGGGGTACGTGACAAAATGTAAGGAATACCGGTAGTCTCTAGTCTCTAATTGATTTTAGGGTAGCAAGGGCAAGCTTTCACGTGAAGCGGTGAATTACTAATTGCTCGTTAAAACTTGTGAGAGTGGGTTCTTGGCATGATTAAGACGAAATATATGAAGTTTCCTTAAAGATGAAGTATAAAAGTTCGCTGAACGACGGCAATTTTTGTTAATGTCATCGATTAATATCTGTAATTTAATGCATTTATAAGGCATTTTGTTTACTAAAAATCAAAGAACTGTGGACACCTGATGTTTTGGAGTAGAATAAACAGCATCGCTTTTCACACTACAATACGTTCTATCGCTTTCTTTACTAAACACAGTCTTAAGTATTTTAATACTAAGCTTGAGGCTTTGACTTGAGTTCCTGTTTCATACCATACCTTGTAAAAAAAATAAAGAAAAGAAGCCATATTTTTAATTTTTTTTTTTTTTTTTATACCACTTAGGTGGCAGACAAGCACACGGCCCACCTGATGGAAAGTGGTTACCGTGGCCTATGGACGTATGCAACACCAGGGGCGTCACACTCGCGCTGCCGACCAAATTTAGGTAGGTATAAGGAATATTAGTAACCAAAATTACGAATATTCCCGGTAGCCCCTCCAGCTAAGTTAGCGGAGTGGAGGGTTTACGTCGATAGTGTAACGGCTAGTATTCGTACCCGGGCCCTCTCAATCGTATGGCTGCCAAACACTCTATCTAATCTACATTCTACATACCATAAGACAACAATAAAATATGCCAGTATAATTCGGATATCTTGTAATCAATCCTTGGCAACCAAACTAGCCTTCAAAGGAACGGGGGCCAATTGCTTGTAGAATGTAGATGGGCACTCCCGCATAGTCTACACTGGCGGACAGATAAATTGCCTATCGATCCGTGAGTGACGCACGTGAATAAGCACGATTTATTTCCAGCTTATAGAATTTAAAACAGATACGTCTTATAGTACAAAAAGACATAAGTGACGCCCAGAAGGAGTAATGAACTACGTAAACTGACATTAGTACCATCGATTAATTCAATGTATTTTTAAGCCACACGATAGTGTAAATTAATCAGGGATGTTCCCAGAGGCACTGCCGCATTCATGAGCATCATCTGCAGACCCTTGTCAACTGAAATTATTTGAAAAGGTGTCACATTTGTCAAGTTTGTGATACGCCATGATATTTACTTATTTATTTGATTTTTTTAGAATTGCTTTTAACTGTGGATGGCTTCATCAATGAATCCAAACGCACTTTGTTAATTTATTGGAAGGCTTCATCAATGGATGTATTTCTTAGAACTTAGATCCAATAGATAACTCCTTTGATAATATCCTAGTAAAGTAAAATTTTCTATTCAATCTATTTACTATCCAATTCCTTGTAACTTTGACAAGATATGTCCGATTTTACTCTTTCACGCTGTAAATATTCTAACATCGATATCACTATAACACAGAACTTAATAAGATACTAAAAGAAATAAAATCGCAAAACTTGACTGTGTGAGTAGTACCGAGTCGTAAAAGAAACGCGATACTTTAATAGCCAGTATAAAATGGCAGGAGATCAAATATCAATGACATTTTCGTGCAGAAAATAACTGATAATATACTGCAAAATATAAGAAGATATGAACTTATTCTTTCTTTTCTTTCAAAAACCACTACGCTGTTGATTTTTGCTGAAGTTAAGTCTTACAAGACAAGCCACATAAATTTTCTATGATTCTCTAGTATGAATAGACTTTAAGAACCGGGGAATTGCCATCTTCGTACCACGTACCTACATGACGTCGAGTAGGTACATAATTATGTTACGGCCCAGACCTAATGAGTTGACGCTTTAATATGTTTTAAAAACCACCAAACTTTTCGAATAGCAGCATGAGATAATTATTAAAAATACTTTCGAAAACGCTTAAAAAACAGGGCACATTTCAGGGATAATTACATTTTATGAAGTTTTTTTTATCTATATAGGAGGTACTTAAATGAAAATGAATTGCTAAATTAGTTGCAAAGTACAAAACTTGAGAACAGCTTGGCCGCAATGTTTGAATGATTACCGGAATCGCTTAGAAGCGAATTGGTTTCTATCTGTTCTCAATTAATCACGACACTTTGATGATTGAATGTGTATTATGTTATCACATTACTATTAGAGTTATCGGGATATTTACCATGTATTTTTTTGAGTATCCGATATTTCGGTGCTGTTAGAGGAGTAACTGGAGTACTGAAGTTCCTCCGTGATCATGGTGCTTGCAACAGCGCCGAAATATCAGATACTCAAATAATACATGGTAAATAGCCCGATAGCTCTAATCGTAATGTGAACGATTATGAAATTTTAAATACATATGTTATCAGGTTATCACACTTTGTTTAGAGGTTAACGTTCATATTGTTCATATTTAAGGACATTTTGAAATATTCATGGGAAGTGGATGACGCTGGGCACGAACACCTAGTTAGCAATGAAGCAATGAATAGTAGCTAATAACAAACTAGTTAGATTAGTGATCCAGGCAAGCAAGCTTAAAAGACCCTTTGCATCTGCGCTTGAATGCCAAGTAACTAGATAATTTCATAGGGTAACGAAATTATCTGGCATCTGGCAGTGACGCAGGCTCTATAATGATGCGCGCCTCCCCATACCCGGGGCTAGATGGGGAATAGAGCCGACCCACGATACACGCAACTTCACCCACGTGGAATTTTGTTCTCGTTTTCGTTAAATGGGTGAACGTTTATTTTTTTCAATCTTGTATGTTCCTTATGGCCCACGCCTAAGGAATATCCAAAAACAATAGCCAAATTGGTAGAACCGTTCTCGAGTTTTGCGCGTAGCAAAATTCATTTTTATTTACATGGAATATTAGTTTTGTATTTAACCCTTTAGCTGTCAATTTTGTCTGTATTTTCCTCAACCTATTGTAATATTATTTGGTTTTCCCGTCACGAAATTTGCAGAAGCGGGCTACCTAACAATTACTACGGTAAAAGCATATTTTTTGGCTCCAGCAGCCCTCTACTCTACCTATCCTTTTTAACTTGGCTAACTATTGACACTCAAAACTTAATAACGACTAGTCCCCGCTTAGTCATCAGATTTTACGGAGTAACTAAAGCGGCCAGATAATTGGCCGCAGCCGGTGCAACTCGGTCGAATCGAAACTCAATGTAAGTAAAATAAGAAGGATGCAATATCATCTTGATTTAGTTCGAATGTAGGTAATCGGCCGTTAGACTCAAAGTCGACGCCAACTGATCTGGAAAAAGACTTGGTGGAGGAGGACTGATAGCATTTTTAAAAGAATTTAATCTACCAAGAACAAGAAGTAAATACACAAAACAGTTAAGTGAATGGTTATACTTTTCAACAGAAATCAAACCTGAAAGCCAAAGCATATATATTATACAAGTTAGGGGGCCACACACCAAAGCAGCAAGCAAAATTGCTTGTCAAAAATGTTTCTGGACAAAGAAGCATTTTTGCTGCGTAAATGTAGGCAATTTTTATTGTGACACAGAAGCCATAGCTGAGTGGCACTTACACTATGCCGATACTCGACTAGATCCAAATAATATACATCGATCTAAATACCGATATAGATAACTTAGAAAGCCGAATACAATCCAAACAAAATCTTTGAGAAATACTACTAAAACATTCTAGAATGCATAATTGTACATTCATTAAGTACGTAACAAGTAATGACGAGCAAATAATTAGAGGTGATTAAGAATACTTGCGGAAGTTTACGCAAATAGTACACATTGCAATTGGATTATTTTTGCGATTTCGTCACCATCATACCGTTAGACCCGGTTGCATCCATTGGACTGGAGCTTGGGGTCTGCTCTTTTACTCGTTCTATTGATTTGGCTCATCTTGGTTTTTACAGGAACACGGGAAGGAAAGCATGCGCCAGAACCTTGCTCGTTAATCAGTAAGTATACCGGCTAGCAAGTACGGATTTTTAGTATCTATGGCCAAGACGGCTCACAATGTCTCTTTCAGCAGATGTTAGCGTTGAAGCTTTCATAGTGAGGGTCGGACTATATGTGTGGCTATGAACAGCTCTGGGTTGAAAATTGACGATGGATATGACCAGAAATATCCTTGAAATTAGTGTGATGTTGCTATACACTTGAGACAGGATTCATTATTTTGATTCTATTTCTTTAGTTTTGTAAAAGTATGAATCATTTCACAAGTATGTCGTCATCCAGGAGGTATGTAGGGTTGGGTTCGCGTGGCTTTTTGCCACCTTGACTTATGACCATTCCGACATTGCTCATGGTCACGAAAAATTCCATGGTCACTTTGAACAGCCACGGTCACTTAGGATCCAGAATGCTTTATGTCCTTCGTACCTACTTTTTTATTTCATAGACTATTTACCTATTTTTTTTTGTTTAAGTAGTGAAGTTCTTTTATTACTTCTCCAACTCCTCCAATTTACTTATGATTGCGGGTTCCAAGACAGTTTAACTTTTCCTGTAACTTCCCGAGAGGCATTACTGGGTATGTTCGTAGGTGACTGCCTCACTGCACTGACTGTTCAGGATGATGTGAGGATCCTGGTGTATAGGAGTTACAGAAGACGGCATGTGGGAGGGATTAGTCTCGAAAAGGCTGAGCTTCAAAGGCTTCCATGTCACAAAATCTCCGTGAACATGAACATGCTGAAGAACAACTGAAAAGCCGGGACTAGCGTAAATATAAATAAGTAGCACGTAATAAGTAAATTGCGATAAAAGTAGTTCCATCACAATCGTAATAATTGGAAGAAACCTAGTAGGTAATTCAAGAACGTACTTTTTACATCAATTACATAAAGTGTATTACGTTAATATAAATGGTGTACATTTCAAGTAATACATTTAATGTACACGCGGTTTCATATTACAGGCTGATGAAAAATGTTTTCCATTTCTGAATTCAATTTTAATCTACATATATTATTGGAATTGGTTCAACAACCCCAGAAGGGTCTGTAGAAGGATTATATCGGGTCTGTCTGATATATTGATGGATGGATGGAATGTGAGGTTCAAACATACATTAAGGGATTAATTTATCATTACCTACATAGTCAAATAACATAAATAAAGTTACTTTTAAGCATCTATCTGTTTCATAGCTGACTACGTCGAAACCACACAACAAATTCAGTTAAAGTTTTCACTAATGATATGATCGAAAGTTTACATGGTCAGAGCTCAGAGTCACAGACTGAGGGACACAGATTGTAAATGTTTTGACTTGAATTGACTTTTGACGTTTGAAGTAATTTTTACAAAATATTAAACGCGGGAAATGGTGACTAAAATTGCAAAAGATCTAAATAATGATCATTCTGGACATCAAATACCCAAACGCTACCTCAAACAGACGCAACTGGGAACAATACAGTTAAATATTTAATAGTCATTGAATTTTTATTGATAAATGTCTACCGCAGATCGCAGTACAATGGGCACAGGCTAAAAATATCACACTTATTGAACCTGACGTTCAGGTGCTGAAAAGAAAGCCATTTCCTCCACTAATGAGGCCGGATTACCCCTTTTTACTTCACTCATTAATCAACCTCATTCAACAAAAAAAAAATGTTTAAAACCAGCCGGATATTAAATTTCGAATTTTCTAAGATTCGAATTTTAAATATAAACACAAAAGTTCGATGCGGTCACAAACTAATTGAAACAAACAATCAAAATAAACACTACACACACACAGACACAGGCATGCGCTCCAGAAAAAACAAAACGCACATGTAATCGTGCGACGTACGTTATTTTGGCGAATTTACACGAGCAAGGGAGATAATCACGGGCAGTCGCGCTCAGTCGACGAGCGTGAGCTGGATGTATCGATCGCGCACAGCGAGCGTTGTCGCGGAGGTGTGCCGCGCGGCACGTACCGTCGCACACTGAAGTGAGAGCCGCGAGATGAGCGTACACCGCATATAGAACAGACGCACCGTTAGGTTAAATGTGAAGTTTCAGGAACCGGCTTTTTATTATTTTGTCAATTTTCGAAAGAAATCTTTGTATTATTTTGATTACATTGCATTGCCAGTAACATGAAAAAGACTCTATGAGTTGCACATTTGACTTAAATCCGAGTGCCAAACTTTAGCTTATTTTGAACTATACAGGAGCAACTGCTAGTGATAATAATTTGGCACATGGCTACAATATAAAACTATATCAACTTATTTTTTTGTTATTAAGGCCAATATCAATTAATCTGGACAGGACAATATTGCAATCTATTACTGGACACCGACTTCTTCCAATGTATCATACGCCACAGGCCACAGCACCTGATTCTGCACCTTAAAAGTATGTGTTCAATTTTCAAGTGCATAATGTTCTTGAATATTTCTTGAAAGTTTATTTGCATTTTAGATAGTTTAGTTAGGCTTACTTTGGGTCTACGAATACGAACGACCGAATGTACATTTTTTTAAATTATCAACTATACTTTTAACACTGTATTTTGTGCCTAAGACCAGGTTAGCTTACTCTTTGTCGATTGACCGCATCGCGTCGGCGCATCGCTGCGGCGATCGACGGCAATCCAAGTTCGGATGCGTTCGTAACACATGCGAAACTCTGTTTATAAATAAATGCCCCGTGTGCGTACGCTTTTACGATAAACACTTGCTCTCTTGACTGTACAGATTGAGATATTTTGGATACGGGTGAAAATACGTCATGTTTGTTTGTATTCAATTATTGTACCTACAGCGAGATTTTTTTTACATGATTTTTTTTTTTGTGTAGAGCACATCAATGTAACTTTGCCTCTTCGATGGTAATTTAAAGAAGGAGTCTCAGGCATGAGGGTCCCTATGGTGTATCTTTACCAATAATGTATCTTTTTGACAAGTACTTTTTACAGACTTGACGAATTAAAACAAAATTTGTTTCGACTCGTCAAACGATTTTCGAGTCGAAATAATTTTCAGACTTGACCAATTATACCTACCTAAACCTCTCATCAGATCATTATTCTGGACTAATCTGGACCCGCCTAAAAGACTCGGGATTGTAGGAAGTAAAGGATACACCGTACACGTGTCTTAGTAAACAATTCCAAGTTTATACATTGAAGTTGCTCTCTCTCTCTCTCTCTCTCTCTCACTCTCGACTCTCAATCTCTTATCAAAATAACTGCCAATTGTTAGATCTAATGGTACGGGAGTCTCATGTATTATATTTTAAGTTACTCTACGAATCTGATGGCTAATTCCATATGCAGTAGGTAACCAAATTTATCTACTATCGTTGTGTTAAAGAGAACCGATGGTAACCATCTAATAGATGCAAACCGTATTTAGGTCACTTCGATGTGACTAAGTTGCTGGAGTGCTTGTAGTAATAACTTAGTACATAACCAGTACCAATGATCTTAAATACGGCAGCACTGACGTTTAAAAACGGTCGCTCTTAATAAGGCTAATTTGGCTGCCTCAACTAGGTATTCATGCGGAATTAAATGCGATTTTATTTATTTATTTATTATATTATTATACTTTACTGTAAGAAGACATGAGCAGTACATAGGAGGCATTATCGCTATACGCAATTTCTGCCAGGCAACCTTTTGATGGAGATGGATGTTGGCTCTATTATTAGAAAGGTCTCGGTTAGACCTTAAAACTGCCGAAAGTTTTATTGCAATTGGTTGAGAAGAACCAGAGATACGACCAAAAGTTGCCAACAGACATAATGGTGGGTCTTTACAAAAAAAAACATGCAGCTCTTAAGCTGGGGCCGGCTGGAGTAGAATAGATCCTCCTGAAGTGGGATCTATAGCCTAAGAATTAATTCAGCATATGCAGGGCACGGGACCCCAACAATTCCCGTGGATATCGTAGAAGGCGACTAAGGGATAGGGAATTTTCTTCATTTGACAGAAACACAGGCCACGCGGTCATTTTGACCGCTTCACGGCAATAGGTCGAAAATTGTAGTTGGAGAAATGTCAATACACGTCTGCCTACCCCTTCCGGAATTCACAGGTGTGAATATAAATCTATGTAAGAGCGCGTTACAATACCTTCAATTTATAGACACATTTCAGATTGCTTTCAAAGCTTATTTCTCTATCTCTAGACATTTCAATAGCCATTGAATTCCATAGATCGGTTCAGTCCATCATTCAAAGGCGAATGTAAACAAAACACAACACAATAACTCTTGGTGCTGTCGTTTACGATGGACTAAGAGATTGTGCTTCATAGCTATAGCCGCTATAGGCCCTGGACTAGATTACGAGAATTTTCTCTTCTGGAACATTCTACAAAGCGCTAGACCCAAAGTAAGCATAGCTTAACTAGCTTGTGTTATGGGTATAGACTGCGGATGAACTGACATCCCTTTTTTTTGTAAATACTTACATGCATATTATATTTGGAAACATCCAGAACAAAGACATATTCATGCATATAAATACTGAGCGGGATTTAAACCCACAATCTCCGACGTGGCAGACGAATGCTTTACCTTCACGTCACGTAGTTATTTCACTAGTCACGCTTGCCAGGCTGGCCACGCTGGCCATTCAGGTCATACCGGCTACGCTAGCCACCCTGGCTACGCTAGAAATTCCGGTTACGCCAGCTACGTTGGCCACGCTAGCCACGTTAGCTAAGCAAAGTAATAGCGTTAAACCATGCGTTTAATTGGACATAGATTCCATACTTTCAAATATAACGTTGCTGAATTTTTACTAGTATTTAATTCCCTGCTAAATACCGACGAATATTGAGCAATAACTTGCTCTGTGTACATTTTACAGAACTGTTACTGCAGAGTCGGACTTGTTTTATTTAGATGCATCAGCTGCGCGGGAAAACAGCGCGTAAATACAGACGAAGGAAATGTTTCAGTACAATTTGCTAATTGTATTATTTTGGAGAACAAATTCGTTTGAAGGTGAGGCAGCTGATGACAAGAGAGGTAACACTTTCATTTAACATTTACGTTAATCAGTAATCAGTCATCATCATAGTTATAGTCGCGGTTGCATCCAAAGCTTCAGTTTGGAGCACGAAGTCGGTTTCTAGCATTTTTTATACAACTCACCTACGGACAGACAAGCACACGGCCCACCTGATGGAAAGTGGTTACCGTTGCCTGTGAACGTATGCAACACCAGGGGCGTCACACCAGCTCAGCCGACCCCGTAAGAACCTTCTAATGCCCTTCTTGAAGAACCCCATACTGTAGTTACTCGGAAAAACCACGGCAGGGAGTTCATACCACAGTTTAAGCGTGCGGGGCATTCGGCTTACTTTGTCTGTTATGGGAGCGACGGCCGTCTGATTCCCCAATGCCAAAAGCAAAAGCCTGGGTAGGAGCTAGGAGCTTCATCCGTCAACAATAGGTGCACCGGTTTGCAGCTAGCAATGGGGCCCCATACACTCCACTATAACTCCAGACACGTATCTTGGACCTAAATCGCAAGACAAACGAGGCTCTGGCGCCCGCGGATTGCTTTGTAATAATCTATGCTTGGTGAATTTGGGTTCGTCCACCACAGTAGCACCCCGTGCTATCCTCAAAAGACATCCAAGGAATGTGTACTGCGCGTATAGGGCACATTTTAGGTGCAAGATACGTATCCGGAGTTATACCATGAGGGACAAGTGGGCATATTTTAGTTCCATACAATGTAATGTAGTACCTATACATAGGGTCCGCGTTTAATCAACACGTGGCAGTCAATCAAGAAGATAAACTAAGTTAACATTGATGCAATGCAAGGACGATCGAACGGAAGACTGCAATAAAGCTTGGGTTCCACTGCGAGCGGAGGACTACGTATGTACTCCGTTTACTCAATTAATCGCTTAAAGCAATAATGATAGTAATTTTAGCGCTCTTCCCGGTCGCATTCGATATTTTCAACTCGATGCTCGGGGTCCACTTATTCTTACTTCTCTTTTTAGTTTGGCTTATTACGGTTTTTGTAGGAGGCATTGTCGTCTGATCTCTCAACCTAATCTGTTAATAAACTGATGTATCGGCTTGTTAATAGTAGGTACTATTTGTCTGTACCCTAGACAAGTGGCAAATACGTTGATGACTGTCATAAGTACCCGGATGGGCCCTCAAGCACCCTTTAAGTAATATGATAAATTAGCTGTTGCCCACGGCTCCGCCCGCGTGGACATCGGTTATCGCGACCAAACAATTCTCAACACACACAACAACAACACAACAACAAAACAACAACAACAACAACAACAACAACAAAAAAAAAATCTCAAGGTCTAATCTCCCCCTATACCTAATTTTAACAGACAGACAGAGTTACTTTCGCATTTTTAATATCAGTATGGATTAGCTAAATAAAAGTTCAATGGCGTTATACTGAGTCCGTATGTTCCCCGCTCGTAATGGAAACCCGACTCAAATATCTCTAGGTATAGTAGGATACAATGGTCAAAACATATAAATAAAATGCTAGCAGGACTACAATATATACTCTTTTACTATTCGGTATTATACAAATTCGATATCAAGTCTCATTCGGTGAATGTCTAAACACGAAATCTTTCTGTCTAATAGTCACGCAGTTAGACCAGAAAATACTGAACAGGGAGTCTGAGATGAAAGCTTCGGCTGCGACCAAGAAGACTCCAGTGTCATAGGCGTGAGTTTATAAAAAAAAATGGCAAAAAGTGAGACAAAATAGACCCTCCGTTTGGCACGTAGACACAAACTCCACCTACAGGCACAATTTAAAATCGATTTTCTAGATAAGATTCCAACCATCTAAGTAAATTTCCGCGCTCTCCTAGATCTCGTAGTTTACTTAAAAGGATGGAGTGATTTACTTGGTCGAATACCTTTTCAACATGAATAAATAAATCGGTAAAGACAAAATATAGTCCAGTAGGATTTTATCCTGTGTTTTGCCAACTGATATTCATGTTTTGGGTTCCGTATTCGATGGGTAATCATGTGAACTTTATTACTAAGGCCCTTAGATGAAATAAAAAGATTTTTTAATTCATCTAAGCTAAGGCCACAGAATAAATATTAGTACTACGTCTAAGGGTCGTTATAATTATGTCAGTGGGTTAAATATCAATTGTGGACAGTTACAATTTTGACAGTGGGTATTATCCACTCCCCCTCTTGTTTCTTTTAGAGTTTTAGGATACGGCTACGGAACTTTTGACCGGTTTTACATTTTTATTGTGAAGTAACATAAGCGTTCTCAATATAAAAAAAAAATCAGAACAGTTACGTTATTTCCATCTACGACGTAACAATCATAAGTGACAGTCGGGCGACTACTAGTCTGTAAAAATAGCAACCATTTGGCCGTCGCGGTAGCCCCGTAGTCCACATTAAGTCTCCAATACGACTAAATTAGAGTCGGTTGAACGAACTTTAATAAACCCATCATATTCCCAAGTATTTATTATCAAGGTTGGCGTCTCAGTATAACCAGATTTGGCTGAATACCAGATTACAGATGTGATAACAATTTTACTGTCCCAAAAAAAGAGGGTTAGTTGTGATTTCCTTAATTTTTTTTGCCGAAAACGCTATTGTAACAAAAAGCTATTCAGAGGTAATCGCGACTATTATAGCCCAAAACACAAAGGCACACATTTAGCAGTAGTGAAAATCTTTTGACTGTACTGTACTGACCCAGGTTTTAATGTTTCATTTAGGTATCCTACTAATATTATAAACGCGAAAGTTTGTAAGTAGGTATGTGAAGATGTACGTGAGGATGTTTGTTACTCTTTCACGTAAAAGCTACTGAATGGATCTTAATGAAACTTTACAATAAAATAGCTTACACATAAGAATAACACATAACACACCAGCGATGAAAGGTATCAGAATTCCACGCGGGCGGAGCCGCGGGCAACAGCTAGTGTTAGTCTTATTCTAATAATTTACATACTAGATATATCCAATCTAATAAAACGTTTTTTTACTCGGGTATTGCGTATAAAATGGCGCTCTATTGTCTCGGCTAATCCTCTGTGGGAATACGCCGTGAATGTCGCATTGTGTAAACCGTTAGTACATGATTCATAAAAGAAAGCTTGGACAAAGGCGTAATTACACCACGATTTCGCGAAGATCGTTTAGTATTAGGGGTTTATTGATTTAACCGGATTCACTCCAGGCGTGTTACGTTAGGCCAAAATTCTTGGGTACCTACTAATAGCCATGTGCTAGGTACCTATATTAGGACTGTTTTAGTTAGCTTTTAGGATCGATAACCTGAAAGCAACTGGAATATAGAACTATTTTTACTCTTTAGGGGTGGTGTGTCGTAATCCGTTCTTAGCGGATGTAGGTACTGCAGAAAAATAAACGAGAGCGTTTTAGTGGGCTATCTATCAAGCGTTCTGGCAAGCATTCTGGTGAGCATTCTGTCGAGCATTCCGCTTTTATATATACAAATAAAAGATACTCAATCGTTAGTGGGCACTTTACGAAAAGATTTCGGTCGTAATTGGTTACGACCAAGGACAAAAAGGCGATATGGCGGCTGAAGGGGAAAGAACAAAGATTGATGATTATAAGGTGCTCTACTACTTTACAGAGTCCAAGTAAACCTATCATTGAATTTTTAAGGCATTTTAGGAAAAGGTGATTTTGAAAATTGTTCTTAATAGCAACAGGATATTTTGAGATTAAGTTTTTATGAACCGGTCGGTAGGCAAATTACGGACGATGTTGCGGCGCAGACTTTTTTCCCCGGGTTGGTAGGTCAGACGACAGTCGCAATGGATCAGCGGGCGCCGGGTTATTCATCCGGAACCACCGCTAACATTAACAATATTGTTGCAGTTATAATAGAGTAGTCACTCTATAGTTTGATTAATATATTTAGCCTTTTCTATTTTCTGTTCTGTGTGGGCGTAGACACATAGAACAGACACGTGCAGTCGTAATGGCTACAGCGCACAATACATTCGGAGAGTACGGACACATTAGTATTTTGAAATATAAACGCGGTTAAATCAGTTCAAACAGCGCAGCGTTAATATATTATTCTAATTTATAAATTTCATTGAGTAAAAATTGAAAACTCCTATAAGTTAAACGGATATTCACTGATGAAATATGGCCCAAAATGTGGCAACGCAGTTTAGCCATTTTGATCGCGATCCATAATATTGGTGAAATTAGCTCTAAGTTACAATTCAAACGGTTATATACACTTACGCCTATATTCGCAATGGCTCCTCAGTTCGCCGGTCACATTTTGGTCCCACGTAATAAGCTGTCCATCGGTTTCGCATAGATATTGCTCAGGATATGTATCTTGGACCTAAAATGTGCTCAAAGTGTGCTCTATACGCGCAGTACACGTTTTTGGGTGTCTTTTGAGGATAGCACAGGGTGCTACTGCGGTGGAAGAGCTCAAATTTACCAAGCATACAGTATTACAAAACAATCTGCGGGCGCCATCGCGCCAGGCCCTCGTTTGTCTCACGACTCAGGTCCAAAATACGTGTCTCGAGGTATTCGCCTGTATTGAGAGGCCCACAGTTCGTCAGTCACATTTGGTCCCACGTAATAAGGTGTCTATTGCCGTGATGGGACAAACACCAAGAGTCAGTAACCTCCAACTATTTTGTAACCTACGTTAGTAAACGTTTTACGTTCTCTAATAATTCACGACTAGTCCTTCAAAACTGTCCCGACTTATTACCTACATACTTCGGTCAGTGCTAATTAGGTCACATATTGCCTAAGTCACGCGACTTTCCTCAGGGTAAATGGAAGTTCGGTAGAGATAACGAGTAATGGCGTGCTTGTTCTCATTTCGGCCGTGCAGGTAATAAATACGTCGTATAGTTCTTAGAAGTGATTTGCTGGTTCTACTAAATAACGAGAATTTGAGGTGGGGTTATGGTTCTATCTAGATATGTTATTTCATCATCATCTACTGCCCTAGTTCCAATTATTTGAGGTCGGCGCAATATGTCATTTTTCTCTATACATTCCTGTTAGATGTCATTTCCTCAGTCACTACCTTCTTTGCCATATTCTCTTTCACGCAATCCATCCATCTTTACTTAGGCCTACCTCTGCTCCTAAAGCTCTTTAGATTCATACCTTGAACCTTGTACAATGAAGTGTGGGTGACATTTTTGTGTGATGTGTGTACCTAGTTAATGTCAAAGCCAATTTATTTAAGAATCATAATGTTTGCACTAGACTAGTCATTTCATTTTATCGTCTAAACGAGTAATAGAAGTTTCAACTGCTATATAAACTTGTTAACAGCCATTTAAATACTAAATGAGTAATCTAAGTATGAGATGAAAGGAATTCTTAAGTTAGAAATTAAATAGCTAATTCGTCGTAATTAGAGGCATTGCTTCCACTCAAGTTATTTTCAGGAATTTGAGTACAAGAAACTTTTATCTTGACACCGATCTTGACGTTGAATTATGCTTACTTAGGTACCTACTGCTAAAGGAACGCATCGTTAAGCACCTATGTCGATAAGTATTTTGTTTGAAGATAAATGTAGGTATCAATTACTATAAATAGATTTGGATTTTGCATTTAAATTACAATATTACTCACTTTTTAACCGACTTCTTAACCGACTTCAAAAAGGAGGAGGTTCTCAATTCGATGAGTTTTATTTTTATTTTATTTTTTTACGGACATTAGACGTAGTATAATAACCCTCATTTGGATTTGCCGTACTAGGGTAAAAGGACTTCTCTGTAGAGGACATTATTTATTTAAACTATACAGTAGATGCTGTTCTCTTTACACTATGCCGTAAAGGACACGTGTAAGTGAGGACAACTAATGGTAGTGTCACGGTACCCTGCTTACCCAGCCCCCCTAGACAAGTGGCAATTCGTTGCTCGGCGTATGATGGAATAGAATGACAAATGTATAGGATTTGACGTTCATAACATTCGTTGACGCCTGTCATATACGTCAAATCCCATACATTTGGCATTCTATTCCATCATACGCCGAGCAACAAATTGCCACTTGTCTAGCGGGGCTGGAGGGAGAGAGTCTCGAGTTTCTAAGTATACGTATGTCTTTAAAATGCGTAGAAATGTAGAGTTCGAGTTCGCATAAGATGCTTCCGCATGCAATGCAATTAAGTAATGGTGTGCTATTCTATTGAGAATCGAATAAGGTACCTATAGCATTCCGTAGCATAGTAACCAACATGCGATAGCATCTATGCGCATCCGACAGCCACATATATCCCGTCAATTAAGGTCTAGTTGCTATCTTGGACAAGCAAACCGAGTAAGCGTGCTAGGTTCACATCCTTATTGTGTCTAGAGTAAACAGATACCCGTTGCACCCGAGCACTTCTACATAATAGGCATATCATCATTATGACGGAGCACAGAGCATGTCACGCGATTGTATTGTGCAAAAGTGAAAGTAGCAATATGAAAGCACCTGTCATTGTGGTGTTTAGAAGTATTGTGACTGCACAGTATTAAATATCTCGGTTTGTAGGTGTTATAAATGTTATTGGGAATCTGTAACAATAGATTTTACGTCATAGTATTGACTAGCCGTTGCCCGTGGCTCTGCTTGTGTGGACTACTGACGCTGATTGGCAGTTTGAGTTAAGGATAGGTAGTTCTTATAATTCGAAAAATCCAGTATTTTTTATTTTTAGGAAACGTCAATATGGCTTCACCCCGCCTGATGTAAGATTAAGGCAAAACCTCAGGCAATAGGGTCACCAACAACATAACAACAATGTAACAATGGTGGCTCTCAGCTTGACGGCCCCATCAGCTTAGTACAGTTTTCAAACTTGAACAACTGGATTTTTTTCTGAACTGAGCCTTTTACCAATTAATTGAGGTCAGGTTCAGTCTAGTCTAATTTCGATAAAATCAGAGTAAAAAGTCGAATTTCGATATTTTCCAAGCCATCTGACCTCCACAACATCGGACATTCAAATTATGTGACTAGAAAGTCTTTATAATTCGTCGTGAGCATTTTAAATATCAATGCTATTTATTACTCGCGTTGAATGTAGAATGCAGGTTAGTTAACCCCCGTGTATTATTAAACACACACGTCACTGTGGGTAGGTACACTACGTAGTACATAGGCACAGTGAGTATAGTCGCCCTCAAAATGCTTTCAAAACAAACAATCTTTGAATTACTTACGAAATGATAGTCACTTTACTTTTCATGACCTGAGGTCAAGTACCTAAATAAGTTGCATGTTTAGTTTATTTTTTATGCCAGGTTAGAACTTTTGAGACCAAATTAGGGTGCTTACATAGAGATACAGGTTATGGGCCGGTACGGGTAAACTTATCCGTGTTGCCATCATCTCAGTTTTTTTTTATATAGATAAATAAAAATAAAAATCTTTTATTTGACATTCCAGATTGACAGATTGAGATACAAAATTTACTCGTACAATAAAACAATAGCAGTGTTTGAATCTCAGGAAGATACGGACGCACTGAACTCCAAACTAGACTGTAATAGCCCGTATATTGGAATACAGTTGATTCAGTCGAGTTAGTTTTCATAGAACTGCTCTAGTTTGATCAGTTAATTATAGCTACAAATATGATTCCTGTTACATTTTTTATCTTTTTCTTTATGTTTTCATGTGTATGTGTGGCTGTGTGTGTTTTTGTGTGTGTGTGGATGCGGGTGTATATAGGACACGGCAATTTGACTTCGCCATGCCTGATGGTAAGTTGAGGGCAAAGTCTTGGAAAGAGGGTCATCGTTTGGAAAAAAAATCGCAAAGTATTCGATATTAATGTGGTGTTTGAACGTAAACCACGAATTATCATAATTTTTATTGCTATGGAAACTTGTCAGTGCAGGTAGCCGGTACCGGTAACCTGCCCCTATAAACAACTGGCAATTCGTTGCTCGGCGTATGATGGAATAGAATGCCAAATGTATGGGATTTGACGTATATAACAGGCGTCAACGAATGTCAATAACGTCAATAATGTCAGCGTTCAAACTAGATCAGATGTGATCACATATTTCTAATTTAGAAATCTGAATATGAATTATTTATGTGTTTTAGAGTTCACAAAGTGTAGTTAATCAGTATTTTCATTGCAAAAATATAAATTAAAATGCTTTTTTTTTAAATCTGAAAATAATTATTTACACCTTTGACGTTGACTGTACATTTACAATACAATAGATACCTACCTGTATTTTGAATTTGTAAAGTCCTTGTCGTTCCCTAACGAAACGTAGGTATTACGCAGTTCATTGACCGATTGGTTCAGGAGTAGCCTCGGTCGAATGACATAAAAACAGCCGTGTGCATCGATCTTCGCGAGATACGAATACCTGACTGGATGAAGTAATCAAGGCTAAGGTCAGTGCTCCCGTGGCTTACGTTTGAGTGCGATCGCGAGGCTCGGAGTTTGAATCCCGAGTTGGGTTAGAAGATGACTATGTTTATTTGGCAGGAAATGCTAAGCCGGTAGACGGCAATAGGATCGAGACTGCACGTGTGACGTGTCATAATATTTATACCGGTGGAGTAAAATATGACCACACTACTTATCTCTTCTCGTCTGTGTCGTTTTCTATGACATGAGGGGTAGGGCTGTTCTCCATCCGAAAATAAACCTACAACCCGTGACAACGTGTAACTAATTTGGGGCTGTCCATTAATCACGTGATGTTTTTTAGCAATTTTCTAGCCCCCCCCCCCCCCCCTGCCAATTATAAGAAAAAATAAATAACACAAATAAACATAGATTCATTTCAAAAACCATTTCTGCCAATGGTATTAATGTTCAAAATAGCATCTCTATATAAACAAATAACGATGTCATAACATACGTACCTATGCATCTACCCTCCAAACAAGTTATCGAAGTCATCACATTTTCTGCACTTACATTCAGCATGCATTGTAGCATACATACAATAATGCACTACTAACCATGATCCTTATACAGCTTGACCACCTTTACCATAACGTAACAACTCGCGTTTGTCTTAACCGACACATTTAAAGTGGTTTAATTTTACGCCGGTTCTATTTTTATGTTAAACAATTAAAATCCCTGCCATGTTGGTTCCCGGTAGAGCAGAATAGGGCCACCCCATTTCTTTCTGATGGTGTTATAGGAGGCGACTAAGGTATAATAGGGCTTGGCAACATACAGCCCATGTCAAAGTGCTCGCTAGACGGCAATAAACTCGCCCCCTATTACCCCGCGTTTACATACTGCCGCTCGCATTGCTCATCGTGTTGCCAGAAATATTCGCGCGATTAATGCACTAGTGTTCACACACTCCCATCATCGCGTTGGTCCGCATTACAGTATTCGCCCTGCAACGGAGACGGACGTAAACGTATGGAGGACAACGCTGTAGCAGTGTACGCATTATGCTTTTACAGCATAGCGAATTAATTAAATAGATTATTAATAAAAACTATCACTTTCAACTACTATACACTTTCCGTAGATCGATATAAATAGTTTTAAAAGTAAATATTCGAGGAGCAATAACAAAAGCCGTGTTTACTGATTAGCGCCATCTAGCGGTCTCGTATAAGTCATCGCGCTAGTATTGCCGCCCCTTTGACTCGCGCCGCCAAGCCGACATTCGCAGCAACATACGCGGCAGTACTCGCGGCATGACGAATATACCATTCACACCACGTCTCTGCCCACTTCCCTCGCTCTGCCGCGAGTATGTAAACGCAGCATTACGTGGGATCGAAAATCAAAAAGCGAAATGTGGGTGTGTTAATACACCTTTGCCTACCTCTTAGGGGATTTACAGGCTTGAGTATATGTGTGTATGCAATTGAAATTCGCCGTATACTCGCGTTACGACAACGTTTGCAACTTATTGTCAAGTAGAATAATGCCCCAGGAACAGAAGTAGGTCGTGAGTGTTTAACGACATACCTCCCCCTCCTCAGAGAGGTTTACGAACTTTAACTTTGTTATAAGGAATGCATTTGGTGAGATGCAGCGCGAATGTTGAATTAAATTCTTGAAACGAATTTACAGGGAGCGTAATGAGAAGTTGTTTAAAGTGGAACTAGCCGTTTAAAGCTGCGTTTACATACTCGCGGCAGAGCGAGGGAAGTGGCGAGAGAAGTGGGCGGAGACGTGGTGTGAATGGTATATTCGTCATGCCGCGAGTACTGCCGCGTATGTTGCTGCGAATGTCGGCTTGGCGGCGCGAGTCAAAGGAGCGGCAATACTAGCGCGATGAACTATACGAGACCGCTAGATGGCGCTAATCAGTAAACACGGCTTTCGTTATTGCTCCTTGAATATTTACTTTTAAAAATATTTATATCGATCTACGGAAAGTGTATAGTAGTTGAAAGTGATAGTTTTTATTAATATAATCTATTTATAAATTCGCTATGCGTAAAAGCATAATGCGTACACTGCTACAGCGTTGTCCTCCATACGTTTACGTCCGTCTCCATTGCAGGGCGAATACTGTAATGCGGTCCAACACGATGATGCGCGTGTGTGAACGCTATGGAATTAATCGCGCGAATATTTCTGGCAACACGATGAGCAATGCGAGCGGCAGTATGTAAACGCGGGGTAATACTGTAGGTGTGGTTTGACGTGAAATTCAAAATTAAAATGTGTGATACTGTATAAAGTTTACGCGAATATCACTCATTGAAATTAAAATCATCATCATTTCGTATGGCTTTTGCTCGATCCCTCATAATTATATCGACGTCCAGTTGGCGAAGCCAGTTTATTGCTGCCGGTGTGACGTCATGTAGCTCACGCATACCTCCAAGGAAACGACGGAGTGGACTGGACACTCCTCTGCTATATGCATCATTGTCTGCTTTGGAGCTCCAAAGCAGACAAATTAAAATGTTTGTTATGTCATAGTGTCTAGGCACTGCCCAAAAAATTGATTCGTTAGTTAGGTACCTACTCATTTTTTCCTATATCGATCATCATCCTGCGAGTCTTTTTCCAACTCAGTTAGATATTTTCCGAATTTCGATGATTTCCGTGAAGCGATTACCATTTCACTTTCACAACCAATGGCAACATCGAAGTTGTATAGTTAGAAAAAGTCATACAGCTGGACTTTTGAGGGCTCAAGTACCCGTTCACAGCCTGAAGTCCTAGATGGCGCGGTTAAACATAATAATATCGTGACCACTGAAACTCATGATATTATTTTTAACAGTGCCATCTAGGGACATCCGGCGGAACTACTTAGAAACTAGTAATCCTGCATCGTGCTATTAAAGTTCTAACGCTGATAATATTATGAATCAGAGGAACAAGTCTCCTCGCTCATCCAAATAGTTATTACATTTATCAAATATCACGTCGATCTAATTTGTGGAATTTGAATTCAAAGTAAGGTATAATTTCGTACATCGTTGCAGGGTCTCCATGTAGTCCAGTCCAAGCAGCTATAGGACTCAGAAGATAGGAAGCTCCACAATCTTAATTTTCGAAACGGTATGAGTCTTCGTGGTATGAAGATGAAGCAACCCAATAAAAAAGATAATCCAGCAGTGGTCTTTCAACATTGTGACTTCTTGGAGAGGTTTTACTTTAACTGTACTATGGTTACATAGTTCATAAATTTTCTTATCTAAGGGTGCGTTAAATCCTCCCATAAAGTTCATTCTCAGAAAATGCTAATGACACGCTCGACTTTCAAAAATATTTTCTTTTTTAAAATTTAAAATTACAAAATAAGTTTACGACTGTCAAAATACTAACGATTATGCTTCGGCTAAGGGGCTTGATCAGTAAGGTTCATGTTAGATGTTGTTTACAAGGTATTTATTAGCAGGTACATATCATGTTTCACCGATAGGCATGGTGCATTATGATGATAGTTCACACAATATTGAGTTCACACAATGTGCTTAAACTGGTAGTAACACAAAAAAAATTTAGATTAGATTTTTAAATTACTCTTTGTGTCCGTCGTGCATGGCCTAAAGAATATATTATATCTTCCAAAATAAATACAAAAGAAAATAAGTTAACAATAAAGGTGTCTAACATCACTAACCTGGGCCCCGGCTGCGGCGTATGCGCAGGCTCGTCGTCCGCGTCGTAGAAGTCGTCCTCTCCTTCGGAAGACGAGTACGAGGTATCAGGAACCAGCAGGGACATTCCTGTGAGCACGAAATATGTTAAAAATATAATGCTATATCAGAAGCTATGGAGGCGCGAGTTCGATCACCTCTCAGTGTAAATATTCGTATTTGCATAGGTCTGATTGTGCCTCGGAGAGCTCGTTAGGTTGCTATAATTTTTTTTATGTAGGACACGTCAATTTGACTTCACCTCGCCTGATGGTAAGCTAAAGGCAAAATCTCGGAAAACAGGGTCACCATTATAAACACGTACTATGTTACAATGGTGGCACTCAGCTTGACGGCCTCATCAGATGTTTTGTCACGCCCCGCTTAAAGGACCCGGGACTGCAGGAGGAGGGAAACACGCGAACTGGTATGGAATGCCAGGTCTTAATGGTGATACAGAGCTAATACACTCGAGACGTGTGGACACCGAGGTGTTCACACCCGAAGTAAGGCAGCTCGAAAGAGATGCCGCTAGATCGGCCAGGGCTCGAGAGATATGTCGCCAGCAATCTCCTCTCTAGCAATCTACGAACCACAGGCGGCGTGCGTTTTAGTCGGTTCGAGTCTGACATAACCATCCCAGCTGGCTGACCGTTAGGGGGGATTTGGTTTCTGGGGGATTTGGTATCTGGGGAGATTTGGTTAATGGGGGATTTGGTTTCTGGGGGATTTGGTTTCTTGGGGGATTTGGTTTCTGGGGATTTGGTATCTGGGGATTTGGTATCTGGAGGATTTGGTTTCTGGGGATTTGGTATCTGGGGGGATTTGGTATCTGGAG
Organism: Eilema depressum; assembly: GCA_914767945.1. Taxonomy (NCBI): domain Eukaryota; kingdom Metazoa; phylum Arthropoda; class Insecta; order Lepidoptera; family Erebidae; genus Eilema; species Eilema depressum. The sequence continues at coordinate 16,923,366 of OU612030.1, read as the reverse complement.
GATTAGGTATCTGGTGGATTTGGTTTCTGGAGATTTGGTTTCTGGGGATTTGGTATCTGGAGGATAAGGAATCTGGGGGATTTGGTTTCTGGGTGGATTTGGTTTCTAGGGATTTGGTTCCTGGGGGATTTGGTTGCTGCGGGGATATATACATACATACATATAATCACGGCTTCATCCACGGAGGGTTAGGCAGAGTTGAGGTAACAATGTTAACACTCAAAGGGGGTTGGGTAATGTTGGCGTCGTGTCGGAATTGAGCGGCCATCAATGAAATTGGTATAATATGAAAGTACAGTATAAAGTAATCAAAAGTTACTATGGACAAACTTCTCTAAACTATATCGGGACTTAGCTATACAGGGTGGTATTTTTCAACTTTACTTAGTTGGAAGTACTCTAAATACTGAAGATAGCGAATTCCACTGAAAAGAAACATTCCCTTATTTTTAAAAAGAATCAAAACTGCATTCATAGTTTTCTGAAAATGCCACACCCGGTAGTCGAACCGACTAAAATCTTCCTATAACCTTCTATTTCATAGATTTCCTTTTACTTAATTTACCAAGTTTGTTAGAGAGATTTGAACCTTATGATCGACCCTATAGATTGATGTAATAAAAATACAGGGTGTTATTTTTTCGAATTGTAGTCGGTTCGATTATAAGGCGTGGTAAACGAGTTTTCAGTATTCCTTAAATGCAGTTCTGTTTCTTTTTTAAAAACATACTAAACTGTATGCAAAGTTTTCTGAAAATGCCACACCCGGTAGTCGAACCGACTAAAATCTTCCTAAATCTTCTTAAATCTTCTATTTCATGGATTTCCTTTTATTTAATTTACCAAGTTTGTTAGAGAGATTTGATCCTTATGATCGACCCTATCGATTGATGCAATAAAAATATAGGGTGTTATTTTTTCGAATTGTTCGATTATAGGGCGGGGCAAACGATTTTTCAGCATTCCTCAAATGCAGTTCTATTTCTTTTTTAAAAACATACTAAACTGTATTCAAAGTTTTCCGAAAATGCCACACCCGATAGTCGAACCGACTAAAATCTTTCTAAATCTTCTATTTCATGGATTTCCTTTTATTTAATTTACCAAGTTTGTTAAAGAGATTTGATCCTTATAATTGACCCTATCGATTGATGCAATAAAAATACAGGATGTTATTTTTTCAAATTGTAGTCGGTTCGATTATGAGGCGTGGCAAACGATTTTTCAGCATTCCTTCAATACAGGGCTGTTTCTTTTTCAAAAACACACTAAACTGTATTCAAAGTTTTCTGAAAATGCCACACCTAGTAGTCGAACCGAATAAAATCTTTCTAAATCTTCTATTTCATGGATTTCCTTTCATTTAATTTACCAAGTTTGTTAGAGAGATTAGATCCTTATGATCAACCCTATCGATTGATGCAATAAAAATATAGGGTGTTATTTTTTAGAATTTTAGTCGGTTCGATTACAGGGCGTGGCAAGCGATCTTTCGAAATTCCTTAAATTTAGCTTTGTATTCTTTTTTAAATAAGAGAGTGTTTCCTTTGAATGAAATTAAGTATCTCCGGTAGTAAGAGTAGGTACTCGTACCCGGTTCGACTACCGTGTGTGGCATTTTCAGAAAACTTTGAATACAGTTTAGTGTGTTTTTAAAAAAGAAACAGCACTGCATTTAAGGAATGCTGAAAAATCGTTTGCCACGCCTTATAATCGATCCGACTACAATTCGAAAAAATAACACCCTGTATTTTTATTACATCAATCGATAGGGTCGATCATAGGGATCAAATCTCTCTAACAAACTTGGTAAATTAAATAAAAGGAAGTCCATGAAAAAGAAGGTTTTGTAAACTATTAGTCGGTTCGACTACCGGGTGTGGCATTTTCAAAAGTCTTTGAATGCAGTTTTGTTTCTTTTAAAAAATAAGGTAAAGTTTCCTTTAAGTAAAATTCGCTATCTTTAGTATGAGGGTACTTTCCTTCAAGGTAAAGTCGAAATGTTCCACCCTGTATATCGCAGCTCCGATATTACTTACAATGAAAATAATGACATTTACAACACACCTGCTCATAACAGTGATATTATTTTACCGCAATTAAGCACGGAATGACACCTATTATAAAACTGAGACTTTTTCATTACTATTATTCACAAAAGTGAGTTATAGATTCTTTTTTAAATTTTATAGGAAGTGTCTATAATTGTCTATGTTCTTAAAAAAGTTTTGATACAAAAAATAACGTGTTTAATAGTACGAATAAATTAATACGCCTATTGTATGGTCATTTGATGCATTTTCGTATTTAAATAAATAATTTCAACTTGTAATACTTGTATAATAAACAAAATTTTCGCTCAAATTTAACTTTTTTTTTTCTCTAAGTACATAAAAAAAAAACAGAGTAAAAAAAAGTTAAGTTCAAACCTCATTTTTTTTTTAAATATGGTCGACCGCCATTGTTAAATACGCGCGCATAGGAAAACGAATTAATTTGTAGTATTGTTTATTTAGTATTTGTAGTATTATTTTATTCGCAAGTGTGTTGTAAAACGTCGTATGGCACGTGTGAGCATGATGATTACCGTCCTCGGCTGTCTTAAGACCCTCGCCTGGCGGCTCGGGTCTCAATGGCGCCTCGGCGGTAATCACCAACGTTGCTCACTTGTACCATAATGTACTATTGTACGTGTGTTTAACACAGTACAATGAAGTGGTATCAAAATTAATTATGGCCGCTGAAAAAATTAAGAACGCCACTGTCCATACTAGATTACCCAATCCCCTTTACCAATTATTGTATTAGGTCCAACGTAATATGGACTGAGCCTATTGCCGTATTCCGGGCACTATTATTGACTCGAGGCAGGCATCTGAGGATCTGATCTGAGGCGGAGGATGCACCACGCCATAATATAGCCTACGGCTAAACAATAACTTACGGGGTACGTCTAAATCTTCTAGCGGCGGTAGCGGATGCGTCGGCGTGTTCAGTTCGCGACACTCCGAGCCCATCTCCACGCGCGGTGATAGCTCGGGGTCTGTTGGACACACAAGGTAGCCATATTGGTAATCATCTCTGTCCGAGTCCAACATACCTATCTCACTGTTAGTAACGGTCAGGTGTATAACCCGGCACGTAACTTGGACCTAAAATGTGCTCAAAATGTGCCCTATACGCGCAGTATACATTTCTTGGGTGTCTTTTGAGGATAGCACGGGATGCTACTCCGATAGACGAACTCAAATTCACCAAGCATCGACTATTACAAAGCAATCCGCGGGCGCCAGAGCCTCGTATGTCTTACGATTTAGGTCCAAGATACGTGGCGTGGGTTATAGCACAGTATCAATCAATAAATTAGCCTCTGCGGGATATAGGCCTCTCCCAAGGTGTGCCATTGTTCCCGAACCTTCACCTTACGCATCCAGTCCACTCAAGATACCTTTTTGAGGTCGTCAGTCACTCTGTCTGTCTGTTACCCTTTCACGCCTTAACCACTGAACCTGAACTGAACTTTGGTACAGAGATAGATTAGATTAGACCTTGAGAAAGGACATAGGCTATGTTTGGTCGCGATAACCGACATCAATGCGGGCGGAGCTGCGGACAACAGTTAGTAAGATATAATGTCGCTGAGATCAATATACTCAAATGCGTCCCCATCAAGGTATTGATTATGAGCTTTATAGGTTGGGCTTTTTATTGCTATTTTAAAATAATATTTACTTATCCGTCTATAGCCGTAATGCGTACCTTGTTTGATATGTAACTGGGAAGGATTCGTAGGCCCCTGGTATATACCATTGACAGGATTTACAGTATTCTGCAACAAACATTAATACATTAAAATAAAACCTACTTCTGACTTCTTTCTACAATGAAATGACGTTACAAGACGTCAAATGACGTTACAAGACGTCAAATGACGTTACGTTACGTTCTTTTTAATGACGTTACAAGTACAGCAATGTATGGAATTTGACGTTTATGACATACGTTGACGACTGTCATATACCTACGTCAAAACCCATACATTTATCATTCTATTCTACAATACGCCGGCCAGTTGTGTAGGGGGTTTGTACGACTTTTATTAATACTATCACTATATCAATGTAGGTTTACACTAAATATATACTATCGATACTATTTTACACTATATACCTATTATGTACATTTAGATAGTTCACTTTGATACGACCATTAAAATAGTAGTTCTGTAGCTGATGCATAGGTCTAGCCTAGTCCCTACATACCTACTTCTAGTCCCTAAGAATAAATGGAATCTATACTATAATATAAATGGTTTCCAAATTATATGTAGGTAGGTATAATCACTAAAGACAAAAAGTGTAACTTTGTACTACCTACATATTATATTATTGTGGGTAGTTTCTAATAAGTTATGATAATACAGGGTGACTTTTTATACGAATAATAATTTGACCATGTGACCAAAAGTAATCTGAAACGGATATACGTTGCGTAATGTAAAATTAGAAGAGGTAAACTATTGTCAATTCAGCTCTCAGTTTCTATTATTCCTATACGACGGAAAAGGTAAAATACTGTGACTGACCGTAGTGCGTAGAATTAATCTGTCTAAGTATGTACTTTAATATGTGAAACAAATTTCAACATGTATACACATTTTTGCATTTCACCCTCCATTAAAAAAGTTTACAAAATCATTTTCTGCCATTCACCCCCTCTTTCGCTATAATAACTTTTGGAAATCACATATCGGGTATTTGGTAAAAACTTGAGACTCGGGCAAATTCTCAATTGTGGGTTTATTTCTGATTTTCATCATCATTATCTTCATGGTGACGCATTTTCCTGATTGCATCCGTGGCCAAGATGACCTCGGAGATTCTGATTTTATCTCAGTATAAATTGATCACAATACATCAAATAATTACACGATTTCAAAATCGCCCTGTATCATTATTCATTACGCAGAATACTACTACAATTGCTGAACTAATTTACATGTGAAGCGTAACAGGGTACCTTGATAGCAGAAAGCGAAGAACTTGGGTTACTTTTAACTAGGCCCCGACGAAAAAAGTGGGGCGATATCGATATATCACGCAAGCTAAGGCGCGGGCGGTAGACTAGCCGAGGGCAACGACACTAGGGAATTACAAATTGATTTTGATTTCTATCTGTCTATTCTAGTATTCCTTTAATAGCACCTTTATTGGTTTGACTTCAAAAAAGAATAGAATTCGAATCGAATATGATACTTGAATTTCGATAATAACGGTACAAAAACGGTTTTTACGAGCGTTTTTACACACCCTATATTAAGACTATGATAAAATTGAGCTGGAGTAGATTTTTAAATTGTCTCAGTTAGAAATTATTGTGCTTGTCTAGGTTATAATATGTAATTAATTACTATAAGGAACTGCACTAGAAAAATATTGGGAAAACTATAGGGAGATTTAATGGGAGAAAATTCACATGTGTAAACTATAATTACATAACTGCCTGTATTAAAGCAAAAGAACGTATATTTTTAACTATGCGTAACAAAAACAACACGTTGCGTGCAAAGTTATTATAGCATAGATTTTTAAATTGTCTCAGTTAGAAATTATTGTGCTTGTCTAGGTTATAATATGTAATTAATTACTATAAGGAACTGCACTAGAAAAATATTGGGAAAACTATAGGGAGATTTAATGGGAGAAAATTCACATGTGTAAACTATAATTACATAACTGCCTGTATTAAAGCAAAAGAACGTATATTTTTAACTATGCGTAACAAAAACAACACGTTGCGTGCAACGTTATCGCAGTTATAGCGTTGCACGCAATAAGTTATTTGAACTCCTTAGCACAGCTACGAAAACTGCTATTTATTTATGAAAGAACTTTTAAATTAATTTTAACTTTTTTCATTATAAGGCCATTTATTTAGGTACTTTACTGAACGAAAACAATCTTGATGTGGTTTATTTAAGAACTCAGTTAAGTATTGTGCAGATAACCCAAATAAAACTTTTTTCTTTCTTTTCTTTCTTTCTTTCTTTACTTAGTTGCCTTTAGTTAAGTACCTAATCAAATAGAATATAGTTTTCGTTGTGGACTACACTAGAAAATCATATCGTCAATATAGAATAGTACAAAATTAGGTTATTTAATTATATGTTCATGTTACCTTAGCTATTTGAAGCAGTACTATGGAATGTTTTATATTGTCCAGCATGGCCTGAAAAATAAAAATACGATTAGGAATTTTTATTATACAAATGGTCAAGCAGGAGTGTGGCAGTTACCGCGGTACGAAGATAATGTCCCACACCATGAAGCTCTATGAGCGGATAATCTACTCCCGGATCCGACAGGAGACTTCGGGGTCTAAGTTACCTCACTTGCTACTCTTGCTTGTCTATCTATCTGCTAAATATGAGACAGGCTTTGTTCTCGGGGTTGTTGGTCAGACGGCAGACGCTTTCAAAGTCGATAAACAAATCAAAACTTATAAGCGGACCCCAAGTTGTACAGTGTAAACATTAGATGCAACCGGAAAATCGTTAAAAAGATGATTCTTAAAGTGGAGCGTGTTCTTGATTGCTACCTTAAGTAGAAGGAAGTACCGAATACCGCAGCCATAATAACCTTGTGTTGTGTTTCCGGCGGTGAGTAGGGTAGCCAGAGTTCACTGAGAGTTTTTGTGCTGTCAGTGGAAGACCAAAGGCTTGTTCCTGCTTCGTCTTTTGAACTGACGGCACAGAAATTAGCTGTTCTTACAGGGTCAGCAGTACCAGTGTGACTCCCCTGGTGTTGCACACGACCATAGGCCACGGTAACCACTTTCCATCAGGTGGGCCGTGTGCTTGTCTGCCACCTAAGTTGTATTAAACATTTATGCAATACTGAGTACTCAGATCGATGAAAATAAATATATGCATGCATACCTACAAATATTGACACCGCAGACTTAGAGCGTTTTCACATTGTCCGATATCCGATATCCGATATCGGTGTCGGACGACGATAGCCGACATCCGATACATTGTTGTTTTCACACATATCCAATAAAATCGGTCTGATTTGGCCATTTCCTAGTGCAAGCAATTTTCAATATTATTGCTTGCAGTCGCTGTTGTAGTCTCTGTGTGAAACTTGTAGTTAGTTTGAGTCATATTCAATGATCCGATATCGGGCTACCACAGCAGTGTCGGCTCCGATACCCGATATCGGGCCGGAAAATGTGAAAGACAGACTGATATGTATGTCATACATTTGACTTCCTTCCGATATCGGATCAGCGTCTGTCACCGATATCAGATATCGGGCATTGTGAAAATGCTCTTAGCAGTTGCAACTCTGTACCACCACATCTCGGAAGTATGTACAATAATATTAAAAATAAAGAAACGAACTCTTTACTTACATTGGAATGGTCTAATATAACTTGTCCTTTACTCTTTTCATGCGGATCCACTAATTCTGCTACCCTTATATTCATTTTCTGTAAAAAAAGAAAAAATAGTTGAAGACATTATGATAGGCACATGTAAACATAATGCTATTGAGATGGCTTTTGCGAGAATAGACTAATACTGAATTTCGAAGTTCAAAATAGTGTTAGCACTTAGACTATATACAAACTCTATACCTAGACGCAGCAAATGTCATTTCAACTCGGCGTAACAACTACTACTTTGATATAAGTTGACATATAACATACATCCCATGACATTGATAGTTTAAAGAACAATATGAACTCTTCAAATCGATTTAGAACGAGAAATAAAAATTGACTTCGTGCGAGACTCGAACCCGCCATCTTTCCCTTACAGGGGGAATGCTCTGACGACTAAGCCACCGAAGGAGCACAAAGCCGATCCAAATTCCTCTATACTTCCATCTTTGGGGCGATGGTTCTCTTTCTAAATCGATTTAAATAGCATAATAAATGCTTCAAAATTTCATTCAACAATATTAACATTAGCTAACTCACACAAAACGCATTTTTCACGCCGTTTCTTATGATGCATTTTGTTAGCAAGCTGTGTCTATACAGTATGTGGTCTAAGCGAAGAAATAGGAAATCCATAACACACTCATACCACAACATTGATTCGTCAATTTATGCAAGAATATGTATATTTATGCAAGTATACATATTCATGCATACAAATATTTGCACACAGCCGGAATCAAACCGGCGACCTCTGATCTAGCAGTCAGACGTCTACATACTTTGCATAAAATACTTACAATTAGATATTTAATACAAAACGACTAACGAGCTAGAAAATGAACAGTGCCCCGAGCACGAAAAATATTCGAATAATCTAAATATAATATATATGTATAACTCAAAGGTGACTGACTGAATGACTGACTGACTGACATAGTGATCTATCAACGCACAGCCCAAACCACTGCACGGATCGGGCTGAAATTTGGCATCCAGGTAGATGTTATGACGTAGGCACCCGCTAAGAAAGGATTTTGATTAATTCTACCCCCAAAGGGATAAAATAGGGGATGAAAGTTTGTATGAAACTTTGTCAATTTTAAACCGATCGGGCTGAGACTATGCATGCATAAAGCTACAATGACGTAGGCATCTGCTACTAAAGGATTTTGATTAATTCTACCCCCAAGGGGATAAAATAGGGGATGAACAACATTCCGAACTTAACGCGGACGAAGTCGCGAGCTACAGCTAGTTCGTAACATAAACGTATCAAGAGAACTAAGCAATGCGATTGGCCGCCTGCGTACTGTGAACCTGTGTGCGTGTAAAGCCTGCCAATCGAAATTTTTTTATATAGGACACGACAAAGTATACGTCAGTAAAATATAACTTTTGTAATATCTTCCGTTCATAGTCAGTTGAGCTCACATCTCTCAGCTTTGGGGCTGTCGGAAAAAATCACGAAATATCACCAGGGGGAGGTAGGGGTATATTGAGTGAGATTAGGCTAGGGAGGTAGGGGTTGTCTAAAACCTCACCACGTAACACCATGGGGGAGGGGGGGTTAAAAAATTGCTAAAAAAAACATCTCGTGATTAATAGACAGCCCCTTTGGTAGAAATTACCTGCCAGCTTCGCAGCTCCTCTCCCTTCCTCTCCGCTTTGTTGGAAACCGAGCCTTATCCATATTGACGACTTGATACTTTTTACTAATGACAGCCTCCGTGGCGTAGCGGTAGTGAAAGCGGCCGCTACGCAGGAAGCGCGGGTTCGATCCCAGCTCAGTGCAAATATTTGTGTTCATGAAATATGGGTATTTGCATTGGTCTGGTCGTGCCTCGGAGAGCACGTTAAGCCGTCGGTCCCGGTTGCCTTAAGAACATCTATGGCAGTCGTTACGGGGTAGTTGGAGCCCTAAAAATCCAAAAACAACGGTCTAGCTGCAATGTTTCGATATCGCCTAATGTTATCATTGGGCTGTGGAGGTCAGATGGCAATCGCTTCACGAAAAAATATCGAGGTCTAGCCAAAATCTGTAGTAGAGACGGTAAAGCGGACCCCAGACTCCGAGCTGAAAAGCTTCGGATGCGATTGGGAATTAACGCTAGGATGAGAGATACTTTTGACTAATTACTTCAAAATCATCGAAGATACCAGTTACCTACATTGACTAGTTCGATCATGATCTGTAGATAGGCGTCGGCTTCAGCTATCCGCCTCTCCAGGTCGCCGTGGCGGTGCCTCGGCGCCGGCATCGAGCGCGACCATCGCTCCCGTCGGCCGTGTCTTGATATGGTGTCTTCTAGTGCCCGCACCCAACGCTCGCGTTCTGAACCGTCTCGTGCCTGGAATAAGTCAAAGAAGACAGACTGATTATATTATAAAAAAACCCACTATATTCCACCGGGAAGCAACACAGCATCATGCTTTAATAGTCGATTGTAGGACAAGGTAGTAAATAGTATTTTTACATCAAGAGCGCTACTTTGAACCACAAGCGAACCGAAGGGTTCTAGAATAGAATTCTAACTTAGAAACCTGAGCGCAGCGAGGGATTCAAAGTACATCGCCCGAAGGAAAAATAATTTGTTTTTATGAGATAACATGTACTGAACTGATTACAAGAACAGATACATAATTCGTCTGTTTTTTTAGTTAGCGCAGGTCCCCCCTCCATGTTGCCCCCAACGGTAAGTCACCAGTAAATCATACAATTTGCGTTCGATTTCTATGATAAATGTTCCAAGTTTAAATATCATTTCCACCCGCTAAAACAGCTATTTTGCTACCACTTGTAGAGGCACAAAGTGACACTTTTCGAATAGAAGGGATGAAAAAGAATATATTTACCTGAAAATGGAACGTCTTGTGGTCGACAGTGATGGTGAACGTGGAGTCATCCTCATCATCGATGCCTATGACCGCCGCGCGCAGGCGCACGCAGCCGCGACGCACGCCCCGCGTCATCTTCTCTTTAGACTGGAAAGACGAAAGGTTTTTTGTTAAATTAATGGCTCTTATATCATTTGACTAAGATACTTAGGCGTAATCCTACTAATCTATACTTCTATAATACTAACCGATCCACTCTGGCTTGGCCCATATTTCAATACACCGTATCACTGTATTTTTTTCATTTTCAAATAATGTATGAATATCTACCGGGTTTGTTGACATTTATGGTCACTGCTCCGCTCTCTTTAGCAGTAACGTGATGATATATAGCCTATAACCTTCGGTGATAAACGGACTATAAAACACAAAAATAAATTTATCAATTCGAACCAGTAGTTCCTGAGATTACTGCCTTCAACCAAACAAACACAAACTCCTCATAATATTAGTATAGATACAGACTTTAGATTCTAAGTAGCAGCTCGAAAATATTTATATTAATTCAAACAAATGATATAGGATAATAATGAACTGGTGACTCTCACTCCACTTCGTACTTGGGGCAAAGGTTGGCCATTGCTATTCAGCGGGGCAATGGCGCCAGCGTGATGAGCACCTTTGCACCTGGTACGGTGAGGGGCGAGTTAATAAATTAAAAAGGAAAAAAATATTCAAATAAGAAGGAAATATAATATGTAAGTTAACAGGTAAATAATGCGTCTACAACGTGTGAAGTTCACAACCTATTGTTTCATCCTTGGGGCAAAGATTTGTTATTCAAATCGAATCGGATCATGTTCAATGTATTGAATAAAATTTAAGTCAATTCAGTACAAAAAGCATTGGATTATTTGCAGGGGCAGGTAACAGTTAAACAGTCTATTAATGCAGAATAAGTAGACTGTTACTATTAGAAACGCCTAAGCTTGCATAGATAGATGGATGGGTTATTCTTCCAGGCAAAGGAAATCGGGATGAAAGATACAGATATAGATTTTTATTATTATGATAGTCAACAGTTTTACAGGTGTTAATTCCATATACCGATAGGTTACTGTGGGTTGTGGGAACAGGATCATTATGTCATGCGAGTGGAGCTGGGAGTAACGAGTAGTTATAGACAAATGAATATTAGGTATCTTGTGATATTGTCTCAGCAAGATCTTTACGTCTCACGCCTGCTGATTATAGGGGTTTCTGGAGCAGGTTTTTCCTCTCGGATTTAGGGGTCATACGGTAGTCGCTCGCGTAAAAGCCAAAACAAACCAGGAGCGATGAAGAGATGGATATTAAGAAACCCTCAGTGCGAGACTAAGCATTTTTTGTACATAGATCAAAAAAAAAAAAAGCCCGCTGAGTTTCTTGCCGGAGTCTTCTCAGGCCAAGGCCGCGTTTCTAACCGGTGCACAGTAGATCGATCCCATACAAATGCTTGGACATCATATAGGGTCGCATGTTAGTAAGAATATATCTTAAAATAAAGAGTGTATACGCGTTTTATAACTTCCTAAGCTTAAAGGGACCCACTGTTAATGAAATATTATACTTATAACATGTATTTTTATTATAAAAATGGGTACAATAAAAGTCCTTTTTTGTTAAATTATTTAAAATTTATTATTCTCAGAAAAGAAAATGTACATTGATATTTATTACTAGGCATACTTATTCTTCCTCTTCGCCGAATATTATGGAAGCTGGAACATTCTCCAACAGATATTTAACTTCAGTTAAGTATATACGATTACTTGTTCGTCTTTTTAAGCGACTTGAAATCACGGGATCTGATTTTTTTTAAAATTCAAGATTAAAGGTCAAATATACTGAATTCTCGCATTTTTCTTGTAAACAGCAAATGTTATCATAAAAGTAGATTAGACAAGGTTATAGATCATGAAATTACCTACAAAATTGGTATATTTTTTTTTTGTACGGAGCACCATTTCGGAAATATCGCGATTTCAAAAGTGGAAGAAGTCATTCTATTATTTATATAGAACTAGCTTTTGCCCGCGGCTCCGCCCGCGTGGATGTCGGTTATCGCGACCAAACATAGCCTATGTCCTTTCTCGAGGTCTAATCTACCCCTATACCAAATTTCATCAAAATCGGTTCAGTGGTTTAGGCGTGAAAGCGAGACAGACAGACAGACAGAGTTACTTTCGCATTTATAATATTAGTATGGATTAGTTTTTCCCATTACATAGTATGATTCATCAACACAGAGCCTAAACCGCTGGTCCTATAAACTTGTCATTTTGGCAGTGGATGCTTTTCATGGTGCTTGTATCCATCAAGAAAGGATTTTCAGTAATTTTGTTACTAAGGTGCTAAAATAAACTAAAAATACATAAAAACGGGAATTTACTTCTAGACAAATTTTAATCCCATATTTTACCTCCTTAGCAATGAAATTTCCAAAATTCCTTTCTTAGTGGGTACTAGCAACATGAAAACAATTTACTGCCAAAATTTCAAGTTCATAGGGCTGTTCAAGTAAATTCAGGTTCTGCATTGATGAATCCTACGATGGGGAATGAAATTTCATATAAAATAGATATGATTGCCTCCAATTTTGAAATAGCGATATCTCCAAAATGGTGAACTGTACAAAAAAGAAACATACACCGATTTTGTAGGTAATTACATGATCTTTAACTTTGTCTAACCTACTTTTGCGATTGCAGTTGTTGTTTACTAGAAAAATGCGAGAATCCGATATATTTGACCTTTAACCTTGAATAAAAAAAAAACCAAAGGTGCAATCGATGGGGGCTTTTGATATTTCTTTCATTATGGTGTATTTAAGACCTTCACCTATTTTCAGCTCTATGCGAATATATGCAAGCTTACCATTTAATCTTGTCTATTTTCACTGGGATAAAAATAATAAAGGCGTTTTGTAAAATTTTATTTTTCTCAATAACGCGGACATACGCGGCTCTAAAAAGTAACAGGAAGTATCGAGTATTTATTGGTTTATTTGCCCTCATCAATATTTTTTTGGAAGTATTTGGAAGTGGTAACGAAAACACAACTTTTGTTCGAAAATATAAGGGATTTTATTTATTCTTAAAATCGATATTAAATGGCTGTTACAATTTACAAATATGACATAAATCTGAAGCTTAATTATATAAACTGTTGATTCATATTTGAAAAAGTATAAAAAAACGACGAATTTTGTAAAAAAAATAAAAATAAAGTACGAATTAATTTCGCCAGAAAGGGATTGGGTGTGTTTTGAAGCTCTTATATTTTATAATAAGCGTGCTTTAAGGGGTTTATTTACCCATATTAGATGAAGTATGTATTCATCTTTCAATATCATATCACATCTACTCGAATTGATTAGTTTGCATATCCTGCCAGACGTCCAGGCATTTGTATGGGATCGATCCACTGTGCGGTGGTCCATTTGCTAAGCTAGTCTTTAGTACATATATGTATAATTTTGACGTTTTGTAAGTGCCGTTTTGATGGTCTATACAGAATAAATGATTTTTGACTTTGACTTTGACTTAGATTCGGACTCATTTGATCGGATTCTCTATTCCTTCAAAATAATTTGTAGCTACTAACATACTACATAGTATATTAATATGTAATAGGTACTAAGCGTTAACATTTATACATGTAGATATCGTATATCTATTTAACATAATGTAATGAGTGTATACTTCGGGGCACATATCCTGGACTTAGGTAAGTCGCGAAACAAAGGAAACCCTGGCGCGCGCGGATTGTTTTGAAATAATGAATTCTTGGTGAATATGAGGTCGTCCACCGCTGTCGCACCCCGTGCTATCCTCAAAAGAGACACAAGAAACGTGTATAGCGCTTATAGAGCACATTTTGAGCATAATTTTAGGTTCAAGAAATATGTCCCGAAGTGTATATTTTAATGAAAATTCGCCTACCAACGAATACCTGTCAGTATTGAATTGATACGTTGACAGTGCAGTGGTGTGTAATATGGATATCGTTGGACGAGCTTACCATAACATCTTCTATGAAAGAGCAGGTACCTAATAAGGCTTTTAATTTTCAAGAAGGGCATTAGAAGGTTTCTTCAGGGTCGGCAGCACGAGTGTAACGCCCCTGGTGTTGTACACGGCCATTGACCACGGTAACCACTTTCCATCAGGTGGGCCGTGTGCTTGTCTGCCACCTAAGTTGTATAAATTAAAAAAAAAAGTGGTATAAAAAAATTATCATAATTTTCTGAGCCTTTCCAGCCTAACTGTGATGCGGCTGAACTTCGATATTTTCCGTGAAGCGACTGCCATCTGACCTCCACAAACAACTGGCGATATCAAGGTTCTGTAGTTTCGACTATTTGGTCTTTTGAGGGCTCCACTACCCATACCTGCCGTATTCGTATGACAGCCGATACCGATGGCTTAACGTGCTCCCCGAGGCAGGAGGAAAACCCAGACTATTGCAAATATACACATTCATGCATACAAATATTTGCACCGAGCGGTAATCGAGCCCGCGCCCCCGCGTAGTAATCGCGTTTACTGCCGCCGCGCCATAGAGGCTGTTTCTGTGAATTAGTTTTGAGCTACAAAGGAGGTTTTGTTGCTCATATCGTGCTTGTAATGTATTCATTATGACAACGGGTAATATGTAAGTAAGTTTGTAAGTCATATCTGCAAATTGATAACTCTATGTAAGAGACGAGGGATTCACGACAATTACCGAGGTTGACCGAATGTTCAACTGATTTTAATCGTACTGTAACTGGGCATGACAGGAACTGGACCTAAGAGACCGAAAGGAGATAATTCTTTATTGTACACCAATAGATTTACAAGTATGACAAGAAGGTAGCATGAATGGGCGGCCTTATCGCTAGAAGCGATTTCATCCAGGCAAAAATACTAATAGTAAAAAGGTGAAGACTTTGCTTGTTTGTTTGTTTGTACGCGCTTATCTCATAAACTACTGGTTCTAACTGAAAAAAATATTTTTGTATTGAAGAAGGTTATTTATGCTATAAATTATCACGTTAACGTTACTAATCAAAAGAGCGGAGTAGTAATATGTGTAGTAACGGGATTAATATTTCATTCGGGCGGAGTCATGAGTAGTCCATCAAGTTGAATAAATTATGAAAAAGAGAAATTGTAGGAGAGCGGACCCCGTAGTCCAAAGCGATAGATAGGAGGCTGCAAACGAGATTAACTTTAGGATGGTGATGATGATGCTATTGTGTCCATAGATAGCTTTAAATTTCATTTGTAATAGTTCAAAATATGAGTGACCTATGGACGCGGTAATATCCTCTAAACAATGAAATTAAAACTGTTTGCTGATTATGTAATTGACAAGTAGATACCTAATTGAAAATAGTTCAAATATTGTACCTATCACGCAGGCGGGTAATGTAATTAATTTGAACATGAATAATTTATAACTAACTTAACATTGACACATTGAATGCTAGCTGTTGCCAGCAGTTTCCACCCGCGTGTATGTCGGTTATCGCGACCAAACATAGCCTATGTCCTTTCTAAAGGTCTAATCTACCCCTATACCTAATTTCATCAAAATCTTTTCAGAGGTTTAGGTGAGAAAACGTTACAAACAGACAGAGTTATTTTCGCATTTACTTATAATTTTAGTATGGATTAAGTGCGCAATTCCCCACGGATACATTAGCACACAATATGTTAGTTTAGCTATCAGTGGCGGGGGTCCTTTATAATCCGATTCCTGCCAGCTTGCTCTGCAAAGAATTCCATACAAAAATCATAATGGTCGTTCTATAACAGGTATATCCACCAGCTTCCTTTTAAAAAAATTTCCCCCTTCGTCACTGTAAGCTATGCTCTTACTTTGGGTCTAAATACCGCTGTGTAGAACCTTTATATCGATTCAAAATCTAATAAATCCTTCATGCTGAAACGACTCAAATGATCTAACAAACCACCTTTTCTCTGATGAGCTTCATAAGCAATGAATTCCACTTTCGGCGTTCGCAACCGTGCAATAACGAGCAAATATGCCGAAAATGCCACACTCGTTTGGGGGAAATCTGTCATTTGTGCGAATGGGCCGGCATTTTATAAATGCCGGAGTAAATGGCCTGAAACGACTTCCAGCAAGACGACCTCCTTTGAAGTAACAGCGTTATATCACACAGTGCGATAATAATTACAACTCGCGTGTACATTATTAGGTGCCATTAAATCACAATGAATACTTATTATGTAAGGATAAGTATATTTTGGATATTATTTTCTTCTTACATATTTTTTTCAATAATGTTAATACACCTCTGTATACCCCTTCAGGGATTTACAGGCATGAGTATTATTATGTATGTAAGTAATATCAATAAGGAGGCGTGCTTTCGCGCACTCTCTCAACAGGGTATTTTGGACCCAGGGTCGGGGTCGCCTGCCATCAAACATCGTATGATTTTAGTCAGTACGGGCCTGATACACCCACCTCATCGTTAGCTGCGATGAGGTGAAGGCTGAGGGGGATTCCGCACGCAAAAGTAAAGAAGAACTTTACAAGACTTCTTTGAACTTTACAAGACTACCGGTTTAAACGACTATATCAGTCAAGATAACGGCAATATCTACAGCTCTTGCTTACTTTTGAAGGAAATAATGTTTTTTTTTAAAGAAATTTTGGAATTATATGCACGAATAGTTTGCCTAATAAATAAGTTGCATGCACACGTTACTTCAAAGTTTATCCAATTACAGTCACGGCTCCACAATAAAGCAAAATGCACTGAAATCCTTTCCGTGTTACGATCACGACGAGTTGGTTAATTTACTACACCAGACAATTTGTAAGCTAAACTACCGTGTTAAGGTACTTGCAGATAAGCTGAAGTCGTTGATCGCTTTTACAGCTTGATCGAAAATTTGCCATCATAACACGTTGTATCCCGATTGCATCTAAGAAGCCTAGGGTCTGACAATAATACAAAAAGGTGAAGACTTTGCTTGTTTGTTTGTTTGTACGCGCTTATCTCATAAACTACTGGTTCTAACTGAAAAAAATATTTTTGTATTGAAGAAGGTTATTTATGCTATAAATTATCACGTTAACGTTACTAATCAAAAGAGCGGAGTAGTAATATGTGTAGTAACGGGATTAATATTTCATTCGGGCGGAGTCATGAGTAGTCCATCAAGTTGAATAAATTATGAAAAAGAGAAATTGTAGGAGAGCGGACCCCGTAGTCCAAAGCGATAGATAGGAGGCTGCAAACGAGATTAACTTTAGGATGGTGATGATGATGCTATTGTGTCCATAGATAGCTTTAAATTTCATTTGTAATAGTTCAAAATATGAGTGACCTATGGACGCGGTAATATCCTCTAAACAATGAAATTAAAACTGTTTGCTGATTATGTAATTGACAAGTAGATACCTAATTGAAAATAGTTCAAATATTGTACCTATCACGCAGGCGGGTAATGTAATTAATTTGAACATGAATAATTTATAACTAACTTAACATTGACACATTGAATGCTAGCTGTTGCCAGCAGTTTCCACCCGCGTGTATGTCGGTTATCGCGACCAAACATAGCCTATGTCCTTTCTAAAGGTCTAATCTACCCCTATACCTAATTTCATCAAAATCTTTTCAGAGGTTTAGGTGAGAAAACGTTACAAACAGACAGAGTTATTTTCGCATTTACTTATAATTTTAGTATGGATTAAGTGCGCAATTCCCCACGGATACATTAGCACACAATATGTTAGTTTAGCTATCAGTGGCGGGGGTCCTTTATAATCCGATTCCTGCCAGCTTGCTCTGCAAAGAATTCCATACAAAAATCATAATGGTCGTTCTATAACAGGTATATCCACCAGCTTCCTTTTAAAAAAATTTCCCCCTTCGTCACTGTAAGCTATGCTCTTACTTTGGGTCTAAATACCGCTGTGTAGAACCTTTATATCGATTCAAAATCTAATAACTCCTTCATGCTGAAACGACTCAAATGATCTAACAAACCACCTTTTCTCTGATGAGCTTCATAAGCAATGAATTCCACTTTCGGCGTTCGCAACCGTGCAATAACGAGCAAATATGCCGAAAATGCCACACTCGTTTGGGGGAAATCTGTCATTTGTGCGAATGGGCCGGCATTTTATAAATGCCGGAGTAAATGGCCTGAAACGACTTCCAGCAAGACGACCTCCTTTGAAGTAACAGCGTTATATCACACAGTGCGATAATAATTACAACTCGCGTGTACATTATTAGGTGCCATTAAATCACAATGAATACTTATTATGTAAGGATAAGTATATTTTGGATATTATTTTCTTCTTACATATTTTTTTCAATAATGTTAATACACCTCTGTATACCCCTTCAGGGATTTACAGGCATGAGTATTATTATGTATGTAAGTAATATCAATAAGGAGGCGTGCTTTCGCGCACTCTCTCAACAGGGTATTTTGGACCCAGGGTCGGGGTCGCCTGCCATCAAACATCGTATGATTTTAGTCAGTACGGGCCTGATACACCCACCTCATCGTTAGCTGCGATGAGGTGAAGGCTGAGGGGGATTCCGCACGCAAAAGTAAAGAAGAACTTTACAAGACTTCTTTGAACTTTACAAGACTACCGGTTTAAACGACTATATCAGTCAAGATAACGGCAATATCTACAGCTCTTGCTTACTTTTGAAGGAAATAATGTTTTTTTTTAAAGAAATTTTGGAATTATATGCACGAATAGTTTGCCTAATAAATAAGTTGCATGCACACGTTACTTCAAAGTTTA
Source organism: Eilema depressum (assembly GCA_914767945.1). Taxonomy (NCBI): domain Eukaryota; kingdom Metazoa; phylum Arthropoda; class Insecta; order Lepidoptera; family Erebidae; genus Eilema; species Eilema depressum. The sequence goes on along the minus strand of OU612030.1, from coordinate 16,904,247 downwards.
TCCAATTACAGTCACGGCTCCACAATAAAGCAAAATGCACTGAAATCCTTTCCGTGTTACGATCACGACGAGTTGGTTAATTTACTACACCAGACAATTTGTAAGCTAAACTACCGTGTTAAGGTACTTGCAGATAAGCTGAAGTCGTTGATCGCTTTTACAGCTTGATCGAAAATTTGCCATCATAACACGTTGTATCCCGATTGCATCTAAGAAGCCTAGGGTCTGACAATTTCTCGATCAATTAACGTTATCTCGTCTACTTGGTCACATCTTGAACTAATTGGTCTCGTCTTAATTAAATTAATAACGTTTCGATCAATTTGATACCGTCTTAATCAACTTGATTAATCAAATTAAATGTTCTACTGGGTGAAGCGGTTACGTAGGTACCCGCAAACGTTTAGACCACTAGTAGAGAGGGGCATTATTTACTAAGACAAGTGTCTTAGGATATACTTAGGATGGAAGGAATTATTGGTCCAAATGTAACCAGAATCTTATGCTTCCAAATTTGCCAACTCGTTTACTTTTTCCAAGAGATAAATTTACACTGAAATCGAATCGAAAACGATGATGATCAAAGATATGTTTGCAAAAACAATATTGATCATTGATGCAGGTGATTGAAGTAGATAATAATTTAATTTAACCTGTACCAGAATATAGATATTAGTACTGCCTGTACTCTCCTTTAGACAACATTATTCACGACTTACGTAGATTAAAAATAAATAGAACATATATAACATAGAAATGAGGAAGCTTTATAAAGTAATGATATTATTATGTTACGAGCACTTTCGATATGCTTCATGTACTCTTTTTATGATAATTAACGAGCATATCGACATCTAGAGCACTGAGTTATCGATATGCCAATCTGTTAATTTTATACTAAGACATCGAAAATTCGACGCGTGTTTCCAAATGCTTCTTTGTGCCAAGACTTGGATAGCGTTGGGTTATAGAAGCTTTTGGGTATACGAGCCATGTAAACATGGACCTATGTTTTTACTTCTTGAACTTCAATAAAAGCGTAAAATTTAGACGTTTTCACTTTAATTGTTGTTATTAAGTATATTTTGGGATAGATATTCGTAAATAAGGTTAATACATAATTTTCCGACTTCAGCTGTCAAACAACCACCTCGACTAAAATAGCCAGTCTACCATTTTTTTGTTGAGTGCACATAACTGCAAGCATACATCAAATGCCGATGTCGAGAGCCAAAAGCCTCCACGTCACGCTAATGCTCTTATTATACTAATGTGTCGCACACACAAAAGCAGAGCGGTCTAACGACATAACCAAAGTAACCGGAACAACAGATTACGAGGACATGGTGGAAAAGAATGGTACGGTGAAGAGCACAACAAAGAACTTTCAAATAGGCAATTTTTTGATGTGTAATATCATTTTTATATTCACTTCGCCTGATGGTAAGAAGAAGGCTGAAGACCAGAAGACAATGGCCATTATGTTCATGCAGATATGAACTTAGAATTTACAACTCCTTTTTTAGATTTTTCATGTTTGGAAACTTCACGGTCAATTTGCACGACTATGTAGGTAAGGTAACATTGATTGCTAAACACAGAACACAATATAAAAGCAGCTTCAAACTAGAACGGGAAATCCTAATCTGCACTATCTCATATTAACAAGATATCTTAAATCTTAAGATTTTGGCAATTAATTTTGACATACCCGCTCTGACTCTATTACAATCCATTACAAAACATACCAATCATGTTTATAAAACGTGTGAAGATAAATTATACGAAACAATAGAATATTAAACTTCAGATTAAGGACACGCACAAAGCGACTAGCACAAATGGACATTACATTGCGATCCTTTCACCTACCGAAGTGTTGCAAAATAGCAATGATGAATAAAATATACTTTTATACGCCATTGTTATACTGATGCAATAATGATAAGAGCCGACAGATTAATTTATGTCGATACGTTTAGAAATAAATTGGAGTAGGACTTGTAGCGCGTAGGGTGAAGTATGGTTCTGTAGAGGAATGAACTATGTTTTGAAATTATGAATACATGCTTTGTCATCATAATGAATTCTGAGACCACATTAACCAACTGGCAGTTCACCGGCGTATTGTAGAATAGAATGATGAATGTATGGGATTGACACGTATTTTGACGTTTTTAACTTTGACGACTGCCATAACGTTATTGGCCAACGAATTTCTGGGGAGTAGGTACCATTTATATAGCGCACAGCTCGCCACAGACAGATAATTCACCCTCATTCGTTGCATTGCAACCTGAAACGGTGTGAGGGAACTACATTTCGTGAACGCTCAGACGGTGTTTCATTTCCGTTTGATAAATTATTGTTTAGTTTACTACAATCAAATGCAGTCCGATATACGTCTACTTATTAAGTTTTTGAACTCTTTTATAAACTTTAGTCTGCTTGTTGGTGAGTGAAATTTAGTCATTGTAATTTATCCCCTACTGTTGATTTGAAACACACCTTCAGTTCATGTATAAAAATACTATGATGGTATATTTAAAAATGTTGATTTTTTTGAGTATTAATTGTACTCAAGGTTTAATTTCTCCAGAGAAAATACAATAACAAAACAGTCTTCCCAGACACGTCACGTTGAAGTTATATTTGCAACAAGCATGCATTTCAAACGTTCTCAAGGAGAGACAGGTCAAGTGCCTACTCGTAACCAGCGAGCTTGTATGAAAACACAAACAAAAACACAAATGTATGCTGCAATAATAGCAGGCGGAAAGATTTAGTTTCTGCCAACTCTAATGTGAATGTGTTACGTGTGAAATATGTATTTGTAAAGCCTTCTGCCCCCTAGACAAGTGGCAATTCTTCGGCCGGGTTATTGTAGAATAGAAGGACGAATGTATGGGATTTGACGTATATGACAGTAGTTGACATACGTCATAAACGTCATACGTGTCATATATGTTAAATCCCATACATTCATCATTCTATTCTACAATACGCCAGTCAACGAATTGCCACTTCTCTAGGGGGGCTGGAATACTTACTACGATGTTGAATTTGTAGAAGATATTTTTTTAAAGAATATTAGTAACCAAAATGATTAATATTCCCTCTAACCCCTCCAGCTAAGCTAAATTGCTTGTGTTAGAACTACAGTACTGTCGGCTTGTGCTTGTGATAGGATCATATTGGTAGTGTAATGGCCAGGATTCGAGCGCGGGACCTTTGATCTCCTTAACTACTAAGCTACCGACGCTTCCACTGTTGTCGCACAATGTTGAATTCGCAAAATGTTGAATTAGCAAAATGTTGAATTAGCAAAATGTTGAATTAGCAAAATGTTGAATTAGCAAAATGTTAAATTAGATAGATAGATAATTCTTTATTGTACACCAATAGATTTACAAAGATGACAAGTAGGTAGCATGTAATGTTGAATTTGCAAAACCTTAAACTCATACGTTACTGAACCCAAATTTACATACAAACTAATATTCAACTCAGCCGATGCAAATTTGCAATATTACAAAATCTAGGTCACTGTTAGCTAGATTTTTTGAGAGCCACAAACCTTAATGAGATTACCGCCTGTAGATAGATTAGACTACAAATAACTTCCTCGTTTCTCGTATGCTTTAATAGACTGCAGTTTTGTTATGAAACTTTGCAGAGGCGGTATTATTAAATTATCTTTCAGACTGAAGTACAATAGTTACGGCATATACCGATCTTGACCCCAATGATGTCACAAAATGTACTTAATATTCTCAGCACGAGCTTTTTGGGTACTTAATTTTAGGTCTTTTGAGGATAGTATGGGGTGCTACGGCGGTGAAGGAGCTCAAATCAACCAATCATAGATTATATGAAACGCCAGGGCCTTTCTTCTCTCGCACTTTGGGGTTAAGATATATATCGGTACTCTCTCTACGTTATACCTACAGAGAAACAACCCAGACCAATGCAATTACATATATTCATGCATACAAATATTGACATATCGGGAATCGAATATGCGATTTCTGATTCGGTAATCAAACGCTTTAACCGCTACGTCACAGGTTTTCGTAGCACAATTATGATGAAACGAAGTTTAACGCATTCTATCGCGATTTATTTTGTGTTACTTATTATATTATTTACTCTCTGATACCAACATTTCGGTTGTCTTCGCCCGTAGCACATCTCCGCCGTTTCGCGGCGGACAGCGGAACTGCTAGTTGAGTTTCGCTGTGTTCAAGTGTAGCTGGAGCAGCGAAACATGAGCGGAACTTGACACTTGTTATCTAATATGGAGCGCGTACCCGAATCTAACTGGTCCGTGTAGAACGCATGCGCCAACTACCTGACTTCTGATTGCTCCGTTCAACATGATAACGTCTTTTTCGCATGCGCGAACTTGATACCGTGCGTCAAGAACTTTCAAAATCAACAGGGCCGAAATTGGGTAATTGGCTGTCTAGTTAAATTATTAGTTACTTTATGGTGAGTGATAGGGAAAGGAGATGTTCACTCTTTGTATGGACAATGGGGACACTAATTTGCACAAATATAATATATATAAATTAGTTTTATATTTGGTACCATTATACGCTAACATTACATTTAGATAAATATAATATTAATACAATTAAAAGTCTATTATTATAATAAAAAGCGTACCTTCCACATTTAATTCTCTCTGATTTCTAGCCATGCTTGCAATTTTTTTCACGTTATTTTTATAATGTGGATGGCTTATTAAATAAATAACGGGTCTATTTCTGATCTCTATGAGAAGCTTTTCGGTATATTCCACGTCCATCATTTAAAAAAACGTAGTTACGCTCAGTAGCTTTACCATGAATTGGCACCAAAATTTGACAACTTCGTTACCAAATCGAACTGTGTATGCGAATCTGATTGGTCTGTGTAGAACGCATGCGCGAATTTTCTGACTTCTGATTGCTCCGTTTAAAATGACAACGTGATTTCGCATGCGCGATCCTTCGCAACCGTGTGTAGATTTCGAATCGTCGTCGCCTGTCAAAATCCAGGGCCGTATAGGGTATTTGGCTGTCAAGTCAAATTAAATACTTTTTACTAAACGTAACAGTAAGTTATAAATATGTATACAAATATAATCGATGATTAATAATTATTAATTATATTGACCAATTATTATTTATATTATGATTGGACAATTTCTATGGTTGGACAATTAAAGAGTGCTTGTCATTTTTCATAATTGGACATATAAGTCGTGCAAAGGACACATTTGACGTTATTGCTGGACTGGTCGCCGAGTGCAGATCGAGGGTTCAGATTCAGCCACCTGTCACCGCTTCAACCCGCTGGTGAAGTGGTGTGACATTCATAACCTTCCTTTCCGGAGTACAATGGGGACACCGTGCTTTTCACACCTGAGGGCTCTTAAATTATGGCCTAGAATCAGTCGGGGAGTGCGAGATAGGCGGCGTGCGGTTTTGAGTAGGTGCGATGGCCGACCGGAGTGGTATTTGAAGGGACTACCGAAAAAAAGTAGGAGCGTGATCAGAATTCGACGTGTGTGGAGCCGTGGGCAGCAGCTATGTATAATACTAGCAGTTGCCCGCGGCTCCGCCCGCGTGGAATTCGGATTCCGTTCCCACTTTTTTTTCGTGCTAAAGTTCCCTCGGATATGGTCAGGAGTGATTGTCGAACTGAACTGAACTCTGAACCACTAAAAACGCATGCCGTCGCGGGTCTTTATTTGCTAGCCTATGTTACTCCCATTATTGAAATCAGTCAACAACAAACAAAAAAAAACAAGAAAAGGACATTCCTCTTTAGAATATTAGTGTACCTAGATGTAGGTAATACCATCCTTTACAAAAAACTGTAGACGGCGAAAAAATAATCAAAGTAAAACTTTTTTACTGATCTTGATTCATTTGGAATTTAAAAGACCCCTAATGCGGCCCTGCAATTTACGTGTTACGTAAAATTGTCACGTGACAACACTGACAAAATAGCGGACGAAGCGCGGAGGTGTGAACGGCATAGGCGAAACTGCGCGGCGAAAGAGATAGAAGATAGGTAAATGTATGCATTAGAACATGCCGTTTCGCTAGAGTTTCGCTCCTCGTACAACTGACAGAACATGGCGAAACAACCGCGGTTCCGCTATCCGCGGTTTCGCGGCGGAGATGTGCTACAGGCGTCAGCAGCAATGATCGCACGGAGGGTAAGATAATGGTTATCTCATGTTATAAAGTGTAAAGTTCTTTTTCTATCGTGGCGATGGCGCCTTGACCCTCAAATAGTGTTCTTCCAGTGTGCTGCTACCTGGATGGCGCTCTCGGAGGCGCACATGAGATCTCCCAGTGTGTTAGTATGGGCATGTAGCACACTTCAGCAAGTGGGCCATTGTCTGTGGAGTGACTCCACCTTAGAGTATACATTGCTATAGAGCGCGCCTTACAAGTATGAACTGCTATCACGAGTATGAACAGTACCGAGGCTCCTGGCTCAACCTCAATCAGTAGCAAAACAATACCCATCAAAATGACTTCGCAAATAATATTAATTTCGATATGTTAAATCAAAATTTTATACAACATCGTATATTTGTAGTAATAATGACGCAAAAATACCGCAAAATCACGCCATTTTTTTGTATTTCAGCTTTAATTTTATCCATGCATATCAAATCGAATAAAAAACTTTATAACAACAAACTATATTTATAAGTGCATCTATTGATATTTTCGGTAATGCATGAAACGTCACTATAGGTGCGCTATACCATCGCAAAGTATCTGCTAACACTCGGCGCCAAAGACCTGAATGATAGGCGCGCTCTATATTTATAATGTAGGTATACTCTAAGGACTCCACATTCACATTACAGTTCCGCTCACTTCCGCCCCACCTGAGATACTGAGAGTGTAAAGTTACTGAGAGGGTGAATCTTCCCCAATCGAGCCGTCCCACTGATGCTGGAAAAAGTATGAATATACCAATTTAGATTGTGCGACCTCGTATTATAGCTAATAAATAACAATTACTACGCCATTACTGATATATTACGACATAAACCCATCAAAACAAGCTATTAACTTCTAAAGACATTTCATTACGTCTTCACTACACGAATTATTACTTGCCCTATTTCGATTTTGTCTTATAAAAAAGCAATGATATTTTTTTTATACCACGTGACAGTAGTAAGCATACGTCTCATCTCATGGAATGTGGTTACCGTGGCATATGGACGTGTGCAACCAGGGGAGTCACACTCGTCCCTTTTTGACTCATAAGGACCACTTCCCAAAAGGACAATTCCCAACCGACCCTGTAAGAACAGAGAGTGTCTGTGCCTTCAGTGCAGAACAGAAAGCAGGGCAAGTTTCTTTGGTCGTCTCACTGACAGCACAAAAACTCTCCAGTCAGCTATCATCATCATCATCATTTCAGCCATAGGAAGTCCACTGCTGGACATAGGCCTCCCCTATAGATCTCCAATAGGACCGGTTAGTCAGCTATACTACATGAGTATTTTTATTTTTCATCATTAACCGGTTCGATACAAAATTTTGCACCTTGGAGAATCTCGGCTCCGGCAACTTAAGACCCAAGACGTCGAGCTGGCAGGGGTGGTTATGTTCTCTTGGATTCAACCATAACCGCCGTTATGGTTGTATCCCAGAGGATTTCTGCACTATAAAAAAGGACCTGGTCATTAATCACTAGGTCGACCGGTCTAGGTAGGCTGATTTTGTTCCCGAAAGTCCTGGTGAGGTTCTACGTAATACTAAAGTAGTTCCATAATAAAATAGTAACAACTACAAATATGTACCCCATTGTCAACAGATGCCCGCGTCAAAGATTGGCTGTTTATGACGTCACCGGTGACCATAATAGCCATTATTGCTTCCTACCTGGTGCTCATCAAGGTTCTCTTGCCAGCGTATATGAGGGACAGGAAACCGTATCAGCTGAAGAGTATCATTAAGTGGTACAATATTGTGCAGATTGCTGCCAATGCTGTTGTTACGTGGGGGGTAAGTAAATATTACTGTTGAGAATTTGAATACTTAGAACTTAAGTGACGCATGCATGACATACAGGGAAATCAGGGGCGACAAACTCTACCCTCTTTCTTACTATTGTCCGCGGCTCCGCCATCCATGCGACGTCGATTATCGCGACCAAACATAGCCTATGTCCTTTCCCAAGGTCTAATCTACCTCTGTACCAAATTTCATTAGTCGATTCAGTGGTTTAGGAGTGAAAGCGTAACAGACAGGCAGAAAGATAGAGTTACTTTTGCATTAATATTGGCATGGATAAAAAATGATGCATTGAAAATATTTTTGCGTGGTAATAGGATATGGTTAGTCTCCGCAGTTCGATTAAGTTCAGAAGAAACACCTTATCTTTGAATTAGGCTGCAGAAATCTTTAGCTTACCATTAGATGAGTACAAGATAAATTAAATAGATAAGATTATGCTAGCAGAACTTCCTAACAAAATATCTTGACTTATCTACCAGTAAAATAAGCGTGATGATTTTGTCCCAGTTCCTCCCCCGTAATTACACAGTTCCGTAGAATCTGTCCATTAAATTCAAATTACTTAATCGTGTACTGAAGCGACAGGGACTTCATCAATAAGGGCTCACAGATTAACTTTTGAGTAATTACCAAATGTGTTCTCCAAGTTTTATATAGTGTGTGGAAGTTATCAGTCAATGTATGCACACAAGCATACAGGCATACAGCCTATGGACCTGTGCAAAATCAGGGGTGTCACACTCGCTGTAAAAACCTTCTAATGGCCCTCTTGAAGAAACCCATGTTGTAGTCGGAAAAATTATGAGATCATTCCACAGCCTGAGCATGCGTAGAATCAAGTTCCTTTCATATACCTTGGGAAACGTATCTTGGACCTAAATCGCAAACGAGGCCCTGCCGCGTGCGGATTGTTGTTCCTTGTGGTGAATTTTAGTTCGTCCGCCGCTGTAGCACCACAGATTAATAAATAGTTACTACGTAATTACCCCGTGCTATCCTCAAGAGACACCCAAGAAACGTGTGCTGCGCGTATAGAGTATATTTTGAGCACATTCTAAGTCCAAGACATACGAGTATGTCAAGAGCAATATGCACACAAGTATACGCCTATGGAAGTGTGCAAAATCAGTGGCGTCACACTCGTGCTGCCGACACCGAAACCTTCTAAGTTCTAATGCCCTTCTTGAAGTACCCCGTATTGTAGTCACTTGGGAATACTACAGCAGGGAGTTCATTCCACAGCTTGAGTGTGTGTGGGATAAAATTCCTTTCATACCTCACTTTATACGACAAAACCTGATTCAAATTATGTAGGTATTGTACAATACGAACCGGATGTTTCCGTGTTATGAACAGTGCGCGGGTCACGCAGTGTCAATTTGATCAATTTGATACCGCCCGGCGAGTGTAGGGTGTTCAGAAATGCGTATTCTTTGTATTGTTATTCATGTCATGGGAGTTTTTGGAGAAAATATACATAAACAGGGTCCAATCTATCAGAATCGAATCATGCGAAAATGTACTGAATTTATTTGATTTCCTGTAAGATGTGCAAGGCATGTAAATAAATAAATAAATAATAAGTAATATAATAACACATCCATATTCTGCGACATATCATACAGTGACTAACTAAGCATAGTTTGTAATATGGGTTTTAGAATGTGGACAAGTATGTTTATATACTTTTTGTTATAATTACATACACAATAAATATACTACCTATGTTTGCACTAAGCAGGAATCGAACCCGCAACCTCTGACGAACACTCTACCGCTACGCCATAGAGGTCATCGTAACTATATCTAGCTATAAATTATGACCTCACACATGATTCATAGATCATAACTTCCATTATAAATCATTAGAAATGTTTATGCAACTACCTTCATTAATCATCGTAATTTTAATTTAGGTCTCTAATGAACGTCTACAGTTAAATTCAGATTCTTTGCATTTACAAAGAACATACCTAATCACAATAGCATCATACATACATATACTCACACCTGTAAATCCTCAAAGGGGTAGGCAGAGGTGAATTAACACCCATATTTCGCCAACTATTATTTTCTGTCCCACATACCTAATAGGGGGCGAGCATATTGCCGTCTAGCAGACAGTTTATCATGGGCTGTATGTTTACTGTCACAATTTCAATCCAAGTACAAAAGAAAATAACAAGCAAGTCGACATGTATCTATTGTTCAGGCGTAGCTCTACTGAATTTCGTAGAAACCTTTACAATCGATGTCTTCGACTTCGATATAATCTCTTTGTCTTTTCCCGATCAAATGATAATCAAAACTATTGTCTATCTTTTGTTATAACCCGCGCCACGTATCTTGGACCTAAAATGTGCTCAAAGTGTGCCCTATACGCGCAGTACACATTTCTTGGGTGTCTTTTGAGGATAGCACGGCGTGCTACTGCGGTGGACGAACTCAAATTCACCAAGCATAGACTATTACAAAGCGATCCGCGAGCGCCAGAGCCTCGTATGTCTTACGATTTAGGTCCAAGATACGTAGCGCGGGTTATAGTAGACATCAAGTTTAGGTCAAAGCAAATGTGGATAACTATAAACATTTCAATTGACATTGTGATTCTGTTTCCTCTCAGGAAACTTCAGCGTGGTCGCTTCCCTTGTGAAAATAATGAACGGAAGTTTCAAGTGTCAAAATTGATAAGTGGAGATGTGAAAATATTTAATTCAATAACTTTAGCATCAAAATTGTAATCACATTTGGTTTAGTCGCGATTCTCCCCGAAAATATTAGCTTGGTCGTCTTTTTAAAAAAAAATCGTTTTTACAATAGCGTTTATCTAGCGATACAGGCGATTATATTTTTGTGTTTGTGGTTGTATGCTTTGAGATGTAAGTCAACTAATGCTACAACTGTACTGGTTGTCTAAATAAATAAATGTTTATGTACTATTAAGCTTCTAGTAGGTAATTTCAATAAACTTACGCAATGCAAATTGAGAGTTTCCACAGAAGCGGAGACGAGCGAAGTAAATACGAGACTCGCAAGAATTACTTACGCAATGTGTTATCGTCATCTCATTTTATCTGTCCTCAGATAAATCAAGACTCAGGACTGAGTGTCGTTCTAGAATACCTGCCTTAGTATTCAAGTACGGACAGTTGTGGCAAACAAGCACACGGCACACCTGATGCATAGTGGTTACCGTGGCCTATGGACGTATGCAACATCATAGGCGACGCACTCGCGCTGCCAACCCCGTAATAACCTTATAATGTCCTTCTTGAAGAACCCCATAGTGTAATCGCATGAAAAAACCACGGCCGGGAGTTCATTCCACAGTTCCAAGCGTGCTGGCGATGAAGTTCCTTTCATGACTGACGTACTGTTTCCAGTCGGGGACGTGTGAGTATGGATTCGCACATCTACAAGTTACTGGGAAACGAAGGGTGAAATATTCTAGGTTCTGCAGGTCCATTCTTAGGCTGAAGCCAAACGAGCGTATTTTTTTGAGTTGTGAGTCGCGTCATTTCGGTCGGTGCATTCAATTTCATAGAAAACTTCTTTTTGCAGACAACTCATTTTACGTCACCGTGTGAATCAAACAGGACTTTTGTATAAAACCGAATGCAGCAGAAATTACAAAACCGAAATTACACAACTCAAAAAATTACGCTCGTTTGACTTCAGCCTTACTGGAAAAGGCTATCTTCATCTTGGCGTTAATGCCAGTCGCACCCAAAGCGGTCCGCTTTACCAGTCTAACTGCGGATTTAGCTAAACTTCAATATTTTTCGTGAAGCTAACAAAAATAAACAGTTTTATTGAGGGTTCTAGTCACTAGGTTTGGTCGTAGAACTTTACGAGTGTGAGACCTACAACAAATCATAAAATGTATCAGTTGGTGGCCAGCCGAGATAAGTCGTAAAAGTTGATTGAGGGAAAGGAGTTTAGTGCTTGGAGGCCGTAAATTTTGCACTTATGATGTTTATATCTATTAGATAATACTGTTATTTATTCATATTCCATTACTGGCCTTTCCCGTGGTTATCAACAACCGATATTAACGTCATATTATGATTGATATAGATTAGTAATGATGTGGAACTAGTATTAATAGTAATTATTAGATATTAATGAAGATAGTAGAATCCTTTTATCTTATAGGTCGCGATGATAATGGAAGATACTATAATAGTAGTGTCTGTCTGATTGGTAGTAAATACAGTTAAGAAAAGGCGTGCCGCGTGGGACTGGTTCAATATTTCTGGTTTATTTCGGACGAGGGGATCCGATTCCAGGAAACGAGCGCGATCTTGTGGAAAAACTTAAGGCCGAGGCATGTAGCAGATACAGGGTACCCATAACTTATTAATCTCCCTTACGGATAAAGGTGGTACCCGGCAGATAATTATGGGCCACCCCATCTCCTCCCATGCGATGTCGTACAAGGCGACTAAGGGCTAATAACTTAATATGCATTTCTCATATCAAGAATCAAAGAATCAATTTCATTTATTCAATTAAGGCACATAAAGAGCACATATGAACGTCAAATATTACTATTATTATGTCAAGTTAAAAAAAAAAAGATATATTATTAAATAAAGTAAAATAAATCATTTGAAAATGATTCTTTCGCTGGTTCGGTAGTTGCTTCTACTGAGAAGGTACCAGCAAGAAACTTAGAGAACTCAATTATCCTTTTTATTTTATTTTTTAATATAGTTTTTATACAATTTATAATGTGCGAGCAAGCAGTGATTAGGATGACCATGCATTTTTATCATTAAGATATTCATCTACTTTATAGTATCCTTTTTCCATTAAACACTTTTTATCATATAATCCGACGTATTCTCAAACCATGGTCGCACTACATGTTTGTACTACCAGGACAATGGCCCGATTGCTAATGACAGTGTGATACAATACCATTACGAGTGAACTGCATCAGACGTTTATCGTCTCTCCAATGACATTTGTTTATTCCACTCCACTTAGATAATCGTGATATATTTAGGTTTTTATTGGAGCGGTTGTTTTTTATGACAATAATAATTTAGCGACACGATTCAAATGATAGTGAGTGTCGTGCCTTATGGTTGTTTGCAAAATCAGTGAGACCCTCGTGGAAGAAAACGAGGAACAAAATTAATTTAAAAGAAATTAAAGGAAAGTAAGGAAAGATTGTTCAGATTAATATGTGTCTGCATGTTTGTGCGTGTGTGTATACTTAGTTCTTTAAATGTGTCATTTGTAAATTTATTCAAGTTCACTAACTTTCGAGGGCAAATGTAGGAGCTATTGTCTTGATACGTACTCAAAGATGGCGAAATACTACCCGGAAACACCGGAAACCCTAAGTACAACTGATTTGATTAAATAGTTCATTTTCATATCCAAGGTTTTCTTACGTTATTGCTATTTCATTTTTTACGTAACAGCTTTATATAGCCATTTTTTCGCAAAATCTTGACAAAAGGAATATAGTTCAAAGCCGCCCAGCCTAATGGATCGCGGATGCGGTTAACCACTGCACCACGGAGCGCTACGCTTTATTACTTGGATACGAGTACAAGAAAAATTTTGTAACTAATGCTTATTGAATCTCATTGAAATAAAACTACTTTTGAACGTATTCGCGATATATTTGTTATTATTTTACTTTACCGACGTTTCGGCTACTCTTCAGCAGCTATGGTCGCGGGTTGACTAAGGATGCTTCATAGTTTGAATTGTAAGTTATCTCAAAGTTCCCGAATCATAATGAATTGTTGGTGTTACTATTTACGTAAAAATTAGATCACTGTGTCGTTCGTTAGGTCTTGCTATATTTTGTTTTAAGCTATTGCATAGCTCCTATCGGGTCGTTTCTCTTTCACACCACGAAATATTCGGACCATGGTGTGAATCGAGGAATGGCTTCTTTTGAATTAGCTGTTTGACACCAAGATCAAAACATGGTCCGAATCAGAACTTCAAAAAGAGACGTCCGCGATTCACACCACAGTATGTAACAAGTATCGCGGGCCTTGAGCGTGGAGACCGAATCCAGAAATTCCGTTACGAAAAATGGTAACACCCCCAACTCCGAGCTCGCACGAATCTAGACGAGCTGCTCCGAAGTAGCTCCGCTTAACGTAAGAATTATAATTGCATAAGTTGTTAGTTTTCAAATTCAAATTCAAATTCAGACTCAGAACTCAGGACTCAGGACTCAGAACTCAGACTCAGAACTCAAATTCAAATTCAAATTATTATTTATTACAATTGCATAAGTTCATAAAAAATGCTATGCAATAGCTTTACCGCGGCAGTCCCCGAGTGCCACACGTCTTTTTTTTTTTCCTGGTTTAATTAAGTGAATGACTGGGTCCCAGGCTAGTAGTATTTTTCTTCATGGTATCAATTTTAACAATGTACCGTCTGCTAGAGAAATAATTCTTTAACAACACACCTCGTTCCCGTCTGCCTACAATCCCGAGTCTTATATTTATTCTTTAAGGAAAAGAGGGGCGAAAAAAGATCGGCTGAGGACACCAAGTTGAGGCCTAAGGCCGAGGCCCACTATTCTAGCATTAACCACTATACGGGGTGTATTTTTAAAACGGTTTATAAGTGCCCGGTTAAGGTGATTACATACGCGAATGACTTTGACCATACAAATGCTCAAGGTCATTCGCTCGTTTTTCAGCCGTAAAAATCAGTAAAACTAATTTTAATAGATAATTTTATAGGGGACGATTACAAACTAAGAAGGTCACGTCATGCTAATACCCTCATTTAACATATACTTATCTGAAATTTTAGATTATTTGGATACATATTATAGAAAATATTTGGTTTCATAAGAAAGAGTAGAGTGATGTTCAGAGCCTCTTTTCAACTAATTTCATCCTTTTTATTGAATTTATGAAAAGGTGAAGTTACTCTGTATATCCTGTAGTATGCAGGGATGTAAATTCCAGATCTTTAGGTTTTATAGTTAAAAAGAAAAACGGTTTCGAAAATACCGATTTTTCGATGCTAATCTGATTCGGGGCCTTTACATTGGAACCTAAACATAAACGGCGAAATGTGGGGGCTAGCACCTCTGCCTACCCCTTCGGGGATATAGGCGTGAGTTTATGTTATGTTTTTAAAACGGAAAAGTAAGGGCAGGTGCCTTAAGTTTACTTAGGTCACCTTATAGCTTTCCATGAGTGTCGTAAGTAACGGAGAGGGCTGCTTACAATAGCTGTTGCTTTATGTAGTATGTAGTAGTTTGATCGATGGCGGATCTATGGTCTGATGTCTCGGTTGTCAGGGTGTCTGTCAATATACGAGCTCTCAAACTGGTTATACTGTTTATTCTATCCTTCCTCTCATCAGCAGAAATAACACTTTATAAGTCATTTATCGATTTTAGAATTGTCCTAACGGCACAGTCAGCAAAAACCTTTTCTTTTTTTTTTTCATTATACAATGAACCACGGTTAGTATAATTTACTGTTATGTAATAAACGACACAGGAGCGACTCACGTTGCGAGGAACCACAAGTATGTAATCATCAGTCGTATTTCCGAATGAAAATGAAGCTCGTCAGGGCGCACGACCCAAACTGTATTGTATTATTACATTTCAACGGTTTCTCTCGGAACTAACGAGTTGGAATTACATGTTCTGAACTGTTAATATTAACTCTGTAAACTGTAATAAGCGTTTAAAATAAGGGAATAAATAAGAGACTAATTTTCAGTTTCAAGAATTACGTTTACAGTAAACATTTAACACTGTCATATTGACTAGATTATCATTGTGTTGCTTCTCTGTGCGGAGAAATAGTAGAGATATTAGAAGGATAATAGAAGGAACATATATTATCTAAAAGGAACCTAAGCACTGAAGACTTGAAAATTCCCTGGTTATAGCTTTCCGGAAATATTTGTTGTTTATACCACTTAGGTGGTAGACAAGCACACGGCCCACCTGATGGAAAGTGGTTATCGTGGTCTATGGGCGTATGCTACACCAGCGGCGCTACACTCGTGCTGCCAACCGTGAAGAAACCTTCTAATGCCTTCTCGAAGAGCCCCATATTGTAGTTGCTTAGGAAAAACAAATCAGGGTGTTCATTCCAAAACTTGAGGGTGCGAGGGATGACATAGACTCAGGCAGGAAGTTAATTTTTTTTAGCTCTACGCAAAGATGTATTATATCTTTGGCTCTACGTATAATGAATGAATGAATATCGAAAATCTAAATATATTCGCTGTGTAGGTATGTGGTCGTTCATTATTGGAAAGGGCTTAGAAGTAGGTATTAAGTGCAATTCCAGTACACACTCTCCGAAATGCATCTGATAAAAGACCTTGCATCGATGTTCAAGGCTCTGAGTCATTTCTCGACTTAAGGTATGATTCCGTAGCCGACCGCATACGACAACTGTCGCCGCACGCAGCACATACAGCGTACCCATGACTTGTCAAACTCCGATACGGATAAAGTGGACCATTGAGAAGCCGCAATGAATTACGTGCATCTGCTGCGTGCGTCGGCAGTTGTCGTATGCGGTCGGCTACGGAATCATATCTTAAGTAGAGCATTTGAATCTCTTGGCCCGTCTCTCATCGTCTCAAGCGCTTGTTGCTATCGTCTCAAGTACATTTTTGCTGAGTCGTCACATACTTACAGTTAATTAGGTAATTACAGAAGAAATTAATAAGAGCGTGTTAGAAAGACGTTAGCAGGTTTCATAACAATCCCTGCACTCGACCACTTTCCTAACCTTTTGTTCAAATCTGCCATTAATCGCACTTATCGACCGTTGAATTCAACGCTGCGTAACATTTTAGAAATTCCACAATATAATTAACTCAATTTTTTTATGATATACAACTTATGAGATGAAACGTGTTATGGACAGACGGCCACACCCGCACTTTCATTCTACAGATTGTTATGCGGCCTTAAAATCTGCGGAGACGAGAACGGGATGGCTATTTGATGTTGTAATTTGTTAAAATAAATATTTTAAATTCAAGAAATGTTGGTGTCGATTCTATTATTTCAAAAACTTCCTAATTTGATAGATCTAAAATAATATATTTCAAAGGATATGGAAAGATGTATGTTTTTGTAAGAGAATTCAAACCACACTGTTGAGTAAAATATTTACAGTTAGGTACCTACCTATATACCTAAATGTTAACAAAATTTACATTATCTTTTTGTTACTAAAGGCAAAACAAACATAGTATATTTTTTATCGTCAAACTCGTTTAGTTAAGTTTTTGTGACAACAGAATCGGCACACACAAATTGTCAGGTAAAAAATTAAAAGGCTATCACCAGTCTCATGTTTGTATAATCGTTTTAAACAAAAGACAGTAAATAAAAGTACTAATTGTGAAAAAAGTAGGTGCGGAATAGGTCCGTAACTAATTAGGTCAGCTATTTATAGAAGGTCGACCAAGACTTGTCGCCGACAGGGGAAAGATTCCGCAAGCGGAAAGCCTAAATAAATAAAGGAACGAACGTTTCTCTAATTAATTTCAGATCTAAATTTTCATTTCATATTATTTTCTTCAAGGACCTGTAAGAACTCTACGGAATATTAGGGAACAATAGGAATCTCTTCAGTGTCGCTAATCACACCAATAATTTTTTAAGTGATGTGATTGGTTGTGTGTGAGGTAGTTATAATGACCAACTAGATGTTGCCTGCGATGTCGCGTGGAGTTCTGACCCCATTTCCCGCAACCCATGGGAATCTGTTCCTGGGGTATAAAGTAGATGGTAGGTACATGTGTTATGCCAGACTGTACCTAATCTGTCCCTGTACAATTTAAAATGTAGTTTAAATGAACAGATTTAATTGCCGCCAAATAGAATAGTTTTGAAATTCAAATAAAACATTTTAGAAGTATTTTAGCGAGATTCGCAACATAATCGGCACCATCGCGTGCAAATTTTCAAATAATGCTTAGGTAGATATGTCTCTTATAATGTTAAGCAGTGGATTATTTAAATAACTGTTCAACGTCTGTGTTTACTGATAAGTGATACCTACTCCCGCATATACCTACACTCGATTTTTGCGGTCCCACAGTATAGAGGAGAGATGGTTACCATTACAGATAGGTACGAATAATGCTTTTCGCACGATAAAAAAAGGCATCCGTATATCGCAAACCTCGAAAAGCAGTTGATGGACCGTTTTCGAATAACAAGTCGTCGCTATTTATTGTTAATTTTAGTCGAGAGTGGTTGTGGGGGCATGGAAGCAAAGAAACTGGTGGCCGATATGGGTCGACGAATATGTGAAAAAACTGGTGACTCTCGCTCCGGCTCGAACCTGGTGCAAAGGCTAGCCATTGCGATGCAACGAGGTAATGCGGCCAGTGTTCTGGGCTCCTTTGCATCAGACACGACCCGTGGCGCGTTATTTACATGACAAAAGCTTGGCAGGCTACTTGACATTTCAGAGTGGTTTCATTACTCTATATCCCGAAGTTCCCACGGGAATGGGAACTATTTTGTAAGGTCCATGTTTGTTCGTGTCACTTATGAAGTAAGTCCACTCGTTAAGTGCTGCTGCTACAAAAACTGAACGTTCTTCTCTGAAGTATAAAACTTCCAACGACCTTAGAAATATAACTTTCTAACATTAATCAAATAATATTAAACTTAGTACAATATAACTTAGGTATATATGTAGATTCTTTGTAACGATATTAAACGGCTTATCTGTCTCTTTCTGAAGGCTATGTATTATTATCCGTATTATTTGGGTGAATAGTTCCATATGCAAGAGGTGCTGTTTCGCAGATAGTTCCGTGTGCAGGTGGACCCGTTTCTAGACGGTTCCCTTTGCAGACGATCCCGTTTGTAGAAGGTTCCATTTGCAGAAGGTCACTTTGCAGAAGATTCCGACTTCTGGTGGTTACGACTGAAGTGTTTTTTTTTAAGATTTTTAACAGAGATAGCTCGTGTCCACCGACCTGTGCAAACTGTAAATGACTACAATTTTATTATAGGTGTTTTACATATTCATTACAATTTTGTATTGCAGTCTGGCGAAAGTATACGTGAATAAAAAACCTAGGCACCATATCTTACTACAGTAAGTTATAAATGCGAAGTTTTGATGAAAGGATGGATAGATGTTGTTTGTTACTCATTCACGCCAGAACGGCAGAATGGAAAATTGCTAAAGATTTTTATATCAGGAAAAGATTCTGTGTAACGCAAGAACGGGATCATATTTCATACGAGTGTAGTGGTGGGCACAAGATACAGCGTCGAGCACATCGCTGCGATAGCCTTGATAGGGGTTGTCATAGTCGGACTTGGTGACGTCACTGGAGATCGACTAATGACAATCTCTATCAAGGCTGTCGCAGCGCTGCGCTGTGCTCGACGCTGCATGTTCAGATAATTTCACACAAGTAAGGCCCTCTACGGGGGTTAGCCGAATTTCGAGCTGCTACATTATTTAGTCTAATCTGGATATAGAAGCAGACAATAGATATTACGTATTAATAGCACTTCTCCAACCAAGCCCAGCCTGATGCTGACCGATCTTGACTTCAAAGTCTCCAAATGAACTTAATACCAAAGTATTAAGAGCTAATCAAACAGTTTTATTGATTGAAATTGCATTGTCCGAACTGAAGATGTGCACCAAATATCAGAACAATCAGTAAACAGGAAGAGAGATAACCAAGGCATTAAGATCATTTTGAGTACTTTGTTGTTCAAGATTGATTTGATACTGACTGTACTACTGTTATATAAACTCCAATACTTGAATAACTATATCCAACAAGAAAATATCAAGAATAGCCGTGGTCGTATGCCACTTTTTCCTAGAATGTATTGTTCTGTTAGAGTGGCATACGACCACGGCTATTCTTGATATTTTCTTGTTTAATACTTTTTAGAGCGTGATTTTGCAGTAGTCGGGTTTTAGTTTTAAACTTAATTTTTATTTATATTATTTTGAGGCAAGCAAAACCCAATAATTTATACATATTTGAAATGTGCTGATTGAGCCCTTTAATTTGATACCAAACACGGTCGCTTTATCTCAAGTTTATTTTTTAATTCAGTACTTTATGACCGCTAGAGGGCGTCACATTAGATTTAGTGACACGTGATATAGCCTATAACCAGCGGACGATCAAGACGCTTCGAACGATACCCCAATTATCCAGTTCTAATAAGTAGTTGAAGAGCTATGAGGGAACAAACGAACATACATACATACATAGCCTGTCAAAATCATAACCCCCCTTTAGCTTCGCCGTAGTCGGGTAAAAAATAATACTGTTCTTCAGGCAAAACCTAGCGTGACACACGTATATAATACATTGGTAAACAACTGAAATGGTATACCGCGTGACCCTAATGGGAGTGGTAACTCGAGCAAATAAACTAATTACACCGCAGCCAGTCAAAGCCATGCTCAGCCACGCACTAACAACCTTAATGAGATGGCTTCCTTAGTCACGTGGTGTGCCAATTGAGGTAGGTTCGTTTTTCCAGTCAACCCCCTTATTCCGATAGAGCAACCGTAATTTGAACACAATCGTCTTAGCCGAATGATTTAAGTTGGTTTAGTTCTATGCCTGGTTTTCCTTCTATGTTTTAACCAATTGAAATCTGCAGACTACTCAAGATACGACTGTGGTACAAACTCGTTTTTAAACCGAATACTGCCCCGGAAAAAAAAGAGAGTGAAGTGTCTCAAAGGGGTTATGTGGTTATAGTTTGGAATCATAGTAATTATTGCTCACGCACGACATATATCTTGGATGGACCTAAAATGTGCTCTATACGCGCGGGTTGCTACAGTGTTAGACGAGTTCAAGTTCACCAAGCACAGAAATGTTACAAAGCAATCCGCACGCGCCAGGGCCTCGCTTGTCTCGGGATTTAGGTCCAAGATACGTGTCCCGAGGTATACTATATGTAGGATATAGATCTACCTGGGTTGAACAATTTCAAACGTAGTGGAGAATACAGTAACGTCAAATCAAATCTCAATGTTCACTTTTATAACAATATAAATAACTGTCCCTCCAGTCTGACCTTGTGAAAATCGTAAAAGGTTAGTCACCATAAAATATTTAATAGCCAAGTCGCTCGTCATATTTTTTATGCTAGTGAATCTATGTATGGATAAGTATAAACTGAATAATCTAATATCCAGATTTGAAGTAATAATTGAATCATCCTTTAATACCCACAACCCACAACAAACACAACTTCCCCTAGGGGCAGGAGATACAGCGTATCCATTACTTGTTGAACACCGATCTTCTTCCTCTTAGCGTTAATTCCCAGTCGCATCCGAAGCTTTCAGCTCGGAGTCTGGGATCCGCTTTTTGCCAGTCTTAACTACGGATTTGGCTAGACTTCGATATTTTCTGTGAAGCGATTGCCATCTGACCTCCACATCCTAATGGAAACATTAGGCGATATCGAAGCTTTGCAGCTAGACTGCTGTTTTTTGGATTTTTGAGGGCTCCAACTACCCGTAACGACTGCCATAGATGTTCTTATGGCAACCGGGACCGACGGCTTAACGTGCTCTCCGAGGCACGACCAGACCAATGCAAATACCCATATTTCATGAACACAAATATTTGCACTGAGCGGGGATCGAACCCACGCCTCCTGCGTAGCGGCCGCGTTCACTACCGCTACGCCACGGAGGCTGTCCAACACCGATGAAAAGCCGCAATGAATTACGCGCATATGCTGCGTGCATCGGCAGTTGTCGTATGCGGTCGGCTACGGAATCATACCTTTATACGAACGCGCATAGTTAAGAAAGGGTTTGTCAAAGGGGCCGGCATAGCACCGCACTGTAACATCAATTCTCTTCAATGAATAAAAGGTGTTTGTATTGGTGATTGATCACCAATGTGACGGTGGATTTATCCACAACTGAGATTTGAAAAATGCGAAGTGGTAAACCTTCCCATATGATAGTGGGAACGCACGCCTACCTCAATGCGAAAGAGGCGTGACTGTATACATAATTATAATCTTTGTTAACCAACATCAATCGTATTATAATGAAGTTAATAAGATAAATATAACATTTATCATAAGATCTTTTATATAAATCGATCGACAGATGTCATGTTATGAATTATGATTTACTTTCAGCAATATAATATACTTTCAGCAATATAATATACAATATACTTTCAGCAATTAATAACGCAACAAGACTTATGGTTTATTTCTTGAAGTCAGAAAAGTTTCAGATAAGCAAATTTTGGATATTCGCGTAAGTCGCATATCCGAAACTCATTAAAACAACTAAATTTAATTGCTTCTATGACGATTTAGGGATCTATTGTTATTTAAAATATTGACGATGATTCAGTTGCTTTTCTAGAACACATATAATGAGTAGTTTCGCTTGGGCCTAGCACTATATTACGTCCTAGATTAAATTACTAACACCCCTTAAATATAATATTGTCCTCTAAAAGCATGGCTTAATTTCGTGTGGACGTTGATCCACTTGTAATGAAGATCCAATCATTTATTCACACAAGCTCGCCGGCAGATGCTCTCAAACTAATGAGCTCTAATCGGATTCCCAAACCCACTTATTTAGGGATTTCCTTTGAGTATTAGGCTCGACAAAGTGGCTGTTTATGTGTCGATTCGTTTTAAAAATACCTCAAGAAATCCTGGAAACGTCATATTAGGATGACTTTCCACTGGAGAGGTGCTACGTTACGTTGCTATGTATGCGTTTGACATCCACCAATCATATTCAATAGTCCACATAGCATAGCACTGGTGGAAAGGGGTTCAGCTAAGCTATGTTTTTTAGAGAAGAAGCGTGCTATGGATGGAGAATAGATTCGAATTTGAATATTTGTAGGAACTTTCTTAGCACATCTTACTCGCTACGCTACATAGCATAACACAGTGGAAACGGTCAAATAGTTTTATAACTTAGCTTTTACATCTTCGTAGCGTAACTGCATAGCACATCTTTGGTGGGAAGGCAGACTAAACTTAGATACTATTGACGTGTTTTCTTACATTGTCTTCCAATGATAATTAAGTATCTACCAGAAAAGATATGGGTGCTGAGCTCTGTGAGCTTTCTGTTGGAGAAAAATGTCTTCAAGAGCCTGAAAATGCTTATAATCCAGACTTAATTCATTTAAATATTTCCCTATTTAAATCTTAGCCTTATAAGCAATGGCCTTGGGACGAAGATTAGGGACTAATGGAGATAAGAAGCCGCACTTTGACGCCTGTAGCACATCTCCGCCGCGAAACCGCGTATAGCGGAACCGCGGTCGTTTCGCCATGTTCTGTCAGTTGTACGAGGAGCGAAACTCTAGCGAAACGGCATGTTCTAATGCATAGATTTACCTATCTTCTATCTCTTTCGCCGCGCAGTTTCGCCTATGCCGTTCACACCTCCGCGCTTCGTCCGCTATTTTGTCAGTGTTGTCACGTGACAATTTTACGTAACACGTAAATTGCAGGGCCGCATTAGGGGTCTTTTAAATTCCAAATGAATCAAGATCAGTAAAAAAGTTTTACTTTGATTATTTTTTCGCCGTCTACAGTTTTTTGTACAGGATGGTATTACCTACATATAGGTACACTAATATTCTAAAGAGGAAAGTCCTTTTCTTGTTTTTTTTTTGTTTGTTGTTGACTGATTTCAATAATGGGAGTAACATAGGCTAGCAAATAAAGACCCGCGACGGCATGCGTTTTTAGTGGTTCAGAGTTCAGTTCAGTTCGACAATCACTCCTGACCATTATCCGAGGGAACTTTAGCACGAAAAAAAAGTGGGAACGGAATCCGAATTCCACGCGGGCGGAGCCGCGGGCAACTGCTAGTATTATACATAGCTGCTGCCCACGGCTCCACACACGTCGAATTCTGATCACGCTCCTACTTTTTTTCGGTAGTCCCTTCAAATACCACTCCGGTCGGCCATCGCACCTACTCAAAACCGCACGCCTTCTATTACGCACTCCCCGACTGATTCTAGGCCATAATTTAAGAGCCCTCAGGTGTGAAAAGCACGGTGTCCCCATTGTACTCCGGAAAGGAAGGATATGAATGTCACACCACTTCGCCAGCGGGTTGAAGCGGTGACAGGTGGCTGAATCTGAACCCTCGGTCTGCACTCGGCGACCAGTCCAGCAATAACGTCAAATGTGTCCTTTGCACGACTTATATGTCCAATTATGAAAAATGACAATCACTCTTTAATTGTCCAACCATAGAAATTGTCCAATCATAATATAAATAATAATTGGTCAGTATAATTAATAATTATTGATCATCGATTATATTTGTATACATATTTTATAACTTACTGTTACGTTTAGTAAAAAGTATTTAATTTGACTTGACAGCCAAATACCCTATACGGCCCTGGATTTTGACAGGCGACGACGATTCGAAATCTACACACGGTTGCGAAGGATCGCGCATGCGAAATCACGTTGTCATTTTAAACGGAGCAATCAGAAGTCAGAAAATTCGCGCATGCGTTCTACACAGACCAATCAGATTCGCATACACAGTTCGATTTGGTAACGAAGTTGTCAAATTTTGGTGTCAATTCATGGTAAAGCTACTGAGCGTAACTACGTTTTTTTAAATGATGGACGTGGAATATACCGAAAAGCTTCTCATAGAGATCAGAAATAGACCCGTTATTTATTTAATAAGCCATCCACATTATAAAAATAACGTGAAAAAATTGCAAGCATGGCTAGAAATTCAGAGAGAATTAAATGTGGAAGGTACGCTTTTTATTATAATAATAGACTTTTAATTGTATTAATATTATATTTATCTAAATGTAATGTTAACGTATAATGGTACCAAATATAAAACTAATTTATATATATATTATATTTGTGCAAATTAGTGTCCCCATTGTCCATACAAAAAGTGAACATCTCCTTTCCCTATCACTCACCATAAAGTAACTAATAATTTAACTAGACAGCCAATTACCCAATTTCAGCCCTGTTGATTTTGAAAGTTCTTGACGCACGGTATCAAGTTCGCGCATGCGAAAAAGACGTTATCATGTTGAACGGAGCAAGCAGAAGTCAGGTAGTTGGCGCATGCGTTCTACACTGACCAGTTAGATTCGGGTACGCGCTCCATATTAGATAACAAGTGTCAAGTTCCGCTCATGTTTCGCTGCTCCAGCTACACTTGAACACAGCGAAACTCAACTAACAGTTCCGCTGTCCGCCGCGAAACGGCGGAGATGTGCTACGGGCGTGAAATTAAAATTGCACAAAGTTGGAACCAGGTTTTTCGTTGTTGTGAACGGATAAACTATTTTGAAGCTAAAATAATAAAGAGTTTCTTCGTGTTTTAATTGGAATAAATAAAAAATGAAAAGATATTAAGACAATAAAAAGAAAAAGAAAAATGTAACTTTAAAGAGGTGAATCAGAAGGTTCTTACAGGGTCAGCAGCACGAGTGTGACCCCCTGGTGTTGCACGAATTATGGATGCGTGCACGGTAACCTCCTTCCCTGTAGCCCGTTTGCTTGTCTGCCACCTAAGTAGTATAAAAAAATCATTTTACCTTAACGCTGCAAAAATAAGGGACACAGTTTTTCCAGTAGATACAATACATTGCAATTACTAATATACATACACAAAAGGTCCTTCGAACTACATCACGTTTAGCAGCACTAGACCCTTATTTAGGAGTCCCATTTCGCACATACGTCCCATTAGTCATTCAAAAGCGCTGAAAACTTTATTCCTGAAGGACTATAAATATCTGCCAAGTACATCCGAGACAGGGTATTATTCGGATGATTTCCTAATGCAAATGAGTCTCGAGGCCTCGACGAGAACTTCGTGCGGCTGCTGCTGAGAATTTTCCAACAGTAAAAACTTGTAATAGGTAATCTTGTCGACTCAGGGAATCGAGACCAAGGCCTCACGATTGTGTGCAAATAAGTTCATACATCCGGGTGATGACGGAGAAAGAATACAAGTATCACCACCCCATCTCGTCAAAGCGTGTCGTAAGAGGCAACTGACGGAAAAATATGCAGACGATATCACTGCGAGAGAAGGAAAATTCGAAATAAAACCCGTCTGGACAGCGTAGAAACGATAGGCCGTAGCCTTCCAACATTGGGAGAGTTCTATATCGAGCAGTGGACTGCGAGGCGTGAATTAGACAAAACAGCATAATACGTAAGGCATAATAATCAAAGCAAAACCGTACATACCGACGCAATCGCTGAGAAGAGAAAGATGTACGATTTAGTCTCGTTATGCCTTACGTCATTTCTATATAATTCACACTTAAGAAGGAGACTTAAAATAGGGGCGAGCCTTCGACTGTCAACTGAACCCTTTTCCCTAAGTTAGGTATATTTGTTTACTGTCAGATGGAAAGCAGCCAAGTAATTGTACAATGGAACTAAGGGATAGTCTTTAATAGTCATGCGCAACATCCATGGAAATAGATATGGTGTGTCTTTGCATAATACCTCCGCAACCTCTCAAATATTCACTCAGATCACTATTAATTCTTTCCAGATAATGACTTCAGGCTGGACAACCCACTACCACTTCGGCTGCATGCTACCAGACTACTCCATGAACCCTTTAGCAGTTCGGATGCTGCGGTTCATGTGGTGGACGATTGTCCTGAAGCTCATGGAGTTTGCAGAAACAGCGTTCTTCATCTTAAGGAAGAGAGACCGGCAGGCCTCCTTCCTGCATATATATCATCATATCAGCACGTTGATCATTATTTGGGCTGCAGTTAAATTTGTTGGAGGTAAGTACAATTTATTAGATCTCATTATTGACATTTGATAGTTTGAAATTGAATCGAGACTGAAATTTTTAACTTATTACAAGAATTGACCCACAACCACAGATTAGGTTAAGGTCTACTGTTTGTAATGGTTTTAGTTTCTAATTCAGGCTTCTTTAATCTCTCATTTACTCCTCTTCCGTATGTATACCAATATCAGCAAATAAGTCCTCAGCCTATTTTATTTAGGTTAACGTGTGCCTGACAATATGTCCGATTTGAGACTAGTTGTAGGTACAGTTTATAATACCTAGTCTAGGCATGAGTGGAGATTTTATGAACGTTCAGACTTTAGATGGTTGACGTTCACCACTCGAGTTTAGATCTAGTTCTCCTTGAAACTGGTTTAAAGTCGAGACTCATGTCATGACTATGTTAGAATTCGGGTTCTACTTTTCTTCCCGATGTGTCAAATCGAAAGCTAGGTACATTGGCATCATTTGTCAAACCCAATATTTTAGTTAAGTAGTTCTGAATATCCTTTTAGTATGCAGCACAAAGGAACAGTAAAATCGCGTAGGCGTCGACTCACGATTAATGATCGAACTGGCGTGAATTGAAATCTTAATTTGAAAGCTTCCTTAGTGTATTGAATACACAAACAACAGCTCTTTGAAAGGTGGTAAACACCTTTTTCAATCTTAAAGTCTATCAGAAAGTCATGACTCATAGGAATAATGAAAAAAGTTGGTCTATAAATCACACATTTTTGCGTCTCGCCTGTATGTTTCCGAAGGGGTAGGTAGTGGTCTGTTGTGTTAAGTAACACCGATATTTCGCTGTTTATTGGTCTTACTACGTTAGAGGATACGAGCCTATTGTCGTATGTAGGTATATGCGATTTTTACACGATCTTAATGAGGGAATAATGTACTGTTCAAACAATAACCCTTCTTAGCAGTCGGGTAAAACATATTGAAAAACCACAACATCACTGACTTGCACTTGACAGGTTTTTTAAGCTATTAATCCAGTATGAAGTGTACCTACCACCATTGAAACTAATGGTAGACCTTTTTACTTCGCTGAAGGCAACCCACGTACCTAGACGTCCCCAGAGAATCAAAGAAGTTCGGACGAGAATACGAAAAGCTTTCTCAGCAATAGGGTAATAAAATAAGAGTGTAATTTCATATCATACATTCTTACAAAAGAAAATATCCCATTCATTGCTCGACCTTTTTACCGTAATCATATAAACAAGTCAGCCAAAAGGAGAAATTGGGAATATTTTTGACGTCAATTGACGTTTGGAGTTTGATTGAACGTGATAGAACGTCCATTTTATGTTTCACCTTTATTGTAGCTACTTACACACGCGAATAACGTTATTAAATAAATAGTGCGTACAGTTAAGAGCATAGCGTGACTTTTAAGTATAATTAGGTAACAACAATTGACCTCGAGCGTTCAGAAAATTAAAATAGAAACCTGTGTTAATTATAATTAGTTCAAATTCAAAACTTGTAGAAACAGCTAGTAGATTGATATCAACTGTGATAAGAGAAGTAAACTTTGAAGCAATAAAGCACCCTTTTATTGTAGTTTAATTACCATGAAAAATGGGCCATAGCTGATTAGATTATATTTTTCTTTTTTAAGGCGCGCTGCTCTAACCAAACGTACATGACCGTACAATTTTAACTGTAGGCTGCATGACCAGTAAGAAATTGCAGACTTGTGAAGAACTTCAATTTAAAGTCAATTTTAGAGAAACATTTCTAACATGTACTCTACCATGCTACGCAATAAGATATTAACGCAAATTCATCTATCCAGGCAGCAGTTGATAGGGAATCGGTTACGCTTGCTCTATTATAAGAAAAAATAGAATCGATTAAGAAATAGATAAGTCCCCACTGTCGCGGATGTATAGAGGAATTTGAATCGACTCCGGGCGGGCCTCGGTGGCTTAGTGGTCACAGTATTCCCCCTGTAAGGGAAAAATCGTGGGTTAGAGTCCCGCCCGAGGTCGATTCTCTTTTCTGTACCTTAATCGATTTGAATAGTTAGCATAATAAATGCTGTAAATATAAATCGTAAAGAAAACAGCTGTTACCAATAACATCATTATTATTTAAAAGCTTAACTTCGTGATCGCGTGCTATCCACCATTCAGGTCAATAAGGCGCCATCTATTTTCGCGTTTGCGAAAATTCACCGCGAACATAACTGAAATTGGCATGTAATTTCTATACAGCATGTTGTTTTGGGGAGTCATGGCATTTTACATAATAGTAGATTGCCGTCAATTTAGTAACTAAAAAATGAACTACAGTAATCCTGCAATATTATACAGGCGAATGTGTTTAACTGTCTGTGTATGTTTAAGTATTTCTTTTTTAAATTGTAACGGTTTCGCATATTTGAAAGAAAATTGAAACGAAGGTAGCAAACTGTTTCAATAAACATAATGTTCAAACAACTAAAAAATACGCTTTTTACACATTTACACGATTGATAGAACAATGTAATCTAATTATATGTTACCAGAACCTAACAATTTATTTACGCGAACTAACGCTAGAACACCATAAAGCTATTTATGATCACATTGTTGTATCTTATTGACGTCACTTCTACTTAAACTAAGTTTAACACCGCTTCATAGGTGCTAGAGGAAGCGGTGCAACAAACTCCACTGCGGTGTAATAAACCTTTGAACTACCTGATGCTTCGCCCAAGTTGCACTCTAGATGGACGTGGCCGTGGCAGGAGTCAGTCTGTAACCATGATTGACGTCTCACGAAGCAGTGTGGACGTCATAGTGAAAACAAGCGTGTGATATGGTTTGACTGGTAATTATTAAGGAATCCTACTCGTTTGTGTTCAATCACCTCCATTCGGTTAAAGCTTAGCCCCAAGTCAGGCTTCCGTCACTCGCTCAAGGCCACGCGATAAACACCTACAGCTTGGCGTACAGTCGACTGTACAAACTGGCAGAGGGCTGCCGAACGCGCGCCTGAGCGCTCGCATTACACTACACCGCACGTTTCCCGCGCTTACGCTTCGAAATGCCGAAACCACGTAATTAATGTGCAGTGGATGGGTATATACCTAAGTCTATTTCTTTGAACATAGGTAACTAAGTAATAAGTATGTAAATCGTAAATTAAGACGTTTTTTGAGTCAGGTATTATGTAAGTGTTGTTTTATAGGTAATTCTAATACTGAAGTTACCTAGTACTTACGTAATAGAATAGTAGGTAATGTCCGTTATTTTTAGGGTAGGAATAAGCGTCTATAAGCTATACCTACTGTAAATTATTTCGTAATTTTATACCAATGGTTGAACAAAATGATTAATCTAAATGCATTAAAATTGGAAAAAATCTTATGAGAAAACTATAATACAGTAGGTATACCTTACTGTATACCTACCTATAGGTACACTAAGGCCTATAAAGTAGCACCGTATTTAAAATGTTATAAACCGTTGATTTATATTATTTATTACAATTATTTACGCGATTTAAGATACCTATTGTCGACTAGGTAAGTACTTGTAAAATATAAAATGTAATAAATTCCGAGAAGAGAAAAAAAATATAAATCATATAAAACTAAAACATATTGGATTGACTAATAAAAAATGTGGTTAATTCGTTTTATTACATTAATCATCATAGATATAACCCTAGCGCATTCTTACGATGACGTCACCCGCACGGCGGGCAACACAGTCTCCACTCTATGAGTGCGGGTTTAAGGTACAATTCTTCTCGTTCTGAGCAGCAGGTATTATTATTAAAATTTTGTAGGTGAATATAGCGTAGGTATTTCCACTTTTGTATGGGAGTGATGTATCTGTTACGTAGTAACTATTTATTAATCTGTGCCCAAGTGTAGTCCAAACTCACCAGAACCACTCCACCCAAACTTCGATCAGGATGATACCGTCGGAATTATAAGCGAATATCACTCATTGAATTAAAACCAATTATTAACGGATTCTATCGCGATTTATTCATCTTTTCTGTAACTATTTTTTAAAGAATATTAGTAAGTAACCGAAATTACTAATATTTCCCTTAACCCCCCCGTCCGTTCACGTCGGGGTAATGGCCAGGATTCGAACTCGGGACCTCTTAGTCGTAAGACCGGTTCCTAAACCACTAAGCCACTGACGGTTTCGTCGTATAGCCGGTATAGCCAATATAGCCATTAATGAAAAATCATCCTGTATATAGTGGGCAATATACGGTTTTCAACAAATCTCCAAATCTATTTGGACATGTCGCCATAACAAGTTATGAAGTGGACCGTTAAAACGACTGATTGGATTTCATCGATGGAAATTACGGTTTTTGGATAGCCTTTGTAAGGCTATTATGTCTAGTAAAATAGGTTTTATTGGACGTTTTATTGTTTCCTATAATTTCGTCAAATAAATGTAGACAAATATAGTATCAAAAATGCTCTCTTCATTATTATCTTTCCTTTTAGAAACCTATCTATTAAAAATTGTAAATTGAATTTAAGGAAAAGGACTATTTAATATGGAAAAATTAGTTGCAAGAATTTAGGTAAATATAATAAAGAAAATACGATATATTTACGTGGGCCACAATCTTACACCTCGGCATATACCTAAGAGCCCCACCAACGTCTATGGGGTCAAAGCCCACCGCACCTGTAGGCGGTATACCCTACCGAACGAAGCGCAGGGCGCAGACCTTGCTCTCGTGGAGCAGTCGAAAGGAAAAGGCCAAATAAACCGATTTGTGGAAAGGGTGAGTGGACAACTGACCCTATACTTTAGTGTAAACTTGGGATGCAACTCTTAGAGTAAACAGAATAAGAACATGCATCACCAAAGTTACTGAAGTTTCTACAAAACAGAGCTAATTAACCGTCGCGTCGGCGGTGTGATCTAATTGTTTGATCTCATAAACTATTTCGCCTAATCGAATGTAAACTAGTTTCACTTTCACACATTAACAAGGAAACTTTATTTGTTTGTGCTTAATAGAAACAACTCCCACTAACAGTAAACAAACCTTGGAGTCACGCCCACTCGTAAAGTTTTTATTCTAACAAGCACAAGACAGGAATAGACATCCCTGATTATATCACACTGAAACATGTCACTAAATGTGTTTTTGACCGGCAAATTATACCTTACCTTTACAGGCGCAATTTGGTTTTGACAATCAGGGTTGTCAAAATTTTTGAGTTGTATTTAGGGAAGTACTGAACTTGCCGTTTTGGAATACTTATCGTAGTAATAAACAATTTTATATCTGTGTTTGTCAAAAGCGGTGAAGGGTGAAATTTTTTTTAAAGGAATCTGGACGAAAAAAGTCATCCCTTATTGAACGACCTTCAATACCCTTATTCTGGGCGTTCTGAATTCAGATACAGAATTTTATATAGATAGCGAAAAAAAAAAGTGTAAATTATAACTACCATATTATAGGGACAAGGGACCCCTCGCCACTGCGACGTAGGATTATGGCTTATATTGTTTAGCAATTTCGAAAATCACGGAGTCAAACAGTAAAATACGGGCGCGAAAACTTTTCATAACAGTATAATAAAATCGAAAAAAACCCGGGCAGAAATTAGCACTAAAAATATCCACGTATCGGTTGCCAACCCTATACCTACACGTGACAGCCGGTGTCCAGGGAAATGGAATATGAACTGACATGGCATTATTCTCTCAGACAGTAACATAGGACACAACATCAATAAGGAAAATGACATTATTTCTTTGAAAAGAGTGTATCTTTCTCGGATATGATGGATAGAATTTTTTTCTAACCTATTAAGTGGAATTGATCTGAAATGTATTGTTACATCAAATGTATTTTATGTATGTAAATAGAGATAGGCACATTTTGTTTGGGTCTTAAGTCACTGTGTATAATGTTTAATGATTTTTGGACTTTCAATATCCCACTATAACCAACTTTTCGTACAGACCTGTATAAAATGGTAGGTATGTACTCCTAAAATATTCCTTTGTCCAGTCGAGTGAGAAAGCAAACGCAAACATGAACACCCAAGTTTGGCACAATTGCCTTGCAAACAGAGCGGCTACAGTTCCGTCTGAGACAAACCGAGGTAATTCTCTTTACACAGGATGTAACACAGGGCGTGTTCCAACTAGCAGACACTGTACATAACTACGATTGTTTGTAGTTTTTTTTATATTATATATAGGACACGTTAATATGACTTTTCCTGACCTGTTGGTAAGCTGAAGACAAGTCTCAGGAAAGAGACTTACCCATTACAAACACCAACACTGTTATCCGCCCTCAGGTGATGGCCTCATCAAATGCATTTTCACGCTCCGCTTAAAGGACCCGGGATTATAGTTGGATTATAGTAGGAATTGAAAAAAGAAAGAGTGAAAGGAAGAAAGAGAGCAAGAAAGAAACAGACAAAGGAAGATAGATAGAAAGAAAATTATACAGGGTGGAAGATTTTAACCTTACCTGGAGGGAAAGTTCTCTAAATACTGGAGATACCGAATTTCACTCAAAGAAAACATTCCTTTATTTTTAAAAAGAAATAAAACTGCATTCATAGATTTTTGAAAATTCGCTTGCCACACCCGGTAATCGAACCAACTAAAATCCGAAAAAATAACATCCTGTATTTTTATGACATCAATCAATAGTATAAATTATAAGGATCAAATCTGTCTAACAAACATGGTTAATTAAATGAAAGGAAATCACTGAAAATTCAATTTTCAAATTCGATTTAACAAAAAGAGAACTTAACTTATTAAGAATAAAATTCCATTTTTAAATTACTTGTCCCTGTTTTTTATGGCTGGCCCTCACTGGCCAGCAGGGGTATTTATTATCTCGACTCAAACCGACTAAAACCGCATGGCGTCTCAGGTTAATTCAAAAGTCTCAATTAACGTATTATAAGACGAACCAATAAGGCAATTCTCTCGCCATCTCCGTTGCCCAGGGTGCGATGCGGTGTACCACGAAGTCCTTTCCAAGCCCAACCAAGTATACCTCGAGACACGTATCTTGGATCTAAATCGACATAATAGTAGCGTCGCCGTCGGTAGCTTAGTGGTTAAGGAGTCAACCTTACGATCGAGAGGTCCCGGGTTCGAATCCTGCATTACGCAACAGACGTGAACCCACTCCTAGTACAAGCAATTTAGCTTACTTGGGGGGGTTAACAGGAATATTAGTAATTTCGGTTACTAATATTCTTTATAAAAAAAAATCGGGAGACTTGACTACGTCATGCAGTCCCACAATAACGTTACATTCTAAATCGGAATCAAAGTTTAGTGATTTAGTACTCATTTTACTAAATAAATGGCGTTATTGTTGATAAGGTATGTTATGGCACGTTGAGCAAAAGTACTGTATCTGTTGGAATGGAATTTATAAGTTAAGATTTTATTGACTTCCTTTCATTTAATTTACCATGTTTATTAGAGAGTTTCGATCCTCATGATTGACACTGTCGATTGATGCTATAAAAATACAGGAAATTTTTTTTTTGGATTTTAGTCTGTTCGATTACCGGGCATGGCAAGGGAATTTTCAGAAAACTATGAATGCAGTTTTGTTTCTTTTAAAAAATAAAGGAATGTTTCCTTTGAGTGAAATTAGCTATCTCCAGTATTTAAAGTACTTGCCCTCCAGGTAAGGTTAAAATCTTCCACCCTGTATATTCATACACAAATTATTGTTCTTTTTTGTTTTTGTACTTCGCTTTGTTTTCATTACACGCAAAATTAGTGTTCAAACAATGTTCAAAGTGTGTGTGTTCATTCAATTTTGATGTGGTTTATATTCTTTTGAAAGCTAATGCTGATGCGCAGGCAGAGCCATATGCAACAGATAGTACGTACAGAAATATGTGCAGTTTTGCCGTTATATTCAGTAATTGCCGCATGTACCTATATTAACTTTACGATCATTATAGGTCGTAAAATGACTATTTTCAACAGCGCTTGGCACATGTGATAGTGTTCTGATTTACTTGCAATATATTGAGCTTCATCATAGATTAGCTCAAAAACCCGTGACATTCAGGGATTCAACCATACAGAGAATGTACCGGGGCTACTCTAAGTTCTTCAGCCAAAACAGTTGATACTCCTGCTGATCTACGTAAAAGGCTGTCTTTCCTCTTGGCCTTTCCTCTGAACTCTGCGGGAGCGTTCACCGTCTGCCCTCCATAGCAGACGGTGAACGCTCCCGCAACGTATGTTTAGATTTCGTATTCCTCCTTCGAATTTTGTTTAATTTTCTAATATATAGTTCATCGTTATCTTCGAACACAAAAATGTCGTTCATTGATTTTCCCGCCATTCGATTTAACTTTTACATAGCTATTCTGTGATCATGGATAAATCGGAATCGCTGGTTATTTTCCAATATCCGCCCTGGCGCCAACACACCACAGACTACATGCAATCTGAACCACTTGATTAGGATCTACCGCAAATCTTGTGTTCAGTTGCGGTCCACATAGCGTTCGAACTTCGCACGGAGTGGTGGAAGATTTGATCTAAATGATTTGAGGTCCGTTGAGAGATAACAATCGATAACTATGAATTAAAATTGCGATTGCGGGACCCCTTTCCAATTCATGCAGCATTTGCTCTCTTTTCCACTATGCCCATCCTTTGATTCTATTGATTCGATGAAGGAGAATGGACATTGATTCAATGGATGAGAAATATTCTAGGACATTCTACATAACGCTATTTAGACCCAAAGTAAGCTTGACTTAACTAACCTATGATATTATGTAGAAAGTTTTCCAAAAAATTTTTCAAACCCAAACCTGTCATTTTCTGGCATCGTAAGTATGGTACTGTTTGCACTCAATGAACAAAAGCAACCAAATCACATCAAAACTTGCCTTAACTTGTTGAAGAGGAACAAAAATCAAATTGGTTTATCATTTGTAATGAGGATAAAAAGCATAACATGCTAAAAATTATTTTATATTTGAGACATTGACACAGTCGTACTGTGTATGGACACAAACTAATATGGTTTGGATACTATTGGTGTAGGTATTCTATTATCACGGATATTAACGCTTCCTAGTTAATCAAAATAATCATCGACTTGCTATTGAAGCTGTGCGGAAAATAGTTACTATGAGTACACGCTGAAAAGACATTAGAGGCATGGGAAAAACACGTAACTCTTAGAAAACAACCATTACTTATTTACATGTAATGGATCGTGTCAATGTCGTGATAATCTGCGGGAGAGATCTTAACTTAAGGCGTTGTTATAAGGTTCGATGTAAAAAAGGAGAAAATGGATGAAGTATCCAACCGGAATAACTCGAAAAAATGCGCAGACATCCGCATTGAGAGGTTTGACTGCAAACCTATTTGTACATTGAAATTTACGCTTGGGCTTGCAGTCAATAATGAAAAAATTCAAGAAAAAAAAACATACGGGGCAGTCTTTGGGCATGTCTCTTTTTTCTTGTCCGTTTTTGCCTCGAATGTTTTATAGACCCTTATACATAGAAATGAAAACTATTATAAGCAACGTGTGAATTATCTATAGAAGTGAAAATGAAGCAACTTGTGATTCTCTCGTCTCGTCGTGACGTGACGCCCAGGCATTCGGTGACGATGACGCGAGTTCCATACTTTTTATTCACCCAAGAAGTGCTCAACCTAAAGAAGTTTTCACTTCAAAAATTAATAACGCTAAAAGTATTTTTTATTTCATATATCCAGGTAGTGATTAAATTAAGGGTACCTTCGCAAAATGCCAGTTATTTCGGGCAAAGGCCCGACGGACGATCTCTGTGGAGCGCTGGACGTGTACAGCTGAATGAATTTTATTACGATCAAAGCCTTGGAGATTAGAGAAGGTTGGTTAAAATAAGCGGAGAAATCGGTTAGATGTTGTATTTTATTCAAAAGGTACACAAATTGGGTTCAGGATCGGACTCCTGGGTCTGTAACGAGCTGGTAACGAATGATGAATTGAAGACCAGACTATTGTATTTTTAATTACTTTCATTCAATTTGCCTGGTCGAATCTAGGAAGTCGAATTTAACATACTTTTAGCTGTATATGATTTGAAACTGTTAAATAATTATGTGACCATTCACGGATGTATTTATTTGACATTATTAAACTGATTTAATGAAGGAGTCAGGGTGTGGCTCTCTTCAACAGCTATTCTCTCGGCTCTGCAACATATACTTTGTGGGTAAACACGTTATATTGGAGCTATTTGGTTTCTTTTAATCTTTTTTTGTTTTTTGGAACTGCATATTTCAAGTGTACCTATGCAACAACACAGCTCATATGCAATATACAACCCCTTTAAGGGCATTATATGGCTCATCCTCCTCACTACGTAAAGCCTCTTGAGTAAAACATATCAATAGTAATTTAACATTATTGTCGAATACTAATTCTTAAATGGAAACTCTTGAGTGCGACTGGTTTCAATGTTTGTACATGTTAGTGTAAATTTTACTACAAATATTTATTTTATACAATAGAGAAAAGAGACACTTTCTGCGTTTACATTTAAAACACATTATGGCTATTAGCTTTCCGCACGTGTTCCGAATATTATTCAAATGTAAGTGGCAATCTTTGAAGTATGACAGTATCAGTATTCAACTCCAAGACGTGATATTGCTCGTGTTTCCTCTTTCTATAAAAGTGTTGCCATAAGTTTGAACAGTAAAATAAAGCGAAAAAATTCTCGCGACCTCTAACCCGGCTGCAACACTAGTATCGTGTACAATGGTACTAGTGGGACAAAGATTCCCAGTAGTACCATTAATAGTACTAATCAATGGAACAGTTGGGCAAGAGGGATCTTTACCATCTATTACGAAATTTTAAATGGTCTTTTTACTCCTGAAAGATGCGAACTGAAAGGCCTGAAAAAAGAAAAAGTTTGAAAGTGCTATGTAACTTAAACTTTTGCGTTCCACGATATATGTACAGTAATGTAATCGGAGGTTAATGTTAACTGAATAAACGTCTGGCAATTCAAAGGTGACATGATTCATCCCATACCATGATTGCAATTATTCCCGTTAACAAGAAAGTGATATACTTGGCTCGTTACCTAGTATGACGATAATAGCAAATTTCTCCAGGCGATTACTGCAAAATTGTATCGAATAGCTTAGAAAGTAGCCCTAAGTTGGTTTTCGTTGATGACTGCAGTTACTCCTTTGACTCTATTTAGATACAAGTTTTATGATAATATTGTGGCCACTTTAACAGCTTTACTAACCTCTATGACATATTTATGGGTAAACAAAAATTATATACCTACATTTTAATTTTCCATGTGTACAAAACTTATAGTATAAAAGAGGATATTTGTAAGATTGTTTGTACTACCGAGTGTTTGTACTCAAAAATTACGGGACCGATTTCAAAACTGCTTCACATATAGAAAGCTATAACACGGTATAGAACAGTACGCCATCTTCATAGAAACGTGCGGCTGCCGGTTTGAATGTGTGCGTACGCGCCCGGCGCCGTGTAAGAACGCGCTGCCGCCGCACACCTTCGTATATTTACCGGGGCGCACCGAGGATTCAGTGCGGGCTGTTTCGTGAATGAGATCGCGTGCGTATCGCTACGTTTCACTTTATTTCATTGTTTAGCGCAGTTTGCATTTAATGATCAGGACTTCGAACAAAACCGAAACCTATTGTAGTATCTTTGGGTATATGAATAACGACTAGGTAGGTACTCAAACCCAGACTTAACTTTCTTTACAATGGGTACACTACATAAATACGAAAAGCCTTATTCCGAAAGTTACAATCACGAATTTCAAAATTCCGAATTTCATAATTCCGAATCATTCAAAATTCCGAAAGTCAGATATCCGATGTATCATAAATCCTATTTATTGAAAACCCGAATTTCAAAATTCCTAACGATTATAACTGCGAATATTAAAATTCCGAATTTGAGGATACCGAACCATTACAATTCCGAATTCTTAATAATCCGAAATATCATAAATACGAATTCCGATTATCAAAACTCCGAAACAACACAAACCCGACAATCAAGCGCCTTGTAAACCTGCATTAGGTAAGTAGGATAGTTGCTATTTTCGGGGTACACGAGATAAACAGGAAATAGAATTATTGAACTAATATTTTAATTTATTGCAAGCATGCATTCAGGCAAGCATGCATTCAGACAAGCATGCATGCAGGCAAGCATGAAGGCATGCATTAGTTTCGCTCTTCTCCGGCGCTACGGGATGTGCAGTCCTTCCGCCCTTGCGTAACAAAGTTCGGGCACCCATCCTCGCTTCCGCAGCCTCGGCTTGCTGGTCGCCTCCGGCGACCAGCCTCAGCCGCTCCAGCTCGCCCGGGCGCCTGAGCTTCGTTACTGCGGGCGAGGACTGCCCTCCCTCCGCGCCTCCGGTTTTTAAATAACACTCTAGTGTAGGGCAAACAAGTACCACGGCAGTAGGACCACGGCAAGTCGGGTTTGGCTTAATGAGCAGTTTTCCAGTAGGTATTTATAGGGTTCCTAAGGACAAGCTAGATGGCGCAGCCGGCACTTTTGGTAAGAAGAGTGTGGTCTCACATCTAGTGTTCCCTAATTTATGGAAAAAATGTTCTTCGGTTTTGTAATAATTTACTTTACATAAATGTTTTGACATTTGTTTTTGATAATATTATTATAAATATAATATTATTTTAAATTACAGACAGTGACGCGAAAAGAATTAAGCGTTTTATCATATTTTATCTATTGTAATATGGGTAAATGAAATTAAACTTTGGCAACATCGCACAAACAAACTACAGAGTACATTAAAATTACCAAAAGCTATGCTAGCGCCATCTCTTTATGATTTAAAAACCAACTGATTATTATACCTACTGGAAAACTGCTCATTCTTATACGTAACAATAGGCGAGAAAATTAATTTATTATTATAAAAAATCAACTCTAAAATGCGCAACATGTCAAATCAATTTTAACTTTTACCTATTTTTGATACAAATTTTCAATTTGAGCAATGAATTTTCGGAAATTTGAAATTCGGAATAACGTTTTTCGGGCCAATAATACTACGGATTTTTAATTATTCGTAAAAATGAAATTCGGAAGAATGAACATTCGTATTCATAACTTTCGGATAAATAACTTTCGTGTTTTTGAATACTCGGAGTTTTGTTTCTTAGGAATTATAATATTCGGAATTTTGAAAATCGGAATATTGAAATTCGGAATTAAGTATTTCGGAATTGTTGGGTGTTCCCCTTTACAATACCTACTGAAGAAGAAAGGAAAAGTAAAGTTATTTCCCACCTTAGGCATTTGTTTCAATCAGCATTATGTTTTCTATAAACGTTTATGTATTTTTTGTTGTAGGTATATAACTGTTAGAATGATAAATATATAACAAAAATACCTACCTAAACATTTGTGGTGGAATTATGTGTTCTGAACTTCTGAATTTTAAGAGTTCTTTACAGTTTCCACGATCTACAAACTAGCATAGAACTTTTTCAGGACTTTTTTATTTTTTACCTATACCTATAGGTACCTATAAGTTTTTTAATTGTTATAATAAACTAAAATTTTAAAATTTTTCGTAGTTATAACAATGCCTTTGATGAAACTAGAAATAGGTACCTACCTATATTCCATTCGGTTAGGTACCTACCTACATTACGAAACGTAAACAATCTTGATGTATCTTTTTAATATGTTTCATTTAAAAACACTGAGTTTAGACTTTAGTAGTATAAGTATTTTTTAGTTTAGAAACTTATTTTGAAGACTAAAAACCGAAATCGAACCACTAGTTAGTTAGCCTAGTTTATTTGTTTAAAATGTGTTTTTGTAAGAAGTCGCTAGAAGATTGTTTACCTTTAGTTGAATACCTAACCGAATGGAGTATTGTCACAAATACAATCAACATCACATTATTTATATAGGTACCTACATACACAATAGAGAAGAGCCTGGCGCCCGGCGGCGGCCGTTGCCGCGTTACGCGTGTACGCTCGCAACCCTAAGGTTTAGGTATATACTTAACTCGCCGAGCGGCCTTAGATAATCTACTTTTCTATGTATACTTTGGCTATAATATCAGTGAGGAAAATTGGCTACCTTATCCTCTGCGTAGCGTAGCGGTAGTGTACGCGGCTGCTACGCAGGAGGCGCGGGTTCGATCCCCGCTCAGTGCCAATATTTGTATGCATGAATATGAATATTTGCATTGGTCTGGGTGTTTCTATGTATAATATGTATGTATAATACAAAAAAAAGTATCTAAGTACCTATGTATATCCGCATTCTAGATTCCATAACACAAGCTAATTAAACTTACCATGGGTGTAGATAGCGTTGTGTGGAATGTTGTAGAATATTAAAAAAAAAAAAAGTTCTCACGAAATTGAGGCTTTCCGCTTTAGGTATGATCCGTAGCCGACGAACGACAACTGCCGATGCACGCGGCACATGCGCATGATTCATTGCAAACCGCAATGAATCGCGCGCATGTTGATGTCAATGGTCCCTTTTATCCTTATCGGAGTCAATCAATCAATCAATCATACCTTTACGCGGATGAAATGATAGTAACTAACTTATAAAATTCGCTCGATTTGAGACAAAAACTTTAGTAATCTGTATGAAATTCCTCAATAATGAAACGAAGGAAAGAAGGAAACATACCTACCGGGCTATTGCCAGCTGGTTGTTACCAGCTAATGCGCTGCAGTAGATACTTTTTAGATAGGATATCGGATAGTAGTTATAAAAGCAAAATGTACTTTCTCCTGGGTTAGGTTATGATTTACATAAAAAAACATTTTATATTCATGGACAGAAAGCCTAAACATAAAAATGAAATAAATATAAAGGATTGCTTCGTTGGTTTTTTTATACATTTCCGCTTAAAATATAAATATGGCCGCGTATTTCCCGTTGGTATAATAAAAAGAAAATTAACAAAGGAATGAAATCAGATTGTAGTATTATTAGATTAACAAATAATCAGACGTCTGGTATGCGTCTATATACTATTTGTATAATAATATACACAAACAGTCACGACAGACTCCGATGTATACAAATAAACACAATTGGATTGTCTGTGTCAGTCTCGTCCGACAGTCAGGAGGTGAGCTTTGTGCGACGAACCCACTCGTCTCCTATAATTTGTCCCCCGGAATAAGTTGTACAGTCGTCCCCTATGTAGATGCCCATTCATCCCCTGGTGGAGACCAGTTAAAATTAGTTTATTTAAGGTACCTATTCGTCTCTTGGAATAAATGTTATAGATTCATCGGTTTCTTTTTGGCTGTATGTAAAACAAAACCAGCCTGAACTCGTGAGATTTTGGTGGACCCAGAAACACCCACAGCATGTTCTGCTCTACTCTGCATCCCATCAGATTTGACTTTTGCCCCATCCCTTAAAGCTGGATAGGCCCATGACCCACAGTACACCTAACTAGGGAATAAACGTTCCCTTCTCAAATATTCAGGTACTTTTCCCTCTACCATTTCCATTAGAAAGTCTCAACTTAAAACAAAAATATTTAACCAAATAATGCCATCACCGTACAGACGAAACATTTCTACTTTTACGAAGTGTCAGGCTTCATTAACCACCATTCGTATTTCCATTTGTCGGCAGTTCAACTAAGTCTGTTGTTTGCAGCATTTGAATGTTTCGCACAACAATGTTTAAATAAAACATGGCATTCGCACATAGAAATGTGAAAGACCTTTCGTTTCTATGGTCGCGGCTAAATATAGCACTGCAATTACATATTCCTTTTGTTTCTGCGCCGATGTTGATGTGTTGCTGAGCTACGAGCGTTTTATTTCTAAAGATACTTCCACACGGGAGATGAAATGTTAGTGAAACATTTTGTTAATGAACAAGTGTGAATTAAGGAAATTTTGTAACATTTCTTATTTTGAGTCGGAAAAGTCAGCATTCAGGATGATTAGTCCCTTTTCAGGGGGTATATTCTGACCAACTGAGGTACTTGGACAGTCTGGACACGTCAGTGTCAAGTGTTCAATGAAATTAATTGGGAAATTTTGATAATGCAGTTTAGTTCGACTTCCCGCGACCAACAGGCACCTATTCCCGGCATAAAGCTGCCGTTCCACCAAAGATTTGCTATGCTGCGTTACTATGGATGCGTTTGATATCCACCAATCATATTCTTATGTCCACATATCACAGCACTGGTGGAAAGGAGTTCCGCTAAGCTATACTTTTTTTTTTTATATAGGACACGTCAATTTGACTTCGCCTTGCCTGATAGTAAGCTGAGGGCAAAGTCTTGGAAAGAGGGTCACCATTATAGACACGTACTATGCTACAATGGTGGCACTCAGCTTGACGGCCTCATCAGATGCTTTTTCACGCCCCGCTTAAAGGACCCGGGACTGTAGGAGGAGGGAACCACGTGAGCTGGTAAAGAATTCCAGGTCTTAATTGTGCGGCACAAGAAGGAGTCACCGAACCGCTTGGTTCTTGATGGAATATTCTGCACCGTATGCGGGTGGCATCTAAGTCCTGCACGTGTTGTCCTGTATAGGAAAGGGGAGGGTGGGTTATATAAAAAGATGCGTGCTATGGATGGAGAATAGATTCGAATTTTGAATATTTGTAGGAAGTTTCATAGCACATCTTACTCGCTACGCTATAAAGCATAGCACAGTGGATACGTAGCATAGCTGCATAGCACATCTGCTGTGAAAAGGCAGCCTAAAAAATAGGCTATGTATTATCCTAGCTGTAATTGTGCCATATTTCAACCAGATCCATTCATCCATATTTGCATGAAAGAGTAAACAAACATCCATCCTTACAGACTTTCACGCTTATTATACCTAGTACGAGTAGTATAAACACTATTTCACCCTCGTACTACTTTCAATAAGATCACTTTACGGCCAAGCTTTGGTGAAACCTTAATACAAGTAATAAAGGTAATGTTTATCTTATTAAACTCGGAATGTAATTATCGTTAACCTTAGTATCGTGTTTACTCAGTGCTTTCACATTTAGGTACGATTCAATCGCAGTAGGTACCTATCATTCTATTTGATTTCCACACTATCTGTGCCGAATGGGAACCCCATTCCCAGTGGAATAGAATAGAATAGAATAGGGCCACCCTATCTCTTCCTGTGGGTGTCGTAGAAGTCGACTAAAGGATAGGGCTGTTCTCCATTTGACAGTAAACTAAAGCACATGACTAATTGCCCGCTTGACGGCGATAGACTCGTTTCTTATTACGTGGGTCCGAAAATCATAGTGGGTGTCAATACACCTCTGCTTACCCCTTCGAGGATTTACAGGCGTGAGTATATGTATGCATGATTTTCCAACATACATATATTTCTACATTGCAT
Organism: Eilema depressum; assembly: GCA_914767945.1. Taxonomy (NCBI): domain Eukaryota; kingdom Metazoa; phylum Arthropoda; class Insecta; order Lepidoptera; family Erebidae; genus Eilema; species Eilema depressum. Next base: position 16,859,982 of record OU612030.1, on the reverse strand, counting down.
CAGGTAACCAAAAAGAAAGACAATAAGGCCCGTATTCTAGAATGGCACTCAGTTCAGAATCTCGATTTATGAGGACATTGTATAGACAATCTGTCAAATCTGTCAATTTTTTTATACAATCTATACTCAGATAAATCGAGAATGAGCGTATTCTAGAATACGGGCCTAAGAAGATAACACTCATCATAACCGAATTGGGTTCCAGATCATCACCTATTTTATAATATGTATCCTATTAATCCTTTTGCCTGTCGTCTACGTCTTAAATCGTAGAGATTATTGACAAGTTTATTTATAAAATGCCTTTGCTGGAATGTAGGACAAACAAAAAGAGGCACTAGGCACTTCGAACGAGACGTTTGAGATGCCATTAGTGTAAAATAGGATGAAATTTAAAGAGTAAAGAAAGATTCTTCAGTTCTAGTAAGTACTGCTGTAAAATATAGCTTAGGACCACCATGTTTCAAAGCCTCGATGCTTTCTTTGTTCCTTAAATTTAAAGCTGCCTCTGTGGCGTAGCGGTAGTGAACGCGGCTGCTACGCAGGAGGCGCGGGTTCGATCCCTGCTCAGTGCCAATATTTGTATGCGTGAATATAAATATTTGCATTGGTATGGATGTTTCTATGTACAATATGTATGTATTTGCATAAAAAAAAAAAAAAAAAAAAAAGTATCTAAGTATGTATATCCGCATTCTAGATTCCATAACACAAGCTAATTAAGCTTACCATGGGTCTAGATAGCATTGTGTAGAATGTTGTGGAATATATTTTTAAAATTTTTAAAAGCTATTCCCAGGGAGAATAGCGCGTCCACGCGTTCAAATTCATCAAGCATAGACTATTACATAAAAATCCGCGCGCGCTTGAGCCTCGTTTGTCCTGCGACTAAAGGTATGATTCCGAAGCCGACCGCATACGACAACTTCATACGCATGCAGCACATACAGCGTATCTATTACTTGTTAAACCCCGCTACGCATAAAGGGGACCGTTGAAAAGCCGCAATGAATTACGCGTATGTGCTGCGTGCGTCGGCAGTTGTCGTATGCGGTCGGCTACGGAATCATATCTTTAGGTCCAAGATATGTGTCCGGAGGTATACGAAGCTGTTAGTGTACATACATACATATATTCAGGCCTGTAAATACCCGAGGCAGAAGTCAACTATAATTTTCGGTTAGGCTCGCCGCCTATTACGGGGTTCTGAAACCGTTCTGAAAGCTAGCACTTTATCATGGGTTGGATGGAATTTTTAAATGTTTACTGTCTGAGAGTAGAGAACAGCTCTATCTGTCTCTTAGTCGCCTTCTAGTCCTTCACCGGTAATTAACATGTCCGTAAAGATATGATTCCGTAGCCGACCGCATACGATAACTGCCGCCGCATGCAGCAGATGCGCGTAGTTCATTGCGGCTTCTCAATGGTCCCCTGCATTCGTATCGGAGTTTAACAAGTAATGGGTACGCTGTATCTGCTGCATGCGTCGACAGTTGTCGTATGCGGTCGGCTATGGAATCATACCTTAAAGGTATCGACTACGGTATCATAACCGGACCCGGTTATAGGGGACGATTGAGAAACCGCAATGAATTACGCGCATCTGCTGCGTGCATCGGCAGTTGTCGTATGCGGTCGGCTTCGAAATCATACCTTTAGTGTATAATAAAAAATGCAAGCAAACTAAAATATTACTATGAATATCTCTCTCATCAAGAGTTAGTACTCTGAGCACAGATTGCACTAGACTTGCCCTAGATAGAGAAAAGACGTCGCTGTCTTCCTCAGTTTAAGACATAAAAATGCTACATTTTTAAAAGCTCTCTTAATCGTTTTATTTTATATCGTCGTTGGACAACCGTGGCTTGCAATAGCACATTCAAAAGATCCGACAACAGCAGGTACTTTCATCTAGACAGGCTGTGCAATTGTTTACTACCTCAGTAATGTAAATAAGTTATCATAGCACGATAACTTCAAAATTGGCTGTAAATATGGACATGCGTTATAATACTTATAATATTCATCGAGTGAAAGTGATGGGACTGGCGCTGACCAAAGAAGCTGCAAGTAAAACCCCACCATATTGCCTACATGCTAAGGTTTACTTTACAGCGGCGGTATACTCGCTAGTGACCTGTGTTATCACATAATTGTGTAACAGAATAATATATTGGTACCTATGTATCTATACTGTTTATCGGAATAGACAATTACTACGGTTCAGTCACCTCAGATAAAACTATAATTAGTTTTTCGATCTATCTGCTAAGTGGTACATCCATGTTTTTCAATACGATTGGGATGTCAATATGGTAAAGGAAGAAACTCAGGAGGTCCCGCAGGTAACAGATACTTCAATGTTAATAAATGCCTACGCTCTCGTGTCCTAGAAAAAGAGCATTCAAACAAAACGTAATGAATCTAAACAAAGAAATGATAAGACAACGCATGCAAGATAAGAGTTTGTTTAAAATGAATAATTCAGTATTGAATCAGTCTTGATATCAGTATTTACCACTAAATTTTAGCAGTGTCTAGACAATGGACAGGTCGTATGGATAGGAAAACGCACAACTGCTGGAGAGTAGAGGAAAGGATGTTCAACATCTAACACCCCTAGAAAGGTCGTACCTAAGGATCTTTTGGAAAGCACCCCTCATTTGTGTAAGACTTGGCGAAGCTCATGTGGAATAAACTAGTTAGACCCCAGCCACGGCTTCGTCTGCAACTTGAGGTCGTGGTAGTGTTGTTCAGTCTAATAAATAAAGAGAAGCTTTTTTTACATCAGCTTCCCTTTTGAAAATTCAGTCTACCACGAGGCGGGGAGCAGTCAATTTGATAATTAAAATACCTATAAAAAGAAGCTCTAATATCGATCTTAATGACCAAACAAACAAATATCTTTTAAGTCCATTCAAACGAAAGTGGGACGCCCCCTAGCCAGGTGGACTGACGACCTGTTAAAGGTGGCTGGGACAGACTGGATGCGGAGAGCTGAGGATCGGGAGAAGTGGCGCACATTGGGAGAGGCCTGTGGCCAGCAGTTGACTGCAATAGGCTAATTGATTGGTTGATTAATTTGGTTGAAGTCCATCTATACGTTGACAACTGTCATATACGTCATATCTCATACATTGGTCATCCGATTCTACAATACGCTGTTCAAAAAGTTGCCACTCTGTTCAGCCGTTCTGCCGTTATTCAATACTAGCTGACCCGGCGAACTTCGTACCGCCATATTTTCTGATCCCGTTCCCGCTGCATATCTCTAAATTTATCAGTGTTGCTCTACAATATTATGCATGTATTATACATATAAACCTTCCTCTTGAATCACTCTATCTATTAAAAAAAACCGCTTCAAAATTCGTTGCGTAGTTTTGAAGATTTAAGCATACATAGCAAATACATAGGGACGGACAGACGGCGACAGCGACTTTGTTTTATAATATGTAGTGAAGAATATCTATCCATCGACTCACGTCAATGTTCGCACTAAATATTCTGTTTTTCTCTATTTGTAGATTATATTATCAAACCGAGTCACGTTTCGGTTCTTATGTATTCAATTTATTTTCTATCATAAGTCGAGTGTTCCTAGTACATGTTTTCAGGTAGTTTACCTAATACGAAAAAAATGTTTGTATTATACTACAATACTACTCAGGTAGCGAACAAGCTTCTTGTTGTACTGATAGTAAGGAGTTCCCCTGGACTAGACGACGACATCTATAGGCAGTTCCCGGTGAATAGGGCCACCCCATCTCTTCCTGTGGGTGTCGTAGAAGGCGACTACGGGATAGGGCTGTTCTTCATCCCAGAGTAAACATTACAGCCCATGAATAAGTGCCCGCTTATCGACCACCTGAATCTCGTGGGGGGTGGACACACGGAAACAAAGTTACTGTCGTGGCTAACGTGGCTCTGGGGCCCTAGACAAAGTGACATTCTATTGATGGAATCGCGCTGAAGCGAACCATTTTTAAGGTTTTAACAATGGATTTCGGGACATTGCAGAGGTTTCAGTAATAATGATAAGTTAAATAATGTACCTATTTCGAGTTACAAAGACTCAAATTTCATAAAAAAAAATATAGTTATATTAGTGATTTATGTCAATTTCACACTACAATTAGCGATTCCACTGGCGTTTTCGCCAATAGAATGTCACTTTGTCTAAAGCCTCTGGTAGAATATCTTAAAAAACTTGACATTGGCGTTTCGCCATTAATAATTTTATAAACTTTTACAATTTACGTGACATTGGCAAAATTGCGGCGATTTGCTGCAGAAGCCATTAAGAGAAGAAAGTTGAAGTGCCCGCTTAGCGGCAATAGGCTCGCCCCCTATTACGTGGGACCGAAAATCATTGTTGACGAAATGTGGGTACACCTCTACCTCACCTCACCTCTTCTGGGGATAAGCAGGCGTAAAAAATATAACCGTAGATTTTGTTTTGCCTACATAATTTTTATTCCCGGTCGATACAGGCTGTAGAGTCTGTTATTGTACAAGAATTTATAAGTAAAAATTTCGTTGAATATTTACGTGACAACTTAATAAACTTTATGATGAAGAAATAAACTTTTAATTGGACAAGGTATGAGTTTATACCCTCAGGGATAAAAATTTATTATTCGCCGACATTGTTGAATGAACCAAAATTGCTTATTTTAGCTACAAAGTTGTTGACAAGTTTATTTTCATGAGATGTTTATTTAGGCGCTGTGCAGACTAGGTAGAATAAGGTTGTACTTTGTCCTTCCAATATATACCTCGAGACACGTATCTTGGACCTAAAGGTCTCTGCATACGTTTCATACAAAATGTATGCGGCAATGCATATGTCACGGGGCCACGGAGGGGACGGGACGGGACGGGCCGCATACATTTTGCTTCACGTCCCGTCCCGTCCGTGAAAAAACCCGTTACGTATGCAGAGACCTTAAGTCGGGAGACAAACGAGGTCATTGCGCGTGCGCTGTCGATGTGTGCTTACTGTAAGTAGCATCTTCAGCACATCTTGTGAAGAAGTATTTGCAGTATAAATGTAGGGCAATATTCTGGATGCTTGCTGCTTCCATATGTAGCCCCCTAAACGGGTGCGATTGCAGCCTAACTAATGCAAAAAAATCTGTCTCTTGTTACAGGTGGGATAACCTCATTCAATCCAATGTTAAACAACGCTGTTCACGTTATAATGTACAGTTACTACCTATTCTCTGCGGAGGGCAGCCCCAAGGTTAAGGCATTTCTCGCCAAGTACAAGAAATGGCTCACGATTATGCAGATGGTATGTATGAATCCTGGAGGCTAGGTGGGGACTCCGTTGTCCCCACAACCGAAGAGGGCCAGCTTGAAAGAGATGACTCAGGGTCGGCTGGGGTGCGAGAGATGTCTCAGACAATCTCACCTTCGGCAACCATCGACCCACAGACGGCATGCGTTTTAGTCGGTTCAAGTCCGACATAAATTCCCCCATGAGGGTATCCGTGTGGCAGTTGCGCACGATAAAAAAAGGTATGGGCTCATGGCTGAGTGGTATAGTTGCCTGCATATACAATATGGATACGACATATAGGCAATAATTGAAACCATATACTTGGTACCCCCTAAGCTTCAAGCAGGAAAAGTTTGAACAAAATTGGTCCAGTATTAAGGGCAGAAACTAGAGTTTTAATTTTATAGAATTTGAACAACTTTGAGCACTCTGTAGAATCGCATGTTGCCGCTTAGCTGTTCAAGTAAGTTACCTACTATGCCTATTGTTGTGTGTGTGTGTGTGAAGTTGTTGTGTGTGTGTGTGAAGGTGTGTGTGAAGGTGTGTGCGTATTTATTAATGACTTATGACACAGTCAATGACTTTAAAGCAATGGATGAAACTATTTAATGACTTATACAAGTGGTTGCATTTTCTACATTTATTTTAATAATTATTTTGTTAGAAAATTTCGGATTTTATAAATCAGGGAATTTAAGTTTAAATTTAATTTGGTTCTATTCCTACGGACCAGGATGCTTCGCGGTTTCAGTATTTGCACATATGTCGTATCCATATCGTATCTTGACCCTAGTGAAGTCATAAAATATAAGTACTCTACGAGTATAACCGCAGTACCTACGCGTTTTTTGGGTGTCTTTTGAGGAAAGCACGGGGTGATCACGGAGTTGAAGGTTGAACGGCCTCGTATCTCTTGTGACCCGGGGTCAAAATATATGCCGTGAAGTATAACCGAATAGGTTAACACATTGCAAGGTTACCCATCCTAATACTGACCTGTGTAATATTGTACCTACCCAGGTCAGTGTTAGGATGGGTGACTATTCTTAATCTCAACATAGCAAGATTCCTCCGTGCTTGGGACAGCACAATAAGCAGTCGGTCCCTTTAGTCATACGGACATCTGTTTGGTCTTTTTTCATAGTAGAACTGAAAGGCGATCGCAACTGAGTTGGGAACTAACTGGTATATGACCTACAATTTGCTAACCAACTTGGTTAAAAATGTTTTTTTGCCGAATTGGGCCTCTGATTTGAATATTTTTTTTGTTTAAAACCGTCTATGACAACATTATTATTCTCGGCATAACACTTTGTTAGATTTTGTTTGCCCAATGTGCAAAACCTTGATAGCATTCTCAGAGGTACTCATGAGTTCCTTCAGTATTGGTGTGTGTGGGCAAGTACCACACGTTATCAGATGGGTAATTTCATTAGATAGTCTGTGGCCTAGCACATTCATATCGTAAACTATTTATGGTATATCACACCAATACGTTTTATTTATAAACCGTAAATCATACCATACAATAGATTACTCACTGGTAAGTATATCTTTCAATATATATCCATCTTTAGGTGCCTTAATTATTAAATCACGTTTGTGATAAAACAAGTCATTTTTAAGTTATGATTCCGAAGGCGACCGCATACAACAACTGCAGACTCTCCGCGTACATTACTGTTAAATTTCGATACTTAAGTATAAACGGCACCATTGAGAAGCGGCAATGAATTACAACAATAAACAAAATACTACATTCTAGTCTTTCAGCGACTGCAGTGTTCGTATGCAGTCGCCTTCGGAATCATACCTTTATGATAAAAACCACTACTGCACTAGACAGGCAGACATACGTACTTAAAATGAATCAGTGAGTGACATCACTGATTGCTGATTATTATAAAAATAAGATTAGCTTTTTTATATCATATATTTTAGAATATCAGGTTATTGGATGTCATAGTTCTAATTAGATATTTTATAACTGTTATGGGTGTGTGGAGCCTCACTGAGATATTTAAGACCCAAGAAAATCTCACCTATTGATTAAGAGACGAGATTCCGGTGCAGGTTTTTCTCTTGGGGTTTGAAAGTCAGATGGCAGTTGCTCTAAGTCAAGATAAAACAAACGGTAATAGGAGAGCAGCTTTCAGGGTCCAATGGATGCAAAGGGATTAACACTGAGATGATACATAGCCTCTGTGATGTGGCGGCAATGAACGCGACCGCTACACAGGAGGCGCGGGTTCGATCCCCGCACCATGCAAATATTTGTATACATGAATATGGGTATTTGCATTGGTCTGGTGGTGCCTTGGAGAGCACATTAAAATGTAGATCTTGGTTGCCATACAAGCATCTAAGTCAAAGGCAGTCATGGTACCAACGGTCTCCAATGGAAGTAGAAGTGGTATGATGAAGATGATACAGCTACTATAAGTACTTACTTTACTTATCATACTCATTTTTAGCACTTATTATTTGTTACATATTAATGACTAGCTTTTGCCCGCGGCTCCGCCCGCGTGGATGTCGGTTATCGCGACCAAATATAGCCTATGTCCCTTCTCAAGGTCTAATCAACCCCTATACCAAATTTCATCAAAATCGGTTCAGTGGTTTGGGCGTGAAAGCGAGACAGACAGACAGACAGAGTTACTTTCACATTTATAATATTAGTAGGGATAGTAGCTTAGTGGTTAAGGAGTCGGCCCTACGATCGAGAGGTCCCGGGTTTGAATCCTGGCCATTACACTAACGACGTGAACCCACTCCTAACACAAGCAATTTGGCTTAGTTGGAGAGGTTAACGGGAATATTAGTAATTTCAGTTGTTAATATTCTTTAAAAAAAAAAAAAAAAATTTGGTCACCATAATATGACTCAGACTACGAGTGATACAACTTGTGGAATAGACCCAAGTCCATCAGAATATGGATCCATAAGGCACAGCTAGTGCATAATATTCACATGAACTGTCAACAACATCATACAAACATGTTTTATTCTTCCAGGTCCAGTTCACAGTCATGATGGTGTACTCGGCACAAGTGTACCTGCCGAGCTGCCCTGCACCTCTAGGCATCACATATTTATTCTTTTCAAATGTTATATTTGTTTACTACATGTTTTATAAATTTTTCAAACAAAATTATGTTAAAAATAAAGTTGACAAGAATACTTAAATGTAAATAGTTTTCACTAAAGTTATGTAGTAGGTAAATTACAGGAACAAAATTCAGGAAATATCTTTACACATGAAACTATTTGTTTATGTGTTTTTTGCATTACTCCTAAATAGCTGAGCTCTTACCACAATACCTTGTGCCTCACCCTTGGGTCGACTGGCAGAAAATGCCAGTGGCATTAAGTCCGCCTGTGTATAATCTTGTATTTGTGCAAAACATTTAAATAAAAAAATGGTATGTGTTTGAAAAGTCCCTCGATATGTGTAAAATAATAATGTTTAAATGTCAACGACTAGCCATTTATCTCTTTATTAGAATTTTGGACTATCAAACTATTCATTGAATCAACAGTTGAGCGCTAATTATAAGTAGAAACAAAAATAATGTATCCACAAAAGTTACAGTAAGTAAGGCAACTATATTTTGAAATAATGTTGTACCTGTGCTAAAGGAAGAGACGCAAATAAATAATATAAGACTAGTTGGACTAATTAATTTCTTCCTTAAAATAAATAATAAATATTAAATGAATAAAATAAGTTTTTTATTTGGCAGTATACCGGCTGCTTTCGCCTCACCTTGGCATCTATGGTACACATAAACAACAGATTCTTAACCTTGACACTGACACTAAAAGAGTTTTCAAAAGAGTTTTCAATAGTTAGATTTTATTTATAAAATTCACTGAAAAAGTTTTAATCTAGGTCATGGGCCTAGAGCAGTCCAAGTAACAGTTCTTTCTCATAATGTACAATAAAAATATAATTCACATAATGTATCTACATACTCATTCTCTTATTAGAAGGTTATTCTAATATTTGTCAAAGAAATACTCATTTGTTATGTGAGGCTAACGTAACCGTAGCATATATTGATTCTAAAGTAAATCTAGAATAAAAAGTCATTTAGAAATCGAGCTAAAAGAGATAATTTGTGATACGTTAATATGAAACGTCACTTACCGTGTAATAAGAAAGCAGGCCAGCGTTCTCGTCTAACACGAACCACCGATACTGCCAGCCCTTCATCACATTTGTCCATTTACTTAAAGAACCCTCCATCATGATTACAATTCAAAAACAAATATCAAAATACATGAAAAAAATAAAGACTGCGAATTTCACACTGCGGCACGATTCTTCCACCATAAATAATCCATACGTTTGACAGTTGTCACTGGTGTTGCAAGCTGTGAAAAATATAATTCGATTATATTTAATCGCTTAAGTGGAATTCGTAATCGATTTAAATTTTTTAGTGTTGAAATTATCATTAATATTTTTTAATGTATTAAGCAAAGCATTTCGGTATTTTTTTTGTGAAGCAATCGATCATGGATTCCATTTACGTGATTAAATAATATTTAAGCACTGACAATTAAATTATTCAGGTGCTGAGACGTTCATATTACAAATCACTGTTTAGCATTACTTTCATATCGAAAAGAGCTCAAATCTTTGGTGTTCCTTTTTATATTTTAGTTACTTACATTACAAATGGTACGTTAAAGATTGTTAACATATTGATATTATTTCGTTAAATGGGGCCTCATCACGATTTTTGGGGCCAAATCAACCTCTTTTGCAAGCTAGTATACCCACTGATAGTCAGAGGAAGCTCTGGCCCTGGTTTTCTTTTTGAGATTGAAGGGTCAGGTGGCAATCGCTTTAATAAAAGCCGGATAAGCAAATTTCGTCATCCGGCCATTTGAAAGCAAACGTGTTGAATATTATCCAGCTGTCACTTTATGTGCTCTTTAGACATGCGCAGTCTTATCTTCTTGAAATCTAGAATAGAAAAACTTTGATTTGTTTACAAAATCGGCTCATTGCTGGAACTATTTCTATAATACACGTCAAACAAATATCTTAGGTGGGTCAACAATAATTAATTTCATGGACTCGATGACGAGGGGTCACCACTCTGCTTGTTACCATCGCAATGCTACCTGGTTGAAACATCAGGTAGGTAATTTATCTATGTATTTAACTATATCCTGTTGCGTTTACTGTCGTTAACACCTGCACAACTGCCGACAGAAATGAAGTGATGGAAGGTGCAGTCAATGTCGCCGAGTTTTGGGCTGGGCGCATCTAATTTTTATTCAACTTAATTTTAATTTGTTGCCAATGACACGATGAAGAAGATTGCATGCAATATTTTAACAGTTTGTACCTATGTTATTATTAGTTAAAATTTAGTGTTTAAATTGGCAAAAATAAGCTACTTAATGTATTACAGCGACTAAAGGTTCAAATGAAATAAAGCTTAAAAGGCAGTTATTTTATATTGTACAACCATTATCACTTTTCGTATAAAAACATTAAGACTAAACGCAACAAACGCGTCGATTTTTAATTTAGTAATACTAATTCTATGCTATTTACAAGGATCATTCGCCTTTCGGCGCTTAACATATCAATGTCGCCTAAACGATCTGCCGAGTTTCGTTTTACTATAACTTGAGGATATTGACACCTGATTTACACTTTCCTGGTCTAAGCTTAAGCCTGATAAGTCTACAAATAATGGCACATTGTCAGAACCAGCCGCTGCTATGTCTTTTGTCTCTTTATCGAAACTTTCTGGAACACCTTCGCCCTCAATGGCTAGGGACTCAATGTCTTGGCTAAGAGAATTATTTTCTGCAGCTTCAACAAAAGCATTTGAAAGATCACCACTGATTTTGTTAACTTTGCCAGATGCGATGTCATACATGAAGATTTCTTTTTCATCGGTAGCATCACCATCTCTGTAAAAAAAAAGAAATTATGAATATTTCATTTTCGGGACTAGATAATCTAAAATGTATTATTTAAATGGATATTACTTACCCAGTTACAAGCAAGACAACCGATTGCAAGTCAGTTTCGGTTTTCTTTTCAACATCCAACCATTTAATAAAATTGTCTTTTGTTGGACGCTTCAGCAGTTCCTGTAAACTTTCGCCTGCTATAAACCGAATGCCTTTCAAATCTTCCTTGGTTGTCGCTCTTTCTTTTCTGGAATGACTTGTCAACGCTTCTGTTTCTACTGGAGCTAATACAACGACTGAAGCAACTTTCCTCCCTTTAAGTATATCTGGAAGTGGAAACTGATTGCCGCTAACTTTTAGAGGCAAATATCTGTTGTACCTCTTATCGTTTAATGCTACTGGATCCACTTGAGTTGCATTCTCTTGTATATATTCCTTAGCTATATTCTGTCCCTCAAGAGTTGCAGGATCAAAATGCACAACTTTCATTTCAACAGCTTGATCCTTTGATGGTGGAGCAACATAGCTGGGTACATTTTCAGAAGCAGCGAGGTCTTGATCATCGCTGTCTTCGCTGATATCTTCGTCTATTCGTGATTCAATTTGGTCACCATTGGATTTCACATAGACAGGCCTGTTTTCAGTAGAAGCTATTTGCTGACCACCACCAGCTCCAAAGAAGTTCGCCAACTGGTCTGGGGGTAGAGATTCCAAAGGCGTCTCACCTACTTTATCATAATCTAATACGCTTATATCAGCATTATCTAAAATACCAGATGATAGTAGCTGTTGACGAAGATCATCGGGAACTTCATCAGGTAATTCAAATGCTGGCTTTTTATGCGGTTTCTCTTCTTTTTTCGGTTCTGGTGTTGAACTTACGGAATTTTGCGTAGAAGAAACATATTTTTGGGTAGTTGGTTTAATTTCAACTGTTCTGGATGTCTGATAATATGGTGGAGAACTTGTGCTTGAGGGAAAAGATTGTTGGGGTCGTGACCTTTCTTGTATGTACTGAGAATGTGGGGATGTAGCTTGGAAATGTTGCTGGTAGTTATCTTGTATTTGTTGTTGCTGTACTTGCTGTTGCTGTTGTGTAGCTAGTAGTTGAGCTTGAAGGCGTTGGATTTCTTCTTGTTGCTTTTGCACATTTTGAGCTAGTTGCAACCTAACGTGATCATCATGATACTGCTGATGTTGCTGTTGTAGTATTTGTTGTTGATGCTGTTGTTGTTGTTGATGTTGCTGTTGTTCTTGCTGTTGGTGTTGCTGTTGTTGTTGTTGCTGTTGTTGATGTTGTTGTTGTTGCTGTTTTTGTTGCTGTTGTTGTTGCTGTTGTTGTTGCTGTTGCTTATGTATCTGTTGCTGTTGGAATTGATGTTGGTAAATCTGTTCTTGTTGACTAGGAGTTGGTGATGGCTGACTAGGGCTAGATTCTCCTAAGTTACTAAATGGCTGAGCCGTGGGACCATTAACTGTAATATGTTGTTCATATTTGGGCACCGACGCTACGAGTTCCCCACCATTTGGGACCAATGAGCCAAAGTTTTGTTGGTGTTGATTAAAAGGTCTTTCAGATGGTCCATGTTGCTGGAACTGTGGTCTTTCAGATGGCCCATGTTGCTGGAACTGTGGTCTTTCAGATGGCCCATGTTGATGGAATTGTGGTCTTTCAGATGGTCCATGTTGATGGAACTGTGGTCTTTCCGATGGGCTTTGGGGACGGAATACTTCCGGCGTTGGCGATGGTTGAGGACGGAAATTAAACAAAGGAGTAGAAGATGGCTGTGGAACAAATTGGTTTTGAGGAATAGGTGAGGGTGAAGCAGAGAATGAATGTTGTGGCTGTAGAGGAACTGACGAAGTTGGTCTTGGTAGAATTTGTGGTCCTTGATGGAAACCGAACTGCTGTTGTGGTTGGGGTTGCAAAGGATGCTGTTGGAATGGCGGCCGGTTATTTTCTATAAGAGGAGGTGATGGTTTAAGATTAAAGAAAGGAGAAGAACTTGGACCTGGATTGATTGTTGGGTTGCGAACTGATTCGATAAACTGCTGTGGCGGTCTTTGTTGAGGAAGTTGCTGGTTTTGAGGAAGAACAGGGGAAGGACGACGATGATCTTGGAACTGGCCAGTGCTTGTACTTGGATTAGGTTGAGAAAGAGGACCGAAATTTTGGACAGGTCTGCTTGGTAACAGTGGGCGTTTAGGTTGGTCAATTAGGTCAGCCGTAATCGTGTGGTAGTTTTCTTGCAAGTATTTTGGATCGTCGAAATATGCCTTAGATTGAGTTGCGAAAGGTCTTTGAGGCCCCGAGTGAAAGCTGACTCTTGGAGGTCCGTTGAACTGCTGTCTTGGGGCAAAGTTTTGTTGATTATTTCGGGAATTAAAAGTCGGTCCGTTATTTGTTCTAGGAAATGCTGTAGGAAAGGGTGAACCACTTGGTGCTTGAGGGGTTGGTCCGCCAAATTGTGTAATGGGACCTACAGGGCCGTTTGAGAAAGGAGGGTTGAAAGATGGAGTTGGTGCAAATGGAATACGGGGTGATAAAGCTTGTACTTGCGGTCTGAACGGAGATACAGAAGGACCTTGCCTTGGTAGTTGCTGCTCATTAGGGGTTGGTTGGGGTTGGAATTGAATTCGGCTTTGAGCGTGTATAGGTGCAGATCGATATATGTGCGAGAGCTGTGGATGAGGCGGTTGATGGGAAGGTTGTGGATGGTGTTGACTAAAGGTTGGTCTGGGATTAGAATCAAAAGTTTGTGGTGCCTTTGGTGATGCAGAACGCTCTAACTGAGGATAACTGGGAAGAGTAGGTTCTAAGGGCTGGCTAGGATGTACAATAGCTGGTTTTGGAGCTGTTTCTTCGTGATCTTCTGAGTTGTAAGTGTTATGACCTTCACGTCGGTCACTATAATGACGACCTTCATTACCAAAAGAAATCTTCACGCTGCTATCACTGTGATACACCTCAGATTCAGGTTTAATGATAGCTCTTAAAGTAGTTGTTTCACGTGGTATGTACGGCTCAGGAGTCACGGTGACATAGCTATTATGTTCATGTTCATGTTCTCGATCATCTTCCTCATTAGTTGGTGGAGTAATAGCAGGAATGGGTTTCTCGTATATAACTTTATCCTTGGAATGTGGATCCTTACTATACTTTACGTAGAACACATGAACTGGTTCTTTCTTTTTCTTTTGTACTGGAGGTGGCGGCGGTGCGGGCAAAGATTCGTTGGACTCCTTGATAATGATTTCGATAATAGGCTCAGGAGCTTCGTAATAGTGAGGATGTGGTTCATGACTGTATAGGGGGGCCGTTGGCAAAGTTCCATATGGTGGACCATACCCTTCGAGGGAATCATCTTGTACGTTTAAAATCTTCGACTGAGCGTAGATTTCATTTTTATTCACAACACCATCATCTAAGCTATCTTGTTTCGGGTCGTACAAAGGGTCTTTCGGAGAATATTGAACTACTGGCTCCATTTGGACCGCATACGGGGGTAGCCTTCCTTTTATTGATCCATGTGAAATTCTTCGGTTGTTGGTCAGAGCTCTAAAATGCTGCACTCTTGAGTGTGGTAGAACAAGAGAATATTGCAGATTCTGTGGTGTGCGTATATTGTCTAATTGTCGTTTCGGTTTCGCTTTAGCTGTAGAATTTTTCCCTGATGCTATGCTGAGCACAGCCAAGGCTGTGACCTGAAACAAGAAAAATACAGATTAGAATCGATTTGGTCATAATTCTTAAATCGATTATTATAACTTTTTTGCTATGGGCAACTTTATAAAAATCTTCAAGACAACATCAACAATATTTTCAGCTGAAAGATGCTGCATACGGTAGGTATTAAATTCTATGATTTTATTCTTATCAAATTGTCTTTGAAAATTTATTTAATTTTCATATTCTGGTTTTTTGATATTTTGATATTAAGGTGAAATTTTAATTGATTTTGTAGGGTACAACAACTATCATCTTTAGTGACGACGCGACCATTTCTGCTAAAAGTAGCCGAAATATCGGGCTTTTAAATGTACTTAAACAATTGAATAATACCTAATTGCGACTCCATCAAAAAGTAGTTTTATTTCAAAAAGGGTGTAACTTAATCATTAAGGATTAAGAAAGCGTTATAAAATAAACAATGGAGTAAACATACCTACCTAAACATGAGAGAAATGAGACCCTTCTCTTTTCTCCCACGACTTTTGGGTTCAAGATAATATGCCAATAACTGTACATCTGAGAGGTACACTGTAGGATACCTCGGGACACGTATCTTGGACTTAAATAGCTAGACAAACGAAGCCCTGGGCTGGGCCCCGCGGATTGTTTTGTAATAATCTATGCCTGGTGAAATTCAGCTCGTCCACCGCCATAACACCCCGTGCTATCCTCGAAACACAACCAAGAAACGCCAGTACGTGTATAGAGCACATTTTGAGCACATGTTAGCTCCAAGAGATTCGATTCTCAGCACTCCATGGATTCACCGTGCGGTCGCCGGGTCCATAGCGTGATACAGATAGGAACACCGTGACGGCGACTGGGACTTGCGACCCAGATGTAGGTTTAGGGTGGCCACCTTGTGATGCATCAGCGCTCACCTCCACCGTCAGTAGGTTTTCCCCCCTCCCCTACCTATCCAAATTACCTAATATCTCCCGTAGTCCCGACTTCCCGAGCAATAACTCGATTGTTCGCCAGTAAAGTTAGAGCCCATCCTTCGCCGTTATGGGAAGACGGAAACACGTGTGTAAAAGTATCTACCTATCTAAGTAGTCTAGCATTATAAAAGTAATTCATTGAAGTCTATGAAGAATGGTTGGTCGTTATCTTCACAATACAAACAACACCATTGTTGACAGAGTAGTGCGGTTCCTCTCATAACATGCCCGCCAATGCCCGCTGCCGACAATGGCGCGGTGTCACAAACTGAATAGAACCGATTTCACGGTGCGTCGTTTTGTGGAATAGAATGCTTTGTTTGTTTTGTTTTAGACGTGTCGTGTTTGTTTGTTTTTCGATTAAACAAGAATTCATTTAGGTAGGTACAGTTAGCATCAGATCGATCTTGACGAACAAAGTGATCAAAATGATCTTGGTTTTCTTCAGTTCCTGTTGACTGATTGTTCTGTTAATTGGTCTTGTAGTTCGGACAATAATACCTACCTACAATTTTAATCAATAAATCAGTTTGATTTGCTCTTAGCACCTTGGTATCATTTTTAGGCTTTGCAGTCAAGATCGTTCTGAAAGCGAATTCCGTCTGATCCCCAACCCCGAGAGAAAAAGTGAGGGTGGCCTGGGCTTCGAAGATCTTAGTAGGCCCCATATGTTTCACTATCAGTGAGTACTCGTACCTATGTCAAGCTAGTTAATAGTAAGGCCTAGCAACAATGCGATATGTCAACACGAGATTATTACGAAGAAGACGCGAGTATGTTCACAACGTAACGACGGAGAAAGTGTTTTAATGTGAAATGAGCCGATGTTTGCCCACTTTGGGACGACCGACCGCCCGGTCAGGCGCGCGTGAGTCATAGGCGGAAGCGATAATTTTACGTTACCATGACATTAATCTATAAAGATTTTATAGAATTTGATCGAAGGTAACATAATCGTACTGTAATACTTAAGTGTAATTTATTAAGCACTAGCTGACCCCGCGAACTTCGTACCGCCTAACAGTCAATTCCTTTTTTTGTTTCAATTTTTCTCTCCGTAAGAACCATCCCCGTACTTTAAGGAATGTTCTAAAAAAAGAATTAGCGAAATCGGTCCAGCCGTTCACGCGTGATGGCGTGACCAAGGGAAATAGGGATTCATTTTATATATAGAGATGTATTAAATCGTAAGTTTTACGATGACAATGTTTGTTTCATCATATCAATTATAATTTTATTTATTTGAAGGGTCAATCATATCAATGTGCGTGCGGATACCCACCTGGGTTTCACCTTACTGGAGAGGGATAGGTAGTAGAAGATAGATAGTTGCACAACATTATATTGGAAGAAATTGCGTAAAGCGATAAGGCCGCCCTTTGTACTGCTCTTGTCTTCTTAATTTCTGTATATTGTAATTAGCGTACAATAAAGTATTTAATAAATAAATAAATATATTTTATTAAAATGCGTTAGCTGGCTGTACCTATATGAATGCAATTTTTTAGTAGGTATCTACTTATATTATGTAGATCCCTACTTGAAATTTTGATTCAAAATCTGCCGATAAGAGTTTTAAGAGATCAATTTACGAAAGATTAATGATAAGAAATCATTTGACTCAAGTATACGCTCTGTTTCCAATACGAAAACGCGAGATATTGAATTAGATAAACAGATTATTTCTGATATTACAAGTAGGTACTGTCAGTTTATTACAATTGCTGGGGATTATTTTCAAATTTATTTAACGCTATCTCAAGAACATTTATATGAATTTATTATTTTTGATGATAGTATGAATAATTTCACTGCATACCTATATTCTCTCTAAAATTTACCACATTTGCGAGTGCTGTATCTGGTCTCTTTAATTGAGAAGTTGATATATTTGCCAAGTACCTACTATTATAGTCCTTATAACACTTTATTTAGTGAGGTCTATTGTATAATTAAAACGCTCCCGCTTATATCTTAAGACTACCGCTGTAGGCGTAAGGAAAATTTCGTTGAATGACCAGTCCGCCGGCATTCCAATAAGAATAAAAGTATACCACTGAAAGCTATGGCATCCAAACTGACACTCCTTGTCTCTGGACTTCGAAACAAGAGCCGTATTCAATTAATATGTGCCTACACTCAACGACAAAAGTTGATTAATATTATAAATGTAATATTTCCAAAACATTTTTATACTGGATTACCTACCTACATGTTTCAAGAAATGGATATAAAAGTCGTTTTATAATGTTTCCCTTTTTTTTAAACGTGCTTTATTTTATTAATTGGAATTTGTTAAGCTACTTTTGACGTTGACTGTACCTAGGTACCTACTATTGTTTTATTATAGGGTTCATAGAACTGTGTGATTTGACATTTCGATTGTAATGTGCTGTGATTCAAAAAGGAATCAAATAAATGAGGTTTGGGTTTATTTGTAGATACGATCCCATACGAACGTTGCCGTGAAGGTATAATAGGTACTAGGTATATTTTAATAGGAATTCTTAAATGAGAATCTACAGTAATATTATAAAGCTGGTGAGTTTGTTTGTTGGGATGAACGCACTTTTCTCAGGGACTACTTGTTCGACTTGAAACACTCTTTTTGTTTTGAATAGCCCGTTTATTTTGGCAGGATATATCACGTGTATTTATTTTTTCGGGTTAGAATAGACATTCTGCAACTTGAACGTTTAGCCACCTAGTCATTCTGCTCCCTAGACTTTACGCCATATAGACATTCTGCAACTTGAACGTTTAGCCACCTAGTCATTCTGCTCCCTAGACTTTACGCCATATAGACATTCTGCAACTTGAACGTTTAGCCACCTAGTCATTCTGCTCCCTAGACTTTACGCCATATAGACATTCTGCAACTTGGGCATTTTGCTATCTGGTCATTTTGCAATCAGAACGTTTTACGACAAGTGGATAGGCATTATGAGACTAACCCATTTTTTCTTATAACTCGCGATTTTTGTCACGGTTCTTAGTTTTGTATCATTAAATAATAAATATGGGGGGGGGGGGGGGAGGGGTAGTCTAAAACCTCACCACGTATCACCATGGGGGAGGGGGGGTTGGATTGACGTGATTAATGGACAGCCCCTAAGAACCTTCTAATGCCCTTCTTGAAGAATCCCATGCTGTAGTCACTTGAACCACAGCAGGGAGTTCATTCCACAGGTAAAAGCGTGCGGGGGATGAAGTTCCTTTCATACCTGACTGTGCGAACTGTTTTCAGCCACAACGTGTGAGGATGGACTCCCTGTTTGTGATAAGAGGTGCGTTGATAGAATGTAGCCAGTGTTATATTTCTATTGTTGTTATATTTGTATACAGAGTATATATAGTGGGATTCGACCTCGTGGGAATAAATCATTTACTTAAACCATGGATTCAGGTAAGTACTAATCGCTATGAGAATGATAATGACCTAACCGTTTTGAAATAGTTCTTTTAAGACTTTAGTTCAGGGTTCGTCAAATATCGTTCAATTAAACAAATTCTCGTAAATCGCTAATCATTATCATAATTCGAGATGCCCCAAATTGCTACCCTGAAGCAGCCCTGACCTGGTTCAGTATGGTAGATAGAGTAGAATAGGGCCACCCCATCTCTTCTTGCGGGTGTCGTAGAAGGTGACTAAGGGATAGGGCTGTTATCCGTCCAACAGTAAACATACAGCCCATGACAAAGTGCCCGCTAGACGACAATAGGTTTGCCCCCTATTACGTGGGACCGAAAATCACAGGCGAAATGTGGGTGTTAATACACCTCTGCCTACCCCTTCGGGGATTTACATGTATGAGTATGTATGTTACGGTTTAGCAGTAACTACTTATTAGAAAGATATTCTTATTATAATATTCTTTAAAAAAAAAAAAAAAAAAGAACTTATGCGACGCAACATCCACTTTACACCTCTCGCCGATTACAGTAGACACTACAACAAAACTTATACTAATGTCAGTTGCATTTTTTTTTGTTGCAACACTACCGCTGTACAGTGTTGCCACACTAAAAAAGTAAAAGTAATGACCATCACTTACCAGAGTGGGGTATTTGTAATAAGAATGTAGGTGGTGAAAAAATGAATTTCTTGCAAAATTGGGCGGTCGTTATGTCTATATCTGTCATTTTATGTTTGGTGCATGTGGCCAATGGCGGTAAATGATTTTGCAATGTCACAGGCAGCTACTAAACTATACATAAATGCGAATGTAACTCTATCGGTCTGTTTGTCACGCATTCATGCCTTAACTTTTTTTATACAATTTGTGGCAGACAAGCACACGGCCCACCTTATGGAAACTGACCATGCTGTACCATACTGTAGTGTCATGGGAAAACGGAGGAAATGAAAAAAAAGGAGTAAATTCCACAGAAAAGCGTCCGGTTTTGATGAAATTTGGTAAGGACATAGGCTGTTTGGTCGCGATAGGGAAGCTTGTATGACTGTACATAGTGTACAATTTCCGTTTAAATCACTATATGTATACCAGCATCAGCTGTATGCTAATCATCTTAGCGTTGTACCTGGTACATCCGAGGATTTCTCCTCACGGACCGGTTGAGTTCCGCTTACCTCTGAACCCTGAGATACGAGCCAGCGCTAGAACCTCGTCCGTAAATCAGCAGTCGTATTAGCTTACACTTGAGGTTGACTTTGAAACCCTACAAGAGCCTGGATAATTACAAACAACGTATGTAACTTAAATACGAGTAGGTATTATGAATATTTGATATATTTTCGGCGGAGGATCGACAAACGTGGCGCATACTGGGAGAGGCCTATATCCAGCAGTGGACTGCAATAGGCTAATTGATTGATTGATTGATAATATATTTTCATATAGGTACTACTTTTAATTACACTATTCAAAACACTGTAGCTTTGTTTGACAACTTGAATTTATATCGCATGTCAATTAGACGCGCTCAATTTGTGATGCTCAATTAAAAATACTCGGATTGTAAGATGGTAACATAATAAAATGAGTTACATTCATTATGAATAGGTGGGAATTAGTGTGTACTATTTGTGTATAATTGTGTGTAGTGTAATCAATTGCTGGAAAAAGTATATAAAAAAAACCAATAAAAAAAGATTAGAACCAGTTCACGTGTTGTATATTCGTATTTATGTAGGTTAGGTAGGTCTGTCTGTGGCGTAACGCTCTTATGACATAGCTTTTATGGGAGCGACTACCACCGACCTTACAACCCCGAAAGGAAAACATTATGCATCAGTCTCATCCATCAACCAGCTTGCAGGTGTATGGGCCCTCCACACAGTCAAGACCAATATTTTACCAAATAATATTCAAATAGTCCGGGCAATTCCTTATTGGACATTGTATATTATGTTTAAGAACATTGTATTGTAACAATAGACAACATCTTTTAAAGCCGAACCTTCGGAAAACTATAAAATTTTGTAAACGAAGAACTTTCTCTTATACTGTTTAACCTTTTATTCAACGCTTAACTTTTGCAACCGTGTTGACCGGTCTCGTACTTTGCAACATACTGCAGTATCATTATATACTTCCCATACAGTGCACCTGGTGGTCTTGAGAACTATTTGCGCCATCGATGCGGTGCAACAAGCGGACAGGCATTCATTGCGATTGCGTTGTTCCACGGGAAATAGTCTTACAGTGAATGGGAAGCCTTTTGAAGTGCGAATAGTAACTGAATTCATTAGACAATGGTTTATAGAGTACAGGTTAGACTTTATCTAGGTCTTGAGTGCTTTTTGTAGAGAGAAGTTGTGATAGTTTTCTAATGGTTAAGGCGTTCAATTTTGGAACTGTAGGTCAAGGGTTCTCCGCCGGTCAATATAGTTACCAACGCTAGCAGTTGCTAGCGACCAGCTGTACCAGCGAGTATAATATTTTGTGCGAGTTGTATTTATGTAGTTTTCTAGCTTTGTAGGTCTAACGGCTGGACGGATTATTTTGGATATTACTGAAGCAAGCTGATGAGGCCGTTGAACTGGGGACCATCATTGTAACATTTTTGATGTCTGTAATGGTGACCCTCTTACCTGAGACTTTACCTCTAGCTTACAATCAGCTGAGGTACTTAAAGTCATATTGGTGTGTAGAAAAGTGACTGCCGTCTCTCAATCTCAAGAGCATCGGCAGGTGTTCCAGCTAGCAAGTGAGGTTGACGTGGACACCAAAGATATTACTTGGACCCTTCACACTTAAGCACATGTAACTAAGAAAACATTATAGTTCTTTATAGAATCAGACCACAATTACATATTGCGATGTTACATCAAGGCGTCCATTCACGTCTGCTTCATATCTGATTGCATAGCCAATTACCTCGCCCACCTATTTGAGGTAGCCGGCAATTGCAATGAGTGTGAGTGGAGTCATTTGGATTCGTCTTGATTGAGTGTGTTACGCTCATGATTTTAAATGGATTGCTTGTTGTGAACGTCGACATTGGCTAGATTGATGACATCAATATTTTCTTCATCACTACATATTATAAAACAAAGTCGCTGTCGCTGTCTGTCCGTCCCTATGTATGCTTAAATCTTCAAAACTACGCAACGGATTTTGAAGCGGTTTTTTTAATAGATAGAGTGATTCGAGAGGAAGGTTTATACCTATGTATAATACATGCATAATATTGTAGAGAAATATTGATAAATCGGGATCAGAATACAACGCGGGTGGAAAATATGGCGGTACGAAGTTCGCCGGGTCAGCTAGTTAATTTATAAACGTTTACTTAATGGGGTAAGATGGAAGTTGCTTGCGGATAAGTAGAGTGAAGTCCTAGCTCGGAAGTGCATGCTTTAGTTGCAGATATCTAAGTGCCTTTAAGTAAGTACTTTACCGATAAATATTGTTGCTTGCTCGTGGTCGTGAATATGGGGAGGTTAGGTCGGCCTGAGGGTGACGGGTGGAGCCGCCCGTCACCCTAGCAGAAGCAGGGAGGTATCCGTGGGGATTTTTCGCACGATAAAAATAAAAGTCACATAATTATATAACTATTCATTACCTATCTTGATATAAGGCGGGACTATCATAAACAAGTGTAACTGCTTATATGTAAAATTGTAAACTATAACGGTCCACAGGCGTGTACTGCTAATCAAGGTTAAGCCCCTGTTTTAACCGACTTCAAAAAATAGTGTTATAGGTTCTACTTTTCTATAAAAAGGATGTTTAAAAAGGACGCTGACCGGATGCTTGGCCAAAAAGTGATTTCCAAGTGCCAAACTACGTGATAGTGCCCAATAAGTGCCAATTATTATAACGGTACATACAATATAGGTTACTAGCTGTTCCGCACTAGTGGAATACTGATCTCGTTCTCGTGACCCACAAGAACCTATTCCTTGAATGAAAAGTAACTTTTTTGCTATTCCAGACTGTAAATAAATTATCTCTTTGCATCTGTGTGGGATATGGATGCATACTAAGATCTTCAGGGCCTTAAAATATATATTTTAGGTTCCACCTAACAAGGTTCTTTTGCAACGGAGTACTTTTGCAAGCAACGCGGCAACGGCAACGTAAGGCCACACGTTATTCACAACGTATTTTCTCAACAAGAGATTGAATCCAAGACCTCATACAGGTACAATCGCAACCGTTGCACCACCTGCCACTTACGGAGGCAGGTTGAATTATTTTGTTTACTATCCATACTTAATATTATAAATGCGAAAGTAACTCTGTCTGTCTGTCTGTTACGCTTTCACGCCTAAACCACTGAACCGATTTTGATGAAATTTAGTATAGAGGTAGATTAGACCTTGAGAAAGGACCCTATGTCTATGTTTGGTCGCGATAACTGACATCCACGCGGGCGGAGCCGC
The DNA here is from genome assembly GCA_914767945.1 of Eilema depressum. Lineage (NCBI taxonomy): Eukaryota > Metazoa > Arthropoda > Insecta > Lepidoptera > Erebidae > Eilema > Eilema depressum. The sequence continues at coordinate 16,836,226 of OU612030.1, read as the reverse complement.
GGGCAAAAGCTAGTATTATTATAAAGAGGTAAAGTTTGTAAGTTTGTAGAGTGATATCTCTGGATCTACTGAACCGATATTGAAAATCTTTTTACCAATAGAGAGCAACATTATTTGTGAGTGTCATAGGTCGTATATCACCGTGCAATCGGAGAGGGTCAGCAGCGGGAACGAGATCAAAAGTCCAAGCGGGCGGAGCCGCGGGCAACAGCTAGTAATTAATAAAAATGTTATCCCTAATCCCTAATAATATTATAAATGCGAAAGTAACTCTGTCTGTCTGTCTGTCTGCCTGTCTGTCTATCTGTCTGTCTCGCTTTTACGACTAAACTGCTGAACCGATTTTGATGAAATTTGGTATAGGGGTAGATTAGACCTTGAGAAAGGACATAGGCTAAGTTTGGTCGCGATAACCGACATCCACGCGGGTGGAGCCGCGGGCAAAAGCTAGTCATATATAAATCTTACAGTGAAAGTTATTCATTCCCTAATCGTATTTAATATTTTTGTTCAACATCTTCACTAAATATCGTCGTCAACTCGTTCGGTATCATTAAAAACGAAATTGATTTAACCGTGAATGATCAATCACCAAAATTCGTTCTTGTTGTCGTGTTATCTAACCCTCATCTACTCATCTAACAAGCCACACCAACACATCATCATTATCAACCCTATTCTACTTTACTTAACCACCTTTGTAATCGTTTCCTTGTACAACCACTAAGTACTGCTAATATTAGCTTTAGTAGCTCCGAAGACTGGCATTTGCGGCAATTTGCCAGGTCGTGGGAAGGATAGGTGGGAACGAGTGGAGAACGGTTGTGGAGTTTGTTTAAGGCGGGAAGTGGGTGGACTTTATAATGGCATATATTGTAGGCATGTATTTTCTTATGTAAGCATTGTTAGAATATTTCTGTCAATAAGTAATTTTCGGTTAATTTTTTGCAAACAATCAATGAAAGTTAAAAAAAGTTTTGGTTTCAAAAAAGTTGTTATTATCTACATACTAAACCCGAAATAAAAAAATATTTCATAAAAATACTTTGGTATTCGAGAAAAAAAAATCGTATATTTTCGCTTAGAGCAAAGAAGTCCACGAAATTTATTCGGTAGATACATCATATTATTATTATCATTTATGTAATAAATATATATCTATTTTGAATTACTCTCGCTGTTTTTAAGCTGTTTGTACCAAAAAATATTACCTACTAAGTAAAAACTTGTTTTTTTTTTATAAAAATCTTTTTTAAACCCAAAACCTATGTTTTATTTAGATCTACGTGGCGCCATGTACCTCCCTAATATAACTTCAAAATGTAGTTTAAAAAAAGCACATGTCAAAGTCAAAGCAAAAAACAAAACACAACATAAACACAGACGCAATGAAATGGATACAAACGATGAATTAGCTAATCAAACATTCTCATAATTAGTTCAGTTATCAGTAATGGTCACAAAAACTGACATTATCAGGCACGTTGAGATGTCATGGGAATCTGCGGATCGGATGAATGAGCACATTGTTTTAGAAGACATTCGTTTCTTATCATTAAACGATGTTTAGTTGAAAATTCTTTCCGCTTTTGTTAAGACCGGACTTCCTTCCGCGTTCATGACATTAGTTTACTTAATGCTCTGTTACGTCTACCATGCATTGTTAAGTACCTAATAATTTGGTTGTAAAATTCGTAGTGGTGGAACCAGCACTAATGAGCTTACTTTTTTTTTGATACAGTAGGTAAGTACGAGTACTTAGCACGCGAACCAACTGATTTGAAGTGTTTGTCGTGGAGACCATGTGCGTCACACTCATGCTGCCGACTCTGTTAAAATCTTCTAATGCCCTTCTTGAAAATATTATAGTCCATGTCCAGTTATGGAGATCATTTCACAGCTTCAGCGTGCGAGGAAATTGTTTCAGTAATCATTGTCCTTATTCCGATTTCTCAGTTGCGTTAAAAATTTGCAGCCCAGCAGGAATAAGTCAACAATGATCAACCCACAATTCAAATTAACATTTGTATTTATGTAGATACCGGTAACAACTCACTAGGAATACATAAATTAAGAGAAATTACTCGTACTTACTTCCACAGAGTAAATAACTTTCAACTCGGGAAGGTTTACTAAGGTCAGAGCTGTGTGAAGCACGTTGGCGCTGCCGATGCTTTTCCGCGCTCGGCCATTTGTAATAGTCACGGAGATTTTCACGCTCACAAACAATAGAATAACTTTGGAGGTGTATGCGGAGTCTCAGTTTACAATAAATACATTGCAGAGTTATTTAACAGTAATGTTTGTATGTTTGTTTGTGAAGGTCGAACTAAAAGTAGCTTAAATCCTCTTCCTCTTATTCAATTGAATTGTATAATGGCAAGGTGTTTTCATGTTTGCATCCTCAGAGCCTTTCCCCGACACAGTTGAGGTCTTTCAGTGTAACTACGAAATGGCCTATATAACTACGGCATTGTCCGTTAAGCGGCTTCCGTCCGATATTCACAACCCATTGGCGATGTTAAAGTTCTATAGTTACTACCCGTAACCAATATCGATGTTCGTATGGAAACTGCGTTTATTTGCATTCCATACGATTTTTTTCCATCCAATGGTTGCCTGGTGCCTGGTAGAAATTATAAATAGCATTAGGTCACCAATTGCAGGCACACGGCCCAAAGACGGCGTGCGTTTTATTCGGATCGAATCAGACAACCCCCCCCCCCCCCCACGGCTCCGGCGGGGGAGGTATCTGCATCCGTGGGGATTTTTCACACGATAAAAAAGAAAAACCCACCTATTGTAAAAAGTATTAGATTTTATGTCATTTACAAAACTGTATTTAATTCTATTTTGGTTGGTCTAAATCCCACTTTTATAAGCGTTTATCTAAGACGAAAGTATGAAAATTATCATAATTAAGTTTATTGCTAGTCTCCTGTATAAAAACTACAACATTATAACATTAATTCAATTATCTAAATAGCGTAATCGCACTTTATGTTTGCAATTTAATGATAATAATATCATAGACAACAGAAATTAAAGAGAAAATGTATACATTATAGATACGATATGCAAGATAGAAATAAATTAGTTTTTACTTGCTAAAGTTTACGCGAATATTGCGTAATGTAATGTGTGTAATTTTACATTTAGTTAAAGTTAGTTACAGTTTAAATTAAGTTAAGCGCAGGTTTAAAAACAAATTCACGATTGTAACTTTTTTTTTTACGAAATATATGGCATTTTTTATTTTATTTATTATGTAGGATTAAAGAAGCGTCTTAGAGTGGAGACCGTTATTCGGCAAAGGGAAGGTGGCAGACCCCCTAGCCAGATGGACTGCCAATTTGAAAAAGGTAACTGCAATAGACTGGATGTGAACGGCGGCGGAGGAACGGGAGCTATGGCACAAATTATGTGAGGTCTATATCCACGAGTGAATTGGCATATGCTAATTGATGATAGTATTATAGAAGAACTCAAAATATCCAGGACGTATCCACATAGCTCAGTTGGCTATAGTATTCCTCATAGAGAGGAACTGGTTCAATCCTGGAAATTAACTTTTTCGGATTTGCTACATTTATATTTTTGGTTGCTGTTACTATATGGTATGATATCGCTCCCAGAATCTAATGCACACCAGCCCCTCTACACAAGTGGCAATTCGTTGCTCGGCGTATGATGGAAAAGAATGCCAAATGTATGGGATTTGACGTATATGACAGGCGTCAACGAATGTCAAAAACGTGAAATCCTATACATTTGTCATTCTATTCCATCATACGCCGAGCAACGAATTGCCACTTGTCTAGGGGGGCAGTCCCCCAAGATAAGTGACATTCCGTTGATATTGTAGAATAGAATGATGAATGTAGGAGATAGACACGTATTTTGAAGTTTATGACATTTATAACATACGTTGACAACTGTTAAAAACGTCAAAATACGTATCAATTCCAAACATTCAACATTATTTTCTGCAATACGCTGGCTCACGAATTGCCACTTGTCTAGGGCAGCAGTAACAGTTGCTACCGCAGTCACCGAAGCAACAATCAAAATAATATATTCGGTCTCTATTGTATAGTTACAAAACCTTATCGAACATAATCAACCGAACATAATTGTTCAACACAAGAACAATTAATAAAAACAATTAACACCACGCTTTGTATTATTTATATCTCAATCATCAACCCATTCACCAATCACCTAAATTATTGAATTAAACTATTATCTTAGGCTGTTGCTGTAAAGGTTGATTTACACCAGACGAGCGAATGCTCATTCAATCCCCTCTAAGTCAAATTCTATTAGTGTGAACAGTTACAGAACATTCGTTCATTGAAGCAAAGATTATGAAACAAAGTCACTGTCGCTGTCTGTCCGTCCCTATGTATGCTTAAATCTTCAAAACTACCTAACGGATTTTGAAGCGGTTTTTTTTAATAGATAGAGGGATTCAAGATGAAGGTTTATATGTATAATACATGTATAATATTGTAGAGAAACACTGATAAATTTAGAGATATGCAGCGGGGCGGGATCAGAAAAAATGGCGGTACGAAGTTCGCCGCGTCAGCTAGTAAATATTAAGAAAGAAGGCTCTTGTTCTAGCTTTAGCTCAATGTTCGTTAAGTCTAACTCCACCTTAACATTTGTGCCGAACACTTCTGATTGATAGTGCGATTGATTGATAGAACGATTGATTCAATCTCCATTGATGCGCTGACAGGTTAATTGTCAGTATTATCGATATTACTGGACGATACTGTAACCGTGATGTAATTACTATTACGTCATATGAGAGTGTAGGTAATTATTTTAATTACTTTCTTTTATTATCACGTGGGCGAGAATATGGGGGCGATTGTCTTCAAGAGGAAACAATTCTCGCCTGTTAATATGGCTTTTATGAGTATATGGCTGCTCAAAAGACGTGTCAGGTTTTGAAGTGATGTTAATAATATGTTATTTTTTTATTTAAGGAAGTATCTATTAAATGCTTACAACATCAGAGGTGGTGTATTCTTTGTTTCTCTACAGTCGAAGGAATTGAGAGAAAGAAAAGGAAGGGAAGAAGTGTTTTCCAGGTAGGTTCTCAATAATACCAAATATCGAGATAGAATCCGTGAAAAATTACTTTTGTTTCAATAAGTAAGATAGAATTAATCAGAAACCGATTCGGAGTAAACACCTCACTTAATAATCGTAGTGAAAACTCTCACAGCCACCAACGAATTCTTTAATTGAACTATTCAATAAAACTAAGCGTTTGGAATCTTTTAACGACTGTATTGCGTAACGTGGTAGTTTTGGGTTAAGTAAGTCCAATATTGACTTTGTCACAATCTCTGTTGGCAGGAACGTGTTAATTGAGCGTGCAAATATGAAAGTGTTTGTATGAAGACATTACATTCTTCAGTTCCTTATGGCTTTGGAACATCACGACTAAAATCTCAATGGAACATTATACGTCCAACACCCATCGATATCGTGTAGTGGTGAAGACTGAAAATTTTCAAGAGGGAAGCTGGTGAATTTTACTACCGTGATTTAATTTGTCACGCACCATGCGATCGATATATGTATATTGGTCTCGATCGACCATATCTGCAAGAAAAAACCAGCCGAAATCGTATTTTAAGGACTGATAAGCAGTGAGAATGCCATAAGGCGAAACCGGTAAAGTTCATAATCCTACTAATATTATAAATGTGAAAGTTTGTGAGAATGGATGTGTGGATGTTTGTTACTCTTTCACGCATAAACGGCTGGACCGATTTGGTTGAAATTTGGTATGTATATAGGTTATACCCTGGATTAACATATAGGCTATATATCAGCGATCAACGGGATCAGAATTCCACGCGGGCGGAGCCGCGGGCAACAGCTAGTAATAAATAATTATGGAAAAGTACAAAGTGCTTTATTCAAAATGTGTAGCAAGATCCACCAAGCGCTATCAATCTCCAGTATAACTAGTCGTTTAGTTGTTTAGTCTACTTCTAATATAATACGTTGTCGAGTAATTCACATCGTCAATGTCCCTGTTTCGGCAAAACAAGCAACACGCTCTTATATGAGGTGAGTTGGGTAGCTAGAGCTCACTGGAGAGTTTTTGTGCTGTCAGTGGGAAAAACCAAAGGCTTTGTCCAACTTATCTTTTGCCCTGACGGCACAAAGTCTCTCTGTACTTACAGGGTCGGCAGCACGAGTGTGACACCCCTGGTGTCGCACTCATCCATAGGCCACTGCAACCACTTTCCATAAAAATTGCAGGTGTCAATGTTCCTTCAATTAGATATCCGCATATAACACAGAACATGGGTGTTAGTAATAATTAAAAAAGTAATTAGTCTGTTATACACGCCATCATCATTTACTTTCTACTTATTACAACGAACTCACTATTATCTTTCTCATCAACTATAATTGTTCTTGTTTCAACTTTCCGACACTTACAAGTGTTAAGTTAAACTTTATTACAACAGACTATTTATATTGTTGACTGATGGCACTTGGTGGAACTTGCAACATGTACTGAGTTAATTTACTATGTACTATACGTACATCAAAATAAATAAAATATACTATACCGTATACTACACTGCCCCCCTAGTTTAAGTAACCGGCGTATAGTAGAATAAAATCATGAATAGGGTTTGACGTATATAATACTAACTTTTGCCCGCGGCTTGGCCCGCGTGGATGTCGTTTATCGCGACCAAACATAAGCTATGTCCTTTCTCAAGGTATAAACTACCCCTGTACAAAATTTCATCAAAATCGGTTAAGTGGTTTAGGCGTGAAAGCGTAGCAGACATTTCGCATTTTTTATTATTAGTATGGATGTTGTAAACGTCAAAATACATGTCATTATGTATCAGCGTACGCCGGCCTGCGAATTGCCACTTTTCTAGGGGGGTTAAAAGTTCTAATCGATCTAAAGTTCCTCGGAAATGTTGAAAGGAGAAACTTTCTGAGGGGAGGAGCAATTGAATAGTACAAAACTACGTTTAAAAAAACTGACTTTAAAAAACTATTCCAATAAAAATAAAATGCACTAAAAAGTTGAAAATAATTGTGTATTCTTCAAAAACTTTATTACAAATTATTGTCAGTTTTGGAGTCGGTGTCGTGAGAAGTTACAAACCTACCTTGGTTGACACCGACTTCAATCCTAAGTCGGTTAAAAATAATGATCTAATGCAATATAACAACAAGCATAGCTAAGTTTGTTTTATTTTAAATAGGACAGGTTGTACCCGTAACCCATTAAAGGACATGAACCAGGCCCTCTACTAGGCACATAACAAGAAATCGCACGAATTCCAGTATATCGCACCCTTAGAACGAAACTGCCACAATCCAAAAAATCAACTTTTTGGGAAATCGCAAAATAAGTTTTAAAATTTTGACCTCGCGCGATCTTTCGTCTATTATTTTGTGATTATTTTGGTTAGTGCCTATGTTAGTGCTGCAAATGATAACTAAGTAATTCAGTTACTAGTATAAAATAAAAAAACCTAATAATATAAAGAAATAATATAGAAAAAAGGGTATTTTATTTATTATGTAACAACAGTGACCTCATATCATTACGTAGTTAGTATTAACGGCTCTTCATTGTTATCCGTAACATTAATCTGCATGTGTTGCCAGATCGAAAAAACTAAAATTCAAATAAGTGTTGCAAACAATAAACATTCTATCTTCATCGTGAGAATAAAAAATAACAATAGATCTGATTACCTCACTTTTCGTACACTTTCATTTAAAATTTTCATGAACGTTATGTCGAAGGGATAAAGTTGAAATTTTCGCACAATTGGAATTGAATAAACCAATGAGAATATTATGCTAAATACATTTCTCTTTGTGTTATGCAAATATATAGGTGTTTTTCCGAGTCGTTTGCAGCATGTAAAGTAAGTTGAGACACAATAAACGCTTTACGTAAGTTTATCAATGTTTCAATGTTATAGCTTGTGTTACGACATGATAATAATTGACATAATATAACTACAGATTTTTGAAGTGGAATAGTGGAATTTCATAGAAAGGTAAATGTGGCCATTGTTTGCACCCTGAACTATAGATTCTGGAATTTGATAGACGTCTAAATTAAGCACAAGTTCTTCAAGATCTTTTTTCTTATTTTTCACTTTTGGAATGAAAACTTATTTTTCACTAAATTACACCCGTCATCTTCAGCTACTGAAGGATAGCCATAGGCCATTTGTAGGACTCCTCTATTCGATTACAGGATAGGTATGTTGTCAGAGGGGCTTGAAACCTACTAACTAACCTACAGTTCAAAAATACTTATATGGTGACCGCCTTGCGTGAACCCGCTGGTCTAACTTATAAACTCTTGATCTAAAGAAGGGCAAACTAATTAAGTGGATTTCAGGCTCCAAGGTGTAAACCTGGATGAAATCGACAAGATTATGGCGATGATGGATGCTGGTGAACCTACTAATATTGATTCATGATGATGAATGCGCAATGCGATTAGGTGCGCAGATTATACTAAGGTACATAAGCGTTCGCGCTCACATGGATGCATGCATTCGTCCTCCCCTGTCTGGATCCAGTGGAACTGAAATCCACCATAACTGGAGGCAGGATCACGTGTTGTTTATTGCTGATGGTCTCTTTTACCATCGCGTCGTCCTAGGCCATTCACCTTGCCATTATTTATGTACAAAAAACCCAAGGCTGTCGGAAAGCGAAACCTTTAGAATCAGCTGTTTATTAAGCAATATCTATAAAAGCTGTTACAGTCATACGTGACTGTAGTGTGTACTGGCACTTTCTTCTCAGTTCTGTGGTTTGCATAGCAATTTGTGATGGTAGTGGAATTTCTACGCACATCAGTATGCGATTCATTTGTATGTTGTATGCACTTTCTCAATTTATTTTTGGGAATTTACATAAAACATCTAGGTAACAATTCAAGCAGTGCAGAATACTTCATCAAGATAAGGTATTTTAACTTTCATGGTCGTCCATATTACTATTAGAGCTATCGGGATATTTACCATGTTCCTCCGCGCTTGCAACAGCGCCGGAATAACAGATACTCAATACAATACTTGGTAAATCCCTACTTCCTACTAATATTATAAATGTGAAAGTTTGTGAGAATGGATGTGTGGATGTGTGGATGTTTGTTACTCTTTCACGCATAAACGGCTGGACCGATTTGGTTGAAATTTGGTATGTATATAGGTTATACCCTGGATTAACATATAGGCTATATATCAGCGATGAACGGGATCAGAATTCCACGCGGGCGGAGCCGCGGGGAACAGCTAGTATATTATAAATGCGAAAGTAACTCTGTCTGTCTGTCTGTCTGTTACGCTTTCACGCCTAAACCACTGAACCGATTTCGATGAAATTTGGTATAGAGGTAGATTAGACCTTGAGAAAGGACATAGGCTATATTTGGTCGCGATAACCGACATCCACGCGGGCGGAGCCGTGGGCAAAAGCTAGTTTTCAATTACTCTTTTTTTTGCCGCACTATAAAGTCTTGAAATTATTTACCAGCACACGTGTTTTCTTCTTACTACAGTTCCGGGTCCTTCAAGCGGGGCGTGAAAAAGCATCTGATGAGGCCGTCACGCTGAGAGCCACCATTGTAACATTGTTAGTATCTAATGATAACCCTCGTTACTGAGATTTCGCCTTCAGCTTACCATCAGGCGAAGTGAAGTCATATTAACGTGTCCTACATTTTAGATATCGTATTAAGTATGTACATTAAAGTAATCGCTATCTAAAAAGCCCGTTTGGACATTTCAAGTCCATGAAGTTCTCAATTTTGAGAACGTAAAACAATGATATTTTTCAAACGTAGAATGTCATTTTTCATTGATGGGTACCGCCCACTCCGCTCAGTGCTGTCCATAACGAGTTTTTTATACTCTCCACAGACTATTAATAAATTGGTTATGGTAAAAATAAATCGATTAAGATATTTTTTTTAATTTTATCATAAAAATGTCTAAGACAAAGTTAAAGATCGTACACTTATCTGTAAAAATCCGGTCAAGTGCAAAACGTGTGTTAATGCGCAAACACGACTCGTGTTTGCGCATTAAAGATTCCTCACGAAACTGAATTGTGGTGCGAACTAATGCTACATGACCGGCAATATGCTACATGACCGGCAATATGCTACAGTACTGGCAATATGCTACATGGCCGGCAATATACTACAAGACTGGCAATACTTTGATTGCGTTGAATTAGAAGTTTAATTTTAGGGTACTCCTCGTTGAGCGAGAATCCTGAAATGTGAGACGAAGCAAGGTCATAGAGCACAAATAACAGGAAGCGTTTAACATTTAACATTTTAACATTTTTAACGGATTCTATCGCGATTAATTCTTTATTACTTTAACCCGAAGTTTCGGCTAACTTTCAGCAACCGTGGTCGCGGAGTGACTAAACATCAGCGACTATTTACGTAGAATGAGCTCGCGGTTTCGTTAAGTCTGACTGTTTTTTGCTGTTTTCTAGGTCTTTTTTAAATTTTAGGCTTGTAGACTTCAAGATTTGTAGGTTTAATTATGTCTAGAAGCCTGGAAGCCTAGAAACCTAGCCCTGGACCCCCAGAACTATTACCCAGTCTTCTTTAGTAATTTTGGCACAAGCTTCATTCAGCAATGTCATCATTTTCTTAGTGGAGAATGGCCGCTTTGTATTGTGGCGTGCTGCATATCCTTTCATTTGAGCCCAGATCAGCTCAATAGCATTGTACTGACAATGGTATGACGGCGTTCTTGTCACTTTATGTCCATGCTGAAGTGCCCATTCATCAATTTAATTTTTTAATTTTGCAGGTTTAATTTTTTTACCAGTTACAGCAATTCAGCTCTTAACTATTTCGTATCAGCTTCAACGCCTGATCTTTGTATCCATGCTACTAAATCGGCCTTTTTGTTTGCTTGAGTAGGTGCTTTATTTATTTGAACTGAGTGGTCACGGTGCATTGTACACAATAATTTTATTATGCACTGTTCAGAGAGGTTTGCTAACAGGTTAGTAAACCACTCTGTGATATTATTTTGTACTTTTAGACTCAAATGCGAGCAAGGTATCATTCACAAAACCACCACTAGCTGACCCGACGACGTGGCAGATGATTAAGCGTCCACCTTTTCCTATTGGCACTTTTGAGCAAGAGGCCTTGGTATCATCTGTCCATGACTGCGGCACGGTATGATTCGAGTTCAGCCAAGTCTCATCGACAAATATGACATTATCCCAATTTGTGACTTTGTTGTGTTTGCTGTTATCTAGGTTTTTTAAGTTAATATGACATTATCCCAATGAGCAGTTTTCCAGTAGGTATAATAATCAGTTGGTTTTTAAATCATCAAGAGATGGCGCTAGCATAGCTTTTGGTAATTTTAATGTACTCTGTGGTTTATTTGTGCGATGTTGCCAAAGTTTAATTTCATTTACCCATATTACAATAGATAAAATATGATAAAACGCTTAATTCTTATCGCGTCACTGTCTGTAATTTAAAATAATATTATATTTAAAATAATTTTATCAAAAAAAGATGTCAAAACATTTATGTAAAGTAAATCATTACAAAACCGAAGAACATTTTTTCCATAAATTAGGGAACAATAGATGTGAGACCACACTCTACTTACCAAAAGTGCCGGCTGCGCCATCTAGCTTGTCTTTAGGAACGCTATAAATACCTACTGGAAAACTGCTCATTTGTGACTTTGTTGTGTTTGCTGTTATCTAGGTTTTTTTATTCCTAGGCTTCAAATATCATCTTAAGTCACCCCGGGACCAGGGCTGCTAGAAAGTAGCCGACGTAGGGTTAAAAGTAAATAGTGACAGATAAATCGCGATAGAAGCCGTTAAAAAGTGGTTTCATTTCAATAAGTGATATAAGCGTAAACTTCAGACAGTAGGTATCAAGAAAATGATTTACTAAAGATTCATTTTCATGCGATTTCTATTGGTTATTATTGAGTGAATATTATTGTAATAAAAATGTTAAATGAAAGAAAATTGACTTTTCGCAGTATTGTATTGTTTAAAAATACCTACAATATCAAAGTTTAGATAAAATTTTCTAATTAGAACTTTAAGCCAATGAACTTTACACTACAATACAATACATATTCTAATCGATCAAATACGCATACAAACTTGAATCGATTTATCTTGAGTATCGTGTACCGAGTGGTGTGGTTACATCCCTAGTTACGTCCAAATGACAAATGTCATAGTGGGCCTCTTACGTTGAGACTAGTATAGAGTAGGTATAAATTTAACTATATCTACCGCGGCTTCACTTTGCAAAGCAAGCCGGTAGTTATTGGGTTATAATGACCCCTCACCACTGGTGGCCGGTGCCTAGCTTTATGTAGGAGCATGTCACAAAATTAATATGCCGCGTTGAATGCTGCGTCTCATATATCACTGATAATCGCGTTCAACAAGCCACTGCTAGAAAAATCAAGTTCAGCGACACTTTCACCTGTGTACGATGTTTTATTTATCAATACCGAAACGTAATGAGCACTTACACATGCATTGTACCGGTCGGTGCCTACATCCGTGATTAGGCAAGGTGCGGTTGTGAGCAAGTGGGGAATGGGGAACCAAGACGGCTTTGTTAAATTGATCGGAGATTTTTTTCCTAATTCATGGTCAACAGACAAAGTTGTAGCTTATTAAATGGCTATCGTTTTTGTGGGGAAATCGACGATGGTCATCGGCAACCAATGGCCGTCGAAGGTGGTTATATTTGAGTCGAAACGACTAAAACCGCACGCACTCTCGGGTTTTAATTATCGGGGTGTAAGGTTATCATAAGACATTTTCCTTGCATAGGTCGGGGATTCTTTCGTGATCGGGACCGTAGTCCCAGATTACCTACCCTTAAAAATATAATTATTATTTTTAGAAGTATTTGGGAACCACGAATAAAATAAATACCTATAAAGATTTAATTTTATATTATTTTCAATTGATTTTTAAATTTATTTGTTTTTTTTTATTCCTACGGGAACATATTATCAAGCCAGTTATAACTTAAGCAATACCACAATGCTGGACCTGGACTTGCCCAGTACCTAGTGATTCGCTCTTCACTTCATAATGTAGACTTTTATCTCATAAACAATTATGCAAATGGGTGGCAAACGTGCATAACAATAATGTTCAGATAGTGTTATCGTAATTCGTAAATGATATCTAATCATTTAGTAGGTAAATGATCATATTAAGTATGTAAATCCCTACTAATATTATAAATGTGAAAGTAACTCTGTCTGTCTGTCTGTCTGTCTGTCTCGCTTTCACACCCAAACCACTGAACCGATTTTGATGAAATTTGGTATAGGGGTAGATTAGACCTTGAGAAAGGACATAGGCTATATTTGGTCGCGATAACCGACATCCACGCGGGCGGAGCCGCGGGCAAAAGCTAGTCGTCTATAAAAGTGTAATGTCGATACATAATGCATTAAATATGTCGGTTTATTTAGGTTTTTAAGTTATCTGCAATTGTTCACGAAAGGATTTTTACCATTTTATTCATTTATTAAATTAATGGGAGAAGGACCGGTGGGTGGCATCTATTTTCGTCAGTTTTTTTTTAAATATAAATAGTTTATGTAAGTAAATTAATGCGTAAAATTTGTATATTCAAGTGTACAAGATAGGCACGTGGAGAGGCGATAAACATATATTTTGCTATTTTCAGTTCTATATGTGTGAGTGCCAAACGGACTGATTAAAAAACTCTATTTATTTTTTACTCATTTTATCGACTTATATTTTTTATAAAAAAATATAGTATAAAAATTGTATATTGCTAATAATAAATTTAAAAATACAATTTACTGAAGAAACATTACACGAACCATAAAAAATGTATAAATAACGTAATAAGTGAATGGGGAATTTCAGTATTCCCCGTACACTTACTGATAGATGGCGTATTTTAATTTTTTGACCTAAAGGACCAACCTCATACATTGGATGCGAGCTGCTTGCAACCGGTCTTATTTGAGATCTATAGGGGATGCCTATGTCCAGCAGTGGACTGCCTATGGCTGAAATGATGATGATGATTATAAGTTAGCCACCACAAATACAGGTAAATATCCACTTTCTTACATAAATCGAAGTATTGTCATATAATAGTGAAAATAAATGTTTTAATTGCGATAGAAATCAGAACATTACCAAGAGTAGTCGTGCACATACATTGGCCAGCAAGCCAGCCACATTGACTTTCGCTGTTGATGTGTATCATGTATAGGTTCGTGTCGTGTTTCCGTGCCCATATTGTGTGTTGGAGAAACAGATCTATAAAATAGACTGACTCTACTTAGTTAGCTATCCTATTTATATCTGAGTATTCTGTCTTAGATAAGGGACTCGAGGCAACACAAGTCAAGTCAGCCGTGGGATGGATGACAATTCTTAAGGCTATTAGACCCCTCCGTGCCTTGGAGGAGTACGTTAAGCCGTTGGTGCTGGTTACCATACGAACATCTATGGCAGGTAGTATGAGCCTTAAAAAGTCCGACAACTGGTCTAACTACAGAATTGCGATATCGTCAGTGGATTGTGCTGGTCAGGCGGCAGTCACTTCACAGAAAATATCGAAGGTCAACCGCGTCGCAGTTAGACTGGAATAAGCCTAATTGACCAAGAAAAGCACAAGGCCTTTTCTGCTTACCCTTGTCACATTTTTTTGGATATCATCCACATATTATTCTTTTCCAAAGATTTATTAAGGAAGTTATGTCCTTAGTCACTCATTTTGTTGCCACACCTATTCTCTTTCACGAAATCCATCCATCTTCCAGGTTCTACCTCTGCTCCTTAAACCGTCTAAAACCATGACAGTATGACGATCCACCACCGTAGACATTCCACGATTGGGTGATACATTTATTATGCTTACCGTCAGGGAGTGGAATGCCTTGCCCCAATCTGTGTTTCCGGATAGCTATAACTTGTCTTTAAGACTAGAGTAAATAGGTTGCTTCTTGCAAGCGTGCTTCATCGTCGGCCACATCGTCACTTACCAGCAGTTGAGAGAGTGGTCAAACCAAATCAGCCTTAAAAAACTGCCGCTCGCTTTTCATTGGAACAACTTTCAAACTTCTCAAACGAACGTAAGATTAATTTGTAAGAAACGTACTGTTATATAAATGTAAAATCGTTTACAAACAGACAAAACCTTACAGTTCAAACTATCCTTACAAGCTCAGTGTGTCAAATATCTATATACAAACAAATATGGTTGTCCACCAATCACAAATGTCACGTCGCTATAGTAAAGAAACTATTATGTTCGCTAATCGACCGTGAAATTGAGCTTCAAATTCGACACGGTAACATCCAAAACCGATTGAGAGATTGAATATTCTTTTTTAAACTTGAATGAAGGTTGTATTTGGAAGAAAATTGAAAATAATGTTTATGAATTTGTTGTAAAAAAAATAAATCATCATCACTTCACTACATATTATAAAACAAAGTCGCTATAGCTGTCTGTCCGTCCCTATGTATGCTTAAATCTTCAAAACTACGCAACGGATTTTGAAGCGGGTTTTTTTAATAGATAGAGTGATTCAAGAGGAAGGTTTATATGTATAATAATACATGCATAATATTGTAGAGAAACACTGATAAATTTAGAGATATGCAGCGGGAACGGGATCAGAAAATATGGCGATACGAAGTTCGCCGGGTCAGCTAGTTAATAATAAATAAAAAATACCCGACCGCTGTTTTAAAGATCGGAATTATTAAAATAAAAACAAAAACCCGACTGACAATAAAAAGATCGAAACAAGCTTGTTAGCAGACGGTACCCATTAATTTTCATCCGGTTTATGATTTGCAAATGGTACCGCCTCATGAAGAAGGAACATCTTATTCTGTCCTCCGTGGTAGCCCCAGCAAGAAAAAAAATCCACCTTCGTAGCTGGTTATGAAAATGAAAGTTACGAAAATGGACGAACCCCTGCTATTAAACTTGTTCCGATCTTTTTTTTATCGGACGGGTTTTTGTTTTTCTTTTAATATTGTTTTTTATATAACTGTCAATTTCTAAAGGACTTTATTGTATCAATCAAGATTGCTCTGAATCGTATATTGTGCAAAAAAAAATTAGAATTAGGTACATCAAATACATAGATGAAAATAGTTGGTATCTTGAGACCTATTGAATTAGTAAAAAACGGCGGCGGGAATCTTACAAAGGAAATAATTGAACTTCCACTGACGAGTTTGAAGTTCTTAACTTAGATGATGTAAAATATGCTTAACAGATAATATTCTCATCAGACGTCTGTATAAGAATTGTTTCGAATGCACTTTTCACTCAAAGTACCAAAAGTTAATGCAAATGGATGCGTGCGTTATGATGATGGAGGACCGGCTTTCTAACGACATGATGCGTACGCGCATGTCGCGATACGTAGATAAGATAGCTCAAGTATTATAAGGGCAAAGTGAATTTGACGTGATGAAAAGATTCTGTAGCCGCATATTAAATTCATTTTGTTAATTCACTCTGATGTGTGTAAATTAAAAGATATTCAGATGTTAAATCGTTCGTTTTAAACCGAAATTATGTAAACGAAACAACTTTTCACATAACAGAAGGTATATTAATAGCTAATAAATGGTAATAGCTCTTGCCTCAGCGGTACAGTAGTAGCAAATGCGACTATAGTGCATGAGTTTCCAGGTTCGATTTTCGGGTCAGGTTAGAGTGTTATTGAATTTTTCTTCTTGTTTCTCAAAAACAACTCAGTATTTTGATAAAGAGCACAGTTGACGGAAATTAGAATTATTAGCGTTCTGTTCTGACTACATGGAGATCAAACGATCTACCATAAGGAAATTAAAGAAGGAGAAGAATACGTCCATTCTTTCTTCTAATCAAAGCAAAATATCTGAAGTCTAATAAAACATAGTTGAAATCTCGATAGTAATGAGGTACTATTAGTTTCATTTCCATATGTAATATTTACGTAAATAGATTAAAAAAATAGAGGAAATTTTATTGAACATATTATACATTATCCCCGGAGGGTTAGGCAGAGGTGAATTAACAGCCACATTTCACCAATTTTATTATACAACAGTTAATTTAACACTAGTCTAACCTAAAGCTCTGCTAACCCACGAGTATATTTTTAGCCTGTGATATGGCGAACATGAGTGCCCCTCGACTGGTCTGGCAGGAATGTCCGTAGAAAGCTGCGCAGTGAGTGCTTCGCATCTTAATGAAGCAGTTTTGGAGATCCACGAGGGTACGAGCAGTTTTCTATAGATATATACAATACTAGTATAAGCTCATTGATCGAAATTCGATTACCTAAATTATAATCATTGAAAACTGGCATTGTTCCAATATAGGTTGATAAAGCACCTTATACGTGGATTTTCCAAAAAAAAAATTCTATACATATCTTGACATGGCGTATCCAAATAAAGAATTATTATCCAATTTGATGCAGTCATTAGGAAGTTATGCCCGTTTGGCGTTCCATTTTAATTTAGGCCCATATACCAGAACGACGCTCAGTTATGAATCGACTCTCACAATCAAATTAAATTTGATTGAGAACAAAATTTGACCTCAGTCTAGTTATCAATCGAGATTCAGGACTGAGTATCGTTCTGGGACGGGCCTTAGGACTTTAACATGTACCTAGGTATCAAAATAGAAAAAATACTGTCGATTCTTTTTTATTTTTTTCTCAATATAAAATATACAAAGGCTCATCACTGCATATTATATTTAACTAGGATAAGAGAAAACGATAACAAAAATCACATGTATTGTGTAATTTGTTTATTTTTTTATTTCCCTATACAGAGAAAAATGTGTATACAGCTTTATACATACGTACAGTCACCTTGCGTTGCTTGTTATTTCCGCGCATTTACCTCAGACGGTAAATGCGCGGAAATAACTTTGTTTTTGTTACTATGGCAAGAATAAATCAATATGCGAATAGTGCGCATCGATTTTTATACAACCGATTTATGATCCAAGAATCGATTAAAGCCCAAAAACGCACATCCAACTCAAAGACAGAAGAAAGTAGGTACGCCATAATTCAAATCAAAGGAACAGATTCGTATTCCACACAATTAGAAGCAATTCTTCATCATCTAGCATAGAATTAAATTGTCGAACTGCGGGATTAATAAATGGCTGTCTACTATGTAGAATTCTAGACAAACTACCAAGCGATCTCGGTAAGTATTTTCCCTGCGAACGAGTCAACGTGGGAACTGAATCAGTGCTAAGGATGTTAGCTGGGTATTCGACCGGTCTGCATTAACTCAGGGCTCTGATAGGTGATTTCACTTTAATAGGTATTTAGGTACTAGAGTACCGTTCGCAGCAGAAGTTTCGAACTAATCTGAAAGTTAATTAAGTTGTACTTGCTTGTAATATTGCTTTTGCACGCTTATATAAACTTTACATTTTTTCTGATAATGAATCTTACGTTTCAATTTCTTTATTATAAGTATAAAATATAGTAATTTAAGTGGTAATTACATATTTGAGCCGTTTGGAGTCGAGTCGCTGGGATCATGGGGTCCAAGTGCCCGTCTCTTATTAAATAATAATAATAATAAATTTTATAATAATGCATTCAACGTACATACTGTTAAAAGTAATTTCAAAAATAAATATTTAACTGATTATATTATTATGCGTCAATTTAATAATATATGTAATATTACAGTGCCGTAACAATTGAGTTATGTTAGCTGTTGAAATAATCATAATTCACCTACCTACTATAATATTATAATTGCGAAATTTCACGAGCGTGTGAATTCCTCACGCCACGCTGCTGTAATGGCTCAACGAATTTGTTTATTATACAAAATAAAATATATATCACACGATATTTATTCAGTGGCCATATTTATTTAACTTTTAACGCAAAAAGAATTACAGGTTAAACACCTGTTTTAGCCACCTTATTCTTCTAAACTCACTCGGCTATTTTCGTTTATATTTAAAAAAAAAACATGTCTGCTGAGTTTTTGTAAACTCTAGTTGTATTAAAAAATTACAAGCAATCTTTTAGCGATAAAAATAGTATCACGATCAAATTTTTCTGCAGACTTTACTGTGAAGCATGCAAATTTTACGGCGCACATGATCTTGAATTGAACCGCTCTAGATAACAAGTCGTTACACCGTTTATTTATCTACAGCATGTTCTACATCCGCTGTGATTATAATGTAGATATAATGTGCAGGACGTTGTTATTAAATAATTCTTTAATTACTGACAATTTCTCTGCTATCCGTTGATAAATTAGTATTGCATACAATCTATTTAGTTTTCTATTTCAAGTGCAACATTTTAATTTATTATAGACTAGCTGACCCGGCGAACTTCGTACCGCCATATTTTCCGCCCGCGTGGTATTATCTCTAAATTGATCAGTGTTTCTCTACAATATTATGCATGTATTATACATATAAACCTTCCTCTTGGATCACTCTATCTATTAAAAAAACCGCTTCAAAATCCGTTGTGTAGTTTTGAAGATTTAAGCATACATAGGGACGGACAGACAGCGACAGTGACTTTGTTTTATGATATGTAGTGATAGTGATGATGTCAGTATGCTGCATTTCGTACAGTTATCGCGAATTCTAGAAGCTAATGAGTTATACGGAAAATACAACACTGCTGCTCAGGAATTTAGCCGCATGGTTTCCTTCAGAGTAGAATTTGGGCCACGCCAACTCCTCCCATGCGGTGTGGGACAAGGCGACTAAGGGATGCATGATTCGAGTCAACAATAGTGCCCGGAATAAGGCAATAAGCTCACCCCCTATTACATGGGACCTAAACAATGATTGGTGAAATATGGGTGTAAATTCACCTCCGCCTACGCTACGGGAATAAAAGCGTGAGTATATGTATGTATGCTTTATCCACACCCACATTGCGCCAACTATGATTTTCAGTCCCACGTAATATAGGGTGAGCCCAAAGATATTATAATATAAAAAGAGGTAGATATGCTATTGCGCGAAAATCGTGAAGCTCCGAAAACGAGTCAATTGGAACGTTTGCCTCTAGTACCGCTTGCCGAGCGGCGCCGCCGCCGGTCGGACGTTGAGCGGAAGCATCAGTGACTTAAAAAAATAACGAAAATGCCATCGTATGTTTATAGACACTGCACGAACTATTACTCTAAAGTTAATACATCAAAAGTGTAGATGAATTAAAAATGTGTGTGTGTGAGTTCGGCACATTTTTCTACGTTGATTTGTAAGCATATGACATATATTTGTCTATGTTATGAAATGTCCTTGGGTGAGCCTATTGTCGTCAAGCGGGCACTTATACACGGACTGCATGTTTACTGTCGTATGGAGAACAGCCCTATCCCTTAGTAGCCTTCACCCCATCGGCCTTATTCTACTTCACCGGGAACCAACACGGCTAACGGTTTTTCGAAGCATTTCTCATAAACCACTAGACTGATTTTGATTAACGATAGCCACGACCACCGGTAGAAAGCTATGTCACTGCACATTTCCTCTCAAATTAGAAACTAAACCAATGGGGCCTGACTTAATTACTGGAGCTAATTGCAAAGTAATGCTCGATGGTAATGAAAGTTCATTTTAAACTCAAATGATATAAAAATGTTTTATCGTTTTTTAATGAAAAACATCTTAGTGTGAGTAGTGACAGTAGTGACAATAATATCTTCTGCCTATTACAAGTCGTGAGTAGTTATAGAATTAAGACTATAGGTTCGGTTTATAAAATTCCTACTAAAATAAAGCTGGAAAAATGTAGAACGAATCTCTGCCTAGCCCTGCGGAGATATCCAGCCCCCCCCCTAGACCTAGCAATTCGTTGACCGGCGTATTGTAGAATAGAATGACGAATGTATGGGATTTGACGTATATGACAGTTGTCAACGCATGTTAAACGTCAAATACCTACCATACATTCCTCATTTTATTCTACAATGAATTGCACTTGTCTAGGGGGGCAGGTATGAATACAAACAACGCATGTACCTTTCCCTGGGACTTGTCTTGTAGTATCTCTATTTACTTTACAGTTATGACAATATTGATTTTATTTGATTTGAAAATAAAACCTGATGAAAATTTGCAGTTGGTAGAATGACAGCAGTTCAATTATTGACCTGTTTTAAGAGTTCATGGTATGGGCCCAGTACAATATCATAAAGGAGAGTGAAAATGTCAAGACGGATCAGACCTACGTGTTCATGATTCATTCTGTATGTTGATTTATCTGTTTTTATCAAGCACTGCTGGATATAGGCCTCTCCCAATATGCGCCACGTTTGTCGATCTTCCGCCTTCTGCAACCAGTCCGTCCCAGCCACCTTTATGTTTTTATATGACTGTCAATTTGACTGTACCCCGCCTGATGGACAGCTAAGATGCAACTCCGAAATTAAAGCCCACCATTACAAAAACCATCAATTTTTAAAATGATGGTACTTAGTTTGATGGCCTTAACTATGGTATTTCACGCCCCGCTTCACATACGCCCCGGGATAAAATAGAAAGAAGGAAGCACGTAAACTTCTCATTATATTTCTTAACAAAACTCAAAAGATTAATACCCCAAATTGGTTTTTATGACAGCGACTAGTAAGAATATCTATCACTAACATGTTACGAAATGTAATAGAACAAACGTACCGTCTCGGAAGATCCATTACACACAGTAATCATCATCTGCATATAGACGTATTCTCCTGATTGCATCCGTGGCCAAGATGACCTCGGAGCTCAGGGTCCGCCTTCCGGCTCTTCCTTCTCCACTTCGCACGATCTTGGGCGTCCATGGTAGTGAGACCATTTGCACGCATATCACCCTTCACGACGTCAAGCCAGGACTTCTTTGGCCTACCCCTTTTACCTGGACCCGGCGGGGGTACCATTGCCAGGCATTTGTTCCCCACGTAGCCTGGTGGTTGCCGCAAGACGTGGCCGCACCAGCGAAGGCGGCTCTCTTGCATTTTATCCGCGATGTCACGGACATGGAGGCTGCCGCGAATGCGAGAGTTCCGTACGCGATCTTTACGCGTAACGCCGCACATCCACCGCAACATTTTCATCTCCGTGACACGCAGCTCTTGCTTATGTCGCTCGAGCAGCGGCCACGCCTCACAACCATACAAGAGAACAGGCCTAATGATCGTCTTATAGACCTGCCCCTTCAACCTGACTGGCATTTTAGGATCACAGGTGACGCCAGTCATTTCTCGCCACTTGGCCCACGCGGCAGCAATGCGTGCCTTGACGTCGTGGTCGATCTCACCGGTCACATGAAGTACAGATCCCAGGTACTTAACCTGGTCCGTGCGCTCGACCAAATCATCGCCTATGCGGACGGGTGTGGGATCTGTGGAGTTTAACGCTAAGTATTCTGTCTTCGCTACATTTAACTTCAGACCGCCGTTCTCAAGCGCTTCTTTCCATCCTTTCACGCGTCGCACCAATCTGCTCCTGTCCGCGTCCATGAGCGCAATATCATCAGCATACATGAGCAACCACGGAGGCTGCTCATGTGAGTTTCTAATGCTGTCCGACAAAACATCTAATACCACGCTGAACAGATAAGGACTAAGGACGGATCCTTGGTGTACCCCGACGGTGATGGGGAAGGCTTTCGAGTCGCCAACAGCAGTTCGAACCACGGAACCGGAATCGTAGTACATGTCTCGGATGGTATCAATGTAAGTTTCTGGAACACCCTTGGCCCGCAGTGCCCACCAGATCACCGCGCGAGGAACACAGTCGAAGGCCTTCTGCATGTCTAAGAATAGGCAGTGCAGGGGCGTGTTCTTCGCCCTGTATTTCCCCGCCACAACCCTTAGGGCGAACACTGGGTCCATGGTCCCGTGCCCTGGACGGAACCCGTATTGGCACCCCGAGAGTGTACTTTCCTGTCGGATCCGGGAGTCGATTATCCGCTCATAGAGCTTCATGGTGTGGGACATTATCTTTATACCGCGGTAACTACCACACTCCTGCACCGATCCCTTGCCTTTGAAGACTGGCGTGATGATGCTCAGCCTCCACTGGCTCGGGATCTCGCCGGTGAGGAGTACGCGGTTATAAAGATTTGCTAGAATGCCCACACCACGGGCGCCCATTGCCTTCCAAGCCTCGATGGGGACTTCGTCGGGTCCGACAGCTTTCCGGTTCTTCATGCGGCGAATGGCAGTCTGGACTTCCGCAGGCGTTATCGGTGGCACTAGTCCTTGATTCGGAGGGAGGTCTGGTGGCTGCACCTCTTTATGCTGCTTATTTAGCAGCTCGTGGAAATATGAGCGCCATCTCTCCTTCACCGCGACTTTCTCGTACAACAAATTGCCCCCAGGGTCTTTAATGCAGCGGCACTTGGATAGACCCTGCGCCGCTTTGGCCCTGGAACGCGCCAGCTTATATATGAGCTTTTGCCCCTCAGACGATTCCAACTTGGTATATAGAGGTTGCAAGTGGTCTCGTTTGGCCCTGGCTACGGCTCTCCTGGTGGCGCGTTTTGCATCTTTGTACGCATCGCGGTCGTCGGAAGATTTGGACGCTTGCCACTTTTTAAAGAGGGCTTTCTTCACCCTGATCTCTCTCTGGACTGTGTCGTTCCACCACCAGGTGTCCTTGTCACACTTGCGTCCACCCTTAGACATGCCGAGCACCACCCTCCCCGCCTCAAGAATAGCTGCCCGAATCCTGTCCCAAGAAACCTGTACTGGTTCGTCTACAGCATCGGCGCACTTGTCACCGATGGCTGAGACGAAACTTTGGGACTTAGCTTCATCAAGCAGCCACCACCTGATTTTGCGTTGGGCACGCTCGGCACGTTTGTCTTTGGGTTTCACGCGGAGGTCCATGACAAGGAGACGGTGTTGGCTAGTGAGACTCTCCCCGGGTATAACCTTGCAGTTGACCATTACACACAGTAATGTCTTACAATTATCGTGTTTTACGTTTGTTTATGTAGTTTTCATGTTATGTAACTGATATTATGTTAATGTCATGGCTCTATCCATGTCGTTATGATGTAGTCTTACGTACGAAGATGATACTTCAAAATGCTTTTGGTAATTTAGTTTTGAAATGTTCAAGATTATGTCGTTAGAGTGTAAGACTTATGATGGATATATATTGGGGTTAGTTTTATTGGCGTGGTTACCATTAAGCCTACTGTTTGATGTCTATAGGATTACAACATGTTGTTAGCAGAAATTGTATAGACTAAGAAAATAATGAGCTGGCTAAGGCATCGCGTCTGTAAGTGTGTGGTTTTAAGTTCAAATTTGACGTAGTACACTACCGATGTGTAACCTAAGCAATTTAGCTTAGTTTACAAGAATTTAACTTATGTGAATATCCTTCACAAACTAACTTAGGTGATTCGTGAAGGTAGCTAGAGTCGAACAACGATGACATGAGAATTGCAGAGGCAGTCGTTCTTTGTTCGGAGTAGAGCACATTCATCACTTCATTCAATAACATAGAAGAAAGACTAACGAACAGCCTTCAACATCAGATCTTCTTCATCTTAGCATCAGATCGTCCGGGTAATTTTTATAGAAACTTTATTCATTCCATCGCGATACTTTATCACATTCTTGACCATTAACTATCAAATCATATCCATCGCTCTTAAGTAATGTTTTCCCATGGATTTTTCTCAAAAAGCCACTTTAATTAGCTAGTTCCTAACTAAGTAGTATTTACCAACATTTTACGTATCAAAATTGTCGTCTAATAGGGATATGAAAGTGAGTGTGTGTGTAATATAGTAAATGTGTTAAATAAATTCATGTCATTAATTGGTTCCCAAGCGTCACATAACTTTCTAAAATAAAACTATAAAGTCATAAACCACGTGCATTTATCAACTGCCTTCAGGCAGAGATGGGCAGGCGTAAAAGTATCGATATATTCATTTAATAGTAATTAATGATACATAAACATAATTATTTTAATAGAACTAGTGCGGATCATGACATTTTTGAAAGAAATAAAGAAGGAGAAAGGAAAGAAGGAAAAATATTTTTATTGCGTACACTTTATTATAAATATCATTTATGAAAAGGACCTCTTGATATACATTTTATATAAATTGGTTATGGTGCTAACATAGATAATAGAAATATATTGGAATAGAAATAGAAATGATTATAACTCCTAAGAAATACAATCCGCCACGGGTGGAACCAAGTGAGGAAGAAGATAAGAATAAGATTCTTTATCGCGTTAAGGACAACAAAATTGTATTTTTTTTTATTTAGGTCTTAGCTGGCAGTGGAAATTCCAGAATTAATAAAAAGAGGCAAGATAACGTACAAAGAGAAATCTGAAGAATCAAAATGATGCACTGGCTGATGAAATGACTTCTGTTTAATACCAGACTCGCTGTTTAAAACAAAAAAAAAATAGTGAAGTTGAAATTGCACTATGTCTGCTGTCTATGATATATTATTTTTCAAAAGGTCAGTTAAAGTTTACATCATCACGAGTAAGAAAAACAGTCTATAATATAATTATAAAACATAAATAATTTCATACATTTCATAAATCTTAATCATCGTCTGCCTCCGCTGGTTCTAATTTCAATTCAAATCAATTTTTTGGTGTGGCAAGCTACGAGTATGCTGATGTTGTCGACAAATTCTGCCAATATTTGGGGCGGTGCAACATGTCATTTTCCTCCATACAAATTTGTCAGATATCATTTCATCACTCATTCTTTGCCATAATCCTCTTTCACGCAATCCATCCATCTGTTCTCAGGCCTACCTCTGTTTCTAAAGCCCTCTACTTTTATTTTTTTGATCTATTTTACTAGATTACCTACTACTTTTTAGGGGGCTGAGCCTATTGCCGTATTCCGGGCACTATAGTTGACTCGAGGCATGCATCTGAGGCTGAGTCTGGGCTATAGATCTATCTGATGTTAAACAGCCCTATCCCTTAGTCGCCTTGTACGACACCGCATGGGAGGAGATGAGGTAGCCCAAATTCTACTTTGCCGGGAACCATGCGGCTGGTTCCTTACTATGTAGATTGAAAAAATAACAATATTTTTGTCGATAATCATCACTTCTATGACTTACCCCATCACTATCAAATGACATTTATTTCCTCGTCGTCCCTGCATTAAAGTCGTTAAGATAAATCATCCCACACATTACGTCACATCATTTCGAATCTGTGGTTGAGCCTAATGACCCTGTTCACGCATCTTAAAAATAAAACTTTTCATGTCAAATCTCATGGTGGCGGTAAAATAGTGAATTAACAGAACATTTATTATTATTTTATCTGTGGAATTTTATTATCTTCTACGGGTATGTGGTATAATGTAAGTAATTTAATTGCATGATAACTTAGTTGTATGAAGTAATTTTCAGATGCGGTTGTAGTCATTTTATTCGGTTAGAATACTAATTTCTTTAGTCCGTGTATTATTCATAATAATCTATGCAATAGGTGTCAGATAAATTTATTATTTACGATTATTCTTATCTAGTAAAAGTTAAATCCAGGAATCGACTCTATTTATCCGATGATGGTAGGTATATATAATTTTAAAGTGTCTTTTTATATACCTACTTAAGAGACAGAATTTTTTGTGAGAGAGGAAAGAAGAGATTGAAGACAGCCTCCGTGGTGCAGCGGTAGTGAACGCGGCCGCTACGCAGGAGGCGCGGGTTCGATCCCCGCTCAGTGCAAATATTTGTGTTCATGATATATAGGTATTTGCATTGGTCTGATCGTGCCTCGGAGAGCACGTTAAGCCGTCGGTCCCGGTTGCTATAAGAACATCTATGGCAGTCGTTACGGTAGTTGGAGCCCTAAAAAATCCAAAAACAACGGTCTAGCTGCAAAGCTCCGATATCACCTAATATTATCATTGGGCTGTGGAGGTCAGATGGCAATCGCTTCACGAAAAAATATCGAGGTCTAGCCAAATCTGTAGTTAGGACTGGTAAAGCGGACCCCAGACTCCGTGCTGAAAAGCTTCGGATGCGACTGGGAATTAACGCTAGGTTGAGAGAAAGATGAGATTGAAGAATTTCGTACAGTGTGAGAGTGCTAGAGGTACTCCTTCCTGTTCTCTCTCTATTCTCTTCCTGATATTTCAAGTGTTAGCCTACATAGGCCAGAGAAAGTAAGTAGGTACTTAGGTTTCTGCCATCTGAAACGAGTCATAACCATGCCCTCCCAATCCAATGTAAGCCTACTCTCACGCCACCCTCCGAGCCTTATTCCAACTCTATTGAGGTCGGCTTTCAATCTAGCTACAAAGTGCTCGAACTTCGATATTTTCCATGAATGACTGCCACCCTACCTCCACTACTGTCCATATCGAAAGTCCGCGAAACAGGTATTGTATTCAGAAACTAACGTAAAATCCATGATAACTTTTAACACACGTGTTCTTTGAACAAACCCATAAAACAAATACAGATGTAAACTTAATGAAAGTGAATCTCCACTATTTGCTTTAGAAAAGTAAAAGTTATGTCGTCTTTAACGCATTAATCATAAGGTTCATATTTGTCAAGCAAATTGTTTAAAAGCTATTTTCTATTACATTGTATGTGTCAATTGTGGTACCAAACTTTCGCTGAAGGTCATCCAACTGGCGTGGAGGTTACAATAGTGTTGTTTTACGTAATATTTTGGAGTTTTTTTTATGGATATGTGTTTATAGGTTTAATATGTGTATTTTAGGCCAGTTATAAAGATTAAGTGGCGAGATTCATACCTATATGTATTATTATTGTTATGACAGATGGTACAATATAAATATGAGTAGATACCTGTATGATTTTTTGTTAGATTAGATTAAACATGCTTGTAAATAGGACTCAAAGAACCTTGTTCTTGCCGGAGTCTTATCAGAACTGGGCCCGTTATGGCTTAGAAAACATAAGTTACTTTGATTATTCTTATTTTTCTTTGACGTTTCGTTTGAAGTTAGTACCGTTTATATTTCTTTGAATTATTTTGTAATATTTAATAAGATTTTCAAGCAATTATGTAGTAGGTATATTAACTAGTTCTGTTATTTAAACCGATTAAGATCAGAAAAAGTAAAATGCCTACTTTTCTTTTTTTTTAATTGTTTTGAAATAGTGATAGGAAAAGTAATGTACATAATTATAATGCATTAAGATATGTTGTAGTAGTGTACATTATATACTATACATCTTACACCACATACCCCAATTTTTTTTTACAAAGGTTCATTCTAATTAACTACCAAAACACCTCGATATTAAACTTAACCATAAAAGCTACACTAAAACATCGGAAGCAAGCTCTTACACACATTATATCACACTAATTTCCATACAATACTGCTATAATTGCTAACAGAACACATAATATCATGTAACACAAAATAGCGTCAATTATTTCCAACAGCTACTTATTATAGCGTGTTATTGATTATATACAGCTGTTATAACGGTAAATTAGCTATACTTTTTCGTTGTCTGTTATTTAAGTAATTCGATCATACACGCTTGATATTTAACAGTTGAAAAGTGATAGTGTTTTTTCAAAATTGAGTCTCAATCTGTCAAAATCAATTGAAACGTCAAAAACGGTTTTTTCGTACTTAACACAATTTTCATGAAAGTCAATCTTAATTCCGCTCGGACCGCGACAGCGTATAGACGTGTGCAGTTATTTGATTATTGCTTGTAATATCCGAATAAATTAATTATTTGCATTCAAATCAATTACTAAGTACTAGGAGCCGATGAGATCGAGGAGCACGCAAGGTCACTGTGCAAACAGGATAGCAACATCCGAGACAGAGAAAGTATTCCAGCTACGCAGCGCACGCGACGACGTGCAGTATCGCTGCAGGGGTACGTGCCACAAGTCACAAGCGACAGCGGAGAACGGATATTGTTGTCTCACACGGAACGTCTTCTCATAGTGCGAGTGACAAATTCAAATATCACCCTCTTGGATTAACAATATCAAGGTAATCATTTTTATTAAAATGCCATTAAAGCGGACACCACCAATCACCCCCGTGGGAGGCGAACCCAACGAATCGGTCTCGGCCTCGACCTCGGCTTCGTGTCGACTGTTCACACAGACGGGATCTTCCCCAGACCTCTCATTTAGGGAAAGTGACTGCAGCATCGTTCCTCGCCTAAAGCGCAAACGCGAGGATTGCGAGTGTATGGCTCGATTAGACGAAATATTTTCTTTATTGGCAACGTCTACAAAAAACTCGGACACCAAGTTTGCATCTTTACAAGCATCAATTGCTGCAGTAACTTCTCAATATGCAGAGATAAAAGAGTCAATTACCTTTATATCAAAACAATACGATGATGTTAAAACTAAACTGGCTAATTTAGAAACCGATCGTGAATCAGATCGCCGTTATATTCGAGAATTGGAAGAAAGAGTGGATAACGTAGAACGACAACTATATTCTACTAAGATAGAAATTCGAAATGTCCCGCAGAAGCAACAGGAGACTGTATCTGATTTACGTACCATCATCACTGAAACCGCTAATGTGATTGGTCATCCGATACACAACAGTGAAATTAAAGATGTTTTCCGAACCAAAAGTAAAAGCAGCAATGGTATAATAACAGTGGATTTCACTAGTGTACTTACCAAGGATATCATTATAAGAAAAGTACGAAATTTCAATATTGAAAATAAGCAACACAAGCTTAGCACAATACATTTGAAACTCGACGGACCTAGTAAACCCATCTACGTATCCGAGAAGCTTACACCCAAAACTCAACGTATTTACTACTTGGCTCGCAGCTTCGCTGAAAGCAGCAATTATAAATACTGCTGGATCTCGTTTGGGAGAGTTCTCCTACGTAAAGCAGATGGTGAGCGGCATTTTATTATAAAATCCGAAGCGGACTTCGATAAGCTGCGCCGTACCCAATGACTAGGAGCAACAACGGGATTCTTATGCATTTTTATATTTCTTTGTTTTAGTTCTGAGTTTCGGTTTTTTTTTCTATTGTTTTATACTGAGACCTTATAGGTTTGGCATATACACTAAAATCACGGTCACACACACAAATTCTACTATTGCCCACTCATCCACAAACAACTCACACACTAATAATCTCGTAGCAAGTACTAGCTCATCACAAGCTGCGTATCATAATGGCCCATTTTGCACACTAAGCTTACTTTCCAACTCCCAACGGATATATCTATTTACACACGCCCAGAATACGTTTGACCTCCCGGTCGACCGATATTGATGCAACATATTACAATACTAAACCTCAAAATTCGATTCCATAAATTTCATAAGTAATGATTTGGATCAGGTCACCGTAGCCGAGTCAGGCACATGTATGATCGAGGACTGCCACCAAATCGCTAGAGCGCACAAAAATGCCCTCACACTAATCTGTCAGAACATCCGGAGTATAAACAAAAACTTTAATAGCTTCACCACGCTCCTTGGCAGAAGTAACCTTACATGGGACATAGTCATATTGACGGAATGTTGGTTACTTAATGCACCGCCTATACCAATACTTCCAGGTTACAACTCCGCGGCCACTTTAAACAATTTCAGCCGGAATGAGGGAGTAGTAATATATTTTCGGCATAACAGGTGCGGGCAAGCTGCTGTTACTGAACCACAGATTCAGGACGCGAATTGTTTGACGTTACGGATTAATAATGATACTATTGTTATTGCTATTTACCGCCGCCCAGCCACCCACAACATTACTAACTTTTTAAACTCCCTAAATGACCTTCTAAGTTCACTTACATCGTTTAAAAACATTATTCTAACGGGTGATATAAACATAGACATTTCAGTGGAGAATGCTGAACCACGAACTATTGACTACCTGGATTTACTGTCATATTTTGGTATGTTACCGGCACACAGCTTTCCTACACGAAATGACAAGACATGTCTTGATCATATAATGCTAAGAACGAAACTGCCTTCTTTCTGTTATGTTGCGCATACTGCACAAACAGATCATGATTCGGTGATACTTTTTCACCAGACATATGACCAATGCAACACCATTACCAGAGCCCCTAACACACGCCGTATACTTGACTACATAAAAACTGAGTCTGACCTCCTCCAAATGGATTTGGATCCATTATACTGTACCTCTAATACAGATATTGCTACAAACTACTTCATTAATAGCCTAAACGCTATCATTGTCGCCAATACTACAATCAAGGTGTTACCCAGCCGCAAAAGGTTCAAAAAGCCATGGATGACAGTGGGGCTTCTTAGATGCCTAAAAAATCGTGACAATCTACATCTAAAACTCAAAAGATCACCTGAGGATGCCATACTTATTACCACTTTTAGACGGTACAGAAATTTCTGTACAAACCTTATTAAAAAAGCTAAAATTAATTACGATAAGGCCCAGATAAATAAAGCTCAAAACAACAACAAAAAGCTTTGGCAAGCGATTAAGTCAATAACCTACACAACTAAACGAAAAGAACCAGCACTTGACCTTCTTTCACCCACTGAACCCCAACGCTCAGTTAACGAAGCCAACTTTTACTTCACGAATATTGGTAGCATCTTAGCCCAAAAACACACCGCATACTCTAACACCCCATTGATAGTCGGTAACCACAAAAAATCCAACCATACGTTTGTATTGTTGGAGACAGACGAGTCAGAGATAGATGTTATAATAAATAACCTTAAAACTGACTGTGCAGTTGGTTCAGACAACATCTCGGCCTCATTCCTTAAAACGTTCAAAGATATATTAATCCCACCTATTACCTTCTTGTGTAACCTGGCATTTACCTCTGGGATATTTCCAC
Source organism: Eilema depressum (assembly GCA_914767945.1). Classification (NCBI taxonomy): domain Eukaryota; kingdom Metazoa; phylum Arthropoda; class Insecta; order Lepidoptera; family Erebidae; genus Eilema; species Eilema depressum. Next base: position 16,804,293 of record OU612030.1, on the reverse strand, counting down.
ATGCATTTAAATTAGGAATAGTACATCCAATTCACAAGAGTGGAGATAAAGGTCTACTCAATAATTATAGACCTATCTCAATTTTACCTACACTCTCTAAAATATTGGAAAGGCTAATGAACATCAGACTCAATAGGTTTCTTGACAAATTTAACATCCTCGCCCCAACCCAATATGGCTTCCGCACGGGTATATCCACCAGCAATGCTGTGCTTGACCTAACGAATGAAATCGTTACCAAGCTGGATGATAGGCAAAAGGTAGTAGGTGTTTTCATAGATCTAGCCAAAGCATTCGACACAGTATCTATCCCTGTGCTGGTCGATAAACTCGAAGCAATCGGTATAAGAGGCACCCAGCTATCACTTTTCAAAAGTTATCTCAGCGATAGACGTCAATGCCTTAAAGTTGGAGAATGGATTAGTGACGAACTTCCAATAACGCACGGCGTTCCGCAAGGCAGTATCATTGGCCCGACATTGTTCATCATCTACGTGAATGATCTATGCCGGCTTCAGCTCTTGCACGGAACTATATACGCTTACGCGGATGATACTGCATTATTATTCCATGGTACCTCCTGGGAGGCGGCTTTCGGGTACGCCCAGCGTGGCTTTGATGAAGTCACGTTCTGGCTGCGCCGAAATAGTTTGACCCTCAATGTGGAGAAAACTAAATACGTGACGTTTTCGTTATCCTCGATTGGAAGATGTCCATCCTCCATTGCCTACTTAGCGGCGCACACTTGCGATAGGCAAAATAGCGCAATCTGCGATTGTCCGACCCTTACTAGCACAAACTGCATTAAGTACTTGGGTGTTGAAATAGACTCCACTCTCTCTTACCACACTCATGTTGACACGCTCACTGCTAGACTGAGGAAAATGATCTTCATTTTCTCGAACCTGCGGCACGTTGCAGATGAAAAAGTGCTCAGAATGGTATACTTGTCCCTCTGCCAGTCACTGACCCAATACTGCATAGTTACGTGGGGTGGCTGTGGCAAGACCCACCTTCTGAAACTGGAGCGGGCAGAGAGAGCACTACTAAAGGTAGGATGGAAACTCCCTTATAGGTTCCCTACGGATGACCTATACAAAACCTGTGGCATTCTCTCGATCCGGGCTCTGTTCATCCGTAACGTTATAATAGCGACCCACGTTCAGACACACTGCGACCGGGATAAAATGAAGACAGTTCGACGCAAACACGCTATTATTGCACCAAGTTTAGTCACCACCAGCCTGGCACAACGCAGTTTCTGTTTCCTCAAACATTTTCTGTATAACAAAATAAATAAATGTATATACATATATCCTATGACGACATATAAATGCAAAATATCCATGACAAACTGGCTATTGGAGATGAGCTACGATGAATTGGAAAATCTTTTACAAATTCCATCATAAGTATGAACTGGTGTATACTCGAAACTCTTGCAACTTATACCACACAACACGCACACACTACCTTTGAATATTTAAAATTGCACACATAGTAACCTTTTACATCGGAAATCATACTTTCTTACCTGCATTCATTACACACGCACACGCACACTCATAACACACTCCCACATACACACACTCACACACACATACACTGTCTACACGTAGTACTAACATAGTATAAATAGAGGTACTAATCCTTTTATTCAATAGGCTAAACACATGCATCCTTTTTTGCATTCTATCGGTTAGGTACTTAGTGGTTGGCTATTTTGATGTTGATGTTAATGCGCAGAATGTTAATAGGTAACTATTGGGGGGCCTGGAGATCCGTAACACAGGTCTCGTACCTAGTACAGACTCCAGCTCTCGCTAAGGCATGAATGTATCTATTTATTGTAGTTTAAGATTAATTTTGTACCTTACTGAGAGAAAATAAATAAACTAAAACTAAACTATTATTAATAGTTTGGCCTACCGTTTGAGATAATTTGGCTTTAGGATATTGGGAGCCCAATTTATTTAATAATATCCTCCGGGTGCTTATACCTAATTAAGAAGGGGCCGTAACAAAAATGAGGTCTGTAGTTATTAGAAACAGAATTTAGATGACCTCATTGTTTCCCCATGGAGCTAATACATATATTCATATGCGATTGTTTTGGTTTCAATGCTCCGGACGGTAATTTTTTTATTGAGAATTACCTATGAAATTCCCAGTACGAATTTGTGAAAAAATACTCTGTAAATCTTCGAAAAATTGCTGAAGGTTAAGTGTAGTCTGTTCTACCCACCTCTTGAATAATGTGTTAGCGTGATACAAACGACGATCACTCCCAAACTTTCGCATTTACATTATTAATTTACATCTTTCATTCATAACTCAGAAATCGTAAACCGAATTCACCGTGTAATCGGTTATAATCGCCAATTTCATTCACTCGTTTGTTTTTTTTAATTCTACATAAGGAAAGTATTAGCTAACACTGCTAACAGTTAGGTGATGTAATATGTTTTGATATTATTCAAGTAAATGCAAACTAAAACATGAATTATAGTGAAAGTGAACTCAAGAAGTTAATGAAATAATACACGAATAAACTTCTTAAACAGATAGATCTAAGAGGCCGTGTTGGTTCCCGGTGAAGTAGAATAGGGTTAACACATGTCTTCCCGTGAAAGGTCGTGAAAGGCGCTACTAAGGGTTACGGCTGTTCTCTATTCGGTAGTAAACAGACAGCCCATGACAAAGTTCCCGCTTGACGGGCATAGGCCCGCCCCCTATTACGTGGGATCAATCAGGTAGGTTACTGCAATTCACTGCTAGACATAGGTCCCTGTCAATATGCGTCTTGGCACCCCGTTTATCCGGGATCCCTTTCGTTAACATAAAATGTTTTGGCATAATGAATTTGGCACATTTTTTTTGGCATAATTATACTTGGCATAATTTCACTTTGTAATTTTTTTTTTCTTATATAGGACACGTCAATTTGACTTTGCCTCGCCTGATGGTAAGCTGAAGGCAAAGTCTCTGAAAAGAGGGTCACCATTACAGACACGTATCATGTTACAATGGTGGCACTAAGCTTGACGGCCTCATCAGATGCTTTTTCACGCCCCGCTTAAAGGACCCGGGACTGTAGGAGGAGGGAAACACGTGAACTGGTAAGGAATTCCAAGACTTAATGGTGCGGCAGAAGAAGGAGTCGCCGAACCGCTTGGTTCTCGATGGAATATTCTGCACCGTATGCGGGTGGCATCTAAGCCACCTGTTGTCCTATATAGGAAAGGAGAGGGTGGGATTAATTATGCCAAAAGATCATTAGCCTAAATTACCATATGCCAAAATAGGTTATGGTTATTTTTTTTATGCAAATGGATAGTGAATCCATTTATCCAGTCATCCAGTCCTATCCCAGCTGTCTTTTTCAGGCCATCAGTTCATCTTAGTTATGTTCGATACTTTATCACTTATGTTTATTCATTCATTTTCGTTATCTGTCAAGAGTATTTTTGTTCACATATTTTATCAAATTTGCATGTAATTTGTAAAGATAATGTCTCTGATAAATGTATGAGAATTTGATTACATAATATTTGAAAAATGTGGTAGCATGTCAATTTATTTTTCTTAAAAAAAAAAATGATATGATATGATTAATTTGTTGTAGTTTCATTTATTATTTTATATTAATTTATTATAATTAAGTTGACATAGTGTGAATTATTAACATATCAGTATAGTGTATAAAATACTAAACCAATGTCTGAATAATTACATTTGTAATTTGTGATATTGAAACAACTAAATATTTCGTTGTTTTCTTTGCAAATCTCGTGAAGTCATTGAAGAATACATTATTCTTTTTCTTTGTGCTCATATGTATAATATGTATATGGGCGACTAGTTTTTTGTATTACCTATACTTACAAGACGTCAGTCATCGACGTCGATCATGAGAAGCAAAAAGTTCAAGACCTTTTTTATATACCACTTAGGTGGCAGACAAGCACATGGCTCACTTGATGCAAAGATGTTACCGCAGCCTATAGAAGTGTGCAACATCAAGAGTCATAAAGTGACAAAAGACAAACGAATATTAATGCTTTAAGACAAGGGGCCCTAGACAAAGTGACATTCTATTGATAGAATCGCGCTGAAGCGAACCATTTTTAAGGTTTTAACAATGGATTTCAGGACATTGCGGTAGTTATAGTAGTAATGATAAATTAAATAATGTATTTCGAGTAACAAAGACTCAAATTTCATTAAATAAATATAGATTTTTTATTTTCTTATTTTTTTTATTTATTTAAAAACATTATAACATTTACAATTGTTTTATAGGTACCAGTAAGCCGAAAGGGTTTGACTTATGTCAATTTCATACTACAATTAGCGATTACACTGGTGTTTTCGCCAATAGAATGTCACTTAAGGCCCCAAAGGTAGTTTCAGAAAAGACGAGAGAGGTCTTTGAGGTCATTTTCTCACAGAAAGTAGGGAAAACACTGACAGGAAGTATGGAAAATTGTGACTTCGAATGATTGGTATTCAATATAAAAAAAAAGTAGACATTTGTAAATCTAATCCAAAAGTTGGTAAAGTTTATTTTCAGACTAGGCATGCACTTCAAAGACATAAATACTGTATACAGTCGCCCTTCACGGTCCATTTCATACAATGTCAAGGCTGTAGCCAGCGGAGCGTGACAACATGCCATTAACCCCGTAGGATTATACCACAGACTTCTATTACTAGCCGGATTATATTATAATGTTAACGGGAATTTAAAAGCGACTACAATATGGGGATCTTCAAGAAGGGCATTAGATGTTATGATGTTCCTACAGGGTCGGCAGCACGAGAGTGACAGCCGTGGTATTGCACAGGTTTGTATGCCGCGGTAACCACTTTCCATTGCCAGGTGTTTCTACCAGGTTGCCAGGTGTTTCTACCAGGTTGCCAGGTGTTTCTACCAGGTTGCCAGGTGTTTCTACCAGGTTGCCAGGTGTTTCTACCAGGTTGCCAGGTGTTTCGACCATGTTTAAGATGGTCTAGCTCAGTAGCGCATACCGTCTGTCGTCGATTCCATGAGTTAGAAGGTACTTTTTACTTCATACATTTCCAACACCCAATTGAGGTCAGAGGTCCTGAAACTTCACAGATTGGACAGCCGAGGGCGCGCACCACTGAGCTAGTCAAGTGAAGGCATTGCAATATTATCTGAAAACAATTCACACACTTTTAATTGTGACCTACAATTTAAATATATACCAACATTGATCGACATGACCTTAAAATCAGGTCAAAATTTCGAACCAGTTTGGGCAAGTAAAAGGGACAACAGTCACACATAATATACTTATATACACACACACACACACACACATAAAATATGTCCTGTGGCAATGGTTTTGAGGCAGACAAGTTGCTGGTTAATATTACGCTCGTGTACAACCTCAATGGGTCAAAGAAACCGCCGCATTTCACTAGCACACAGTCCGAATTAAAAAGTTTCAACCGACTTAAAAAAAGATGTCGATGTATACACGATCAGCGGTAATTCTTGACCACTTTTTAGTTATAATTATTCTTTTGTTGTTCGAAGAGGGTTCCTCGGAGGTGGTCTCATAGATTATAATTAATTCATTATGAAGTTATGGTATAGAGTGCTAGGGTTCAAAGTATGCATGTGTGGTTATATGAGCAGAGGTAGACGTAAAAAAATGGTGTATACGGCATGGGAGTGACTGAAGTGAAGATATTAGACCGACAGGAATGAATGTGCAAAGGAGAATGACACGTTGCACCGATCGCATATAATTACTCATGACATACGTGATAATGACTATACATCACTAACTAAATCCAAACTAAACATAGCTTGTAATAATCGGTTCTGGAACGCGAATAAACATACGTCAAAAGCAACTAAGGCAAAATAAAAACATTAAGAACTTTTTTATTGTTGCAACAATATTTTAAAGCAAGAAACAGTACCACAATTCAGATGTAAGACGTAACCACTATCTTTAAAAACATTCTGTCAATCACCCGTCCCTTCAAAATATATAACCATACCACTTTTCACACTAGACTGCCATATTCACACTTTAAACAGTCACCCAATACTTCTCACATCTGACGGCCGTTCATTCCGTTCACTCGACCGAACGACACTTTCAACATAGCGAACACCGGTCACTTCACGACATACACCTGTTCACTCGCCTCAGGTAATCTTTATCAGGATGACACGACTTTTTTTCATTCTCCGGAATTCAAAAGGATGTGATTAAAAAAGTTGTTCAACTACTTTTTGTCGTTCTTTATGTACTGTTATTTGATCTTTGTGTTTTTGTTTTTACTCTGTGGTTTATTATTAAAACATCGCTTTTCAGTACTACTAGTTATTGCGTACCTACCTACCTACCTACTGTTCTATTAGAGGGTTTTTAAAATGATATACATAATTTTGAAAAATCCCTACTAATATTATAAATGCGAAAGTAACTCTGTCTGTCTGTCTGTCCGTCTGTCTGTCTGTCTGTCTGTCTGTCTGTCTCACTTTTACGACTAAACCGCTGAACCGATTTTGATGAAATTTGGTATAGAGGTAGGTTAGACCTTGAGAAAGGACATAGGCTATGTTTGGTCGCGATAACCGACATCCACGCGGGCGGAGCCGCGGGCAAAAGCTAGTATTTAATAAACATGACTGCACTATGTAAAATACGGATGAAACGAACTCATTCGATTGCGGTGAAATTTAGTAAACTTATAGTTTGCACTTCCGTGAAGTTTATATGCATATTACATTGATGCAATAATATTAGTTAGGTGAAATATTTAAAAATAAATAATGGTAATAAAATAAGAATGGACGTAATTCCTGAATCTGAATCTCAAAGCTCAGTTAAATTATTTATTTTTATCTTCAGGAATGCATCTAATTCTTTACTTCAAAGGCGAGAGTAAAAAAAATGCGTCTTCATAAATATAATGTATATAAAAAACGCATTGTCATAAATTGCTATAGCTATAATACTAAAATAATATGTATTGTAAAAGTGCAATAATAATTATATATAATCACATTTATTTACGAATGTAATATTTGTAAATAAACGTAATTATTTACAATAAACTACTGACAATTCCTTATATTTTTCATGATATTATAGCTTTAATAACACACTTTATTTTTACTATTATTGTCGTTTAGTAACCTCTTTATGTTATTTTTGCAACGATTATGAAGTCATTAGTTACTTATCTGTCTGTTATTTAAACGTAATAATATTAATTAATAGTAATAATTACTGCAAAATGTGACTTACACTTTCTACGGCTTAAGATTATGAAACTTTGTTAGTGTTATTTTTATTAACTCTTTGACCGTAATTCGCTTTGTTTTTAAGATTTTTTTTTGTAAATTCCAAAATTCTAATTAATTATATTGTTTATTTCTGTGTCAATTACTGTTTTAATTTACAAAAGAAATAGTGTCAGCATTGCCATTATAACGTTACATAATTACAATTATACTTTTTAATATCCTACTTTTTTATATCCTAATTTTTTTATGTATATCCTAACATTTTTCATTATTTTGTTCTTCATTTCTTGATAGAAGTTCGCAATAACCTCAAGGCCATTATGGAGACATTGTAATATTTTGAGTAAAGTTTGTGATGATTTTTTTAGTCTAATGTTGCACATTCTTGAATAACCTTGGCATTTATAATAATTACAAAGATTACATGAATATTTTGTAAGTATCTTGTTATACTAAATGTATTTTACTTTCACTATATGTTTATGTTTATTATATATATTATATTCTCACCAAGGTCCTTCACTTAGTACATATTAAAATTAATATCTACTATATAATTTGCAAATTAATTAACATCTATAATCAAGCACAGTAATAGTAGATCTAATCTGGTAATATATAAGCGCGAAAGTTAGGAAGAATTGATATTTGTTACTCTATCAAATAAGAACGGCTGAACGAATTTGGATGAAATTAGATAGAAAGTCTGGAATGGGGCAAAGGCTACCCTCGGCCTCGTGCACTTAACGTACTCAAGTCAAATAGGCCGATTTATGGATTCAGATTCTACCGCAGGCTTTTAACTCAAGATTGGGAGGTTTAGAGGCCTCTCAAAACGACAGTCAGTGCCATAAAAGATGTATAACGCAAACCGAAGGAGGAGAATACCGAGTGGACTCCGGGGTTCTAGTTTAAAGCCTCAGATGCAAGCGGGAACAACACTGAATTGTGCTTTGAGCTACTTTCTTGATGAAATAAGTGATCAATTGTGCAGAATTTGATTGATATCTTTGATCTTTTAATGTGGGGCAAGCGTAACGGAATGTGGGGCAAACGAATAAGAAGATCAAACATTTGAACTTTTCGATTTTTGATCAACTGTAAATTCCTTTCTCTATCGATTTGCTCTCCATTTAGTTAATAGCTGTATATTGTATACTTTTTATTAAATCACAAGTGTAATTTATACTACTTGTTGCCTGTGGCTCTGCCCATGTAAATAAATCATGATCCCACGATCTGCAGGAACCTATTCTACGAAATAGCTTACGTTGTTCCAGAATATAATGATCTGTCTTTGTAACCAATTTTATGTAGATCGGTTTCCCGATTCGGCGAGATTTATTTAGTCATCCATCCACCCAACTAAATCATCAAATCGTCAGTAGCTTAGAAGATAAGAAGTTGGACTTACGATTAAGATGTTCTAGGGTCAAATCCTGACCATTACCAATGTTACGAGGAATACTAATATTTTTAACTAACTAATATTCTTCATGAAAATTATTGTGAAAGCCGATTTTTTCACCAAGTACAAGATATTTGGTGAACAAATCGGCTTTACCTTTACTTTAACTTTACTATATCGCATACAATTATTTTTAAACACACATATTCTGACACAAGTAATGACCAGCAACGCACCGTAAACGTCGAGAGGCTGTTACAAACATCACATTACAGTGCATTCAGATCTGTTACGAAATAGTACGCTTAATTAAAACGATTACAACGATTACATTAACGTTAACTGTAGCTTTATGAGTGTCTGTGCGTTGTGTAAACTGTGCGGAAGTAAATGCCTCTCTTTTAATTAAGTACAAAGGTTATTATTTATATAAATTATGATACGTCAATTTAACAGAAGGCAAAGTCTCGGAAAAGACGGTCACCATTATAGACACGTACCATGTTAAAATGGTGGCACTCAGCTTGACGGCCTCATCAGATGCTTTTTCACACCCCATTTATGGCCTTAACAAGATTTTGAATTATATATATATAGCAGTGGCGAAGGCTCCCTATAACCCAATTCTTGCCGGCTTCCCAATAGGTTGCATGGTGCATGACCAACTGGATCAAGATAAGCTTTTTTTCGTCGGCTTCCATTTTGAAAATCTACTCATCAAGATTTCCAGGCTCTGCCAACCTCGTTTACAAGCCAGTACACCTGCCAGTTGACATATGAGGCTCTGACGTAGGTTAACCTTTCATGGTTTGGAGGTAAGACGGTAGTTGTCCCCATTAACAGCCTTAGACATATTTGGAGGTGAAAGTATAGTGGGGTAGACCCAGGACTCAAGGGACTTTGGATGCAACTAAGACTTGCGCCTTGACCCCGGTCCAGGGTGCAAACGTTGGATGCAACCGAGATATACACTCTGACCTCCCAACCCTGAGAGGAAAGCCTACACTGCAGCTCCATCTATTGCTTTGCAGGGGCATAGACTAGCAGGTGAAGTTTTAAATGTCTAACGGGCATACTTAATTAATCTAAATCTAAATATATATAACTCAAAGGTGACTGACGGACATAGTGATCTATCAACTCACAGCCCAAACCACTGGACGGATCGGGTTGAAATTTGGCATGTAGGTAGATGTTATGACGTAGGCATCCGCTAAGAAAGGATTTTGATTAATTCTCCCCCCAAGGGGATAAAATAGGGGATGAACAACATACCGAAGTTAACGAAGTCGCGGGCAACAGCTAGTTGTTGATATAGTGTAAATATTGGTAGTTGATTTGAAAGAAATGATGACACTGCCTGATTCAGATATTGAACGTAAGACTTCGTGCTAAGAAATCAAATTTACTGTTTGACAGTCGCGATAGTAGATATTTTTTATAACTTGTAATTTTAAAATACTGAGCACTGTTTTGGGAGTGGGGAAAATGAACTTAATATTTATGTGAATAAACTTAGTTTTGTTTTCGAACTTTAAAAAATTCTTATAATAAGTATGAAAATATAAAAAGCTGATGGCTTTTAAGCATTAGTTATTATCATAGAACACTGAAAACTATAATTTACACTTCCAAACCAATCACCAGTTTTTACTGTCCATAGTTATCGAAAAAAAACCAATAAATCCAAAACCAAAGGTAGAGCCATGACGGCACTCTCTCCACATAACAAAATAAATATAGAGAGTAGACATTGTAACAAGTTGTATAATATATCCGTACAGATAAGTAAATAGGTGAAAACTTGCTCCGCGCAGAGCGAGAGGCGCGCGTCGATGTCTTTTACTCTGAAGTTCCGTTCGCGAATCCGCCCGTCAATTTGACCCACTTTGCAGAACATATTTGTGTATTTACGTAATGTCCTAAGATGTTACTCTGTTGAGTAATATATTCATCTGAGGTTATCTATTTTTTTTTGGAAACTTGCATCATTATGCTGGTGAAATTTTTTCTAGGATTATGTTCTAAAATATTCGGTTTTTGATGGTCATTCAATCGTGTTATGTTTTCGATATGAATATATTCATTTATTAAATATATATCATGTATTGGAAAGTGTCAGTTGGATTTGAAATATGTTTTTTAATAGCTTATTAGGGAAATTTTTAAATTCTTAGTAATATTGTGTAATTAATTTATACAACTTAAAACAGTCATTAATTTAAAAATCATAATACAAAAATTTTAATGTATAAACATAATTTTATATTTATATATTCGCACATTTTATATAACAATTACGTTTACTGAATAAAACATTTACTATTATGATATTATGATTTTTTTAAAATTGTAAATAAGATAATGACTGTAGAAACAATACACCGACTTTGTACTACAATTAAGTACACCTTTCTATTACGTACCATGATTGCTCACAATCACATACGAATCATGTTTTAATTCATTCCGAATTATGTTCTAAATAAAACATAAAACGACACGAACATTTTCACTCGCATAAAACTTTCGTATCATGTCAAAGTTCAAATGTTAATTTAAAAAACACAGAAAAAAAATGTCATCATATTTTTTTTCACAGATTTTTTACACTGTTTTTTTTTGGAAAACTTACCCAATATAAAAGCCTCATTTTATCCAAACACAGCACTAAGTGAATTAAATAGTGGGGCAACTGACACTGCACATGCGCGTTGGGCCGCGCGGCTCTACCAACTGGAGGCTTCGCCGGCGAGCAGAGCCTCCCGCCGAAGAAAGTGTCCAACCTTCACATTACATATTATGTAAACCGTAAAAGCGCAAGTGCATTATGTCTAGAAGGCTTCGTTTTATGGTACTGCTAATTGTACGTGTGGGATGGGAGATGTTAATTAATTTTTATCTTTACAAATTTGTTATAGTACTTAGATACACATACATACAAACACAGTCATACCTATTTCACAATGGGGTAGGCAGGGACACATGTTTCCATTTGCTACAATCCTGGTATACATCTTTCGCTTCCTACTGTCATAATTTACTGTTTAATTTAAATGATCGCTCGTTCTTTAAATGTACCTGATAGTAATATAGTAACTGGTCTAACTGATAAATTAACGCTAGGATGAAGAAGACTGTAGTAATGTTTATAGTTTTTACGACCCAGAAGGGCTGTGTTTAAATCCTGACCTTTATTATATAGTATCAACGACGCTTATGTTAGGAGTGGGACTTAAACATGTAATTTAGTTTAGGTGGATGGGTTAGGGGTTATTTAGTCATTTTGGTTAGTTTTCTTTTGCGCTGACGGCACAGAATCTCTCTGTTCTTACAGGGTTAGCAGTACGAGTGTGACTCCCCTGGTGTTGCACTCGCCCATAGGCCACGGTAATCTTTTACCATCAAGAGGGCCGTGTGCTTGTCTGCGACCTAAATAGTATAAAAAAATGCTTATACTTTTTAAAAATATAATTGGTTGTCCTGACATTATCGTGGCTCAATCCAACCTCTCGTGCTTTTATGGTAAACTAAAGTTTTATTCAGTAATATTTGTTCTCGGGGTTGGGAGGTCAAACGACATTGGCTCCTTTAAAAGTTAAGAGAACCAAATTATGAAGCAGTTGGAAAATGGACTCTGGGCTGTAAAATTCCAACTTTGAATGTCCTAAGATTTGACCTACAAATGATGATAATAAATCTAGGGGTTAAGATCTCGGACTTGCGTTCGATAAGTCGTGGGTTGAACTCCAACTACTGTACTGTATTATCATTGAACCTTTCCCACCCACATCAGTTACGTTTATTGATGTGTTTCAATGTAAACATCATTTGTAAACAAAGACTTCTACTTATACTAATACATATTTCTCGCTTGGCAAAAAACAAATGACTTTTCATTTGACAAACAACGTTTGACAAAATTATACTTGATAAATGTATCATTTGACAAACTATTGTTTAATAAACTACTCATTAGGCAAAATATTTATTTGGAAAAAATTCATTTTAAACAACATCATTTCACAAATTGATTATGTTTGAAAAATGATTAGTTTTTCAAACGTTGTTTGTCAAATGATGTGTTGTCATACGTTTTTTGGTCAAACAAGGGTGAACCCGCTACGCTACATATCATAGCACAGTGGAAACGGTCACATAAGTCTCATAGCTTAGCTTTTAAATCTTTTATAGCACCATTTCTGTGGAAAGGGAGCCTAAAGCAAACTTCTTCCCGACGTTTCTAGTTTTCTCACTGACTGTACACACAAGTACAGTCACGCCCACTATACTGTCTTTACTACATTGTGGCTGGTTGTACAATGGGTTTAATTATAGGTTGGGTTAATTTAGGGTTCTGTAGAAGCTTGATGAGCGTAACGTATTGGGGTTATTATCTCGTATAATACCGCTGAGAGTGACCTGACGACATTTTTATAGGTATCACGTCATTTCCTATTCAAAATTGTAGCTGTTCGAGTTGAGATGTACAGTCAACAATAAAAGTGGTTTAGTATATTTATGTAATACTGAGTTCTTTATGTGAGCCGTGAAATAGTATCTATTGAGGTCATCAAATTGGAGAATTTAGGAATTGTTAGCGTCTGGAAAAGATTACCTAGATTTTTTAAAATTCTATTTTTGCTTGCCTTTCCATCAAGTGTGGTCAATTTGACAAACACAACTTGGACTTAAACTAACACTTTGTTTTAGAGCCTTTATCATCATTCTGAATTCTATCATCGCACCTCTCGCCACAGGCAGGGAATTCATCCTCACACATTGAGTCCGGAAATGGTGCTGTGCGATATGAAAGGCATCCCACGCACACTCAAGCTGTGGAATCAACTCCCTGCGGTGGTTTTCCCAAGTGATTACAATATGGGGTTCTTCAAGAAGGGCATTAGAAGGTTTCTTCATGGTCGGCAGCGCGAGTGTGACGCCCCTGGTGTTGCATACGTCCATAGGCCACGGTGACCGCTTCCCATCTGGTGGGCCGTGTGCTTGTCTGCCAACTAAGAGGTATAAAAAAAAATGCAACCGAGGCCTTCACTCGACCCCTGTCCGGCTTTTTTTCCACTTCGCCTGATATTGGACATCCATGCTAGTGAGATCATTGGCAGGCTTCAAAATAGCCAGCTACATCAGGATCTTCAGATTCGAAGACCTATTGATTGACAGACAGGGCTTTCTTCCCAGTTTCGCCCCTGGTTTTGCATACGTCCATAGGCCACGGTGACCGCTTCCCATCAGGTGGGGCTAGTGTTCCCGGGGCCTATATGCTTTTAGGCTTAAAATTAAGCCTATTAGTTCTTTTTGATGGCCATGATAGAATATAGGCTTTTTAAAGTGAGTAGGCTTTTGAAAGGCTACTCACTTTAAAAAGCCTATAGGCTAAAAAAAGAGCCTATAGTTTTAAAAAAAGCCTATAGGTTTAAAATAGCCTATAGGCTAAAGCGACTAAAGTCTTTTTCAAGTAGTAGGCTTATTATGAGGCAATCTATAGCCAATTAGCCATTATTTAGTTTACGCCCACGACGGTCAGACGGCGGTCCCCCGACGAGACAAATGACAAAAGGGTACTGACCCTTTTGTCATTTATTGACTTAGGGTAGGTCATAATGTAATAGTTATTATTAATTTATTTTTTATGTCCTTTTAGGGATCAGGGGTTTTTTAAATTTTTAATTTAATTTTAATAATAGTAGGTAAGTAATCGCTTAACCGATTTCAATAAAACCTGTTGTATATTGATGTATAAATAATGACCTTTCATTTGATACAATCCCTACTAATATTATAAATGCGAAAGTAACTCTGTCTGTCTGTCTCGCTTTTACGACTAAACCGCTGAACCGATTTTGATGAAATTTGGTATAGGGGTAGATTAGACCTTGAGAAAGGACATAAGCTATGTTTGGTCGCGATAACCGACATCCACGCGGGCGGAGCCGCGGGCAAAAGCTAGTAATAAAATATTGATACAATAATTTAATATAATAATACAAATAAAATTACACACACGTACACCCACACCCACCTACCTATTCACTCACTCTCTCACACACACACACACACACACACACACACACACGCGCGCGCGCACGCACGCACGCACGCACACACGCACACACACGCACACACGCACACACACTCACTCACACTGACACTCACACTCACACTCACACACACACACACTCACACACACACACACACACACACACACACACACACACACACATTCACACTCACACCCCTTGCCTTGTCATCGCCCACTTGCCCCAAACTTTTAGACAGGATCGTTGCCACGCTGTTTCCTTACCAAATGCAACTACATCAGAAGATAGAGCAATATGAAACAGAAGAAATTCCACCCATAACAGAAGATCAGCTGTTTGAAGCATGTTCTAGGGTAGGAAATACGAAAGCCCCGGGCCTAGATGGAGTTCCGAATATTGCACTAAAAGCTGCCATTAAAGCAGCGCCTACAATATTTCTTGAGGTGTATAACAAGTGCCTCACAGAAGGTACGTTCCCATCGATGTGGAAGCAGCAGAGGTTAGTCCTCCTCCCAAAAGGAAAGAAACCTCCGGAAGAACCAACTTCCTATCGTCCGCTCTGCATGTTGGATACAGTTGGTAAAATATTTGAACGCATATTGCACAGGAGGATCGAAGCAGCAGTTGAACCGTTTCTGGCCAGCAACCAATACGGTTTTCGGAAAGGACGCTCTACCTTAGATGCAATTAGTGTTGTCGTCAATACGGCTAAGGACGCAATCGGCGGAACCAGATGGAAGGGAGGTACGAAGAAGTACTGCTTGGTAACAACGTTGGACATAAAAAATGCTTTCAATTCCGCTAAATGGGATTGCATTATGAAAGCTCTTTACGAAATGAAGGTACCAGTATACTTACGAAAGATGGTTGCAAGCTACTTTACCGAGAGGATCCTAAAATATGACACGAAGACTGGTCCGAAAACATACAAAGTCACTGGAGGGGTACCCCAGGGCTCAGTTCTAGGCCCACTTCTGTGGAATATCATGTATGATGGATTATTAAAACTAGAACTTCCAAAAGAAGTCAAACTTGTGGCATATGCAGATGATGTGGCCTTAGTGGTTGTTGCCAAGCATATCGAAGAAATTACCTTCGCCTTTGACGCTACCATCGAAAAGATTAGCCACTGGATGAACACAGTTGGACTGCAGTTGGCAGAGCACAAGACTGAGGCAGTACTCATTACTAGCAGAAAGCGTTTGGAAACTATTACACTGCAAGTCGGAGCACACGAAATCACATCCCAGCCGTCTCTTCGGTATTTGGGGGTTATGATTGATGCCCGACTCAACTTCAAGCAACAGGCACAGCACGTGGGTGCCAAAGCGTCAGTGGTCAGAGCAAATTTATCAAGGTTAATGCCCAACATAGGAGGCCCGAAGCAGAGAAGGAGAGCGTTACTGACGTCTGTAGTAACATCCGTACTCACCTACGGAATCCCCATCTGGGCAGATGCGCTTGAAATACAGGAAGCACGAAGGAAAATTGCACCAGTGTATCGGCTGAGTGCTTTAAGAATTGCCAGTGCTTTTCGCACAGTATCTGACGACGCTGTGAACGTTATTGCTGGGATGCTGCCAATTGAAGTACTAGCCGAAGAACGGAGAGCCCTTTACCACCGTAAAGTAACGAACGCATTAAGCCCTGCAGAACTTGGCACGGAGGCACGCCAAAATAGTATACGACGATGGCAATCGAAGTGGGATACCAGTACAAAAGGCAGATGGACCTACCGTCTTATTCCGCAAATTGATAAGTGGTTGAACCGTAACCATGGTGAGGTCAATTATTACTTGACACAAATGATCTCAGGACATGGCTGCTATCGGGCATACCTCTATAAATACAAGCACGACGTGTCTCCGATGTGCCCATCCTGCCCAGGAGTTAGTGAAGATGCAGAGCACGTATTCTTTACGTGCCCTCGTTTCGACTTATTACGCAGTACCTGGGCAGAGGCACTTATGAAGAAAATTCAGCCAGATGCTTTAATAGAAGCAATGCTTTCATCGGAAGCAGCATGGCAGGCGACAAGCGCTTTTGCGACGGAAGTTCTTCAGGAACTACGTCGGTTGGAAAGAAAGCGGTCGGAAAACAGAAATCCGTGACATTAGCACGACGGAAGAGCAGTAGCTAGAGCCTCCCTCCACGAAGTAATGCCTAGCGGCGGTCCCGTGGAGGAAGAAAAGGTTGGCGCCAGAGGAGGTTTTTTAGTCGGTATAGGGTTAGTCATAACACCGAGTCCGACATACCTAGGTGAAAACCTGGATGATACGTAAGAGTATTTTTTGTACCTCTGGAAAAAAAAAAAAAAAAAAAAAAAACACTCACACCCCTCTTTTTGTCGGGGGTTAAAAACAAGGGTATTCTCTGTACTATGAATACAGTAGACGATAGCCAGAGGCGTCTCCCAGCACACCCATAAGTTAGTCAAAAGTCATGCAATTTGAAACAATATTTAAAATCGTATAATTTAGTTGACGATTATTATACTTGAACAATGTATAAATAAAATAGACCTAGCCTAAAGGACTCAAAATCTTTATAGGCTTTAAGTCTTTCAAGGCTTTTAAATATGCGCCTGGGCTACAAAAAGGCTGTAAGCCTATAGTTCTCGGGTAGACAAAAAAAGGCTATGAAAAAGGCCTAGCCTAAAAGCCTAATAGCCTTTTTAGGTTTTTTCCCGCTGTAGCCCTTTATTTCATAGGCTAGCCTTCAAAAAAAGCCTAAAAGCCTATAGGCCCCGGGAACACTAGGTGGGGCGTGTGCTTGTCTGCCAACTAAGTGGTATAAAAAAAAAAGTTCGACTGCAGTCAATCCCGTAAAGGCAATCAAATCAAAGGACTAGAGAAGTAGGAGATAGTACCATGCACTCGAAAGTGCAAGCTTTAGAGATGCAACCGGTTTATTATTTAACCTTTTTATTTAGAAACTATTTTGAATCATATTTTTTTTTTCTTTATTTTGACACTTAACAACTGGCACTTGTCAAATTTTCACATCCGATTGTCACGTCTATGGCTATCACAATACAAAAATGAAATTTCGCGACGTAAGCACAGGCTTGCGTATACTGCGAGATTTCTTACTAGGTATACGAGTACCGCATCAACTCCACAACAGGTTCAACCCATTACTGGCGCCAAGAACCCTACCTCGGCCGGAAATTCCTCGAGGTCCGGAGCAAAAGTATTCAGACGTGTACTACTGCGACAGAAACCCTATAGCTGCTGTAAAACCCCCGGTTGTAGCACCCATTGCGTTAGGGTTGAAGCAGTCTGAGGAATCTAAGCAGCTGAGTGGGAAGCAAGAACCGGGGGCAACACCAAGTTCGGAGGGGGTGAGTAGCTTTAATAGTATGAAGGTTGGTAGACCGTAGGTGGCCGATTGAACTTTGCAATATCATAGTATTAAATGAAAGGTAGTAAAGAGAAAATTAGGTCTAGCCAAATCTGTAGTTAAGATTGGTAAAGCGGACCCCAGACTCCAAGCTGAAAGCTTCGGATGCGACTGGGAATTAACGCTAGGATGAAGAGAAAAGAGAAAAATAGCTATAATTTTAAAATCTTACAAAAGCGCAAAACTGAAGAATGATTCTATCGATTGGGAGTTTTCTTGCTATTTTCTTGTTATTTTTTTATTCGTAATCAAAACGTAAAAAATGGAAAACAGAGCTCGTGAAGTATGTAAAGATAGAAACAAAATGTTCGGCTGTTGTTTCTGCCTACTCCGGAAGGATATAGGCGTGAGCATATGATGATTTTTTTTTTGTAAATCCACAGATAACGTCGACAATGTCAACACTCGGATAACACCGGACAAAAAAACCTACCGTTTCATCATTCTCTGAACCTCTTTCCAGCTCAGTTGGAGTCGACGACTTTCCAGTCTAACTATGAAGCGGCTAAACTCCGACATTTTCCGTGAAACGACTGCCTTCTGCCTCCCTAGACAAGTGGCAATTCGTTGCTCGGCGTTGCATTCGTTGACGCCTGTCATATACCTCAAATCCCATACATTTGGTATTCTATTCCATCATACGCCGAGCATAGAATTGCCACTTGTCTAGAGGGGCTGATCTCCACAACTAATTAGCGATACCAAAGTTCTGCTGTTAGACTAGTCGGCCTTTTGCTTACCCACTATTTAGAAAGCTTTTTCTCATTTCTCAGCCACTAGTCTTCCCTAATATCCCAGCACCAGGCCCAGCTTATTGGTGGGACGGGCACTGCTACTACGAGGCCGTGCCTGACCCGCCCCCGAAGAAGGCCTGCCCCCCGCCGCCACAGGACCCCCCGCCGTGTACCCCGCCGAGCCCCCAGATGTGCCCCCCGGTGCCACCGACGTGCAACCCGTGCGCCAGTGCCAATCCTTGTGAACCTATAAAAAAGTGTAAATGATTTTTTGTATTGTTTTCTAGATTATATTTCTAATCCTTGGTAATCATAGTTTTTATTCGATAATATGCCCAAATTTGATTATGTTCATGATTAAGCCTGATCACAGTAATTTCTACTTACGGTCTAGTATAGGGTTGCCATAAGTATGGGGACCCAGACGGGGACATTTGAAGAAAAATTAGTAAAGGTAGAAAAATAGGAACTTTTATGAAGTGAATAAAGTTGTTGTACAACTTTTAACACTGCCATTAAACAAGCGTTAAACAAGCGGGCAGCGACCCGGGCTTCCTATGTTTTCTGAAAGGCGAAAAATTATCAGAATTAACTTTTGATAATTGTACAAAATATTTTGACGAAATCAAGCTTAAGTTAAACATCATTTTCATGTAGACGCTTTCTCCCGATTGCATCCCTGGCCAAGATGACCCCGGAGCTCAGGGTCCGCCTTCCGGCTCTTCCTCCTCCACTTGACACGATCTTGGGCGTCCATGGTAGTGAGATCATTTGCACGCATATCACTCTCCATGACATCAAGCCAGGACTTCTTGGGCCTATCCCTTCTACCTGGACCCGGTGGGGGCGCCATTGTCAGGCATTTGCTACCCACGTATCCTGGCGGTTGCCGCAAGACGTGGCCGCACCAGCGAAGGCGGCTCTCTAGCATTATTTTTATCTGCGATGTCATGGACATGAAGGCTGCCGCGGCGGCAAGAGTTCCTTACGCAGCATTTTTATCTCCGTGACATGCAGCTCTTACGTGCTTACGCTCTTGCTCTCACAACCATGTAAGAGGACATGGCTTAATGATCGTCTTATAGACCTGCTCCTTCAACCTGACTGGCATTTTGGGATCACCCGTGACGCCAGTCATTTCTCACCACCTGGCCCATGCGGAAGCAATGCGTGCCCTGATGTCGTAGTCGATTTCACTGGTCACATGAAGTACATGATACCCAGGTACTTAAACCGAATCATCGCCTATGCGGACCGGTGTGAAATCTGTCGAGTTTAACGCTAAACTTTCTGTCATCGCTACATTTAGCTTCATACCACCGTTCTCAAGCGCTTCCTTCCACACTTTCACGTGTTGCACCAATCTGCTCCTGTCCGCGTCCTTCAGCGCAATATCATCAGCATACATGAGCAACCACGGAGGCTGCTTATGTGGTTTTCTGATACTGTCCAACAAGACGTCTAATACCGAGCTGAACAAGTAAGGACTAAGGACGGATCCTTGGTGTACTCCGATGGTGATGGGGAAGGCTTTTGAGTCACCAAAAGCACTCCGAACCACGGAACCAGAATCATGATACATATCTTGGATGGTGTCAATGTAGGTCTCTGGAACTCCCTTAGCCCACAGTACCCACCAGATCTCCGCGCGAGGAACACAGTCGAAGGTCTTCTGCATGTCTAAGAATAGGCAGTGCAGGGGCGTGTTCTTCGCCCTGTATTTCCCCACCACAATCCTTAGGTAGAACACCGGATCAATGATTCCGTGCCCGGGACGAAACCCATACTGACACTCCGAGAGTGTACTCTCCTGTCGGATCCAGGAGTCGATTATCTGCTCATAGAGCTTCATGGTGTGGGACATTATCTTTATACTGCGGTTACTACCACACTCCTGCACCGATCCCTTGCCTTTGAATACTGGCGTAATGAAGCTCAGTCTCCACTGGCTCAGGATCTCACGGTGAGAAGTACGCGGTTATACAGATTTGTTAGAATGCTCACACCACGAGCACCCAATGCACCCATTGCCTTCCAAGCCTCGATGGGGATTTCGACGAGGCCGAGTCTGTACTTCTGCAGGCGTTATCGGTGGCACTAGTCCTTGTCCTTGTTGGAAAGAGGTCTGGTGGATGCACCTCTTGCTGCTTATTCAGCATGTCGTTGGAAGTATGAGCGCCATCTGTCCTTCATCGCGTTTTTCTCGTAAAATCATTGGCCCCGGGGTATTTATTACTCATTAACATATTCATGTATTGAAAAATATCAGCGCTTTCGTCGTTCTATCTACGTATTAATAGCCTAGCTACTTAGTCGCGTTTATTGTAGGTATATTACTGATTACCAACCAAGTCCAGCTCTCTAATATAATACTAAAAATGTTTAACCGGGACAATTTGCTTATTGGCCGGGACGCCGGGACACCAGGCCTCAAACGGGGACATGTCCCGGCGTACGGGGACGTATGGCAACCCTAGTCTAGTATCTTCTAGATAACATTGTTGCGCAACATGTTGCACAGCATTGCCCAATAAATGTCACTTTGTTGTATGTCGACGCGTGATCAATCGTCGAACAAGCGACAACTTGTGGAATTTTTTGAACGACAAGTTTTGCGCGGAAAATTTTGCCTAAAGGATACCAGAATCATAGATAATAATTAATGGGAACCATGGTTTTATGACCTAGTACCTAACTTGCAGAACGCAGGCCCCTTTTTGGCAGTAGGTTTTTAGGGACTATTAGGTTTCCGATTGGAAATGATGCCCACTCAAAACCTTTAGCAAAGTATTAATTTTATAAGTCTGAAAGCGGACCCTAGAATCGGATGCAACCCGGACAATAGCAAGAATAATAATGGTGAAAGCTTTAATACCAAAGTAGGTACTAAATCAATAACTCAAGATATAATATGCCCTATGTAAGTATTGTAAGTTATAAGGCAGCCACAAAATATACAATAGTACTGATGTAACTAAGCCTAAATAACATTAAAAAAATATTGAAGTGCAATATAATATGATGTAAGAAAATTGCCTTCAAAATGCAAATAAACATTTGTATGATATAGAAATAATTCCACTAAGATTAAATATTGCAACAGATCGATACTTAATGATAGCTTACCGATGCGAATGCTATTATTTTTTGTTGCTTGCAATTAGCTTACAAATATTATGAAATCTAAAATTGCATATTGAACATGTAAATTAAGAAATGGTGTAAGTGAAATAATTTCTCACGCCGCCGTCGTGTCGTATATATTAATGGCCGAATCTTAAATTGATTTGGCTCACGCATCACTAATTAAATCTATAGTATTATTTTAAGTGTTCGCTTGTGTAAGTGTAAGATTTAGTACCCGCTTGACGGCAATAGGCTCGCCAATAGGCATATTACGTGGGACCGAAAATCATTGTTGCCGAAATGTGGATGTTAAACCTGTGCCTACCCCTTCGGGGATTCAAGACGTTTGGATATGTAATATATATGTACTATTTTAAGCTAAAGAGTCTGTTTGATTGAACGCGTTAATCTCAAGAACTACTGGCTCGAACTGAAAAAAGAAATTGTGTTGAATAGTCCGTTTATCAAGGAAGCATCACGCTACTACCTAAGGGTTGCAGTAATCATAAATCCGGCAGATTCCCATACATTATTTGGAAATTAATAAATTGTGGGCATATAGGGGTGACACGGGGTTTCGAAGTATGCCAGGGGTGGATCAGCTAGTGTACGAGCACGGACTATAAAATCAAGGAAAGGTGTCCATAAGTAGTTAAAAATTAGTTAATCTTAACGACGTTCCAGGTTGCATCCGAGGCCTCCACACTTTCATAGCCCGGGATTTGTAATTCTTACCCAATAGCTGCAAGTTACAACTTAATATTTCTACACTTATTAGGGTAGAATACGAATGACCAATAAGACCTCCTTGTACTCACTATGTTCATGTTCTTAGAAATTAATTCCGTCATTCATTTCTTCTATCATTTATTCATTCACGCACTCATTCATCAAATTATATTTGCAGTTTTTCAATTTGGCATGAGGAAGCATGAAATTCAATATTAAATCTTCTTCTTCATCCCAATGTCATCCAGAGCTAGCATTTTGGAGCCCAGTCCTATCTCCTACTGCTGCCTACAATAACCCATGCAAAACTGCGTAGGTCACTAGTCCTTAATTAAGCTATATATTTAAACAAACCTACATACATTCATGCCTCTTTCCCAGTAGCTTAGGTAGAGACCACAGTTTTCCACTTGCTACGATCATAGCATACATCTTTCGCTTCTTCTATATCTAAGCTATCTATATATAAGCTATCTATATTTCTAAGCTATCTCTATTACTATTCAAATCCGTTGAGCCATTTGATTACAGAGTCAAGAACATACATAGATACCTACACAATCAATCACATACTACTTTCGCTCTAATATACTGCGATATATCTTTGTATATATTAGTTTCGAAGCACATTATACTATATTAATAAGTCTTAATTATCAATTCGCTCATTTAATCGCTTGGTTACATTAAGTACTTCGCTTATTTATTGACGGTGCGTGCGTAATTTGAGTTTGTAATTGATAATGATGATTGACAATTATCATTGATTACAATGATTACTAACTTTTTAAACGTTGGTTTCGAAGCTTATATTTGTGTTTATGCTACCAAAAGGGTTTATACTCAAAACTATATGCTGGGTTGGATTTTCGGAATAATTATTAGTACTATTGAAATTATAAAATGGTCGTGTCTGTACATTTAAAAAAATACTTGGTAAATAGTATATTATGTTATATTTTATATTTCTTGTCTTTTTACAGTACCTCTTGCATTGGGGTGAATTAAGAATGGATTTTGGGATCAATCAAGAATATAAAATAAAATTTTAAAGTGGGATCAATAAGGAATACGCATTTGGGGTCGATTAAGAATGGGATGAATCGTCGTGGGATCAATACGGAACAACCCTGTTTGTTCGCGATGGACGTAAAAACAACTGAAAGGATTTTGACGCGGCTATTTTATTAGAAAGGTCTTGGTTAGACCTAGAAGATTACATTATTTTGATTGCGAATGGTTATGTAGAACTGGAGAAATGACCAAAAGTCGCGAACACCGACATTCACGCAGGTGGAGCCGCAGGCATTAGTTAGTATTTATATAAGAACACCGATACCTAAAGATAGCCTAACGCATTTTCACAGCGTTCCTTTATCTATTATGGTGATCATATGGCTTCTAATAATTATGGGCATGTTACATAAGAATGTCAGCACTTCAGCAGTACTAAAAGATTGGTGAATATAGCCACGCACGCCCCGTGGGTCGGCTTAATCCATACTAATATTATAAATGCGAAAGTAACTGTCTGTCTGTCTGTCTGTCTGTTACGCTTTCACGCCTAAACCACTGAACCGATTTTGATGAAATTTGGTATAGAGATAGATTAAACCTTGAAAAAGGACATCGGCTATGTTTGGTAGCGATAACCGACATCCACGCGGGCGGAGCCGCGGGCAGAAGTTAGTGTTCTATATGACGATATTGAGCTACGGAAGTACCACCTTCTCACGTGGCACCAATTAGTTATTAATTAGTACTTTAAGTACCGGAGACCTCACCTCACTTCCTTGTTTCTATGTGCCTCTTCCTCGCTTCAAATCTATAGGTGGCTAACAGCAAGTGACACTTATAGTAGGTAATGTAATCGCTCCAAAGCAATGATAACGGTTTACCATTTACTGGGGCGTGCCCTCGTTTGCTACCTTAATAGTATAAATATGGCCTAAAATAATTCTGACGTTGTTTAGGATAATACATATTATATGCTCTGCCCCTCTAGACAAGTGGCAATTCGTTGCTCGGCGTATGATGGAATAGAATGCCAAATGTATGGGATTTGACGTATATGACAGGCGTCAACGAATGTCAAAAACGTCAAATCCTATACATTTGTCATTATATTCCATCATACGCCGAGTAACGAATTGCCACTTGTCTTGAGGGCCTGGGCCGGCATGGGTGGGAGGAATATGTTTACGATTATCTCACCTTCCGTAACCGACGGCCCACAGACGGCGTGCGTTTTAGTCGGTTTGAGTGCGACACAACCTCCTCCACCGGCTCCGGCGGGGAAGGTATCCGTGGGGACTTAAAAAAAAAGGATAATACATATTATGATTCTACCGGTCGCCTGTGACTTCGTACGCGTGGAATTCGTTTTACCCCCTTTGGGAACCTGGTTACCTACCTACCTGCCTGCATTATACGGTGAGATACATCCGAGGTCTTTTCGGTGATTCTTTCAGAAGTCATTAAGAAGAAAAACATCGAACATCGTCTCAATGAAGACGAATGATATCTAGTAAATAATAGTTGTGAACAGTTCAAATGATGGTAGCGATACAGATTATATTTTACATAATGTGGTATTAGAAAGTAGGTATATGCTGTCCGAATATGCGTAGAACCAGTTCGAAGATACACGCTATTCTAAGATAGGTAGGTACTAAATATGTTTTTGACTTTGGGAAAGATTTTATAATCATAACTTTGAATACTTTCGGAATGTCTCAAATATGATTATGGATATAAATTGCTAAACTTTTGCGATTTGTGATTCATTTCGAATCACAAATCGCAAAAGTGTCTAGACCGTGTTTGAACTATAGATATCTAATTATATTATAAGATATTATTTAGCGTATTAATGCTATTCATAGTCATATTTTCGACATTTCTTTTGTTTTTTCGCCATTTACCGTCAAAATGTGTTATCCTTATCAGTGTCATTGTTCTTTTTAGTAAATCGAAGTGATCTGTTATTTTCCCAACCGCGCCTAAAAGCGAGTTTGGTGTTTATTACAATTGAGGGTCAATATTCGTAATAAAAATACTGTTTAAAACCCAGTTTCGATTTAATGTCAATCTCCCAAGTGTCAAAGAATACCGTTTTTGACATTCGAGAGATTGGTTGCATTTTGAAAAGATTTTTGTAACGAGAATCAGCCCCTAGGAATCTACTGTAGGTACCATGATAGCATTAAGTACTTGTTTCATTTTATGGCCAGGTTGTTTGCCTATTTATCTTTAAAGTCTCTTGTTTGCTAAAGAGGCATTTCAGTTCATACTGTTCCAATTTACATAATTAGTTTCAATGCGCGTTCAAATTCAAGACAGTTTAACTTTCCTTGGAACTTCTTAGGTGTTATTACTCGGTGTCCCTTCCCTGTGGGTCACAACTATTGTTCTTGGTCTAGGTAAAGGAATTACAGTCCTGTAAATAAAGATCCAGTTAAAATTGAGTTAATTCTCGATAACAATATTGTATTGTATGCAACGCGAAAGTTCAAAAAATAATCTATTATGTTCACTTCATTCAACATTACCTTTCAATAAATTTCACCTCAATCTGATAAGTTGCTACAGATGTTCATACTTCAGACCATATGGCGCTTCGACTATTCCTGACCTCGAGGCAAATCCATCATCGTTGTCTTACATAATGTGGCATATTGAGTTGTGATTTGAAACGATAACGCAATTAGTAAAGCAGTGCGTATATGGATGGTGTGATGGACAACCATGGAATTGAACGTCAATATTATGTAGTGTACTTAAGACCTCGTTAGCATGGGAACTGGAATGACAGCTGACGCAGACTGTTTCTAGAAATATGCTCTGAGAGTCTTCAGGTCTAGAGTCAAGGTTGCTTCTTGACAATCGTGTTCCGTTCTATCATCGACCACTCATGATGATGTGGTCGAGTGATATTTATTACTAGATCAGATAGTGGTCTTATGGTCTATTAAAAAAATATTATCTACTTATATATGCAATTCTCTGAAACGGCTTGATCAATTCTTTTGAATATTTTCATATTTTTTTGATTGGTCTGAGAATAGGTTATATTTTATACTCAAGTGATATTTCTTTCATACGTTTAATTTTTTTTAATATAAAATACACTTATTACTACTTTACTTTTTATTACTGTCCATCCCAAGGTCGCCTGAAAGAAATCGCTTTAAGCGATAAGGCCGCCCATTGTACATTAAACTATGTACATCCTACCTACTTGTCCTACTGTAAAGCTATTGGTGTACGACATTCCATGTTGCCTTAATTTTATTATCAAATTTTTCAATTTGGCTAGTTATTTAGTCATAATATAAAAAAGAACTAGTGTTACTAAAGTCTCACTATGCATATCGAGTCACATAAAAAAGTGACTATTCCAACATTCAACGAACAGAATACTTCTGTGTAAAGGCACCTTAAGGCCACCCAATACTATTGCAATTAATTACTATTTAAACAGATTGAACTCACAGAGGTATTCACCATTATGCATCAGTTCGCTTAGTAAACACCGATTTCTCTCTAACTATTCGATTGTGGAATTCCATGACCTTCGTACTTTCGAAGCATCTTCATCAATACATGGAATCGATTATACAATGTGAAGATTACATTATATACGGTGTTATTACATGATGTTTACGGAGTGATAAGATCTATACAACTTTTATGAATAACTACGATCGGTTATTGTTATTTTGCTGAGAAGAGTTAAGGTTTCGTAGATGAAAAGGAATGCGGATCTCTTATGCAGTGATCAAGCGAACGATAGCAAGGTGGTTAACTGCCAAAGATCAAGATATACAAGGAAGGGTCAGAAACTGGACCCCGGGCTCCTGGGTTAAAGTCTCGAATGCAATCGGGATTCTCACTAATAGTAGGGGAGCCGACGATGCTAAATGTATGCTATGTATAGTTACTCGAGCGTCGCAGAAACCTACTAAAATTAATTTCTTTAGATGATAAATTAAATTATATGATAGAAAGAACAATGGTATATGATGTTTCTACTTTCAGTGGTGTGAAAAGCGTCTTCATAACATCATAACTAGTCATCCATCATAATTTGACATTTTGTATTGCTTTGTTCTTCTTTTTTTTTTCAGTAGTAGGTAGTAGTAATGATTACTTCTAAAATCAAAAGCAAAAAAACAACCACGCTCGAGTAAATTCAGACTTTGTTTTTTTTTTTCAACTTTAGTTGCCTTTACACGCCTTTATAATCAAATCGTCAGATTAGCAAAATTGACACTTGGTAGTTAGTAACTAAGCTCCCTTTATCTTAATTTGACGCGAACGTGTAAATCAAATGGTCGTTTTTTTTTTCACACCCCTATATTAAAGACTCTTACTGGCTGGAGAAACTTATCTATAGGTATGTGAAGTATTCTCCTTATATTAATCTTGCGCCCTCGAGTAACTACCGAATTCTCTTCTAAGCCTCTTCTACTATATGATAACATGACAAAACAAAAGCGGGTACCTTTTACTTTTAAAATTGCATTTTTCATGGCATCAATGGCATTTTTACTTTAAAAATGTCTCAGTATTGGAAATTCTTCCATTGAGAGGGCGTATGGATGAATCGTCAACTTCTTCCTTAGGGACCTTTGACCTAGGCAGGCCACGCTCACTCTATGTACTTGCGCGCTCTCGCCGCCGGTCGCCGACGGTCCTCGGTCGTCAGTCGGGCTGTCGCTAGCCGCGCGTGCACACGCGCGTAATAAAGTACCTAAGGTTTGGTTATATTATTACGTTTCAATCTTTTTTTTGTTGAGTCTTTTTGTTTGTTATTAATATAATTTAATACTCAATCTATGATGCTATTATGAAAGCATATCACGGATGCGAATCTAATAAATCAAATAAAAATCTTACTTCTGCTTGCCTGTTAATGAAGAACGGCAAGTAGGTACTTACTTAATAAGTGTAATTACATTCGTTAAGTTACTGTAGGTACCTACCTATGACAATATTTAATATACATAGGTAGGTACATTATCTTGTACAAAGTAATATAGGTACCTACCTACCCACTTCACTACCTACCTACTATACGGAAAGACTTAAAAAATGTTGGATTCAGTACTTAGTCTATTCAGTAACAGATTGGTTGTTACAAGATGTAGTTATCTGACCTAGTGCCTACTTATAGCTAACGGCTCGGGTTCAGTCTTAACACTTGAATGCAATCATAAATAAAAAATTGTAAGTAGGTACTCGTAGGATGGTATCGCGAGGCGATCAGCGACCGGCGATGGCCGCCGCCGCCCGCACCGCTCTGTCGCGGGCTGGCGTTTGACTCTCGTGTACCTCTACTGCATTGTTTGCGTTCAGACCAAATATAGTATGTATAATAATCGCCACTGTGCACTGAGAATAGTAGTTTATCTAAGGCCTTGTCTAAGCTTACCTACTCTTGAGTTGCTGACCGGTAGGATTGTGATTGAGATGAAATACATATTGACCGAATGTCCAATAATATTCGGCTATTATTCGATATTCGATGAATAGGTGAGAAAAATGTCAAACTATTGTAAACTAGTGTAAAGCCTTTATTAAGCGAGGCAACCCTAGCGTCATTATACGTAACTACGAGGACGACGCCGAGCGACTGCAAAGTAATAATAACCGTATGGCTGTCTGTTAAGATACATATTCGTATGGAGTTGTTGATCACGTCGACTTGTAGGCACTTATCTGAGTTGGATCGTTAATTTTCCAGGCAGTGAGTTATCTGTTCCAACTATTAGGTAATCTGTGACCTAGGTAGCAGACGAATATTTTGCTACGAGGCCACACACGTCGCCTTGCATCTACTTAGTACATACGAATATACATTATACATACTAGTTATACATACCTAGAAGAGGGTTTGATATCATTACATTAATATTAATTGCACATAAAATACTTTTACCGCCCAGCAAAGCGATTAAAATCACGTTTATCATTTGGCAATTTAATAAAACATGCAAGGACATTACATCTGATTCTTTTCACGAATTGAAAAGTAACGACCTTCGAGGTCTAGTTAATACAAGATGCAATAACAGTAACAAGGTTTGAAGATGGCTTATAACTCCAATTGTGGACGTAATAATTACCTATGCGTTCATACTTTAGGCTGCCCGCTGACTTGTGCGAGTCACGCTTGCGCGTGCACACGCGTCGTGCATCATCATTGTCTGAGTCTTTTCCCAACTCACTTGCAGTCGGCTCTCCAGTCCATCAGGTGGCTGAACTTCAATATTTTCCGTGAAGCGACTGCCATCTGACCTCTACTGTACAATCAATTGGCGCTATCAAAGTTCTGTAGTTAGAATAGTCAGACATTTAATGGCTCCAACTACCCATGCATATCATATCTATTATAGGGTCATTCCCATTGATCAATACCCCGTGGTTAACACTGTTAAAAACTGTTTAGCACGATTTTTGTGCAAATCATTTGCTTGAAATTCGGTTCATATTGTTCATGTGTTGTGTGAAGCAGGCGCCGGCATGCGTGCCCTCGTACGAAGCAGCAGACGTTCTTATTTGTCAGCCTTGGCATGGATGACCTGAAAGAGGGCTTCGATCAATTTGCTTTGTAAGAATATTTAGTTAATTGGCAGAGAATGTGTTTATTCGGTAACACTACAAGTGTAATGCTCACAGACTCGCATACACGTAGGTGTTAGTATTTGTAGGAAGGTGATATGTGGGTGTGTATTCATAGTGTTTTCATCTGCCTAACCTTTCTGTTCTTTCCATATTTCGGATTTTACAAGCCTTTTACTAACTTGCACTGAATGTATGTATTTTTTTCGGGGCAAATCTTGCTTTGATGAAATTTTGCATGCTTATTAAGTTTGTATGACTTAGTGTTTATATGGTACCATGGAGCTGGTCTGATGATGGAAAACTTGTAGCGTGAAATTTGCTTGTATTTTTTTTAGTAGTACTAGTGATACAATAATGACACATTATTGTATCACTAGTATTCGTACTACCGGTTATACTAATCAGTAGTACTACTGATCCACAGTGAAACAGAACATAGTGGAAGAACTTGCACGATATAACCTTTTCAAATCAGCACAACTCTTGCAAAAAATATCATTATCTTTTTAGTAAAAGAGATTCTTTAACGAAAGGCTAGTTTTTTAGTTCTAGGTATTAATTTTATCGTATTATGAACTTTCACGGTCATACAATATCATTTCGCAGTAATCGAAAAAAATACCGACAGGTGCGCAGTTGCGGATCCTATTTTCAGGCAATTGGTCCATTTAACTCGAAATCGAAACCGAAGATGGCACGTGATACAAGTATCACCACCCCATATCGTCCAAAGAGAAAACTCGAGATAAAACCCTATATGTTTGACCAGCGTAGAAACAGTCCCACAATATTAGGGGAAAACCACGGAGGACAGAACACTATCATTTTCTTCTCCATGGGAAGCCTATGTCCAGCAGTAGACGGCGATAGGCTATTTAAGTCATTGATTGAATCTATGAAAATGTATGAAAGTTTCAATGTAATCTGATAATGGTTTAGGTGTAACACGTTGTATTTATTATGTAGTTATGTTTGTTTATGCTTTAAAAAACAAACCAACATTATTTTGTTTATGTAGAAGATGATCTTACTACACCTAAACTGAACACACCCAGTGGGAGTCCATTGGCTGTGTTACAATATTTAATAATAGTACCATTAGAAAAACATATTTCATATCTCGAGAAGTTTACATATCATTCAACCCACACATACTTTAGAAAACCATCACACTATTATAGTTTAGTTTGCTTAATTCGAACCCACACATCTCGATTGCAAGTCTCAACCATTACGCGTATGTCACTTCAGAGCAGATTTTCTAATAAAGGTGAATTTAGACGAAACGATAATAGAGCTAGAGCTAGAATAAGAGCATTCTTTCTTAATATTTTAGTGTAAATGAAACCTTTTTTTTTATCGTGCGAAAAATCCCCACGGATACCTCCCCCGCCGGAGCCGGAGGAGGAGGTTATGTCGGACTCGAACCGACTAAAACGCACGCCATCTGTGGGCCGTCAGTTGCCGGAGGTGGGATTATCGTAGCCATATCCCTCGCACCCCGGCCGACCCAGGGCCATATCTCTCGATCTGGCGCTCTTCCGGTGTGCGGACCACAGAGTCCCCAACTCGCCCCCGGGTATGGGGAGGCACGCAATGCGTGCCGCCGCCGCAGCCTGCTTCTGCTAGGGTGACAGGCGGCTCCACCCGTCGCCCCCAGTGTAAACGATATCTTATTTTCAGCGTTTACATAAAGGTGGATTTAGACCAAACGAACATAGAAGTAGTGCTAGAACAAGAGTCGGAGTGGCTACATACTGGGCAAACAAAATATGACATGACTCGACAGAAGAAGAAGAAAAACAAGAGCATTTTTTCTTAATATTTGAGTGTAAACGAACCCTTATTTTCAGGGTTTAAATAAGAAAGAACAACGAACGAATTTTCTGTCACTGTTTACACTAATAGAATTTGATGTAGAGGGGATAGAATGAGCATTCGCTCGTCTGGTGTAAACCGACCTTTACACGTCTATCACTTCAGAGCATGATTTTCTAATAACATAGCAACGAAATGTTTGCAAACATTATACACTACAGTTCAAATCAAATGATGCTTCGGTTATTGCGATAGACGCAGTTAAATCGCTACCATCTTGTACGACTCGTTAGCCTCATTTCTGAATAACTTAAGTGTATTAAACATTACTTAACTTACAGCAATGTACACTATTTGTATCTAGTTTAGTGTGTACACATATAAGTTATTTAGTAAAGATTTCTATGTATGCTAGAACTGACACGGAAATAAACATGTGTTTATTTTGGTATGCTCAATTCAACGGTAAGTACGTTGAACGAATCGCGTAAGTACTAGCCGTGAAAATTGGTGCTCTCGACCTTTTGGTCGCGAGAAAACTATTCCCTTTGAACTTATTTGTTTGAAAACTATTTATTATTAAAATCGTCACTGAAAATATTTTCGTCAGGTCTAAAAAGGCCTTCTATAACATAAAAATGAATCCCTAAATGTGTTGCTAAGCGCAAATCTCGAGAACAGCTAAACCGATTTCGCTAATTCTTTTTTAGAATATTCCTTGAAGTACATGGTAGGTTCTTACGGCGAAAAAATTTAAAAAACAGAAAAGAATCGACTGTTAGGCGGTACGAAGTTCGCGGGGTCAGCTAGTGTTTCATAATATTCTGACGACCTATGTGTCGTAGCGGTAGGGCGTTCGACTGCTGCTGGAGGTCGCGGGAGTTCAGTGCCAATGTTTTTATGCATGAATAGGTCTATTCAAATTTTTAGCTTCACAGAAAATATCGAAGATCAATCAAACTCGCAGTTAGACTAGAAAAAATGGATCCGAGACTCCGAAGTTAAAGCTTCGGTTGCGACTGGGATTAACGCTAGAATGTGGAAGAAGAAAACATTGGTCTAGGTATATGTTTCTATGTAAAAAATGTATGAATTTATACTAGAACCCGTAACATAACACAATTAATCTTTACTTAGATTGCTTTAGATCTAGATACCGTTATGTAGGATGACCTAGATTATTAATTTACGTATATATTATCCAAAATGTTCAAACTTCTGGTGTGCCCTTTATGGGACAAATACCTGATTATGAAAATAGCCCGTATGTACTTAATACAAAAGGTACCTACAAGTTCGTAACTTATTCCTACACCTCTCACTATTGTTGAATAATTAATGATTTACTTAGATGTAAGCACATACTTAATTTCATTAAACACCTCTTCATTTATTTGAATTACAAACACTACTTACAAACTGGTCTTAAAAAAGGATTGTGCTACATACCTTCACGTAGTTTTTATACAAGGAGGTAAGTAGGGATCTGTGTCGGTCAATATTAACTGCTGTGGTTTCAAGGTCAAATCAGAAGATGGTGGTTAATGTATGGGTTGACATTTGTAATCAATAACGGTCATTAAAACAACGATAGCTTAGTGGGAAAGCAGCCGCATTTCGTTTGAAAGGTTCTGAGTTCGAATGCCGGCTATAATATTGCACTATCGACGTGAATTAAGCATTTAATGAAACTTGTGGGGTTAGCGGAAATATTAATTAGTCATTTGGTTGTTAATATTTAGTAACTAGCCTTCCGGCCGCGGCTCCGCCCGCGTGCATCTCGGTTAACGCGACCTTTGCTCATATCTCCGGTTCTACTCAACCGATTGCGATCAAACAAACGCAAGATTTTAAGTCTGAGCAAGCCCTTTCTAACAAAAAAAACCACATCAAAATCCGTACAGTAGTTTTTGCGTCCATCGCGGACAAACAGACAAACAGACAAGCAAACAGGAAATTAAAAAAAATATATTTTCGTGTTCAGTATCGTTAACATAACATAACCCAAGTATTTTTTATTTAATATCTCCAATGTACAGACACGACCACTTTACAATATTATATAATAGTATAGATATAGATTTTGAGTTGCCGGCCTTTGTTTCTCCACTTCTTGGACATTCCTGGAAGTGAGACCATTGGTTTGCATGTCATCTTCTACGGCATCAAGCAAGCACTTCTTAAATTAATTGGGTCAATTAGGTGGTATTGCCAGACATTTGTTGCCTTAATTTTCATCAGTCAGGATTCGAACTTGCGCCGTTTCGATCCTACACCCGATCCTTAATTACTAAGCTACCCACTACGCTTCAATAAATTGGTATTATTTGTATACTTCACTTTCCTTATCATTAGAAAGTAGGAACATTATAAATTCTATATAATATATCGTGATATAGTCGTTATTGTTCAAAATTTATCAAAGACAGTTAATATTATTAACTGCAATAAAATGTACTTAAACTTATAAATATTTTATATTCAAATATATATAGTTGTGCCCCGCGGTGACGCCCACGTTAAACACAAAATGAACTTGTATATTTTCTGAATACATAAAATAACCGAAGGAGATTGGATTTTTTGAGTCTAATGTGTGATTACGAGATTGTACAAGATCTTCAGAGTCAAACTAATGCTTTGATTGATAACGGATGTATGAGATGTTCAGGGTCCAACCAACCTCGCCTACCCATGTACTCCTACTGATGAATGGACTAGGCTCCAGGCTTTCCTTTCAGAGTTGAGAGGTTGGACGACAGATGCTCCCGTAAAAACCGTATATAAATTAGCCTTTGCAGTCCACTGCTGGGCATAGGCCTCCCCCAATACTGGGTGACTTTGGCCTACTGTTACCACGCTGGCCAGACGGGTTGGTACAGGGTTTATTTCAAGTTTTTCTTCTCTCGCAGTGATATCGTTTACGTATAATATTGTTCCGTTAGTCGCCTCTTACGACACCCTTCGGATGAGATGGGGTGGTGACACTTATATTCTTTTTCCTTCACCACACGAATGAAAACCGTGTAACCCAAATTAAAAGGAGGAGGTGTAAGTGGGCCCAGGTGAATTACTCAGATGTATCTAGGAAATATGTTAAGATGATGATGGTAAATGCTTATTGGCGCTCATTTAGGTAGGTATAATTTTGGGGTTTTCGGGCATCTAAAAAAATATAGGCATCGCGTGCGCAGAATGAAGTTGAAAACGAATAAGGATGATTTCTCTGCCTGTGGCAAGTGGTGCGATGATAGAATATAACCGTAAGCATCATGTCGAATAATTCATCTGAACACACACCAGTGGCGAAGGGTGAAAATTGTGAAAAGGAAAGCCTGTAGAAATAAATCGTGAATAGATAGTGAATAAAGGAGATGGGGAGGCTTTCATACATTCTTGGGCCAAAAATGTAATAAGATGAGGGTGGTATCAATTAAGAGCATATAAATTATTAAACCATCCCTGAAAATTCTGCAGATTTTGGATATCTGAGAGCAGAGTTATAAGAGATTTAGTAAAAGTGAGGTTATGCAAGAAATTGACATTTTAGAACTGTGATTTCTGTGGTATTTTAATAGAAAGTGGTCATTTTTTTATCTTAAAACACTTTTAAATTGTACTGTATTATATTTCACTCAGGGATAATGTACGAAAACTTACAAAGAGATTTTAAAGATATGGAGTACAAGGATGTTATGTTAAAAAAAAAACACTTTAAATAATAATTATCTTTTATTCTTCTTCAATAATAATTAAAGTATTGTCTAAGAAATGCGCAGGTGGAAATATATTACCTTATTTACTTCATTTTCTATGCCACAATTCACACAGAGATCCATGTCAAAATCCAAAATACCGAGCAAAACTCAAACAAGTAAACAAGTTTATCATTGTACTTTAAGGTAACCAGGAGCAAGCTGAGAAGTCCGTAAAGAGAAATCACTGTTAAGGGAATATAATCAAGAAATCAACTGGAAATACTCAAAACGCAGAAGTCAATTGATCATTGGATTTAAACCAATAAACTGATACAGTATACTGATATAGCATACTTTTGTACATATTTTATAAACAATTGTATATCCCATAAGCCGTGTAAATATACAATTTTTCGATAAAATAATTAATTTTGAAGATTGAATAAATAAACTGATTGACTGAAAATGGAGCTGTCAGCTGTCACAGCTTAAAAATACAGTTGATAAACACATAATTAATCGATTAACGGAAATCGATTCAGAATTTATTTTTATTACACTATTATTTGGTATTTTAAATGGTTATTATTATTATAATGATTAAGTTTTGTTCACTCTGATTGATTTAATTTCAAATTGTGATGCAAGTGTTTTAATACGCAATATTGTTTAAATAATTTTTAGTAATCGATATTTTATTTTGCTAGTGGAATAAACTTAGTTTTAAGATTACTCGTCTTCCAGACTTTCAATTGAGCTGGTTTTTTAATATTTTGAAATAGAAAAAAATACCGCTTTTTTTAAGTCATATCTCAACTCATTACAATTTTGGCCCAGAAGTCCCCGTCTCCTTTAAATGTATCTACTATGGCTTCCTTTTGCATAGCAAGCCGGCAGGAATCGGGATCCCTGGCCTCTGACACACATCTTTGTACAGGCGGTAAAACACGCACAGTGAGGCATATTCTTCAGAGGCTAAGCGGTATCACACTGCCTATGAGTATGGGATTGTGGACGATCCTCAGCACTCGCCTTTTAAAAACAATTTTTAACCCGGGATATCTGAACCAAGAACGATATATGTATATCTCGCTGGTGTAACCGTGATCAACATCAAGTTTCACAAGTAATGGAATAATATGAGTTGATTTACAAGATGCAATCATTGATGACATACTATCCCAAGTGCTTTGAACCCAAACGAGTTCACTAGTTCAAAGCAGAAGGGCCTACACGCACCACGCATAATGTATCCGCGATATTTTCCATATTCGGCGCCGTATAGATTAGGCCATTAGTATGCAGACACGACAAACGTTAAACTTTTGTTTTGTGCATACGGTTTCGTGTTAGTGTAATAAGGTTAGGTCAACGAAGTGAATAAGTTTTGAATTCATTGAAGATTTAAATTTCTAGTGTTTCGTTTACAAAAAAAATGCAATTATTGCTTTTGCATGTTACTTTTTAGAATAACATATAATTTCAATTAAAAAAGAAAGAAATAAAAAGAGCATGCGATTTTGTCACTTCAGAATTGGGCCCTTAGATAAATGAAAAACTACATTTAATGAGGTAAAAAATTATAAATGTTAATTCTACACTTCTTAGGGTTACCGTACCGAAAAGGTAAAATTAGAAACAGTTAAAAATATCACAGATGACGTATCTTTTACTGCAAAAATACAAACATCGAAACCGAGACCAATGCAAATATGCGTATTTGCACTAAGCGGAAATAGAACCCGCATCTTCTGATTTATCACTTAAACTGCCACTCAAATGAATTTTATGTTGTACACAACAAACCTACTCATGTTTTCAATTATTTCACGTTGAAAGAAAGCTTTTATAATACACTAGCTGACCCGGCGAACTTCGTACCGCCATATTTGCCACCCGCGTGTACCTTCTATTCAAATTTCCATGATAGATTCTAATCCCGTTCCCGCTGCACCATTCCCGACCTGTGCACGAACATGCCACATATAATTGACCATGGGAAAAATATGGCTTTTCTAGATTCAGACCCGTTCCCGCTGTACCTTCTATTCAAACTTCCGTGTTAGATTCTGATCCCGTTCCCGCTGCACCGTCCCCGACCCGTGAACAATGTGAACATGCCACGTATAGATAATTGACCATGGGGAAAACGTGACTTTTCTAGATTCAGACCCGTTCCCGCTGTACCTTCTATTCAAACTTCCATGTTAGATTCTGATCCCGTTCCCGCTGCACCGTCCTCGACCCGTGAACAATGTGAACATGCCACATACGAATAGACCATGGGAAAAACATAGCTTTTCTAGATTCAGACCCGTTCCCGCTGTACCTTCTATTCAAACTTCCATGTTAGATTCTGATCCCGTTC
Organism: Eilema depressum; assembly: GCA_914767945.1. Lineage (NCBI taxonomy): Eukaryota > Metazoa > Arthropoda > Insecta > Lepidoptera > Erebidae > Eilema > Eilema depressum. The sequence continues at coordinate 16,766,025 of OU612030.1, read as the reverse complement.
CCGCTGCACCGTCCCAGACCCGTGAACAATGTGAACATGCCACATATAATTGACCATGGAAAAAACATGGATTTTCTAGATTCAGACCATAACTTTTAAGGATTGTCCTTGTGATTTTGTTTATGGTCATGGCCAATGCAAGACGGATTGAAAATTGAAGTCGTTTAAATTCAAACGGCATGTCGGTTGGGATCATCGGGATCTTTGGAATGAGAACTTCCTCACCTTAGAATTTTCCCTTGAGTAAAAAAATAAAAAATAAATAAAAAAAAAGTATCCTATGTCCTTCTCCTGGTTCTAAGCTACCTCCCCACCAATTTTCAGCCAAATCAGTTCAGCCGTTCTTGACTTATAAGTGTTGTAACTAACACGACTTTCTTTTATATTATATAGATTTTCATTTCATTTCATTTCTCTTCATTTTCATTGTTTTTAATATTTATTATGCTATTCAGTGCGGAGACAAATCCAACGAATCAATAACCATGAATATTGGTTCAGCAGATCTCGAGTTATAAGTGTTGTAACAAACACGACTTTCTTTTATATATATAGACTAGTTGATGCCCGCGGCTCCGCCCGCGTGGATGTCCATTATCGCGGCCAAACATAGCTTATATATGTCTTTCTCAAGGTGTAATCTATCTGTGTACCAAATTTCATCAAAATCGGTTCAGTTGCTTAGGTGTGAAAGCGTCACGAACAGACAGATAGAGTTACTTTCGCATTTATAATATATCAGTACGGATTATTATAAAAGCTTTATTTCATGTCCTATCTGTTATTATATACAAAGAATTAAATCCTTAGTCTTTGCTATCACGTTCATGATGTTATAATATTACCATTTCGGTATTGCCCAATATTCGCCTATCGGCCGGCGAAGATTCTATACTTTTGTAACACGCAAATGTTGTCCATTGCACAACATGGGGTTATATCAGAATATTGAGGTAATTACATTTCCTTAATGTTTTTAATAAGATGCTATTATTTTACGAAGAAATCGGATACTTGGCTTGGTTAGATGGAAAGTTTTTACACTTTATATTATTGAAGAAGTCTTCTTGTATATGTGTGGGTCAACTATGTACTCGCGTGTTTTTTTTTAAAGAATATTAGCAATCGAAATTACTAATATTCCCGTTAACCCCTCCAACTAAGCTAAATTGCTTGTTTTTTTTTTCATTTTTTTTTATACGACTTAGTTGGCCGACAAGCACACGGCCCACCTGATGGGAAGCGGTCACCGTGGCCTATGGAGGCGAGTGTGACAACAGGGGCGTCACATGATCCCTCATGTGACGCCCCTGGTGTCACACTCGCCTCACTCGTCGGATGAGGTGTTGTCGGATGATGAGGGGAGAGGTCTTCGAACGCGAAATTAAACGTGACGTATTTTATTGTTGGCAGCTAATAACAGATAGGCAGTTAAACAGGCTTTCGCCAAAATTAAATATGTATTTAGAAAAGAGATACAATCCCAATTAGAATAAATAACCTGAGGTGACGACCAGGCCCTCGATTCTGCTATAGCAAAACCACTGTTGTGCCACAGTCTCTGCAAAAATTGGCATAAAATTTTTGACTTTATTTCTATAGAACTGAAGTCCAAAATTAAATGACAATATTTTTATTACACGCTTTCGTTTACTCTACAAAAAGCCATTTAATTTTAAACGTTAACTCGATTACTTTAAAGGCTAAAATCGAATGGAATTTTCTAGCAGTCTCTGTGGTGTGACAGTGGTTGTGCTTTAGCAGAATCGAGGCCTGGACAGTCACCTCCGGCTTGAGGTTATAGTCTCTATAATAACTTTTGTTTAAGTTTTAAATATGAATATAAGTTTAAATTTTTGTCATACATACATACATAATTATATTCATGTTTGTAAATCCCTTATGGGGCAGACTGAGGTGTGGGACACATGCTAGAATACTTTTTTTTTTATACCACTTAGGTGGCAGAAAAGCTCACGGCCCACCTGATGGGAAGTGGTCACCGTGGCCTATGGACGTATGCAACACCAGGGGCGTCACACTCGCGCTGCCGACCCTGAAGAAACCTTCTAATGCCCTTCTTGAAGAACCCCATATTGTAGTCGCTTAGGAAAACCACCGCAGGGAGTTTAATCCAAAGCTTGAGTGTGCGTGGGATGAAGTGCCTTTCATATCGCACAGTGCGCACCGTTTCCGGACGCAATGTGTGAGGATGAATTCCCTTCCTGTGGCGATAGGTGCGATGATAGAATGTAGCTAATGTACTACTAGCGAATGTACTACTCCAAACCTGTGAAGCATAGCAGTATGTAATTTGCAAAGGTTTAACGCAATATGTGTGAAAATAAACAAGCTTATACATAATGTGCATATAATAACAAATTATGTAAAAAGAATATGTCTTTTTCGTCAGTAAGTACGCACTCGTTACCCCACATTTGAGTAATTTGTCCGAAAAATAAAACACTAATTTCCTCAGTGGTACAGTCACCCTCAGAAGTGGTTGAGCACTAAGTAAATTACAAACTACCTTTAAATTGCATTAAACCAATAAACTGATGTAGTTACCTATAATCGTTTTGTAATTTTCAGAGGACAAATGTTACATTTTTCAGTACTTTTTTATTTTCCATCCATTCTAATTTTATAAGTACCGGTCCAACGGCTGTCACGCTTTGATACTTAAACCACTAGACCGATTTTGATTAAATTTTGTACAGAGACAGGCTAGAGCTTGGGAAGGCTCTGTTTCATTGCGATGACCGATATAGACACGGGTGGAGCAAGCAACAACAAGTTGAATGTAGTTATAGTTTTATTGCTAGGGTAGTCGGTAACTAAGAAACAGCAAAATATTATTAAACCATTTTAAAACATGAATATATGGATAAATAATTTTAAATAGTTTTATGATCTCCAGAGGACGAAGTAAATATATTTTATGTTTTGTACTATATGAGCTTAGTTGATCTTTTTTGTTGTTGTTAATACACCTTGTATCTGGTTTATTTGATAACTACAACATATATTTTGTTTTTGTCATATTACTGTTCATTCCAAGGTTGCCTGGAAGAAATCGCTTCAAGTTCAAATTCATTTATTGCTGAAACATGGTTAAGTAAGGTTCCAGCGATAAGGCCGCCCATTGTACATTAAACTGCATGCTGCAATGAAGAGTTTATCTATCTGTCTATCTAAGTATCTATCAATGAATTAAAATTGTTAATCTGCTTTTCTCATCGACTGTACCTACGTCTTGTACAGCACGCGTAGGTACTTCGTTGCCGTTCCGTTCACTTACTGATGAAACGTGCAGATGTTTGTGCAATTTTTGATGAGCACGTAAACTTTGAAGCTGGATAATTTAAATTGAATATGATTAGAATGATATCAACCGTAATATAATGAACTATTATGATAAGAGGCTACCACCATGAGAGGTCGGCTGTAGTATTTCAAAATAAATAGTTATTTGTACACTTTATGTATTACATCATAGCGATTGTATGTTTACTTGACTTTGACGGACATTGTGGCAGTATCATACAAGCATCTCAGCACCTCGATGTATCGCCAATCGACACGACACCGCTGCAGGGCATCTAGTACTGCCCAGATTTCAATAGAGTCTAATATAGTTTCGATAGGTTTGCAATTACAAAAGGCCTATTAGATTAGCACCAGTTCACGTGTTTCCCTCTTCCTACAGTCGGTCCTTTAAGCGGGACGTGAAAAAGCATCTGATGAGGCCGTCAAGCTGAGTGCCACCATTGTAACGTGGTACGTGTCTGTAATGGTGACCCGCTTTTCTGAGACTTTGCCTTAAGCTTACTATCAAGTGGGCTGAAGTCAAATTGATGTGTCCTTATAAAAAAATACCTTTTCGATACTTGGACAATACAAATCGAGGATTTTGAAGTAACCTGCAAAATTAAAATGACTCCGTTTTTCTAGCAGGTTTCGCTAATGGTATGATTCCGAGGCCGTCCGCATATGCAACTGCCGATGCATGCAGCAGCGTACTCATTACTTTTTTTAACTCCGATACGGATAAAGGAGACCATTGTGAAGCCGCAATGAACTACGCGCATGCGTCGGCAGTTGTCGTATGTGGTCGGCTACAGAATCATTATCTTTATTAAGTTTAGAAATTGCACAGCCCTTTGTAGCCGGTGGAGGTCTTGTAATGAAATATTCACAATATCAAATCTATTCCACTTAGGATCAAAGAGGTATAAGAGCTTCGTTTGTCAATTAATTGGGTTTATTCCCCACTGCTCAACTAGTAGAGCAATAAGACTTACTGTTGATTCTCGATTGCTCAACTATTGTCAAGTTGAGCAACCAAAATTGAGTAGTACTGTAGGGGAAAAATCATCAGCATGTGTACCTTGCATGTAAGTTTGGCGTGGGCCCAGAAATATTGGCCCATACACCCAACCAAACTATACAAAAGTATACTTTAACAACATATCCATTCTTCCATACTGATATTATAAGTGTGAAAGGTATCTAGTTTGTTTGTCTGTCTGTTACGCTTTCATACCTAAACCACTGGACTGATCTTGAAATTTTTACTGAGATGAACTTCGGAAAGGATATGGCTGCTTTTATCGCGAAAAACTGGCGTGTAAGGGTTTGGGTTAAAAATAGGGGATGTAAAATTGTATGCATGTTCGTCATATTGGTGGTAAATAGCCTAATTTAGTATACAGATACTTCTTTGGGAAGAGAACCTTGGGAAATCACTTACGCTATGTTTAGTCGCGATAACTGACATCCATGCAAGCGCAGCCGCGGTCAACTGCTAGTAAAACAATATTTTACATCACAACATCACCTAATTACTAGACACGATACTGTTACTGAGGCAAAACATTACAAATACAATATAATTTGCATAATATGGTGTCTTGTGACACGGAGAGAGGTTCGTAAGGCGAGTCGATTGCCCAAGCAGAGACGTGCGCTAAAACAGAAGATGTTATCCAATCTCAGATGAAAATGAAAGGAAATAATGTATTATATGGTTCCCATGAGTGGTATATGCAATCGTTGTGTTCTATACCGATGTAATTGATAAAAAAATGGAGATCTCGATTTGCGATGGCAAAATAGGTAGGCCTAAGAATGGGTGAGAGCCGTGAGAGGTCGATGATGAGGAAATGTAGAAGGGAGACGGGTGACAGATGGCTTTTTAAGGAAATGGAGACTCATGTAGGAGGTAGGACACGACGGTATATACGAGTACGTCCCAATCGAGCAGTCCGACTGGGGAAGTACCTCCGCCCTACAGAAGACCACGGCTTAATAACCTCGTGTGGTGTTTCTGACGGTGAGTAGGGTAGCCGGGCCTCACTGGAGAGATTTTGTGCTGTCAGCGGGAAAACCAAAGGCTTTGTCCTTCTTATCTTTTGCGCTGACGGCACAGAATCTTTCTGTTCTTACAGGGTCGGCAGCACGAATGTGACTCCCATGGTGTTTCTCTCGCCCATAGGCCACGTTAACCTCTTATTATCAGGAGAGCCGTGTGCTTGTCTGCGACCTAAGTAGTATAAAAAAATGGCTATGTCAGGAAACAGGCATACTGGTTTACAAGGGAGCTTGGCTTTGGCTTCGAAGATAATTTTTTATACCATTACTTACAAACACAGCATACCTGACTATGGATGTGTGCAACTGGTGGTGAGGTTACAAGTAGGATTGGTGGACGTCGACTAGCCTGAACCGTCTTATCATTCCCAGGACTACAGCCCTGGAGCCTAAAGATCATTCTGATCAGGTTTTACGTCATGAAGCTTCCCGCTCCAACGGCTGTTGATGAAGCAATGATTCGTTGAATGATTTCATTTACTTCCATAAAGCGATTTTTACATCATCCAGTCAATCAATCAATCAATCAATTTATGTATTTGCTCAAATACGATTATAGTAATTGCAGGTGAAAGGATCGACTTACAATAATTGTAAGGTACTACAGTATGAGGTTAATTCGTCAGATGTGATGTATCGACGAATACGACAGAATCTAAAGCTGCGTGCATAGGTACTAGACGAGCTATCCATGAGCGGAGCTCAAGCCGAGTACGAATTCATGTAGTGTGAACCGACTTATCAGCCTCAAACGAGCAGTCATCGAGCGTTAACTCGTTCACGAACGGGTACATTTGATTGCTAGTTTTATTTTTTTACTAGCTGTTGCCCGCGGCTCCGCCCGCGTGGAATTCTAATCCCGTTCATCGCTGATATATAGCCTATATGTTAATCCAGGGTATAACCTATATACATACCAAATTTCAACCAAATCGGTCCAGCCGTTTATGCATGAAAGAGTAACAAACATCCACACATCCATTCTCACAAACTTTCACATTTATAATATTAGTAGGATAGTAGGATATAAGTAGGACACGTCAAGTTGACTTTACTTCGCTTGATGGTAAGCTGAAGACATAGTCTCGAAGAAGAGTGTCACCATTATAGACACGTCTCATGTTACAATAGTGGCACTCAGCTTGCCGACCTCATCAAATGCTTCTTCACGCCCAGTTTATTTTTTTTATTTTTTATTATATAGGAAACGTCAATTTGACTTCGCCTCGCCTGATGGTAAGCTGAAGGCAGTCTCTAAAAAGAGTGTCACCATTATAGACACGTCTCATGTTACAATAGTGGCATTCAGCTTGACCACCTCATCAAATGCTCCTTCACGCCCCGCTTAAAGGATCCGGGACTGTAGGAAGAGGGAAACACGCGTACTAGTAAGGAATTCCAGGTCGTAATGGTGCTATAAAATAAGGAGTCGCCGAACCGCTTGGTTCTTGATAGAATATTCTCATATGAAATGCTTGACGTCAATTGTCGGTTTTTTGATGAAAACCAAAGGATTTTTATCGCGCACGTTTTGTGACTGCTATAGGTTTGTCGTCAAGTGTAGCTAGACTTTACGATGATCGGTTCCCAGAACAGTTTTGTTCATGCTCAGCTACTCTAGCGTAAACGCAACTTAACTTTCTTAAGATGTCTTTAATATAATACTAGGTTTTTGTATCAAGATCAGTCAATCCAGTTGAGTGACTGAATCTAAATTTGTTACGTATTTGTTTTGAAATAATCTCAATTTTAATGAACGAGCTACATGTGGTACTTTATTCATCTTGGCATATGAAATAGATGCAAATGATCCTGCTATTTATTTTATTGTCTGAGGTAATCAACGATGATGCGATGCAAGCAGGTATAATTTGGACACGAATACGAAATGTTGTGGCTAGTAATAAGAAGAATGAAATTACATGATGCGCTCAATATTTTTGACAAGGTAAATCAATGTGTCAAATTATTTTCTTTCAGGTCATAGGACTCGTCCAAATTACTAGAATGCATTGTAGAGTTACAAAATACTAGTTAAGGTGTCATTTAGACAAAGAAGAGCTTCTCGCGCGTTTCGGTTCGGAAAATCGAACCTGTTTCTTGTCCTATCAAAGTGTTTACACACAGGCAAACACTAAATTCGGCAACCGACGGTCCACAGACGGCGTGCGTTTTAGTCGGTTCGAGTCCAACATAACCTTTTCCACCGGCACCGGCGGGGGAGGTATGTGTGGGAATTTTTCGCACGCGGGACGCCCCCTGGCCACAATGTACTGACGACCTGAAAAATATCGCAAAAGACAGACTGGCCATGTAGACGGAGGATTGGCAGCAATGGCGCACATTGGGAGCGGCCTATGTCCAGCAATGGACTGCGATAGACTAATTGATTTGCAGTGTATTGGTCACTGTGAGACTAGCTTTAAGTCATAGATATGTAAGATGCATTGTATCCTCTATATTAGTAAGCAATAACTATATCCCGAATAAGAAATTATGATGGCCGCCCTTTACACATATAAAAGTTACCTACTTAACATGTAAAGTAAATGATTCGAATTGGTGCTGAACAAAGGTATAATAATACATTATCTATTCTCTGTGAGCATTGCCCATCCATTGACAAACTACGAAGGTTACATAAAACGTAGGTATATCAATTACTGTTTCCTTTGAATAATTTCACATAAATTAATGAGCTAATATTTCACAACTCACCGAGTATCGCTAATAACGTATTTTGTGTAAAAATAATGATTTAGGTACAAAAGTCACTTATGTAATGATTGGGTAACGAAGGTTAATAGTACGGGTTGAAAAATATCTAACGTTTGAGTGTGATTGCTTACAGCAGCCTTAAAAGGTTGTGGAAACATACGAGATGATATTTTGTTGTCAAACGATACTCAATTTATTTATTCCTCATCTGCAATCTGGTATACCTGCTATTGACGGATGAATGTCTCGGGTTCAGGGCAGGGTCAGAAGAAGTCAAGATATACCATTTGCGTAGGAGGAGTAAGAAAGCGAAACCCGTGCTTCAAATTGCATACTTTGGATGCAATTGGGATTGGCGCTCGGATAGATGAGGAAGATTTGTTTCCAACATACCTACAACCATAATGTGTATTCTAATAATGTATTTACTAACGATCGTCGATAAGGAAATTGTACGTTGAATAATAGTAGATGGAGATCATTACTATAGCTTGTAGACATTTCTAACATCATTACACTCTCGAGAGATGTAAGGTAGGAAGAGCAAAATATAAAGAATACAGTATTCCCTAGTGAAAGCAGAGTTTTTCCAATACAGGAAAACAATAAAAGGTGCCTGTAATCTCTTATAAATCTTATTACTCCTATTTTATAATTATTTAACGTGGCCGCCCAATTTCTCGACGAAAGACTGCGCCGCGCCGTCAGAACCTTATTTCTATATCGACTAGCAGGTGAAGTAGACTTGGGTCCTGAATATCTTAGTAGCTCCTATACAGTCAGATTAGTCTAATTGACGTCATGACTTCAGAACCTTTTTATAATATCTCAAAAGACAGTGCCGTTCACAATTAATAGCTGTATGTTTCCAATATTAATAATTATTCTCGCGTTAGCTTTCAAGAGTGTTGCCCTCGAATGTAAATTAATTAACTATTACGAGTATAACACAGACGGCGCGCGCTTCTTCGAAATATTTAACATAATTGTTTTTCTCTTGCATATGTGTGACGTAAAATATTTTTGTACCTTTTACGAAACATTGGTAGATGAACTGTGGCCTCAGAATACAGAACAAGTTTGTATTACATGCCATGCTTAGTTCCGGTCTGGTGCTATATAGTTTTCTTGGATATTTAATGGAAAATCAGAAAAAGTGAAATGCTCAAACGGGATTTAAATCCGCGACCGGTCATTTAGAGCTCAGTGGTTAGAACAGGTCGATTTTCTAGGATACATACATACATACATACATACATACATACAATCACGCCTTTATCCCTGGAGGGTTAGGCAGAGGTGAATTAACACCCACATTTCACCAATCATTATATTAGGTCCCACGTAATAGGCGGTGAGCCTATTGCCGTTTTCTGGGCACTACTGTTGACTCGAGCCATGTAGAGGCTGAGTCTGGACTGTATAATATAATATGTCTGATGTTAAGCAGCCCTATCGCCCCTATCCCTTAGTCGCCTTGTACGACACCGCATGGGAGGAGATGGGGTGGCATTCTACTCTGAATTCTACTCTGCCGGGAACCACACGGCTATTCTATTTATTTTCTAGGATAGTTGCTATTTATCAGCCTAGCAAGCTTACTAGGTTAATAATATAAGGATTATATTGGCACCGCTCTCTTAAAAACAACACGCAATGATTACGATTACACAAGCATTACAACTTTTAATACAAGTAGATCACTATTACTAATACATTATGAGCTATAAATATGTAACCTATTGTGCACTATGACGTGTATCGCAACCTCTCACCCAGCTGTATCTTTTATGAACAAATTGACCACATTAGATTAACGAGATCTCGATTCTCGTATACTGTTAATGTATTGGGTGAATGGATTTATGTAATGTGGAAGGGATCTGTCAATTACGTAGGATTTGTTTTAATTTATTTGTGATTGTCTACCATTAGCTAATGCCTGGTATACGTTGCAATACTTTTTTTAGAGTTCGTTACCTCAAGAGGAATCCCTCTTCCTACAGTAGGTACTACAGTCAGTCAGTAAAAGCGGGACGTGAAAAAGCATCTTGAGGCCGTCAAACTGAGTACCACCTTTGTAATATTGTACGTGTCTATAATGGTGACCCTCCTTTCCGAGACTTTGCCTTCAGCTTACCATCAGGCGAGGTGAAGTCAATTTTTTTATTTTTTTTGGCTGTGTAGTTTGTACTAATTTTTATATTTCTGACACCTAAACCAGGCCAGGGCCTGTATGATAGGCGTCAGAACGTATCCTTAATAAAAAAAATAGGCCTCAAAATCAAATAAGTAGAAACAATTTTGATAAAGCCATTTAACTTACCTAATTTAAAAATCAAAATGAAGAGTGCAAATACAAAAGTTCAACGCGGTAAGTGAAATATAATTGACAGATACATTCTTAAACAAATATTTGATCAAATGATGATATTCGTAACCTCTGACATGGCAGTTAGACACTTTACCGCCACGCCACTTATGTTCTCGATGTTCTGCCCCGGAAACAAGTGGCAATTCGTTAGTAGGATGGAATCAATCAATTAACCTATCCCAGTCCACTGCTGGACATAGGTAATGTCAATGCAGTGGACATTACCTATGTCCAGAATGTAGGCCTGTAGGCCTCTGCCAATGTTGAGAGGCTTTGGCCTATAACTGTTTCCACGCTGGCCAGACGGGTTGGTACAGGGTTTTATTTTGAGTTTTCCTTCTCTCGCAGTGATATCGTCTGCGTATTGTTCCGCTAGTCTAGTCGCCTCTTACGACACCCTTCAGATGAGATGGGGTGGTACTTGTTATCTTTCTCAAAGAATAGAATTAACTTAATGTGTAAACGTAATAATACCTTTGTCAAACCCATACATTGATTTATTCTCGTAATAATTGTGCCACTTGTCTAGGAGGACTGTTCTATTCCTCATAGTCATAGGGTTGGGGGGTCAAAACAGAAGACGCTCCTGTCAAACAAATCGTGGAAAGGAAAAATGAAACAGCTGATCCCAGCCTTACACTCTATTTTTTTATAGCACTTAGGTGGCAGACAAGCACACGGCCCACCTCATGGAAAGTGGTTACCGTTGCCTATCTTCGGATGAAGCCCGGAATAGCACTCTGATGCAGAAGAATGTATTGTTATAAAAATGCAATTCAGAACTGGCGATCCTTTTATTACTGTACATAAGGGAAAGTTGACCCACTGCAGATATGTTTGTTTTGATGCGTCATGGCTGATGTTATATCACGAGCGCGGCTACCGGCTATGATATGTTTTATTTATCAACTATTGTTATGCGTGTTACAGTGCACTTAAAATATTGCTTGAGTAATTGTAATGTAATGTCCCATCTTTATTGTATGAATGTTTTTTGAATTTTGATTTGACTTGGTGCTTTTAGACTGTTTACTTTGATCTTTTCCGGTATTAGATAGATACATAGATAATTCTTTATTGTACATAAGTAGATTTACAGTAGGACTAGTAGGTAGCAATGTAGCATGTATACAGTTTAATTTATAATAGGCGACCTTATCACTGGAAGCGATTTCTTCCAGGTAACCTAGATATTTGATGCGGCTAGTTGATTTGGTTGTTTGATATCAATACCTCCTCCATGTGCGCAGGACTGGGGGTTACAGGTGGGGCCACATGTCACGCTAACTGAAGCAGGCCGGGGTGGCGGCGCTATACGGGACCCTTAATGGTCCCTCCTTCCCTGGGGTAATATGAGGACACGATGGTTCCGTGTCGAAGGGGCCATATCGAAACGAGAGATGGCCCTGGCTGTATTGTGAGGGTAATACCTTCTACTTCAGTCTGTCTTCTTGTCCGAGAGTTAAGCCTTCGCCGGAACCTCGTCCATCGGTTAGTTTAGTTGAGAATATTGTGTTAGCACTTTACCAGGCCTTGTGCCAGAAGAAGGAAGAGAAATACAAGGACATTACTAAAAAAAGACCACATTTTAATCTCAAGAAGCTTTTTTATCAGCTTGCAGATGGTATTCTTTTGAACTCTAAACATCTTGAAAGAAATATATCCCTAATTCCCGTTGAAAACTGTCTGTAGTTACCGTACAAATACACGTATTATATTATACATAAGCACTTCATATAAAAACCGGATACTCTTATTACCTCAGCCATTAAAAGGCACGTACACATCAATTTATAACAGAGACATTATCGTTGTTAGGCATCCTTTCACTGCAGCTCCTAGGCTAAATAAATAGCCGCTTCACCGCCTAGCACCAACAGTGTCGTGAGTTGACAATAAAGACCTAGCTTGTGGCAGTTTTAGGTACAGAATTTGTTTTATAGGTACTACAGGAATGGAAATGACATCTGACAGGAATGTATGAAGGAGAATGACATGTTGCGCTGACCCCAAATAATAGGGAGAAGGGCAGGTAGATCATGATGATGACTACAGGAATACAGGAGGTCTAGGGGAATAATCTTTTCCGTTCAGCTATAAAATTGCACAAATCAAATCATATTTGTTATTTTAGTATTTAAAGTTACTGATAATCTGAAAGACAAAAAAAAAGTTCGGTTACTCATTCAACATTTCGATGTACAACTTTTTTTTAATAGTAATTACTAGCAACTGCAATAACTATAGTATTTATATCCTTTAACCCCTCGAACTAGGCTAAATTACTTGTGTTAGGATTGTTAGGAATGAGCTCAAGTCGATAGTGTAATTTTATTCAGGATTCGAACCCAGGACTTCTCGAAAGCTGCCGATGCCGCAAATATTCAAGTGAAAGTACAATAATAACATTTGGTAACCGTCATTTTATGAAACAATAGCGCTTTTTGAACATTCGTAATGTTATAACATTGATGATCTCGGTTCAGATGCGCCGATAAGATATTTTATTGGTAGGTACAGTTGGCTACATAATGATGTGAATTAGTCGTCACGTCACCACGTTTTTGATACACGGTTATAGACACATTTATAATTAATTTCGTTCAAGTAACAAAAGGACATGTTACAATGTAGTCACTCAGCTTGACGGCCTCATCAGATGCTTTTTCAAGCCCCGCTTCATATTTCTTATTTAGTTTTAACATACGCACGAAGAAGTAACTATTATTAAGCTATTGCTATTGCTATTATTATGAACAAGGTGTTATTGACTGCGGTTTCGCCCGCGTGGAAATCGATCCCGTCCCGCAAACTAGTATGGAAACCTATTCCTGAGACATTTTTTACTTACATCAAAGTGATGCCGAATATAATAAAGATTGAGTTGATTTAGTTTTTTGTTTTGTTTTTATTTGCATGTTGATTCCGGACAATTGAATTGGTTAAGGCGTGAAAACGTAACAATCAAACAAAATAAAGTTATTTTATATCAAAAATATGCGATATGTTCTTTTAAATTGTTCTGACTGTACACATTTACTATTGAATGATATTCCGTTGTAAAGATACTTATTACACAATGTTAGAGAGGTGTTGATGGCGCTATATTCACACGCACTACAAGAAATAGTCGTTAGTTAAGATGGAGGCTTAAAATGACAGGATTCAATGACCCAGATCAAAGTTATTAGGGCTTTCAGTACCAGAGTATCAGAATAAACTGTAAAATACTTTTTGAACTGAGCAGGGCCTTCTGCTAAAGCACAACCACTGTCACACCACACAGAGACTGCGAGAAAATTCCATTTGATTATAGGTTTTAAAGCAGTACATTTAAAGTTTGAAATTAAATCGCTTTTTGTAGAGTGAACGAAAGCGTGTAATGAAAATATTGTCATTTAATTTTGGACTTTAACTCTATAGCAATAACGCCCGTAGCACATCTCCGCCGTTTCGCGGCGGACAGCGGAACTGCTAGTTGAGTTTCGCTGTGTTCAAGTGTAGCTGGAGCAGCGAAACATGAGCGGAACTTGACACTTGTTATCTAATATGGAGCGCGTACCCGAATCTAACTGGTCCGTGTAGAACGCATGCGCCAACTACCTGACTTCTGATTGCTCCGTTCAACATGATAACGTCTTTTTCGCATGCGCGAACTTGATACCGTGCGTCAAGAACTTTCAAAATCAACAGGGCCGAAATTGGGTAATTGGCTGTCTAGTTAAATTATTAGTTACTTTATGGTGAGTGATAGGGAAAGGAGATGTTCACTTTTTGTATGGACAATGGGGACACTAATTTGCACAAATATAATATATATAAATTAGTTTTATATTTGGTACCATTATACGTTAACATTACATTTAGATAAATATAATATTAATACAATTAAAAGTCTATTATTATAATAAAAAGCGTACCTTCCACATTTATTTCTCTCTGAATTTCTAGCCATGCTTGCAATTTTTTCACGTTATTTTTATAATGTGGATGGCTTATTAAATAAATAACGGGTCTATTTCTGATCTCTATGAGAAGCTTTTCGGTATATTCCACGTCCATCATTTAAAAAAACGTAGTTACGCTCAGTAGCTTTACCATGAATTGACACCAAAATTTGACAACTTCGTTACCAAATCGAACTGTGTATGCGAATCTGATTGGTCTGTGTAGAACGCATGCGCGAATTTTCTGACTTCTGATTGCTCCGTTTAAAATGACAACGTGATTTCGCATGCGCGATCCTTCGCAACCGTGTGTAGATTTCGAATCGTCGTTGCCTGTCAAAATCCAGGGCCGTATAGGGTATTTGGCTGTCAAGTCAAATTAAATACTTTTTACTAAACGTAACAGTAAGTTATAAAATACGTATACAAATATAATCGATGATTAATAATTATTAATTATATTGACCAATTATTATTTATATTATGATTGGACAATTTCTATGGTTGGACAATTAAAGAGTGATTGTCATTTTTCATAATTGGACATATAAGTCGTGCAAAGGACACATTTAACGTTATTGCTGGACTGGTCGCCGAGTGCAGACCGAGGGTTCAGATTAAGCCACCTGTCACCGCTTCAACCCGCTGGCGAAGTGGTGTGACATTCATATCCTTCCTTTCCGGAGTACAATGGGGACACCGTGCTTTTCACACCTGAGGGCTCTTAAATTATGGCCTAGAATCAGTCGGGGAGTGCGTAATAGGAGGCGTGCGGTTTTGAGCAGGTGCGATGGCCGACCAGAGTGGTATTTGAAGGGACTACCGAAAAAAAGTAGGAGCGTGATCAGAATTCGACGTGTATGGAGCCGTGGGCAGCAGCTATGTATAATACTAGCAGTTGCCCGCGGCTCCGCCCGCGTGGAATTCGGATTCCGTTCCCACTTTTTTTTCGTGCTAAAGTTCCCTCGGATATGGTCAGGAGTGATTGTCGAACTGAACTGAACTCTGAACCACTAAAAACGCATGCCGCATGCAAATAAAGACCCGCGAGGTCTTTATTTGCTAGCCTATGTTACTACCATTATTGAAATCAGTCAACAACAAACAAAAAAAAACAAGAAAAGGACTTTTCTCTTTAGAATATTAGTGTACCTAGATGTAGGTAATACCATCCTGTACAAAAACTGTAGACGGCGAAAAAATAATCAAAGTAAAACTTTTTTACTGATCTTGATTCATTGTGGGTGCTAGCACCTCTGCCTACCCCTTCGGGGATAAAGGCGTGAGTTTATGTATGTATGTATGTTGATTCATTTGGAATTTAAAAGACCCCTAATGCGGCCCTGCAATTTAAGTGTTACGTAAAATTGTCACGTGACAACACTGACAAAATAGCGGACGAAGCGCGGAGGTGTGAACGGCATAGGCGAAACTGCGCGGCGAAAGAGATAGAAGATAGGTAAATCTATGCATTAGAACATGCCGTTTCGCTAGAGTTTCGCTCCTCGTACAACTGACAGAACATGGCGAAACAACCGCGGTTCCGCTATACGCGGTTTCGCGGCGGAGATGTGCTACAGGCGTTAAGTCTGAAATTTAATGCCAATTTTTGCAGAGACTGTGGCACGACAGTGGTTTTGCTTTAGCAGAATCGAGGGCCAGGAATCGAACCTGCCATCTTCAACGTAGACGAAGCAGTTGAACGCTCTATCGCAATACCGTATATTGTAATATACAATCTGCTTATTGCAATAGTTTCGAAGCACTTAAGGGGCATGGAGTCCTACCAAAAAATTCGGGACTAAAACCAATCTAACACCTGTTGACTAACGGAGACTCTCCTCTCGGAGTTAAGGGGTCAGACAGCACTCGCTCCCGAATAAAGGAGAACAGTCCTCTGGTTCTAGATACTTTGAAGCAATCTTTGAATATAACCAGGACTGGTGATGGGTCATTTAAGTTTGAGAAAAAACCACGGGTCACATAATCAGAGCCTTAAGGTTTAAAGGAAAAATGTTTCTCCGAAGATTTCATTTCATTACGTGAAGCAATGCAGTAGAGAGAACGTTTACTGATAATAATAACACAATACATCTTACGTAAGAAAATAATGAAGATGTCCGTTCGTCTGTTACTTAGGATGTAACTCGCGGAACCATTCTTATTTTGTAAGTACCTAAAACAAGGCACATATTATATAGTTTTAATGTTTTCCCACTCGACTGCGGTGAAGTATACATCCATATGATGTGTGTCCATACTGTCCATTATTAAGTCTTTATGTCACCTTCTAACTAACGACTGAATTGATTTTGATAAATGATATTATGCCAAAGAGAAATGATTTGAGAAAACATCATCAAGTGTTACTTATTTTGGGTTGTTCCGTATTGATCCCATTCTTAATTGACCCCAAATGCGTATTCCTTATTGATCCCATTTTAAAATTTTATTTTATATGCTTAATTGATCCCAAAATTCAAGCTGCTAAATTTTTGGCGGCAAATATACCTACATTTTTAATTTTTGTAATTATTAGATAGGGTGAAGTGCGGCAAATGCAAGTATCAAAATTAAACTAACATATTAATCATATTAATCAAATCAATCAACTCCCGTTCCCGCTCTCCATGGAACCTATTCCTGGGATAAAAAGTAGCCTATGAGTTATTCCAGACTATTATCTAACCCTGTACTGAGTTTTAACCAAATCCGTTCATTCGTTGGAGCGTGATTAAGTAACAAACATACGAACATCTTCACAAACTTTTAGTCTTCTAATATTAGTAGTAAGTAAGATTAAATTAGTTGAATGCATGATCATGCTATCCATACTTTTTAGTACCTCTTGCATTTGGGGTCAATTAAGAATGGGATCAATCGTTGTGGGATCAATACGGAACAACCCGTTTTTGCTTGGTTGAAGAAGTTAGTTTTCGCAGGATGTCATCATCCTACTTGCATTACTCGGTCGCATGCTCAACTTCGGAGTCCGGGGTCCGCTTTTTCCAGTCTAACTGCGTAGTGTGCTATTTTCCGTGAAGTAACTGCCATTTAACCTCCACAATTCATTAACGATATCGAAATATTGTCTCTAATTGGAATTTTTACAGCAAGTATGTTGACATATTCAAACTGGTACCACAAGCTAGTTAAGCTAATGCTTACTTTGAGCCTACTGTTTTTTCTATACCACTTAGGTCGCAGACTAGCACACGGCCCACCTCTTGGAAAGCGGTTACCGTGGCCTATAGACGAATGCATCACCAAAGGAGTCACACTCATGCTGCCGACCCTTTAAGAGAGGAGAGGAGGAGGCAAAGAGGTTCTGTGCCGTCAGCGAAGAAGACATGCAGGACAAGCCTTTGGTCTTCCCACTGACAGCATAAATACTCTTCAGTGAGCTCAGGCTACCCTAACCGCTGGAAACATAACACGAGTCTAGTATACCCGCGATATTCTGTAGAGCGGAGGTACTTACCTAGTCGGACCGCTCGATTGGGTCAGAAATACCGTTCGTCATGTTCTACCTCCGCAACTTACTCCATTACTGTACAGTTTGCCCTAAAATACAAAGCTAAAACTGATAGAACACACGATAAAAAAAATACGAAAAATACATGCAAAGCGTGGAATATTAGAAAATGTGCGTGAGAAAATGGCGTGCGTTATTTTATGTAATAAAAATAGTTTGTTTAATTAATGTCTATTGTGTAATAGCTGCGTGTTCGATATTAAAACTTGTTCAAATAATATATAATATCCGGTTTTGTTGAGAATCTTTAGCTTATCAGTTTTGTGAGAGGAATATATGCAATTATCATATTACTTTCCTTTTAGCAAAGTTAGGGAATAACGGAAAATACTACCCAGATCACTCGTCCGAAATACCTCAGTGTCTCAAGTCGAAGGTTTTCGACCAGTGTTTGTTACCAGTGATGACTTATGTCACTGAAACGTGGTCCCTCACTATGGGCCTTATGAGTAAGCTCAAAGTAGCCCAACGAGCTATGGAGAGGGCTATGCTCGGAGTCTCTCTGCGATCGAATCAGAAATGAGGAGATCCGTAGAAGAACCAAGGTTACCGACATAGCTCAGCGGATTAGCAAGCTGAAATGGCAGTGGGCAGGGCACATAGCACGGAGGACTGATGACCGATGGGGTCGAAAAATCCTGGAGGCCACGTATCGACAAGCGCAGCGTAGGACGTCCACCCACATGATGGACAGACGACCTCATTATGGCCGCGGGAACGCGCTGGATGCGAGCCGCTTCCAACCGGTCTTATTGGAGATCTATAGGGGAGGCCAGGGTCCAGCAGTGGACTTCCTATGGCTGAAAACATACTGGTAGGCAGAGATTTATTAACACCTACATTTCATCAATGATTTTCGGTCCCACGGCATTGCCGCAGCCCATTGCCGTCCATCGGGTACTTTTTCATGGGTTGAGTTTACCTACTGGTGTATGGAGAACAATTCTATCCCTTAGTCGCTTTCTACGAAACGCATGGGAAGAGTACGGTGGCCCTATATTACTCCACCGGGAGATGATCCGATTCTCAGCACTCCATGGATTCACCGTGCGGTCGCCGGGTCCATAGCGTGATACAGAGAGGAACACCGTGACGGCGACTGGGACTTGCGACCCAGATGTAGGTTTAGGGTGGCCACCTTGTGATGCATCAGCGCTCACCTCCACCGTCAGTAGGAGATCACCCATTTCATAATTTAGTGAAATTAAATGAAAAGTGCTCCAACTCGAATTAAAGTGTTTTCCACTAAGATACAGCCCCTATTAATAAAATTACAACACAAAGAACAACATACAGCAAATTTCTCCAGTGAGCATATCCATTTAAATGCGAATATTATGCTAATAATATGGCTAATAATGTTTGCTACGTCTTAAATTTAGTGGCAGAACCAAGGTTTACTTATCACGAATTGGTTAGCTCAGCCGGAAAGTACTAATAGTAAATAGTATTTATTATCAGTAATTACTATTGCGTTTTATTTTTTATTCAATACAAGTTATTACAGATAAATACATACGTGCCCTTTTTCCCAATTCGTACTCTTTTTTTTTGAAGTGACTCTTTCGACGCTGTAAGTATTCTTTATCTATTAATTAATTGTATAAAAATCCCCTTTCCTTTAATGTTACGGGAGTAGGTAGGTACTAAAAAGGTTTCTCTATTCGCTTCTAATCGCTTCCTTCGGTCTTAAGACAGCCGAGGACGGTAATCATCATGCTCACACGTGCCATACGACGTTTTACAACACACTTGCGAATAAAATAATACTACAAATACTAAATAAACAATACTACAAATTAATTAATTTTTGAGTTTAAGAGTCATAGGAAGAGAAAGAGAACATAGTACCTTTACTCGTATTAATGAAAGATGTATTTTCCAAGCCTCGCTACTGCATTAGATTGTATTTTTAAGAAATCTACCTAAAATTAGATTTCATAAGTTGTGGTTTGGGCCTGAGGTTGAGTACACTTAATGACACATACATCCGTGTAGGCGCGCCCTGAAAGCAGTAAGTACCTATGTATCATCACTATCACTTCACTACATCACTACATAATTATAAAGCAAAGTCGCTGTCGCTGTCTGTCCGTCCCTATGTATGCTTAAATCTTCAAAATTACGCAATGAATTTTAAAGCGGTTTTCTTTAATAGATAGAGTTCAAGAGGAAGGTTTATATGTATAATACATGCATAATATTGTAGAGAAACACTGATAAATTTAGAGATATGCAGCGGGAACGGGATCAAAAAATATGGTGGTACGAAGTTCGCCGGGTCAGCTAGTAGTTATATAAAAATATGACACACATACTTTACATCATTTTGAGGTGATTAATCGACCTAATGAGACACAGCGCCGTACGTTAGCCGATTTTGTAGCCCAATTTTTATAGTCAACCATATTTCAATTGATGAGAATAGTTCCAGTGCCAGCTTGTGAAGTGTAAAAGGATAGAGGGAATTGGCGGACTGTAGACTCTGCCTACCCCGGAGCGGAATAGACGTGCCGGATGTATGTATGTGTATATGTTTGTATGAGAACAGTTCCACATAAAGGGCATTAAATTACCGAATGGAAAATGTCTAAAGGCGGCCACCCACTAATGGTCCGCCTGCAGTTTTTCGTCTGTCCGGCAGCCTGCTGCAGTCCTTATGTCATCATAATTTTATTACCTCAGACTAAAATAATAACATTATTTTATTCTTTTAGTCTGATGTTATTACGTATAAAATGCCGACGGCCATATACTGTCCGGCCTTTAACTGTCTTTGCTGACCGAAATCGTCAAGCGGCCACACACATATTAGCCGTCAGTCCAAAATCGTATACGAAACTGTAAGTGTGTGGGCTATTGCGATGAACTGACAGATCGATATCATCCGGTTGTCGTTAGTGGGTGGCCGCCTTTACACACTCTTGAAGCTTCGGCAGTGCCAGGAATAAATGAATTTCAATTTGCAACTTTGAAGATTTCAAGGTCACGTGACACTTTTTTCAGCATTTTCATTTTAAGAAGATGAACAGATTACGTCTACGTCGCCTCATCATGCTGAGGCTGTTGAGAGAAGACGCTTCCGGGTGCACGTCATAGCAATAAAATTCGCGAACCTCCGCTGCCGTATCGAATCATCATCGTCCACAAATCCGCATGTGCGCAAGCGCAGACGCGAGTCGAATAGAAAGGTGACCGGTGAAAGCGAGTCGTGTCCTTGTCATAGAGCTATGTGGTGCTTCCTGTATAACGGGATGTTTTGTCAGAATAGCCATAAAGTATGACATCTACATAAATATTACGGTAGCGTCATGGTGAGGGTGTCAGACTTGTTTTGGAGAGGTTACAGGTTCAATTATAGCAACATGAATGCTACAACAAAGGATATTAGTAGGATATACCTTTTCGTAAAGTTGTACGAAAAGATTTATACTTATATCATTTGTCGACTGTACTCATAATACGTGAATACATAATTTCTTCGTTAATATTTTTTAAAGGGGCTTAAGACACACTAATATAGAAATTGAGTACACAATTAATATTATCAGATCGGTAATTAAATGCCCCTACATTCAGATAATAAAAAAGAAAACACAATATACCTACAGCTACAAAACAAGAATTAAGTACACTAAATAAGAATTACACAAGACAAGAAACAGTGTGCAAGGAACGTTACTTTAAATTAAGTTGGAGTTTAGCAGGTGTTCAAAAATATGTCGTAAAATATGAAAAAATAAGAGAAAATGAACTCTTAATCATCATTAGCATCAGAGTGATGTCCGAATTGCGTTCATAGTTACCACCTTATAGCTCGGGGCTTTACCCGGGGTCCGTTTATTGGTTAGTATTTCGACTTTTCCGGGCGCGATTGCCGTTTGAGCGCCGAAACCTGAGAACCACCGCCAGGGCATATTTTTGTAGACACCAGAGCATTATCACCACCACATTTCAGCCGAAGGGTATCGTAAGAGGAGACTAACGGCAAAATACGCAGACGATATCACTGCAAGAGAAAGAAAACTCGAAATAAAACCCTGTACCAACCCGTTTGGCCAACATAGAAACAGTAGGCCAATGCTTCCCAACATTAGGAGAGGCCTATGTCCAGCAATGGATTGCGATAGGCTAATTGATTGAAGCCCCACTAGGCAAGTGGCTATTCATTGCCGGCGTCTTGTAGAATAGAATGACGTGTGTATGGGATTTGACGTGACGTATGACATGCGTTGACGACTGTCGTATACGTCAAATTCCATACATTCATAATTCTATTTTACAATACGCTGGCCATCGAATTTTCACTTATCTAAGGT
Source organism: Eilema depressum (assembly GCA_914767945.1). Taxonomy (NCBI): domain Eukaryota; kingdom Metazoa; phylum Arthropoda; class Insecta; order Lepidoptera; family Erebidae; genus Eilema; species Eilema depressum. The sequence goes on along the minus strand of OU612030.1, from coordinate 16,743,759 downwards.
GGAAGATCAGAGTGCAGTCAACGTTGCAGAAACGTTGCAGAACGTGCAGAAAGTTAACCCTTTCGACTCGGTGCAAAGACGGGCGTTGAGGCTCGTCGGCAATCCCATACTCACAGGCGATGTGGAACCTCTCAGTCTCAGGAGAGACTTTGCCTCACTGTGTGTGTTCTACCGCCTATACAATGGTTTGTGCTCAGATGAATTGTTTGACATGATGCCCACAGCTACATTCTATCATCGCACTTCTCGCCATAGGCAGGGAATTCATCCTCACACATTGCGACCGGAAACGGTGCGCACTGTGCGGTATGAAAGGAACTTCATCCCTCGCACACTCAAGCTGTGGAATGAACTCCCCGCGAACTTCTTTTGACTTTTGACGTTGACCACTTTCCATTAGGTGGGCCGTGTGCTTGTCTGCCACCTAAGTGGTATAAAAAAACCTACCTACGTGTCCACTCTATGCTGATATTGATCACATATCTCTAGAAGTTATCTAGATATATTACTAGTAGTATAGTAATATTACTCAAGCAAAACCTATCGATCGTAATTTAAAACCGATCATTAATCAGAGCTCATCAGCAACCAAACTCCTGACACCTGACCACGAAGTTGCTTCAACTGGCCATCATTAACCTCATATCTTTCAACAGTTATATCTTCTGAACAAAGCGTAAGTTCATTATCTTCAAGAAGATTGCTTAAATAAGGAATTGAATGGTTACTTAACACGCTTGGTTAGTTAATTATGTGCAAGTTATCGCACATAATAAGTGAGCTTCTTATAAGTTCATTAATTGATTGCAACTTAGTGTGTGTTGACCTTGCAGAGGAGTGGGTTGTGATCGAGTCTATAGCAATTTGTATCGTTATCGATTCGATTTAAAGTATCTCAGTATTTACTTGTTTAAGTATCGAAACAAAGGTATACTTAAGTAGGTATTATGTACTTACGTCAAAATATAATTAAGACTTAATAAATAATTTAATAGTCAAGTAAAAATATACCAAATGTATTCTATCCAAAACAAAATAGTGAAATTAAATAAAATATTAAAATACGTAATTAGTTAATATTACAATTATTATTCGCAATTCTTTTGTTTTAACGGTACTCTATGTATCTATGGTATACAGGGCGTCCCACGGCGATGCCACATGGAGGGAAAGTACCTTAAATCCTTAAGTTAGCTCATTTTACTTAAAGGAGACATCATTTTATTTTTAAAAAGAAACAAAACTGCATTCAAAGATTTTTAAAAATTCGCTTACCACACCCGGTAATCGAACCGACTAAAATCCGAAAAAGTAACACCCTGTATTTTTATGGCATCAATCGATAGTGTCAATCATAAGGAATAAATCTCTCTAAGAAACATGGTAAATTAAATGAAAGGAAGTCCTTGAAACCTAATATTATCAATACAATTTGGTAAATTAAAACACTTTCTTATAAGGTATCAACACCAGAGATTTATCTTTGATGAAATTTATTTAGTAAAATTAGTACTAAATTAATGAACTTTGTTACCTGTTTAGAATGTAACTTTATTGGGTAACGGCTTGAGGTATGTAGGTAGGGTAGGTAGTTATTTTGGGTGCTTGAAGAAACCTGCACGCGGTGTACCGTGGGCAACGAAAATGGTGAGAGAATTACCCTATGGATCAACTTATAACCTGTTAATTTAGACGGCGTGCGGTTTCAGTCGGTTTGAGTTCGACATACCTAAATACTACTGCTGACCAGCAGCAGTATCGGCACGATAAAAAAAGAAAAGTAATTTAAATATGGAATTTTATTGTTAATATGGTATCAGATAGATGGATGAACTTTGAGTTAAAGTGTTTTATTTTGCCAAATTGAATTTATAATTTTAGGTTTCAAGGACTTCCTTTCGTTTAATTTACCATGTCTCTTAGAGAGATTTGATCCTTATGATTGACACTATCGATTGATGCCATAAAAATACAGGATTTTACTTTTTCGGATTTTAGTCGGTTCGATTACCGGGTGTGGCAGGCAAATTTTTAAAAATCTTTGAATGCAGGTTTGTTTCTTTTTAAAAATAAAATGATGTCTCCTTTAAACAAAATGAGCTAACTTATGGATTTTACTTTTTCGGATTTTAGTCGGTTCGATTACCGGGTGTGGCAGGCAAATTTAAAAAAATCTTTGAATGCAGTTTTGTTTCTTTTAAAAAATAAAATGATGTCTCCTTTAAACAAAATGAGCTAACTTAAGGATTTAAGGTACTTTCCCTCCATGTGGCATCGCCGTGGGACGCCCTGTATAAGTCTCATATTATTTCAATGATAAAGTACAGGGTGCGTACAGGAAGACTGTGGTACAGGAAGTTCAATTTAAAATTATAGTCTGAGTTTTAGTTTGAATTTGAATTTAAAGCAATTTGCCTGACCTTTCGGCCTGAGTGCCATGCCGTCCTATAAGCGATGGTATTTTAAACCACAATTCAGAGAAGGAAGGATGGAACTATTTCATTCCTGATCATTCATCATTTCTCTTCTTTTGGAGAATTGGTCTAAAAAAATTACCAGCATTCTTGTACCCTTAAAACATGCTACACTTAATTTGGGCCTAGATGCTAGTGTGTAATATGTTCTAGATTATTTACAACAGTTAAGAAATCATATCTTCCATGTGTAATTAATAAAAACTACTTTCAAACGGAATTGAATTTCGCATATTATGTTTACAAGTTACAACACTAGAATGATAAAAATAATCAGTAAAGGCGTATCGAAATACATCAAAATAATTCGCTGTACTTATTTGAAAGTTTTATACATGCTAATAGTATTGTTTTAATATTATGTTATATAATATACCTAATATAATAATCACGTTTTTCTCACGCAATCTTTGTGAACATTTTGTGGTGGTATGCAGGAATTTGAATGTTTACTTCTATTTTTAACATCAACTCGCGTGGAATAACAAAATTTGAAATTTGTCTAAATGGTTATAGAGGCAGATTAGCGGTTCCGGCTGCCTTGGGTAGCAGGCACGAAAATGCTTGAATATTGATACCATATTCATTTTTAAACGTAGGGCAATTCAAAGGTTACGTACCTATACCATGATCGCGGTAACATTAATGGATGATACTGAAACTACCATGAATAAATATCTGGACCAAAATATTATAGAAAAACAAAGAGTTAAATAAATGGAGCAGTTGATGAAACCAGCGAGCGAACCATGAACTCCGAGGTGAGAATCTCGGTAGTGACCGGGACTAGCGCGAACCAAATAAAGATGATGATGAGGCAGCAGGCTACTCAGATCATAATTTACCTACTGAGATGATATGGTATGATTTTAATTCCTTGTCAATTTTTATTAACTTTAATTCAGTATTAGCAGAAGTAAGAAATATCGAATAACGCACTGACTACCTGAAAAATGTGGCTGGGGTAGACTGGAAGTAGAAGGCGGAAGATCGACAGACCCGGCGCACATTGGGAGAGGCCTATGTCCAGCAGTGGACTGCAATAAGCCAATTGATAGGAACAATCACAAACATCTAGAATTCGATTAGCAACAATACTTGTTAACACTTCATCCGACTCGGGTCTCGAAATTCGAATTTAAGACCTCAGATGTAGTCCTACAATGATAGAAGATGAAGGATCAACATAAAATGACAAAGACATAGCAAAAGCACATGCAATAATGCACTTATAAATGTATTATATAAGTACAATCGCATGTTTGAGATCAAATAATTTAAAATTGTACACAATATTATACAAAAACAAATCAAAGTCGAAAATGTGTAAAACGAACCAGTGTTTTGACGAATTATAAGTACATTAACGGATAGACAGACGGATAGACATTAACAACATCATTATGTAAGCATAAAATTCAATAACTGTTATTAGAGTTTTCAAAATTTACTGTAACGTAACCAAATCATCAACGTATGCAAAAGTATAGGAAGTAAATGGGCTGGCCACATGGAGTCTGCCTGCCTGAGGGTAACAGGTGGAACCGCCTGTAACTATCGCAGAAGCAGGTGATGGACCGGAGATAGCCCTGGGTCAACCGGGGTGCGATGTCACACTCCGGCATCTAAAATCAAACAGCTATGGTAAGTTTAAATAAAAACGCTGGCCGCTGGAAGGAAAATACGGCAAAATGAGGCAGGGCGAGTGATCTATAGACCAGCGCAAGTGTCCTGTGATTGTCGCATTTCCTCTCTTGCCCACTATGTCCCTCCACCTGTTTTATCGAAAATCTGTGTAGGGCAACTGTGGCGAAGTACTGGACTGGCAAAATTTAGAGAATTTTACGAGCCATTGACTCGATGATGAAGAAGAAAATAACACTGCTCGTAGTCAGGACGTCAACCAAGTCCATACAACTGAAAGTTACCACACACTATGCCGATAGCATGCAAATACTTACAACTAGACAACACGTAGACAAAACTAATGACATAATAATAATTGGTTGCATAACCGAATACAATTGGATAATCTAAGAGCTGGAATTACCGGTTGAATTCAAAGATTGCCGCGAATATTTTGGCTAACTGGTTTAGATAAGCACTATTATAGGAAAGTGGAAACCAGTTATTAGTTTGTGGTGAATGGTTTGCACGTACCCGCAGAGAGCTATGATTAAAATGCCTATAACTTTGTGAGTATGAGAGGAGATTTCTGTGAAATGTTTTGATGGGTTACATTTGTGATTTTTTTTTTGCCAAACGCCAGCGAGGGTAATGATAAAAGGTATTATGTAATATCCCGATTGTTATGGGGTTTGTGTGTATGTTTGTGTTGTTAAAAAAGAATTTACAATAAACCTTATCCAGTAGGGTATCAAAATGAAAGGAATTAAAAATACATATTTTTGTAATCTTCTAATTCCATTAATAATAGGGTGACATCTAAGCTCTGCATGTGTTATCCTATACCTATAGATGTTCCTATAGAATGCGGACAGTACTTCACGCTGTCCAATATTGATGTACGAGTAGGTATAACATGTTAAACTGTACGAAAACTTTTGACTCTGATTGTACTCCAATATAAAAAAGGTTTGTAAATATTTAAATGTTAAGTAATTATCGTTAACTGTACTTAACTGTGTCTATTTATTCATTGCCGTAAAGATCCACGTCAGTAATTGGCGTCTTCTGTTTGTTATATGCAAATAAGTTAGATCGTCCCATCACCCATCACCCACATGCCGTACCGATCTTAAATCATTATTATAAAGTGGCTCTAGATGTTCGAACGAGATCGCTTTCTATATGAAAGTGTACAAACAGACAAACACTTTGGTTTATATGCTAGCTTTTGAAGTCGCAATCTCATTTCCTACTATTACAGAAGTTTAAAACTAGTTGTTCCGTTCTAATTTATGTAACACATAAGTGCAAAGTAAAGCACAGTTAAGTGGGTGTGTTTGACAAAATGTGTATATCATCTGCAAAACATATTTGATGACCTTTTTGGCGTAACAGTGGAGCTTTCGACTGATACTACGGAGGTCGCTGGTTCGATTCCCATATATTGCAAATCTTCTAATATATAAAAATCAATGCCACTTTTCGTTGTTATTTTATAACTCAAGAACGGCTGAACCGATTTGGCTAATTTTAGTCTTGAAATATTCGTGGGTGTCCAGGGAAGGTTTAAAGGATGAGAAAATAGGTGCATAGGGAACGGGAAAAATATGGCGGTACGAAGTTCGCCGGGACAGCTAGTATTTTTTATGTATGAACGACATTGACAGTCTCTGTGGCGTAACAGGAGAACGTTCGACTGCTACGCAGGGGGTGCGGGCTCGATTCCCGCTCAGTGTAAATATTTGTATGCATGAATATGAATATGGTCTGGGTGTTTCTATGTTTAATACCTATGAATGTATTTACAAAAAAATCTATCCAAATATGTAACTATACATTTTTTTTATTTAATGGGCTCTAGAATTTAGGGCATTAGGGAAAGGTCTTACATTGGATCAACATTGAGTAGAATGTCCTAGCCAGAATGTTGATTCATTTATTATTCTAACGTCTCAAAGTCACTTATTAAATGACTTTTTTCAAGAACATTCGCTTTCATAACTTACAGAACGCTAAAAAATCTACAAACCATCATTACATTGGAATAAATAAAAAACTACTAAGACAAGTTTTCATGTGTTGTTTATCCCTTTATGACTTCAGATCTTAGGTGATAACTAGAAGTGTGTTAAGCTACTTTTCTTCTAACTGTACCGTCTCGAGTAATCATTGTTCCATCAAATGAACGATGTATCTAATCAAGAAATCTCATTACTTATTTCTTACACATATCCTGAGAACAATACAGAAATCCAAAGTGACAGATTAGCCTGTTACGGCGTAAAACTGAAATATTACTAAATCTGTAGGCTATTAATCATATTCGCAATACAACAACACAACAGGCTGCGCACGCGTCGAAATACCCGAGTTACTACATACCACTATTATTTCTATCTCTCTCCTACAAAAGGCATTAGAGAAATGCTTACAACCTCTTGTCAAAATTTGTTTTGTCATGTATAGAGCTGAGTTTTGGTCATTAGAGTGAATAATGTATAGTAATAAGACAATATTATTGTATGAAAGGAAGTAGGATATGTGAAAGTCCTGTCAGTACGTCATAAAAACCTATTGTCATATTTATAAAGAACTAACACATGGCAAATAAGTTGTAGGCGCTTAGCCTAGCATGGGTATTGTCAATCAACGATATCCAGATACACACGGATATATTTAATTTCGCAAGAATTTCTAATGGCAGCTTCAGACTCTCGCACGGCGCCTCCTGGAAGCTCTCGCATTAGTCTCGGCGACTGAAGGCGGCTGGAGTGCTAGCCATCCACACTCTCGATGTATTCAGTTGCCTGCTACGTCTACTATCGGCTATCCCGTGTCCTTTGACTCGCACCCGAAAAATTAACATGAAGCGGAGCTACAGTGAGGCGAGGCGAGGGAGGCCAAGAGAATGCGAGCGTTCCCTCGACAATCGTGAAGAGAAGAATCGTGGAGAGACTGGTGCGGTCATAGTGTAGTGAGCAAACAACTACTACTACATAATAAGTGACGCCGTTGACCGGAAGGGTCCTGAACAGATCCGACTGAAGTTTGGTATAGAGATTATTGTCTGGGATAAGGCTACTTTTCGGTTCCCATGCGCTGAAAAAACAGAAACAGAAGTCCACGCACGTGAGTCACGGGCAATAGCTGCATGTATCCCAAGCTTTCACCATGGAATCTGGGATCTGGGATCTGGGTTTGGTTGAACTTCGATATTTTCCGTGAAGCGACTGCCATCTGACCTCTACAACTCATTGGCGATATCGATATTGGAAATTGATCAGTTGTAGGACTTTTTAGAGCTCCAACTAGTTACTCGTAAAGACTGCTAATAGACGTAGCGGTCGCGTTAACCCTTTTTACTACCACCATTCTACAGAGACTACACTGTTGTACAAAATGACGAATGTATGGTATTTGACGTATATGACAATCATCAACATAATGTAATAAACGTCAAGTCTCATACATTCGTCATTCTATTCTACAATACGTCGGCCAGCGAATTACCACTTATCTAGAGGGGCTGACCCTACACGAGAAATAGCGACATGAACCAAATTCATACAATTTTGACGACGTGATTCAGTTTCTTCGCCGAGACTAGCGTGAAGAACCTGATATGTGACAAGAATTACAAGTTCCATTAGTTCTAATCAAAGGAATAATTCTATCAATAATAAAGAAGACCTTGTCGGAGCCTGTCTAATTAATTTAATTATATTCGGTTATTAGAGAGAACTTTTGTAACTAGCTAATGGACGAACCACTAAGTTTTGTAATTCAGTCGCCAAACATTAGTGTTGAATTTAAAGCGACCTTCACACGTAAATAGCGTTAAGTTCTTCATTATATTTAATGGCCAATAACGTGTAGATATAAATAATGATTGAAGATACTTTGAGCTTAATGATTTGTAAAGAAATGTTAATGATTTTATCTACACTTTTTTTAGAAGAAGAATATTTGTAACTGAAATTATTAGTATTTTTCTTGACTACCTGAAATTGTAAGTGTCAGAATGTGTATAAATTACTAGGATTTGAACCCGGGGTCGTTCGATAGTAAGACCGAATCCCTAACCACTAACCACTTAGCTAATAGGGTTATAGGGATCCTTCGGTACTGCAAGCCGGTACAGCAACTGATTGACGGACGGCGCTCTTGGGTTTTCAGACGGCAGTTATACCTTCTTCATCCTAGCGTTTATTCCCAGTCGCATCCGAAGCTTTCACCAGCCTAGGGTCCGCTTTACCAGTCTTAACTGCGGATTTGGCTAGACGTCGATATTTTCCGTGAAACGACTGTCATACCTGCAACGAGCTAAAGATAGGAGTTCTGAGAGCCCTCTCCTATACCTTCGTATTATGCTTGTTTAGACTTTTGTAGGGCTACAAAGTGCAAGCTTTGAATGCCATCGGGATTGACGCTCGGATGTAGATTACTCAGGGTTACTCAGCAATTATTGGCAAACCTGATAAGCTCTCAGTACACAATCAATAACAAAACAATACCTACACTATCCCATAGCCATTCTTTTACCATTACCGAGTTTGGTATTACAAAACCTCAGACTAATAAAAACGACCTTGCTATATATTTTCATGTTATTGTGTGAATCTTTCTATTGCTATAGATAAATGATTCGATTCATTTCGAGAGCCACCATATTTAATTTTTATTTCTTACAAAATCCATTGTTTTGTGTGCCACTTTTAATAAACGCAAGAGCAAGGGTGATCAGTGTTTTATTGCTTGCATGATAACATAATATTTACCATGATCTTGATTCATCATATCTGCAATCATCGCTCATCAACGGTGTGTAGATACCCACTTAGATTTCTGCTAAATCTGAGTACCTATTAGATGGTAAGAAATTACTGTGGTATGTGTACGTTTTACCAGAGCGGCGTTATTTTAGAGTTGTATTAGAGAGAATGGTACCTAAAAGGAGAAACAATGTCTGCCTACTACCGGAGACTTTCGTTTACTTGGTGGTAATAGTTTGTGCTATGTACACACAGCCAAAAAAATACACCATCTGTAGTAATACACCTTCATATGTGTTCATATGTGAAGAAAAGAAGGTCAAATCATTTTCACACTCACAACTAAGAGTGTTATGTATGACACTTATAACTATTGTAGATGGGTAGAGGTGCCTACCTATTACTACTAAAAACAACCACTTCCCTTCAAAAATGAACCGTGTGCTTGTGTGCCACCTAAGTGGTGTAAAAACGCAATCCTATCTAAACTTACGTAAACGAATTGACGAGTGTTAGGTATGTCCTAGTTAATTTACTGCTCTAGAAGTCTGCAATAAAACAACATAAAAGAACAATAAAAGAGATACCTAAGTAAAAGTGCTTATAAACAAACTGATAACAAAGTAGGTATGTGACAAATTCACAACAACAAGCTACCGGCGCAGGCGCAGCCATTCAATTGGTTTGACTTTCTCAACGGTCACCGTGGATAGCGATCTAGGAAGCTCCTAACAGTGTTAAATACATGTTGCGCAAGAGTCGACAGTCGCCATTGTTCCGGCCTTCCGGTTTGACGCGATTTTTTTTAATTAAGTCATACTGGAAGTATGTCACTAGTATTTTATGTGTGGTCGAGTGTGTGTACGTTTGTCTGGGATTGTGTTAGACTTAGGCAAACACGGTTTGTATTTGTTGTCTACTAGTTGCCGCGGTAGCCAAGTGGTATGGGTAATGGACTGCTGAGACGAGGTCTCGGGTTCGATCCCAGGTTTTACCATGGCACACACCAATGACTTTTCGATGCTTTTCGAAGTTATGTGTGTATTTATCGCAGGTTTATAAGTGCCCGGTTAATGGCAATAGGCTCGCCACCTATTACATTGGGACCTAAACATAAACGGCGAAATGTGGGTGCTAGCACCTCTGCCTACCCCTTAGGGGATACAGGCGTGAGTTATGTCACTTGTTACGTTAGGTTTGCTTTGTGACTGAGACAGGATGAGTTCTACTAAAGATAGGTGATGTTTTGTTCCGAAGATAGGTAGGTACTTCATTTCAGGGGTGCTTGGTCGACATGGTGCACAATGGGCAACGGAAACGGCAGCGCCCAGGGAAGATGCTGCCGCCTACACCATCTGAAAACCAGCGCTTCGCATGCTCCGGTGTGCGGGGCAGTCATGCGGAGATGGTGGCCTGTTTGAGTGCGCACGATGTACATTGAATGCTTAATATAAATTGATAATGTATTGTTTATTTGACTTTATGTGCATTGTGTGTTCTTAAATAAATTATTTCTTTCTTTCTTTCTTTCTTTCTTTCTTTCTTTCTTTCTTTCTTTCTTTCTTTCTTTCTTTCTTTCTTTCTTTCTTTCTTTCTTTCTTTCTTTCTTTCATTCTTTCTTTCTTTCTTTCTTTCTTTCTTTCTTTCATTCTTTCTTTCTTCCTTTCCTACGGTAAAAACCAGCCGAGGCAAGAGCGGCTCTGTTTTGTCTCAGTCCCCTGTCATAAATGTCAACAAATCCGACAAAGTCCTATAGATTATTTGAAAATTACTGAAATCCTGAAGGCTTAGGTAACACGGGGTTTCGATAGGCCACGGTGACCATTTCCCATCAGTTGGGCCGTGTGCTTATCTGCCACCTTAGTGGTATATAAAAATATTCCAGCGGCGAAGCCGGGGTGGGTTGTACCTATAGTTATTTATAATTGAGACATAAGACCAAATTCTTTTTTGTTGCAAAGTTTCTTCCGTCTCCAATCGATCTCTCATCACGGCAGTTATTCCGTCGCCGGTGGCCATTCCGTCACGGTTCGTGAACTGAAGCGCACATGTAGAAGCCTTTATTTTTTTATTTTACGTAACATGTTAACAAAATCATACATTAATTTGATAAATTAGAATGCCTCTACACGTAACGTAGGCATATCAGTCATGCGCGACTTAATAAAAAACACTAACAACTGAGGTACAGTCAACTGCAAAAGTTGCTTAACACATTCCTATTTAATGACTGAATCTTTCAGGTGGATATGGATGTCTATATCCACCCAGGCTGAGGCAGATCGGCAGCAACAAACAAAACAGGTGATTTAGGTCAGAAGAAGGAAACCTCTGTTAAATAATAATTTATATGAGCATCATTATATACAAGCTTAGATGAATTAAAAACGGCCCTTTTTAATTGAATACGCAATTTCGAAAAGGGCACAAGTCGCATATTTTGGCAAATACGTTTTTTCATGTAAATGTAATCTACGTGCTTCCATGCACCTATTACGTGCAAAAATGGTTCCATTCTGATATTCATTGCATTATCTACGTCATGATGTGTACAGCAATAATTTCGAAAAGGCCACATCTCTAGATTGAATTCTAGAAGATGTGCCCTTTTCGGAATTATTATTTTAGGCATAAGCCTGACATTAGTCTTAAAACTGGCCGATTTTACAGACTTTTATGACGAAATATTTGGATTACCCAACTATAAACGAAAGACAGCGTCTAGAAGATGATTTTTTGAGAAAGTCTGTAATTTTTGTTAGCTGTTGCTCGCGGCTTTGCCCGCCTCGAATTCTGATTCCGTTCACGCTACATCTTTTATTTAAATGACCCTTTCACCCCAGTTTCACCCGTGACATAATTTGAACCCCCATTGCACCGATTTAACCTACATAATATGCCCGTAATTTAATAGATTGCAAATAATATATGAGAATCTACCGGATTTATCGACAATTATGATTACTGCTCCGCTCCCTTAGGTAGTAGCGTGATGATATATAGCTTATTTTATTCACTAATAATGTGGCTTCCTATTGGCATAAGAATTTTTCAAATCGGTTTAGTAGTTTTGGAACCTATTCAATACAAAAAATACATCCAAACAAACAGACAAACAATCAAATCTTACTTCTCTGTAACATAAAGTATAGATTTAAGTATTATGTTTAATTTATGTACCTAAAACAAAAGATTCGCAAAATGAATAATGGAGATTTTCTTCAAATGTTATGTGTTCAATACTGTCAATTTCGAAAACGGCATATCTCATAGATATACAATATGTAAATTCGTATATAAAATAACATTTTACATCTTAAATTTCTGTAATTTTCCATAGCTAATTGAACCCAAATTGTAACTCTAAGCATACAAGTATTATTTGGTAGGAGGGTAGCCCTTAACTTTCGATTTTCACTTCACTTCGCAAGAAAAGAGGGGACATTAGCTCCCCTCTTTTCTTACGAAAAGGCTTCTCTTTATAAGGCTGAAGTTGCCGGTACTACTAGAACCCAAGGTACCGGTAGGTAGTGGAATACACGACATTCACTCCCACCCAACAATAATTCTGACGTTCGAGACTGAAGATACCGCTCTGAAATAACAATTTCATCTTACCCAGATAGCAAGTTTGTATCCGGATGTTTCTACGGAAATAAGTAAGCCTATCATTTAGATTGTATTCTTTTATATTAACCGCGTTACGCAATATCAATGTATCAACGTTCGAAAAGAAGTCATCAAGATTATCTAAACCAAGGCACGATTTTATACTATCAGAATATCTATATTTGAAACAGTGCCGGTTACCAAATATGATTCAAGAGAGTGTGATAACATCAGGGAGTGGTAGCTTTGACCTTTGAACTCCAGTCAATGGTCTATCTGTTGATGCCGATAAATATCTAGAACTATTATAGGCACCTTTCGATTGTCAACGGAGTTGTACCAGTCGACAGATATCGTACCTATGTCTAAATATGTATAGGTATTTCGGGTAGCGCAACGTACTTTTACAACTTGTATCTAAGCAACTAAGATTTGTAGACAATCTTTAAAATAGAAAATCCTTCCTTTTTTCTTTCCTTTAGGGTAGGTATTTACTATTGAGAGATTCAGATTTCCAAATGTTTTTGAAACAGAAAACTTTCTTTTATTAAAGGGCCATTTTATGGAGTGCCGAAGGGCCCACACATGGCTTAAAATGGACTTAACTCAGAGGATGGTAGGTATGTATGTAGGTAGTTCACCGCCGGGTCGGTCCATTTTATGAGCAAGGCACTGGGTCAACCACCTACCTACTATTTATTTATTAAATAGGTAGGCACTATCCATAACTCTTTTTTTTTTTTTTTTTTTTTTATATAGGACACGTCAATTTGACTTCGCCTCGCCTGATGGTAAGCTGAAGGCAAAGTCTCTGAAAAGAGGGCCACCATTACAACACGTACCATGTTACAATGGTGGCACTCAGCTTGACGGCCTCATCAGATGCTTTTTCACGCCCCGCTTAAAGGACCCGGGACTATAGGAGGAAGGAAACACGTGAGCTGGCAAGGAATTCCAAGTCTTAATAGTGCGGCAGAAGAAGGAGTCGCTGAATCGCTTGGTTCTTGATGGAATATTCTGCACCGTATGCGGGTGGCATCTAAGTCCTGCACGTGTTGTCCTATATAGGAAAGGAGAGGGTGGGATTACTTGGAAGAGCTCATCAGAACATTCACCATGGTAGAGACGGTAGAAAACCGCCAAAGATGCCACATCTCTACGCAACTGCAAAGGCTCGAGGGTGTTAGTGACCTCAGGATTCCCAATAATGCGGACCGCACGTCGCTGCAACCTTCTTACATTCTATAGACTTATGTGAACTAATTGCACACATGGTGGACTTAATTTACATAGGCACTGCTTCATGTTAATCGATGCAATCGACTTCTGTGGTGTAGCGGTAAAGCGTTTGACTGCTAAGTCGAAGGTCGTAAATTCGATTGCCACTCAGCGCAAATATTTTGTGCAATGTGAGTGCGCAGCCAGTAATGTATAAAATATTATCAAAAAACATAAATGGTGGTTAGGTATACCTACAAATAAAATTAATTATTAAAAAATAAAAAAAACCCGACTGCTGTCTAAAAGATCGAAACAAGCTTGATAGCAGGCGGTACCCATGTGCCAATCATAAACCGAAAAAAATTTAATGGGTACCGCCTGCTATCAAGCTTGTTTCGATCTTTTAGACAGCAGTCGGGTTTTTTATTTTTTAATAATTAATTTTATTTTAACCTTTTTAGTTAAGATATGACATCTATATATTTTTGTATTATCCTTTTAATTCTCTTCATTTTGATACCCTACTCGATAAATTCGAATGAAAAAAATTTTTGACGACACATATTTTAGCATCAAAAATCTACCGTATAGTTTTTGTTGGAATTTTATGTACCTACCCTATGACACTCGGGAGATGAATACCTTTCATTTAAGACCCCATTCATCGAAATCCGTCTAGGGGTTAGGCCTGTAGAGGGGAACAAAGAAAACTACATACACACATAGACTCATACATACCTACATACATACGCGCAAAACACATTACCCTCTCGCTGGCGCAGTCGGGTAAAAACAACCACGAAGGCTAATGCTCCGGGTCCGCCTTAGCCTTCTAAACTATCCAGGCCGGGGCGCAATGTCCACACTGCACAGTTTGACTTGATAGATTAGGTTAGAAGGCTAATTCGCATTAACTTTCGTGGTTTTTTTTATAACCATCCAGAAATATAGACCAAGATCTTTTTATTTCACATATTGCCGGCGGAACAGCTGGCAGGCATTCTATATTAGGTATAGCATACTTATGATTGCGCTTAATATCAGTCTGTTTATGAAGCAACATGCTTTATTTGGCTCCCGCATGGACGAGGATGTCGTCTATCCAGTTTTGTCCACTTGCCTAGATTTCGACTACCTAAAATGTCAAGAGGACATGTGAACATCATTACACACTTGCAAACACTTTGGAAATATGCGTTTCTTCAGATGGTCGATCTAGATTAGATAAATTACGTAAAAGGTATTTTTTTGCCCACGCTGGGAACCGGTTTATGGACCTACGCATATTTTTTTCATAAGGTATTTAAGTATCTTTGCGATAGCATCACCCTTTCTATACATATGGAAAAAGAGGTCATAGGGTAACGGCCTTGCTTGCCATATAGAAACTGGCTGAATTCCACTTTTTCGAGGGCATGATGAAACAACTATATGGTCAAGTCTAACCAAGGCAAACTTAAAACTGATGCGGAGGCGGTATGCTTCGTTTAAGAGTCCACAGGTCTCGGTCGTAAATCCGTGATCCTGATTTTTTACACAAACTAGAGGAATGACAAAGGCGTCATTTCATATGGAGCATTGATTGACAGTCAGGCTATCTAGTTTTAAGTAGTTTTCCTCCATTAGGTCTACTGAACAAGATTTTTCCCTTGTCGTTCAAAAGTCACTGATTTATTTTTGGGCAGACTTCAAAGGAAGGCATTTATAGAAGAGAGAGAAGAAGCCTAGAAGAAAAGGAAGAAGCACTCGCTCATTTACGCTGCACCTTGATATGCACATTGAAAACTGTAATCAACCTATAGTTGCCTTTCAAAAGTTCAGTAATATCTACCCTAGTAATGCCATGCTGTTTTAGAAAAAAAAAACATAGGTAGCTACTAACATACGGTGAAATAGAAAAGACCTACTTACAGACTGGTGAATGACAAATTTCCGATTGCATCAAAGCGTGCCTGCCTACCTAATAAATTACTACAGTGATGTGAATTGATTTTATTCGACTTGTGTTGTAAGCTTCCTGTGACAATACTTAAAATTTCTGTTTGTGTGCCTAGGAATATAAATGCCAGCCAAATAAACTATTTGGTAGTACCTACTCGTAAAGTAGGTATCTATAAAATAGATACAAATTAAGTTAAACATTAGGACTAGGGAAAGGAGATAGGTCTGCATGCATGCTTCGGTTTTGTAAAACTGTCTCCACCACACATAATGATTTGTTTTTTACACATATTTTTAATGTAGGTAGCTACCTATTGGTTAAAACCGAAGCTATAGTTTTAATCCATACCTACTAATATTAAAATGCGAAAGAAAGTACCTATCTGCCTGTCATCTACATCATTGAACCGATTTTAATGAAAATTAGTACCGAGATAGATTGGACCTTGGGAAAGGACATAAGGCGATAAGCGACATCTAGGTTAGGTAGGTACGTGGGCGGAGTAGCGAGCAACAGCTTCTATAAACACAAACGGTTTTAAATCGGGACGGGACACATTTTGGGCCTAAAATATGCGCAAAACATGTGCTCTATACGCACAGTGTAGGCAGGTACACGTTTCTTGGGTGTCTTTTGAGGATAGCGCGGAGTGCTACTGCGGTGGACGAACTCAATTCACCAAGCATAGATTATTACAAAACAATCCGCGGGCGCCTTAGATCCAAGTCGATTTACGATTTAGGTCCAAGATACGTGTCCCAAGGTGTACCCTACCTACCTACTTAATCAATATTTTAACAGTACCTAGGCGTTAGAGCCTAATTAACATTGTACCTACAAATTTTAATATAGTTAGCAGACAGGTGGTAAACAAATCAAGGTGATACTTACCTAGCCTACAGAATAAAACGTAATATTCTGTTTGTAACCACCCACTCAGAAATGGTAGTTTACGAAATTTAACACAACTCCCTAACATGAATGAAGTACCAGGTAGGCTTCAACAGCCATCGTTGTTCCATACTGGTGATTCCGAAGGACATGTCTGATTGTTTGCGACTCATTCACACTAAAATGTGAAAAATTTAAGTCAATACATGCACGTAGTACCTACTATTATTTCTTCTGTGGCCATGCCTAGGCTGCCGTGGTATAACTAAAACGCCGTTAAGTAACATTTTGTCGATTTTTACGTTTTGATGCCATCTTAGTCAGAAAAAAAAACTCTATCGATCTGTATTTACAGTATTTTCCTAACTAGAATAGTTACTGAAATAATAATCGTAAGAAAGCCGTTATATGATTTTATTTTACTTGCGTATTATTCAAAAATGCCGTAAAGTGACTTTGTTAATCTATATAGCCGCTAAAGTTCAATAAAGTCAAATATTAACAAAAAAAAACTTAAGATTGTTTCGCTAGATTGCCGTTAACTGAAAAAGTTAGACATAAATGTGTTTAACGATACTTAACGGCTTTATAGTTTAACTTAATTGTAAAAACATTTCGACTAATTCATCGATAAGCGGCAGTTAGCGATGTTTCACATATTGCACAAAATCAAAATGGTAACAAGAGTGAGACTATATTGCCGTTATCCGAAATTATTACGCTAAAAGGCCGCTATATGATCTCGCGGGAGATGATGATCGGGGCGGTCGGGGATGATCCTGTGAGTTTTTGCAGTGCCGCACATACGCTTGTGGGCAGGGACCAAAACAGTAACCACTATAAAGTGTTTTAACACTGTTTTTTGAAACTGTTTTAGAAGAAAACCTTTTATTAAGGTGCTTCTAAACGGGCAATGTTTTACTGCAATTAGTGGCTGCAACACTGTGGCCCGGCAACATTGCACCTATTGCAAGCAATACTGGCCGGTATTGCAAGCAATACCGGCCAGTATTGCAGTAATCTTCCTCCTAGCGTTAATTCCCAGTCGCATCCGAAGCTTTCAGCTCAGAGTCTGGGGTCCGCTTAGTATTGCAGTAATGTCCCGGCAATATAGCCAAACATGTTTTATGTTGCCACATATGGCCGATGTTGCCTCGATGGGTTGCCGGACGATCGCTAGGCGGTCGATTTTACTGCAATATTGCTCGGCCAGTTCTATTGTTGTTTCAGTCGCTCTCTTTGTTATTGCACAGTCTATCCTTTTCTACGCGAATTGTTAAATAATTTACTATCAAGGCTTATTTCTAGACTTAAATTATCTAAAGTTTCACGCCTATTTAAGTAAGGTCGAATCCACAATCCCTTCTTTTTCTGTTTATTTTTTAATAAAACAATATAAGCTGCTGCAACAAGTGTGATTTCGTCAGCCATTGTTGTCGCTTTGTGTAGCCCGTTTATGAAACTGCATCAAGAGCCATACTATTGCAGATATATTTGCAACACATTGCCCAGCCATTGATTGTTCGGCCATCAGTTGCAATGAAATATTTTTGAGATTGCCGGGCAATCAGTTGCCAATTAGTGCAGCTACATATTGCAGAAAAACATGGCCCGTTTAGATGGGCACTAACTGTAACCGAAACGAAAGTGTAACCGATTGAAAGTGTTAAGGGTTCGCAGAACTGCGCATCTCGGGCGTGGACGACTCCATCACGGTTGAGGAGATTAGACCTACCGTGGCGGACACAGTAAAAGTCGAAGCGATTTGCGTCGGCTGCCGTGGACAGGGGGCAGCAGTTGTCGGCTGTCCCATCGTAGCAGCCGAAAAGGCTGCCGACCAGCGGTACCTCACGGTAGGAGGCGTTGTAAGGGTGCAGGTACGGCTCCTCCAGGCTCGACCGGCTAGGTACTTCAGGTGCCTGTCGGTCGGCCATTAGGGGGTGCAGTGCACGGCGAAGGTGACGGTCGGAGACCGCTGCTTCCGCTGTGGCCAACCCGGTCATAATGGCCGGTAGTTACGAAGCTCCGTTGCACTGTTTCAGGTGTGCAGCGGAGGGCAAGCCGGCCGACCATAGGGTTGGTAGCAAGGCCTACACCGGAGGGGAGCCGAAGCCGCGAGACGGGCGTTCCGCTTTAAGCTCGCGGCGGGATGCGGAGATGGTTCCATAATGGATCCCCAGCTCCGCATTCTACAGGCGAACGTGGGCCACGGTGTCGATGTTCAGGCAATTGTGCTGCAGAGCATGGTACAGTGGTCCATAAATGTCACCGCTGTTACCGATCCATACACTCACCGGCCTCCTGGGCCTGCTTAAGTGATCGACCTGGATTGTGGAGATCTCCTCGAGCGGTCGTGGCCGTCTACTCCACGCCGTATCGACACCGATACATACGCTAATACCGGCTGCTAATATCGCTGGATCGACTGGCCGACGACTTCAATACCTGTTACCCTCGGCCTCGCCCGGTTCTTGTGCTCGTGGACTTTAACGCCTGGTCTGTAACCTGGGGATCGAAACAAGTTTATAGAAGATTAGCTGTTGCCCGCTGCTCCGCCCATGCGGAATTCTGAAATGCATAGGTTTTATTTAAATGATTGATTGTGATAATTTTTATAAGTTTTAGACATACTATTAAATTAGACTGGTGTTATTTTATTTTAAGTTTTATAATGTTGATTGCTAAGATTTTTCCTATTATGCTTTTTATACCACTAACTGGTAATTTTAAAAGTGTAAAGACTGACTTTGGTCAATAAAACAACGATTTTATTAAAAAAAAAGATGTTTTATTTTTATTCTTAACTACGGTTTCATAAATTGGCTTTCTTATCATCTCGGTATTGTGTCGCTATAGTGCCGTTAGGATTTAAGGTTCTTGACTTAACTGCGTTTAAGTTTAACAATGCTTCAAGCAGGGCCGCCGCTAGCTATGTGGGCGCCCGTGTGCAAAGTCGATTTTGCCGCCCCCTAAATAGGTCTAAGGACGCTTACCCCCCCCCCCCCCCGCCGGTTGTTATATAGGACTCGAACCGACATATTTTTTCTGGCAGACCATGATAAAAAAGCGGATAATTAATGAAATTACAAAATAAGGAACAAAAATGTTTATTTTGTAAAAAAAACAGTAAGTACAGTACTGTACATTTGCTACATGGACACTTATTTTTTTGCGGGTAGGTATGTCAGATTTTTTACAGCTTCAGTAAACTATGTTGTATAAATTTCAACTTGATGCCCTCACCCAATCACGAGAAAAAAAGTGACAGACAGACAAGCAGTCAAAGAATCAAAGTATTTCGTTTAGGCACATAAAGAGCACATGAGCACATACCTAATTTGGAAACGATTCTTTCGCTGGTTCGCTAAGTCGGTTCTACTGAGAAGATACCATTCCGTTTTTAACCTGCGGTGCAAAAATGATGCTTCGTAGCTCCCGAACGGATGAACTTTTGAAAGGTGAGTCAAATTCAAAGGCATATTCTTTATTTTTCAAAATAGTGCAACACTGTTACAGCTTTTTGACGTAAAATTCTGCTTAAAACTAAGTTTACTACCACTTCCTAGGCGCTAGTGGAGAAAAAACGGCGTAAAAAAACTCCACAGAGTGTAATCGGGAGTGATCTTAGCTATGTTTGATGAAAGGCCAAAGAGTATGATAATAGGTATATAGAAGAGTGGAAACTATGCTTATCACTAATAACAGAAACAGACAGTAAAACGAAGTTACAATAAAATAAAGACAAGTATTGTAATAACAAGAGATAATCTCGAAAAGGCATCAACATCCGATTCGAACGCTATAGAGTTAACAATGACACTTACATGACGTTACTCGGCAAATGGCGTTGTTTGTTGCCCCCAAAAAACCAATCCAATGATCAGGGGCGTATTTAAAGATTTGGCGCCCCGGGCCACATAGGTTTGCCTCCCCATAAGTGACGTTCGCGTTCACCGTTAGCCTGCGCCCAAGGGGCGGACCCAAAATAGGGGCCCGTCAGAAGTTGCTAGAGACTTTCAAGCCTGATTCGTGAGATCTCTATCTTATGGTGCGAGAGAAGTGACTCTCATCGATCTCCCCACTAACCCAGGCTCCCAATCAGAATCCCTTCAAGGGGACATATTTGCATTCCATTCCATTAAAGCGCCCTACGTAAAAGATGATATGGCAACCAAAAATCACTTGAGTACAGCAATAGCTTGTGAAGGAGATGTTATATGATGTTTTATGCATGTTGCCTTCGGCAACAGTAAAAACACCGCTTTTGGACCTGGCAGCACTCTAGGCTCTAAAGGCACTCAGATCCCGTTTTGAAGGGCTCTTTAGCGTATGCCTCAAGTAGAGACGGATTCAGAAAATTTGAAAGACAGGAAAACTGGTCCTCTTTTGCAAAGTTACCATCCGCCTACCGGCTCATTGTATTGATCGACAAGGTGTGCCGTGTGCAGGTGTTTTAAATGAATTATTCCTCGTGAAGTGCCACATCGAGCGCCTTACAGGAGTGAGACCGAATTTGGTAGACAATCAATTTGGATATAGTCGGGAGCAACGTGGATGCCAACACGCGCTTGAGGGCCCTGGTGAAAGAAGCAGTGGCACGGCGAGTTGATGCTGGCAGTGTCTATTGTTGCCTACGTCGTTAACGCCTTGTCATGGAGCTGCATCAGAGCTGCACTCTTTCAGCACGGGCTGCCTCTCTATCCTCGCGTCATTGTCGGGGCTTACTTATCGGTGAAAGCTAGTATCTACCCAAGTAGGGCATGGTTTGGTAAGTGAGATATGTGGCGCGGTGTTCCGTTTGGTGCGGATCTGTAGCCGCTTCTGTAGAACATCGGCTAGGACTGGATGGTGACGGCCCGAAATCAAAAGCAACCAAATAAGCCACAGCCGGAGTTACCCAAGTCCTTGGACGTATTTGTGACTGGATCTGAAGTGGGCATACCTGGTTCTTTTACTTACGAACCCTTTCTGGCCAGTTGACGTGTGGGGAGCACAGAGGCTGCTCATACACCACCTTGCAGCCCTTAAATAGACTTCGGATGCAGGTCAGCCGAAGTAACGAAAACCGAATTAGATGGAGTTTCTTAAAAGAAATGGACCCACGGTGTGAATGCGGAACTACCTCACTGCTAACTCAGGAACGCAGGAACTCATGGGTGCCTCTGAGAACGCCATCAGGGTGGTTGCACACTGGGCAAACAAAATATGACACAATACGCCGTCGACTCGTCTGCCGTCTATCTCTGGGCGCCTCAATCTTGACTCCATAAGGTGCCCAGAGATAGACGCTCGGGGCGGCAGGATGCGAGGGGCGGCGGAGCCGCCCCGAGCGTCTATCTCTGGGTGCCTCAATCTTGACTCTAAAAGGTGCCCATAGATAGACGCTCGGGGCGGCAGGTTGCGCTGGGCGCCTCAATCTTGACTCTAAAAGGTGCCCAGAGATAGACGTTCGGGGCGGCAGGTTGCGACGGGCGGTGGAGCCGCCCCGAGCGTCTATCTCTGGACGCCTCAATCTTGACTCTAAAAGGTGCCCATAGATAGACGCTAGGGGCGGTAGGTTGCGAGGGGCGGTGGAGCCGCCCCGAGCGTCTATCTCTGGGCGCCTCAATCTTGACTCTAAAAGGTGCCCAGAGATAGACGTTTGGGGCGGCAGGTTGCGAGGGGCGGCGGAGCCGCCCTGAGCGTCTTTGTCTGGGCGCCCTAATCTTGACTCAAAAAGGTGCCCAGAGATAGATGCTCGGGGCGGCAGGATGCGAGGGGCGGCGGAGCCGCCCCGAGCGTATATCTCTGGGTGCCTCAATCTTGACTCTAAAAGGTGCCCATAGATAGACGCTCGGGGCGGCAGGTTGCGCTGGGCGCCTCAATCTTGACTCTAAAAGGTGCCCAGAGATAGACGTTCGGGGTGGCAGGTTGCGACGGGCGGTGGAGTCGCCCCGAGCGTCTATCTCTGGACGCCTCAATCTTGACTCTAAAAGGTGCCCAGAGATAGACGCTCGGGGTGGCAGGCTGCGAGGGGCGGCGGAGGCGGGCGGCAAATCGGGGGATTTGCCGCCCCCCTGGACGTGCCGCCCGTGTGCGGTGCACCCGTTGCACCCCCGCTATCAGCGGCCCTGGCTTCAAGTTTCTTAATAATATGCCTAGGATAATATACTTAAAAGCGGTAAAATGACATTAGCTGCATTTAAATCAATATATGGCAAGTTCAGAGCTTTTATTATGTAGCTAAAACGACTCTATCTGACTGTAACGGCGTTTTAGTCAATTATTATTGTAGTTTTTTAAAGAATATTATTGGACGTTGTTATTTCTTGTTAGTTTTACACTAAAATGCCGTTACGCTATGCATAGCGGCGTTTTAGCTCACACCTTCTGAACTCTTTGTATTAGAGATGTTAAACTTAAACGCATAAAACGTTTTTTATATAAAAATATATTCTAAGTACTAAAATTCATAAATGGCATTTAAAGGTACTCCAATTTACCTATCTTTTGATATTTTTAGTTCTTAGTTATGAGTTGTCATTTATAAGTTACATCAATTTAAAGTTTTTTCACGTTTTTCGCGCTTATCTCAAAAAGTGGTTTTGGTAGATAACGGCATTCTAGTTATACCACGGCAGTAGGTACCTACTGTTATGTGCGCCTACGCACCAACGCAAGATTGGGCAGCCGCAGCTCTGCAGCTGTTTCTGTTCGGTTAGGTGCAAAACGATCTTGATGTCTTAAAATTAGCTGACCCGGCGAACTTTGTACCGCCATATCTATTTATTATTCCGCCCGCGGCTCCGCCCGCGTGCATCTCGGTTAACGCGACCTTTGCTCATATCTTCGGTTCTACTCAACCGATTGCGATCAAACAAACGTAAGATTTTAAGTCTGAGCAAGCCTTTTCTAACAAAAAAAACCGCATCAAAATCCGTCCAGTAGTTTTTGCGTCCATCGCGGACAAACAGACAAACAGACAGGAAATTAAAAAGATATATTTTCGTGTTCAGTTCAGTATCGTTACATAACCCAAGTATATTTTTTTAAATATCTCCAATGTACAGACACGACCACTTTACAATTATATAATAGTACAGATTTTTGCCCGTTTAAACCTTCCCTGGACCTCCTCCTCCTCCCCACGAATATTTCAAGACTAAAATTTGCCAAATCGGTCCAGCCGATCTCGAGTTCTAGCGAGACCACGGAGGACAGAATATGATTATTTCCTTCTCCATGAGCGAGACTAACGAACGAACAGCAATTGATTTTTATATATAAGAAGAAAGAAGAATAGATATATTTTGTTTAATGTAAAACGCGACTAAAACCGAAATCGAAGCACCAGTTTTAGTAGTAGTTTATTTGTTTATAGACACGTCAAGACGATATCACTGCAAGAAAAGGAAATGTCGAAATACAACCCTGTACAAACCCGTCTGGCCAGCGAGGACACAATAGGCCAAAGCCTACCCAACATTGGGAAAGGCCTATGTCCAGCAGTGGGCTGCGATAGGCTAATTGATTGAACCTTTAGTTAAATATCTGGTCAAACATTTAAGTACAGTCGACAAGAGATTCGGTTGCACTTTTCTATACTAATATTATAAAGAGGAAAGATTTGTTTGTTTGTTTGTTTGTTTGTTTGTTTTTTTGTTTGTAACGAATAGGCTCCGAAACTACTGGACCGATTTCAATAATTCTTGCACCTATAGAAAGCTACACTATCTGGGAGTAACATAGGCTATATAACATCACGCTACTACTAAAGGGAGCGGAGCAGTGAGCATAAATGTCAATAAATCGGGCAGATTTCCATACATTCTTTACTAATATTAGATTTGTATTTTTGTATTCGAGTAAACTCAAGAACTACTGAACCGATTTCAAAAATTCTTTTACCATTAGAAAGTTGCACTATCACTGACTAACATAGGCTATAATTAATTTTCAAAAAAATAGAGATCCTGGATAAAACTTCAATAATGTAACCCAAGGTGTAAAAAAAATGACCTAAAAAATTCCTTACATCGCGTACGCTGCGAAAACTATTGAAGATAGAACAAAATAATGTACTGTAGAAATGTATAACTTAAAAAGGTCTACATAAAAGTCCGCGACAGCATATGTCTATCTAATAAGGGTAGCTCACAATAACCATTTTTATCTTTTACAAATTATAAAAAAAATATGTGTCATTTTCGAAGCTATTTTTAACAATATAGTGTTAAGCCTTATCTGACTAAATACGTTAGATACATTGTACATTTAATGTAGATCAAAATTGCCCTTTACACTGTATAATTATAATGAATATTTTAGAATCTATTGCAGTATGAAAGTAACGCGCGACGATATTAATTCAAGCCGAAATGCCGATCAAAGTCATACCACGGAATCTATACCTTTATATTAATTCTTATCTAAATAAATCGTTTGGTATTTAAGATTGTTTCAATACCTGTTGATTACTTTTTGAATTATTGAAATCGGACGTTCTATTCAAAAGATATTACGAAATTATAATGTCAATAAATCCGGTAAATTACCATACATTATTTGAAAACTAATTATTATTACGGGCATGGGCTAAAAGGGTGCAACCACGGGTGTTCGAAGTATTTCACGAGCGAAGACAGGGAAGGTCAGCTGAACACAAGATGCAACGGTAACGGGATCCGAATGCGGGATTGGAACCTCCATGTGATGCATCCTGGGTAACGGAGGCATTAACGCCCCTCACCCAGGGGAGGCGCTACCGCCTACGGCAAATACATACAGCAACGGGAGCAGCTCTATAGAGGGCTGCTCAAAGGCTTCCCACATGTCCCTCTGTCTACGAGGAGGCCCAGTAGAGAGCAGGAAAGGGAAGGGCTGGTCACCGAGCGCGGACGTGAGGATTATAGGTCCGGCCTCCTGTCATCCCTACACGCCCGTCTCCTCCCTTTCCGGAATTCGATGGGACATCGTGCTTCCCACTTCTGAGAGGGCCATCTTAAAATTGTAGATGGCCCAGGGTCAGCCGGGGGGTGCGGAAAATGCCCTAGGCAATTTTACACTCCAGCAACTGAAGAACCGCGACGGCATGCTGTTTAGTGGGTCCGAATTCCACATGGCACTCCTGATGGCTGACGGGGATGGTATCCGAGGCAATTTTAGCACGAAAGAAAAGTTTGTACGGAATCCGAATTCCACGCGGGCGGAGCCGCGGGCAACAGCTAGTTCATAATAAAGTAAATCGTATCTACTTTGTCGATTGCACATTAGAAACATTGGCTACGGTGCTGCCGACATCACACATCACTGGCCAGCGTAGATATAGGCACACCTTTAAACTATGCAGGGTTAAGTTACATACATACAATACATACAATCATGCCTTTATCCCCGGAGGGTTAGGCAGAGGTGAATTAACACCCACACTTCACCAATCGTTGTATTAGGTCTCACGTAATAGGGGGTGAGCTTATTGCCGTATTCCGGGCACTATTGTTGACTCGAGTCATGCACCTGAGGCTGAGTCTGTGCTGTATATATCTATCTGATGTTAAACAGCCCTATCCCTTAGTCGCCTTGTACGACACCGCATGGGAGGAGATGGGGTGGCCCAAATTCTATTCTGCCGGGAACCACGCGTTATTAAGTTAAACACAAAAATATCACAATAAAAAATTTATTATCTATATAACAGAACATCGGACCATAACCGAAGAATGAACGACTGTATATTACATTGTGTATATATAATGTATATTAGGCTATACATGGCATTGGGCACGTTACATTAACCGAGAAATGTTCAATAAAAAATGTATTGATTTTTTCTTGTCGTTAAACATGTTGTACTTTTTATATAGATTGTTTTAATATTACAAAATATGGAATTTTTATGGAAGCATCGTTTCATATATCATTTTCGTCTATTTACATATTTTTATAGTTATATTTTTAACTTATTTGTTACTACACTCGTTAGGTATTATACAGTGTGTTTTTCTACAAGTATCATGCATTTCATGTGAAATTCTAGAATAATCTAAAAATAATTTGTTTGAACAAGCATCAAGTGGTTCGTATATACAAAATAATAATAGTGATGCTTGAGAAGTGCAATATTAAATATTTCTTAAATAATTGTAAGAAAGAAAAATTATAATTACGATATTTCGTCTTTTTGTATTTGTAACATTACTATATTAGTGTACCGTGCCAAAATACCTGGTGTCAAACGCATAAATGATAATAATAGTAATAATAGCTATCTATAATCAAAAAGCTAACATTCTCTTTCATGCCGTGATTGAAAAAATAATAATTTTATAAGTAACTGTTTTCACACAGAAATTACACCAAAACTATTTCATTACTTGCTTATAAACAAACATTTAAAATACAAACCTAAAAATACACAAAGACAGCTTAAGATTAAAAAATAATTCGTAGACAGGACAGGATAGGGTATAATTCGACTATTTGTCAGTTTACAAGCAAAAGTAGACCGTATTAAAATGTGCTAAGTTATAGAATAGCTTGAGTTAAAATATTAGTTTCTGACACCAGGTATGTCTCAGTGACGAGGGTGTGATGGATTACATAAAATCATCGAAGTCGTCATCATAATTGCCGTATGTGTCGTACTGGTTGAGATGTGCCTGCGAACAAGATGAAATTATATTAATCATTGAGCTATAAGTAGGTACACCTCTACAAGGACGGACGAACGGACTAAATGGGTCATTAGTCCGGTGGTATTTCATCCAACTTAGCAAAGTTATGACGGGCTCATTGCT
Source organism: Eilema depressum (assembly GCA_914767945.1). Classification (NCBI taxonomy): domain Eukaryota; kingdom Metazoa; phylum Arthropoda; class Insecta; order Lepidoptera; family Erebidae; genus Eilema; species Eilema depressum. The sequence continues at coordinate 16,716,446 of OU612030.1, read as the reverse complement.
AAGTGGGTAACCGAGTAATTTAACATATTGCAAGGTTAAGCAAAATTAGCCAAGTCGGTCTTAGGATGGGTGACCATTCTTATGAAATTGAGGCCTCGGAGGAGCACGTTGAGCCCTCAATCCCGGTTGCCATACGAACATCTTTGGTAGTCTGTACGAATAGTTGCGAGCCCTAAGAAGTCTTTAACTACAGAACTTCGACATCGCAAAAAGGTTGTGGAGATCAGATAGCAGTGGCTTCAAGGAAAATATCAATGCTCAGCCGCAAAATATGCGCGCTTCCCATATACCCGGGGCTAAAATGGGGACTCCGTAGTCCCCACACCCGACGTACGTTTTAGTCGGTTTAAGTTCGATACAACCAACCCCGCCGTCTCCGGAAGAGGTATCCGTGGGATTTTGCGCACGATAAAAAAAAAAGCTTTCCTCTCGAGGTTGGGAGGCCAGCGGTAGTCGCTCCTATAAAAGCTGTATATTTCAAACTAAAATGGGTAGGAAAAGGAGCGAGCATCAGCTAGATTATAAAAACACACACGCAACTAATGCAGCCAGAAAACATTCAGTGCTAATATAGAAATATTTCTAATTTGTACTGTAGGCACATGCTGTAAGAACATTTCGAACGATCGAACGAACTCGACAGCTCAATCCGCGGCGATATTTCCATTCTGCTTGCTGTAAATTTTGTGTCGTCACGTTCTTGAGCATGAGGGTGATGTATGTTTACGTGTTCGACAACGTGACATCACCAAAACAGCATGCGATATTGAAATATCACTGCAGATTCAGCTTTCGAGTTCGTTCGATCGTTCGAAATGTTCTTACAGCATGTGCCTACTGAGCGGGATTCGAGCCCACAACCTCTAACATAACACTCCGACACTCGTCGGCCACGCCATACTCGTCATAGCACCATATTATCAAACTACTTACAAAATTACCACATAATGATTAAAACTTATCACCGCTGTGACCAAACTTGACCCGAAAATGATAAAGCAATGATTAGCTATGAGTAATGAAATGATAGTTCATGCGTCACGTATTTAGCTAAGGTATCAACGTAAAAGCACGTAACTGATAGCGTGATATCACGAAGTTTTGAGGACATAGATAACGTATGTATTTGTAATTTGATTATCATTTTTAAGTGGTCAAATTGAGGTAGGACCCAGGGTTGGTCAAGGTAGGGTTTTCAGCCATAGAGGGGTTCATGGAGAAGTGGTTACCAAGTAGGGTATTGCCTGCAAGGTGAAGTAATATTCGCCAGGTCAATCTATGGATAGGTGACCATTCCATTCATGAACGTAATAAAAAGTATGTTTGTTCTAAGGACATCCACTGCATTGCGCACGTAAATTCATAGAGCAACGCAGCGTTATACCTTTTTTATACAACTATACAGTGGCTGATAAACACACGGTCCATCTTTGGCCTAATTCTCTTAAACTAAAATCTGTTTAAATTTCAGTCTCGATCTAATGCTAATTCCCCAATTGTCAAAAAATTCTCCTAAAAATTATCAACATCGACCATTGACATCATTGCTTTTCACATTTGATCGAGACTGAATATAGAACAGATTTGATTGATTTGGTAGGTGGTTGCCGTGTACATCAGGGTATAGGCGACATTATACGGGTATATAGGGTAACAAACGTCGCAGCGGACGACCTAATTGCAACAATTATTATGAAAATTAATACTTACATTATCTCCTTCAACTTTTAATTTAGCCTTCCCCTTGCCCTTGGCTGGTTTCTTGGACTTATCACTCTTTTCAGATTTCTGCTTCTCGATATACAAGTTGTCCACCGTCAACTTTATCCTTTTTATGTCCCCGGAGTGCACTGGAAAATTAATAATATTCAGTTAGAAAAAATATTCGGCACTACAACACGACTACAATATGGAGTTCTTCAAGAAGGGCATTAGAAGGTTTCTTCAGGGTCGGCAGCACGAGTGTGACGCCCCTGGTGTTGCATACGTCCATAGGCCACGGTAACCACTTTCCATCAGGTGGCCCGTGTGCTTGTCTGCCACCTAAGTGGTATAAAAAAAAAACATTATTTTCTTATCTTATTAGTGTTGTATTTCAGAGCTAGCAGTCGTGAGGGCTCCCTATAACCCAAATCCTGCCAGCTTGCTCTGCAAAGATAGCTATGGTAGACATGTTTAAATTTATACTTAGTAACTGAAACTATATGACATTCAGTATCTATCAGAACACACCAGAAGTCCATACAAAATTGCTACAGTCATTGTATAAGCGGTACCTAAGACTTTTTTCCACCGGCTTCCTTCGAAGATTTTCAAAAGGAAGCCGGTGATTACTATTGTCACTCGCTCTGACAATAATAATGAAATAAGCCAAGATATTTTCTGGTGATTGACAGACTGCAGTCACTGCCTTAAAAGCTATAGAAAGTTAGACCAAAGAGAAAGAGAAAGTTAGAAAAGCTTGCAAAAGCTTCCACTGCACTACTGCACTGTACACTGCTTAGAGGGTCATCGTTAATTTAGCAGGTGCACCAAGTAGGGCAGGTAAGGTTTACGTTTTTTCCTTTCATATCTTATATTATTATTTCATATGTAAGCATGGATTTTGTTAATACTAACTTTGAACGATAATATTCTTGATGAGCTCGTCAGCAAAGGCGGGAAACTCTTCTTTAGCCTTATAGAAACATATCTTTTTGGTGAGCATCTCGGCAAACTCGTTGAATTCTTCTTTAGTGTTTGGATTAAAACCGTCTATTTTGCCGGTTCCGAATTCCGACACCCCTGAAAATTATAATTGCATATTGATATTATTGTTTGGTAAATATTTCATTATCCATACTGTCTGTTACGCTTTCACGCCTAAACCGATTTTGATGAAATTTGGTACAGAGATAGATTAAGACGTTGGGAAAGGACATAGGCTATGTTTGGTCACGATAACCGACATCCACGCGGACGGAGCCGCGGGCAAAAGCCAGTAAGTATCTCATAAATAAAAGTGGATGTTCCTAAGTGCACAACTTAAAAACATGAATGGCTAAATCAATTCAGCTTCTAAGTTCCACGGTAGATAACGGGAAAAGGGACAGAAATTCACATGGGTGAACAGGAACAGAATAGAATTCCACATGGGTGAAGCAGCTATTCCCCATTGTCCCCAATAAAAATGGCTTTCGTGTATAAAACATTTTTACGCTACTTCTAAGGCCCGAAAGGCATTTTTTGTATGTGCAAGTGCATTGTCCTTTAATAGAGGACTCATGAGGGTAGGTTAACAAACAAGGTTAAGATAGGTCAGAATTAGGCCAGGCCATTAAAAACCACATTGAAACCCCTCCATAGCACAGAGAGCTTGTTAAGCCATCAATCTTAGTTGACAAACATCCGTGGCTTTCATTACAGGTACCGTAAACCGGAGCGAATAGAGATCAATGGGTTAATAGAAATAAAATGGTCAGTAGATTTTTTAAATTATTTATTTCCCAAAATTTTTATCTCTCAGATATTTGGTAACTCTGTTCATCATTGCAATGAACTAGTTCATAGTTTTACTTGAAAGAAAATAAGTGCAGAATTTAGCTGACTATTTTATTTCTATTCACTCTTTGATCTCTATTCACCCCATTTTACTCAGTATAGCACCTGAGTCATGGAACGGACTGCACTATGGTGAGGCACATGCTGCATTTTACCTGTGTAAAGGTTTTTTAGATTACTTACCAAATGTTTCCATGGCGAGCCTGAGATCAGACTCTTCTTGAAGTTTCTGCTGGCGCAGTTTCTCAGCTAGCTTCTGTTCCGGTGTCAACTCTTCAATCTTTTCAACTGATACACGCTCATTCTTCTCGCGTTCTTGACGCTGTAAATGAAAATCATACTTTGAACTCTATTTAAAAAAAAAAGTAAAAAAAAAACACATCTCTTTTATTTAATTTGTTATGCTAATTGTACACTGGGTCCATGAAAAAATAACTTAAAGGATATGGAAGCAGTACAATAGGCAGCCTTATTAGAGCCATTTTTAGTTCCTACATAGATAAGTCTATAAATTATTTATTTTTTAAATTGTTGGCCTGGGTACTATCTTATCTAAATAAAAAAATCAACCATACTGTTGATGATTTCTAAGAAACCATTTACAGACTATTTCAATATCTGTGTTATTGTTACATACAATGGTTCATTGCGTTTTTGGTATGATATTGTTGGAAATCAAGATGAAAGAATTTATTTGTTCAGTGGTCATTTAGATAAACATACAGTGTAGACCGAGCATGTTAGGCACAAGCCATCGGTTCAGGTAGCCAACAACAACAAATGTCTGTGGCTTTGATGTGTGGCTGTGATGATAATAATATAGCCCATCACCTTCCTCGATAAACTGTCTATTCAATACAAGAATTTTTCAATTTGAACCAGGATTATCAAAGATAAGTCTGTGGACTCTCAGAGTTAATTAAGTGCATTCAATCAATCAAACAAACTCTTCAGCTTTACAATATTAGTATTGAGAACTAAACCTGCCTGCAGTAATCTCAGTGCAAACACAGTTCAATTTATTTAGTACTGTTGCTTCCAGTTCTGCCCGCATGGTATTCTGATCCCATTCATAGCTGATGATACAGAGCCTATATACATACTTGATAATGAGTAGGTCTCTAATGGTGAATGAATTTTTGAAATTGGTGCAGTAGTTTTTGAGTTTCTTTATTACATACAAAAATACAAATTTCCTCTTTATATTAGTACAGAGTATAGATTGTAACCACTTCCATTAAGGTGGCCACCCACTAGCAGTTTATCGAACGACAACCGGATGATATCGTTAGTTCATCGCAATAGCCCACACACTTACAGTTTTGTATACGATTTTGGACTGACGGCTAATATGTGTGTGGCCGCTTGACGATTTCGGTCAGCAAAGACACTTAAAGACCGGACAGTCTATGGCCGTCGGCATTTTATATGTAATAACATCAGACTAAAAGAATAAAATAATGTTATTATTTTAGTCTGAGGTAATAAAATTATGATGACATTGATGACATAACATAAGGACTGCAGGCCGCCGGACAGACGAAAAACTGCAGGCGGATTGTGTAAGTGGGTGGTCGCCTTTAGGGGGATAATATTTTATGCTTGTATTGTCTTGAGGTAGGTGAAAATAATTTGATGATTACGTGCACATTATGGATGCCACAAAGCTAGTGAGATATCATCAGTACAAGTCATCAGTACAATCAGATTGATCTTGATGAACCAAGTACTCAAAATGATCTTAATAATGGAATACCTTTGTATTAAGATTATTTTGAGAATTTATAGTCAAGATAGATCTGATGCTGACTGTACACAATGATGAATATGATGATTGACATTATGAGGCTCTAGTGGAGGATTCCCTCATGTGCATTAGAGTGCTTATATAAAGGAACAGGTTACCGGTATTGGCTATCGGTTGCCATAATTTCAATTTGTCATTTGTCAAAAAAAGAATTCACAAAAGTAATCACAGCCATTTTTAAACATATGGGTGCAAATGTGTTGTGATTGATAACAATGAAAAAATCATAGTTTATTGTTTACGTTCTAATACCACATGGTAAATAATTACCATGTGGTATTAGAACGTAAATGATAAACTATTATAGTTTTTGTTGCTACGGAAACTTGTCACGATAGATTGCCACTACTGGTAGGTAACCTGTTTTTTTATATTAGCCCTTAGGACAGACAGCATTGGCTCCCAAATAGCCATGTAATATTCTAGCTTTTGAGTCATAATATGACTTGTATTACTAACTCTAGATAATATTTTGTTAACATCTGTCATACTATACTGATAAAGATGAATTTAATTTGTTGTATAAAAATGTAATTACTTATAAAAACATTACTATGATATGTTTAATGAAACACTACATTGATAACTTCCTAAAGCAACATTTTAACTATAATTTATGGAGTACCCTATTGATCTACACCTAAAATCTACAATAAAGTTTTTAATATCATTCTTAATTCATTTATGAAATTCAAGGAAGTAGTGTTTTGTAATAGATATATTAATTTGGTGATACATTTTATTGCTTAATTAGGACAAAACTTTTACTTATGTCCTTGCAATGAATTCCGTAAAGACATATGTGGCACGAAAAAATAACACTCACCTCTTTCTCGGCAATTTTGTCTTGAATTCTCTTTTTAGGCTTCGCTGGAGCCACGGGAACTTCCGTTTTCTCCTCATCCTTCTTCTCTTCTTCCTCGTCTTCCCAACTTTCCTGCAACGTCAACACGTATGCACGAAATTAAGGTTATGTACAAGTTCTATGTAAAACTCACAGAAGACAAACGTAATAACTTTCAACGATATAAATAAACATTTTGGCAGCGTATACGTTACCTTCACAGTCTCTTCCTCATCCTCGCCTTCCCATTTATTCGAATTAGTCAACGTGGTCGGCAGTTTAGGCTCAAAATTATCCGCGTCTGGAAATTACCACATGACATCACTATATGCAACGTAAAAAATACATTTATGATCTATCACTATTTATTACTGCTTACCCCACGACACATCCATGATTGCGGACTTCTAAATAGCACCAATCTAATTTTGTTACTCGTTTCACGTGAAGACAAAATCAGACAGCGAAGTAACTTGCCGCAATAAAGGTTTTTTATCACAAGATGTCTCCAGGGTCGACAATGAATATAACAACAATATTTTTCTCAGGCGAATATTGTCAAACGACCAAGGATTTTCTGCAGTGACCGCGACTGAATTGAGAAACGATAGACAAATGACATAATTTTGGCGTAATCTCAACAAAACTATGATCAAATTTGGTTAAGCAAAAATATGACTCCATTGCAGACGATAATTTTCGAATCACTAAAAAAATTAACATGGCCGCCGCGCCGGTATTACCATGTGTAAAATGAAACGTTTTTATTTTATGCTCGAATGTCAAAAGATATTTTGTTGTGTCGGATTACTTTAGATTTATTTATATAATGAAATTGAAACACTCACTTTATCGCGGTAGTGGGTACACACTTCAGTATTTGGTAGCCGTGGCCTTAATTGCTGTTAAGGATAAAATCGTGTAGAGCATGGATTTTATTTCAGTAAGAGATATAATAACAGCACTAATGACAAATGAGACTACTCCTGCTTGCATAACTTATAAAGGTGCATTAATTCTACTAAAAAAAAATAATTATTCAAAATCCATCCAATAAAAATCAATAAATTATCCAAACCAAATTAGTATTCCTACACAAATTAGTATTTAGCTTAAAAGACTTGTATTCATGTCAAAATCTTTAAAAAATTAAACGCCAATACACATCGTACATATATATTAATCTATGCATCGTACGACAGAGATGCATAGAGTAAGACAGATGGTGCGGTAAATTCAAACGAAATATTATTGATAAATGTTTAAATAAAAACAAGTTAAACTAATTACCCTTCTTGAGTGATGGGAATTTGGACACGGATAAAAGAATTTTATAAAACTTCTATTAAAGTGAGATGGCATATATTACGTGTTATAATGTGGAAGCATAGAACAGAACATAAAAATAGCTGGTGTGCCATGCTGTGGAGGATAATTCAAGGCTGTTCAGTGTTTATAACTTTATTTATAGTCACACAAGCGATGTTCCTCGAAAATGATATGATCGCAGCGGATGAAGTGCCCCAAAATGTGAATATTCCCAATAATTAGCCGCTATCTGTTTATTATATTGGTCGGGAGCGGGACACTATCTTGGACCTAAAAATGTACTCAAAACATCTCTCTCTTTAAGCGCAGTACACGTTTCTTGGATGTCATTTGAGGATAACACGGGGTGCTACTGCGGTAACGAGCTCAAATTCGCCAAGCATAGATTATTTATATATACAAGATTATTACAACTAGATTATTATTACAAACAATCCGCGTGCGCCAGAGCCTAATTTGTGTCGATCGGCCACTCCCAATATGCGCCACGTTTGCCGATCCTCCGCCTTCCGCATCCAGTCCGTCCCAGCCACCCTTCGTAGGTCGTCAATCTACCTGGCTTGGGGGTGTCCCTCCTTACGTTTTCCTTCTCGCGGTCTCCACTCTAGGTCCCGTCTGCTCCAAAAGCCATCAGTCCTTCGACAGATGTGGCCAGCCCACTGCCACTTCAGCCTGCTTATTCTGCGATATACATTATGCGATGCATTTTGTCCTGACAAATGGATATATGTCTATGCAGCCCTTGATCTAAGACTGTAGACTTGTAATTATTAACCTTGTTTGTTTTAGATGGTCAAACATAGTAAAAATGACAATAAAATATTTTTCTCACCTCGCAACAATGTCACGAATAAATTAATGGACAGTATCATAGATAAACTGAACAGTATGGATCTAGCATCAGGTGCGTACTTGATTTTTACTTAGGTCACAGACACACACATGGTCCACCTGATGAAAAGTGGTTACCGTGGCCTATGGACGAGTGCAACATCAAGGGAGTCATACTCGTGCTGTCACCCCTTTAAGAACAGAGAGATTTAAGACAGAAGAGCTGCGGGCAACAGCTTGTATTTGAATAAGTCTCTGGATGATGGCTTAGATCCACAATTACTTCAATTCAACAGAGAAACAGAACACAGAACGTGGGGCTAAGGGTCAGCTCACACCGAGACGCGACGCGACGCGACGATGCGCGCACATTTTAATAGAGCAACTTAAAATATACTTTATTTACAACACGAAAAGATACACATTTCATTTTGAGATTTCAGAATACGTTGCGTCACGCAGCACTGCGCCTCGAGATGTCTCGCGACGTAGCGCGACGTATCGCGACGCAGCGATGCATTTCGCGGCGTCGTCGTCGCGCTACGAAGCGCAAAACTGGCCTTTTCAAGCATCGTCGCGTCGCGTCTCGGTGTGAGCTGACCCTAAAAGTGGATAATAACAAATAAATCACGATAGAATCCGTTTAGATACTAATAATTGTATTTATAATAGGTAAACTGCGACGGTAACTCTGTCTATCTGTGTTAGGACGACAGACGGGAAGAACATAGACTGTTTTTGTTCGCGATAAGAACAGCTAAGTATTTGTATAATGTATTAAATCTGAAAACAATTAAAATTTAATGATTTCAGATTTGCGATCAAATATTGCTTGGGAATTTGGTTTTTATAAGACTGGAAGGTTGATGAATGATACCAGAAGAATAAATATCCTGGTCGATTTTAAGGTACTACTTACTGTGTTAATGTGTTTGCTCTTTGCAAGAACCAAGAGGTTCGGCGACTCCTGCGAGATGAGACATGGAATTCCTTACCAGCCCCTCTAGACAAGTGGCAATTCGTTGCCCGGCGTATGATGGAATAGAATGCCAAATGTATGGGATTTGACGTATATGACAGGCGTCAACGAATGACAAAAACGTCAAATCCTATACATTTGTCATTCTATTCCATTCCATCGTACGCCGAGCAACGAATTGCCTCTTGTCTAGGAGTGCTGGGCGTCGATTCTGCAAAAGCAAAACCATTGTCATGCTTCTGACACTGCAAGAAAATTTCATTAAATTTTATACCTTAAAGTACTGCTGTCAAAGTTCAAAATTAAATGGATTTTTGTAGAGTGAATGTGAAACTCTTTTCATTTAATTTTTGACTGTACGTCTATAGAAATAAGGTCTAAAATTTAATGCCATTTTTTGCAGTCCCTGTGGTATAACAGTGGTTGTGCTTTAGCAGAATCAAGAGCCAGCTCACGTATTTCCCTCTGTCTATAGTCCCGGGTCCTTTAAACGGGGCGTGAAAAAGCATCTGCCCCTCTAGACAAGTGGCAATTCGTTGCTCGGCGTATGATGGAATAGAATGCCAAATGTATAGGATTTGACATTCGTTGACGCCTGTCATATACGTCAAATCCTATACATTTGGCATTCTATTCCATCATACGCCGAGCAACGAATTGCCTCTTGTCTACAGTTAAAATTATTTAAGAGATACGATTTGACGTTTATAGTCTAGGGTTGGAGTGTCTCAAATCAATTGTCAGAATAATCGATTCAGGTAACAAAAGATTAATCGCAACGTTGCCCGAATGTAACTTTTGTAACATTGTAATTTGTAAATAAATAAAACTATTCGTCATAACTACCCCACCACGCTATATAATTATCCGACAGGATTTTCATACCATAAAAAAACGTTACTTTTTCCCTGATATGTAACTTTTTAAGCTATCTTGTTTAAGACATGTGTCCTGCCAGTACTATACTATACCATAAACGCAACGAATAGAGGAGAACATAATGGAGGTTCCGTACGATCAAAATGTAATAACAAAAAATATTAGTTATATAGGTAGGTACTTGTAGTTATTCGGTCCCACGTAATAGGGAGTGAGCCTATTGCCATATTCCTGGCACTATTGTTGACTCGAGCTATGCATCTGAGGCTGACTCATGGCTGTATACATATATCTGTCTGGTGTTAAACAGCCCTATCCCTTAGTCGCCTGGTACGACACCGCATAGGAAGAGATGGGGTGACCCAAGTTTTACTCTGCCAGGAACCACGCGGCTCCTACCGGGAACCACGCGGCTCAGTAAAAATTGAAACATAAAAATTTGCCTTGCCTTGCCTTGGCCTCAGATGCAATTAGGAAAATACATCTCCATGCGCATGATGATGATAGGCAAAATAATCTAAGAGGTGCATTTTCACAATCAATCTAAAATAATCTAGTAGGTATTGTTGTCTCTAGTATGCGATACGCCAAAAGTAAAATCTAAACAATATTTTGATTTGTATTACTTAGAAGAAACATAAGAGGGTAAAAAGAAATACAAAATTGTATCACAAAAGTTACATTCTGGCAACGCCGACCATAAACGTAACGAGTTGACATAAACTCCATACGATTAAAATGTAACAACCATAGAGAACTCAGCCGCAACACTCAAATGAAAAAATAAGAACGATATGACGTAGCTGTCACACGAGATTTCGAAAAATAAAGAATCACGTCTTATTTTAAATTATTTGTAGCAATTCTTAAAATATTTGTAGTAATTTAAAGTGAAATATGTCACACCATATTTTATATACTTACTATTATAAGTTATTACGTATTTAGAAATGGTTTAACTTAATTTATAATAGTTTCATGTATCGTTTCAATAGTGCCTAGTTACCTTCCATAAATCCAGAGATCTGTCAAATCGTATCTCTTAAATAATTTCAAGTATAGGGGGGCTGATGGGACCGTCAAGATGAGTCCTACCATCTGTTTTCATTCTCGCGGTCTTCACTCTAGTACTCATCTGCTCCAACGACCATCAGTCATTCGACAGATGTATCCAGCCCACTGCTACGTTTCGTATATCTAAGACACAGTGCAAGCGTAATAAATTTTACTTCAGTAGTGTGGTCTAAAGGATCTATTCCGATCCTGTACCATTTTTTTAATACCACGTGCTATCACGTGGTATTTGTTTTTATCGCATTTATATTCTATTCCGGACGAATACCATTTTTGAAATTATTCAAATAATAATAATCTATTCTGAATGAATACCAAAGTACTGTCAGCAGAAAAGATAGGCTTGTAGTTAAGTGATGACTTAGTAGGTTAACACACTATAAGGTTAAGCAACACTAGCCAAGGCAGAATTAGATTTTTGACCGGTTTTGGTGGTAATAAAAAAAATAACCACGAAGGCTAATGCGGGAGCTCCGCTCGCGCTTTTAGCCTTCTAACCTAATTTATCCAAATCGGATGTTTTAATACGTAACCATTAGTTAAGAATGATCACCCATCCTAAGACTGACCTAACTAGTAGGTATTGCTTAATTTTGTAATGCGCTAACTTACTTCAGTCATGAACCAAACAAGCAATTTTTTTTTACTAACCGTACCTAATTCTGTGACAAACTCGTTTTGGTATTCATTTTATCAGTGGTATTCGTTCGGAACAGAATATTAATTTGATAAAAAAGAAATACCACGTGGTATTAGAAAAATGGTACTGGATCGGAATAGACCGTCTAAAGCACACTGGTTTTTTGTTTGGTTCTAGGACCTTGGATTAAAAACGAACAATTTCACTTATTCCATTACTATGTTTACAAAAGCACCGCGGCCGAGACGTGAAAAGTTTTTCAAAGCCCTCTTTCATGAACTTCTTTCTACAGGTAGGAACTGTGGAAATCTTTGACAGCTTGAAGGATGTGTAGCTTGTATAATAGGTAGACTTTGATGTAAGTAAAGAATACTTTTTATGTTTCAGAAACCACCAATTCTATTTTCGGGTCGTTGCAGTGGGTGATAGACAAATCGTACTTAGAACATCTTGAAAATCATACAGTCTTACGAGTATTTATTACAACACTATAACTGTCTTATTTATAGTACTTACCCAAATTTGATTTGGCTCGTCGCGTCGGAAAGAGGAAGAAAACTTTGAAGACCGTGCCGTGCTTCCATTATGCGCGGAATTTAACTCACAATCTCTTTCACGACGTGCCCAATCGAAAAGTCGGGTACTTGACTATTAATATTATTGCATTATTATTTTATTATTCTAGGAGTTAAAATTTGAACCGAGGACAAAATATATATCCGCGTCACTAGCTATGATACAAAGTTTTCTACATTGGTGCACAGTGATTTCATCGCTGCCTTTTTTCTTACACAAGTCTTCCAGGCTCTCTAGAGCAAAGAGAATTGGATTACAGGTATACACCATTAACGTTTTTTCTTCCGGATATATTCGGTCTAGGAGTTTATATAAAAGTCATTGGTCTAATTCATTTCTCTTCCGACGCCTAAAATCCTAAAGAATGGCATCAGAAGGTTCTTATAGTATCGGCAGCACGAGTGTGACACCCTTGTTTTTGCACATGGAAGTCGTAACCACGTCACAGAATCAACCGCAGGAGGCGCGGGTGTGATTCCCGCTCAGTGCAAATATTTGTATGCATGAATGGGTATTTACATTGGTCTGTGCCTCAGCGAGCACATAAAGTCATCGGTCCCGGTTGACATACGAACATGTATGACAGAGAAGTGGTATGCTTAGAAAATTGCACAGCAGTTGACCTGTGTGCTTGTTTGGCCCCTAAGTGGTATATATTTAATCTATTGACCATTTTGGCTACGTACCCGTAAGACTAATTTGGACTGCATCAATAAAGTGGTCTTAAAATGGTCGTAAGGGCTCTGTTATGTCCAAATTAGAAGGTCTTAAAGGGTATATAACCACCATTTTTTTGTTCAGAATATTTTGCGACTGTCGGGAGTGTCAACCAATATGCTCCGACTCGCCTATCTCGTGGACACGGCAATGTCAGGAACTATTTATGCTGTAGTTATCACCATTATTCTTAAGGTATAGTGACAATTTTCACTGAAGATTGAGCTCTTTTTACCCAGCTGTGTAAGTAAGGGTAAGATTTTACCCTTAGGTGTGAAGAACAGGGTTCCTCTCGAACCCTGGAATGGGTACGCCGCGACGCAAAGCTGGCGTGATGAGGTGGCAGGTGGCCACAATTTACTGTGACCCTCAGACCAGCGATCGGAGAACCAGCCTGCCCCTTGCCTGCTCTCAACTGTGCCCTCTGCTGGTTATAGGAATACGTGGAGAGCTTCTAAGTAGCCCTCTACAAGGCCGCTCCCGCATTGATCAGAATTTACCATAAGCTGCCGTCTATGTGATACTTGAAAACTGGGTACCTGTAAGACCCCAAAGTTTGAACTTCATCTATTAATGTGTCTTAAAGTGAAGGACATATCTAATATATGATAATTTTGAGATAGGTCGTACAGGTCAGAATTAAAATGGAGGATATTTTGATCCACCTTAATCGTGCCGATTGAAAGACCTAAGAAAAATGATTGTACACTTACATTTTATTCCCTTTGAGGTAGGCAGGTAAAGGTATATTCTGATTCATTTTTTATATTTATTCGTAGGTAACATCGAAGCCAATTCTCCCATATAGCAACTGCTTGATACTAATCGTGAGCATAGTGTTGTACTTTTTGAACATAGTTGCCATGGCGTTTGTGACCAGTACTGTGTCTTCTGATTGTAAGTATTTTTACATTACTTTTATCCTTGTCCAGAAGCACAGTAATGGGCCTACCACATGTGCAAGCTTCACCACAGATTTTCTTGCGCATGCTGGTTTGTACACGGAACACCGTGCGTAACTGTATTCTTCATTATCTACACGCACGGCGTTCTGTATACAAACCGGTCTGCGCAAGCAAAACTGTGGTGAATTTTGTGTGTGGTAGGCACGTTACTACGATCCATAATTTCTATACTAGAATGAGTAAGGTTCATGCCAGATTTGACTGGGCAAGCAGAGAAACATGAGTAGGTAGTGAAGATGGGTGTTGATGTAGGTACGTTAGAAAAGAACCCCTCAGGCGCAACGCAATCAGGACGCAATATCTGCTCTAACAGCGTGGCGTTTGCGCAACAGAACTATCGCGTGGTACTAAAGGAACCTACTCGAAAAAAAAAAACAAACGGATGTGCATTAAGTATTATTTTCACTAAATAGCATCTTTTTTAATAACAATCCGAGCCGTACCATTTCCACGATGTTTGCGCAGATATCGCGTCTGCGCCGTATCGTCTGCTGTTTGCGTTGCGCCTTAAACCTACACACGCGATTCACAAATCTCGAGATCTGCTTTTGTTTTTCTCTCAGCCACACAATGGACTACGTTGCCCGGATTAATGTTTACTTAAAATTGTTTTTTTTTTTAACAGACAATCATGCCAACAGTATGGCTATCCTAGTGTACCTCTACTCCTTTTTCCTTGGGTACAAATGGTTTGCACAAGAGAAAACGTCTGAAGTGGCCAGTATTTTTGTATGTTGCCTCCTGCCACACGCGCCTATGTATTTGTTCTGGGACAAAGTCATTAACTTGGAACGTCTTGGTTAGTTAATCAAGCATACTTATAGGACCCCGATATTGCTAATTGTCAACACTGTCATTAGTACCTACCAAAAAATGCCATTAAATTTTCCATTTCCAAATGAAAAAAGTTCATTACATTTATTCATTCACTCCACAAGATGACATTTAATTTTAGACTTTAACATCATAAGAATAGAGTCTAACATTAAATGACATTTTTTCCAGTGTTTGAGGTATGACAATGGTTGACTATAATTAGCTGAATCGGGGTCCATCATCTCGTTCTCGATAACAGCCTATTTCATTCCCAAATTTCATTTGGTGATCCAAAAGAATACTGGATTGAGACTCACGAAGTTCCAGCGGACGTTTAACTGCCTTGAAAGAATCCTTATAGAAATTAATTAGATGTAATTTGAAGGAGTTAGAAATATAACTTTATACCTGATTTTTTTTAGGAGAAGGTGCCAACTTCTCAAACCTAAATGTAATGCATAACACTCACCTACCTACAACGGTTTTGTGGTTGATATTTTTGATACAATTGTTAACGTTAGTAATCGTGGACGGGTATCTGGAGCAGGTAATACCGGCACGTTTTGGTGTTACCAGAAAGTGGAATTTTATATTTGAGGTAATTTTTTTTGTTCTAAATCTCTCCCTAGTCATCGTCAAGACTCTCTCTACGTCTCTCGTTCGTTCATAGACTTATGTACCTACCACACGCACAAGCTTTACCACAGTCTTGCTAGCACAGGCTGGCCTGCGCGCAATTACCGTAGCGTGTGGTTGGTAAAACTGTACTCCGCGCAACCCATACGGCCGGCTCCCAATGTGTTCAAGGTTCACCACAGTCTTGCCTGTTCAGGCTTAAGGCTGCCTTTCCACCGGAGATGTGCTATGCAGCTATGTTACGTAGATGTAAAAGCTAAGCTATGAAACAATGTGATCGTTTCCACTGTGCTATATTATGTATCGTAGCGAGTAAGATGTGCTACGAAATTTCCTACAAATATTCATATTTCAAAAATATTTTCCATTCATAGCACGCATCTTTCTAATCTTCACTACATATTATAAAACAAAGTCGCTGTCCCTGTCTGTCCGTCCCTATGTATGCTTAAATCTTCAAAACTACGCAACGGATTTTGAAGCGGTTTTTTTTAATAGATAAAGTGATTCAAGAGGAAGGTTTATATGTATTATACATGCATAATATTGTAGAGAAACACTGATAAATTTAGAGATAATACCACACGGGCGGAAAATATGGCGGTACGAAGTTCGCTGGGTCAGCTAGTTCTATATAAAAACATAGCGTAGCTGAACCCCTTTCCACCACTCCTATACTGTGTTTGATTGGTGGACGCGCCTCCTGCGCACTACGGCTTGAAGTGCCATGAGAATGTTAATAATTTCAGAGAAAAGTGCTGACCCGTAAAAAGAAAAAAGCGGTGAATTTCCACGTGACAGCGGAACAAAATGTACACATATTAAGGGATAGTAGGTATTATGAAGAAGACCCAGAAGATGTTACCATCATTGTTAAAATAAATAATGTCTCAAAGGTATATTTGCTTCTTTAAAAACTAACTGGCTAGCTGACATTTATAATACTTAGGTATTAGTGGGATATAGGAGAGGATTTGGATTGAATGGGAAATGTACGACAGTGCAAGGTTATTATTTTATACCACTTAGGTGACAGACAAGCACACGGCTCACCTGATAGAAAGTGGTTATGCAACATCAGGGGCGTTACACTCACGCTGTCGACCCGTAAGAACCTTCTAATGGCCTTCTTGAAGAACCACATGAAGATGAAATTCATTGAATAAGTAAATTCATTCCACAGGTTTGGGTATGGTAGGAGAAATTTGAAAGTAGAGTGAATGTAGTGGAGATGCGGTCGTTGCGCAGTATATGTGTAGTAAGACTGGCTAATAGAAAGACGAGTATTAAAGAGATTCGAGAAAGGTATGGCCTGAAAGAAAAGGTAGTAGGTAAAGACTAAGGTAGTTTGAATACAATGAATACATAGAACTAATATGTACCTACGGAGCGACTGACATATCAAGTATGTACACACGGCGTCAGACCTCGGTTTACAGGCCACACCAACATAAAGGAAGTGTGCGTGACAGCAATACTATTAATACATTGCTTAAAGATGTGTGTCATAACAAGTAAACCAATCAGGGCCTTTGACGCACACACACAATTGCTATTTTACTTACATAAAATGCACCAAGGTTATAATATCATATTCTAAACTAATTTTATGAAATGTATGCAGCATTTTGTTTCTATAACTAATAGGAGTTATCAAATTTAGTCACTATACTATCTGTTCTCATAGTCGAGATGGATAAGAATGCAAGTAAGTAAGTTTGGACCTCACCGTTGTCGCCGGTCGTTGGTTCGGAACTTAACAACGGAATTCTCTTTTTGTCATTCGTGCATCTTTATGTCAGTCAATTTAATAGACATAACATTTTATTTTATGTTCCAATATCTTTTTAGAAGTTTATAATAATTATACTTATATGTTTTTTATATTTTTTATTAAAGATCAAATATTTTTATCTGATACTTAATTAATTATTATCTATAAATAATTAAATTAATTATACCCATACTTAAGAAAAATATCATGCTTATAATAGTAAATATATTATTGCATTGCAACAATAAGTTAATTATTTTATTTTCCTTTCCTTTTATCCATTAAGAATAAATAGTATCATCAAGGAAATATACAAAAAATATATTAAATTATATTATATATATGAATTTTATACACTTAGTTTCCTGTAAATAAACTAGACCAATCGGACTTCAATATATTGAGGAACAAAAAGTGCACCTCGCTCGAGGACCGAACCCGGTATTGATTCTATTGGTTCAGCTGCATATTTAAACCATTCAGCTATATCTACTTATTCGTTTTTCGCTAAATATGCTATTATAACTTGGTGCAGTGGCTATCATCAATACCTATATTTCATGTAAGTAAAATAGCGAATGTGTGAGTGCGTCAAGGGCCCTGATTGGTTTACTTGTTATGACACACATCTTTAAGCAATGTATTAATAGTATTGCTGTCACGCACACTTCCTTTATGTTGGTGTGGCCTGTAAACCGAGGTCTGACGCCGTGTGTACCTACGGCATAGGTGAATGGGCAGGCCAATCGGAATCCATATCCCAGTACATACAGTGACCACTGACTTGTGTAAAGATAGAGTAGATGACGGACTTTTGTCTCTACGCGCCGGAGGGAAGTAGGCATTATCACTTTTATGTATGTATATAATTTGGAATCTGTGCTTACAGTAACTGACTTGAATTTAAATACTTTAAACTTTTTTTTAGTAAATTAATTGCTTTTGCAGGAATTTCGTTCTAAATTGAAGACGGTCGTTGCGTTGGATAAAATCTTCCTGAATGTGTTGAAGGGTGAAGTCACTGTAATTTTGGGGCCCATCAACTCTGGGAAAAGTACCCTTCTGTGTATAATCGCAGGTATAAACTGTTAATACTATAAGCAGTGTTTTAGATTTCGATCTTAGGTTTACAAGACAAAACTAGAAAGCTTTCAGCTTCCCTAGTCCCCTAGTCCCTGGATTGCGATCTTAGGTTCATAAGACAAAACTAGAAAGCTTTCAGCTTCCCTAGTCCCCTAGTCCCTAGTCCCTTCATAGTCCATGATAGGTATGATAACATAGATCCAGGGAAGTATTTTGTTCCACCACCGGCTTCCTTTTTGAAAATTTCCACCGTTTCTTTTTATACTACTTAGGACGCAGGCAAGCACACGGCCCACTTGATGGAAAGCAGCAACCGTGGCCTATAGACGAGTGCAACACCAGGGGAGTCACACTCGTGCTGCCGACTCTGTAAGAACAGAGAGATTCTGTACCGTTAGCCTTTGGTCTTCCCACTGACAGCACAAAACCCCTCCAGTGAGCTGGCTACTCACCGCCGGGAACAAAACACAAGGTTATTTAGCCGCGGTATTCTGTAGGGCGGAGGTACTTCCGCAGTCGGACTGCTCAATGGGGACGTAAATAATAGGTCGTGTACTACCTCCTGACGACTCCCCCGACTGATTGCAGATTGACATGAGTTTTATATTACAGGAATACAAACGGCTAGCGCCGGATCTGTCTACGTTAAGGGGTTAGACAATGTTAGCAGGTCGCGCGAAGTGCAAGACATTGTCTCTTTCTGCCCTCAAGAAAATATGCTCTTTAGGTATCTTACCGTCAGAGAGAATATCATTTTCTTTGAAAAGGTTTGATTTCATCTTTAATTTCGTATTTATCTACTCTCATACTAAAATGTGGTTTAGGTTTAAATTTCATTATGAGAGTAGATAAAAAAATTAAAAACATGACTTTAATGACAATCTTTTTACATAGAGTATCAAAATAAATTTAAAAAATTAGGTACATCGACGCCCCCGGGGAATAAAATGGTAAAGTGCTATTACCACTCTTTTCATGTTTTTGCATTTTCGGCCTCTATGGGTCGTTATACACCTACTGATTTTTTTTTAGATTTTTTTTCCGGTAATTCATAAATTTATAGCAATTTTTATTTTTATTCTCCGGAAATCATATAACACATTTAACCCATAAAAACCCCATAATCGTTCATTACGGAACTAACATTTATCTCGATAAATCGGTAAGACTTTATACCATTTTATTCCCGTAAAAAAATTGATGATTCATTTCAATAACACGCTTTACCTATATTCGTTCGATAAGTCCTCAACGGTAAACCTATATTATTGCTTTATTACTGACATAATTTTCTATAGTATTTCACGTTAAGACATGTTACAATATTCTTTACGATTTTTGAAACAAGTATTAACTTGATACAATTTTTTTCTCTTTCTATTATTAGTGTAATAGGCTATTATTGTCGCTGAACCTATTTCGACAAGTTTTTACAAGTAACATTGAGCGGGCGGCGTGAACAATATTCAATCATTCGTCGTTTAGCCATGAGTTTTTGAGTGTGATCGGAGAGTTTCTGAGGTCTATTTGAACGTCGGGGTCTGAAGTGCTTAGAGCCCACCGTTTGGACAGTCTCTACGAGCCTGTTGTTGATCTCGTCCACCGACGCAAAGTTCTCTAGGCAATCAAAGCGATTTGAAAGCTCAAGCTGAAAGTTCTCGGGGTTTTGGATTTGGACACGAGTAGGTCGGAGTGTAGACTTCATCAGGCGGGACCTTTCGAGTTTAACGTTAATACCCAATGTGCCTCTTACGATTCTGTGATCACTACCGGTTTTCACCCTGTGGATCACGGAGACATCACTGAATATTCGTTTCTCGTTGGTCATGATGAAGTCTATCTCATTCCTCGTGGAACCATCAGGGCTCATCCAGGTCCATTTCCTGTGCGGCGGCTTCTGAAAGAAAGAGTTCATCATGAAGAGTCCCTCTTTCTCCAGAAAGGCAGCCAGCCTCTGTCCCCGCGGGTTCCGTTGTCCATATCCAAATTGCCCCACTCTCAACTCATCATTGCTTTTCTTACCCAACTTTGCGTTGAAATCCCCCATAACAACAGTGAAGTGGGTCTTAGACGTATGTATGGCCCTACTTACGTCCTCATACATAGTCTCCACTTCATCATCTGGGCGTGCCGAGGTCGGTGCGTACACCTGAATGACCTTCAGCGAATACCTCTTGGATATTCTGAGTATTAGGTGTACAACCCTGCTCGACACACTTTCGATGGTAATGATGTTGTTAATGAGGGATCTCATCATCATCTGCATATAGACGTATTCTCCTGATTGCATCCGTGGCCAAGATGACCTCGAAGCTCAGGGTCCGCCTTCCGGCTCTTCCTTCTCCACTTCGCACGATCTTGGGCGTCCATGGTAGTGAGACCATTAGCACGCATATCACCCTCCACGACGTCAAGCCAGGACTTCTTTGGCTTACCCCTTTTACCTGGACCCGGCGGGGGTACCATTGCCAGGCATTTGTTCCCCACGTAGCCTGGCGGTTGCCGCAAGATGTGGCCGCACCAGCGAAGGCGGCTCTCTTGCATTTTATCCGCGATGTCACGAAAATGGAGGCTGCCGCGGATGCGAGAGTTCCGTACGCGATCTTTACGCGTAACGCCGCACATCCACCGCAACATTTTCATCTCCGTGACACGCAGCTCTTGCTTGTGTCGCTCGAGCAGCGGCCACGCCTCACAACCATACAAGAGAACAGGCCTAATGATCGTCTTATAGACCTGTCCCTTCAACCTGACTGGCATTTTAGGATCACAGGTGACGCCAGTCATTTGTCGCCACTTGGCCCACGCGGCAGCAATGCGTGCCTTGACGTCGTGGTCGATCTCACCGGTCACATGAAGTACAGATCCCAGGTACTTAACCTGGTCCGTGCGCTCGACCAAATCATCGCCTATGCGGACGGGTGTGGGATCTGTGGAGTTTAACGCTAAGTATTCTGTCTTCGCTACATTTAGCTTCAGACCGCCGTTCTCAAGCGCTTCTTTCTATCCTTTCACGCGTCGCACCAATCTGCTCCTGTCCGCGTCCATCAGCGCAATATCATCAGCATACATGAGCAACCACGGAGGCTGCTCATGTGAGTTTCTAATGCTGTCCGACAAAACATCTAATACCACGCTGAACAGATAAGGACTAAGGACGGATCCTTGGTGTACCCCATGGTGGATCTGTGAACGAAAAAACCGACACCACCTTGCGACTGCTGGTCGCCTTCCCGGTAGTAGAGCAGGTTGCCGGATCCAAGGGTTATCATGTCCTCGCCCTCTCTACGGACTTCAGATAACCCCACAATATCCCAGCGCAACCTACTCAACTCTTCTTCCAGCTCAGCAATCCTCTTGTCAGTCCTCATCGTGCGTACGTTGTGCGTTACCAGGGCCAGTCGTCGGTTGGGGTGGTAGCCGGATCTCTGCCGGAGATTCTTAGCACCCCCTGCTCCACCGTTACCCTGACCGCTACCGGAGCCAGGACTAGCGGAGCTGCCGGGGACTGGGGGCCTGGTCCTATTAGTGCCCATCATCTAGGGGGAGTTTGCCCATAATCGCCACGCTGGGCAGGCGTGTTGGCAATCGCAGGACGTAGCTTTGCGACGAGGATGCTGCTGCCCATCCTCGCCCTGTGCCATTTTAGCTACGCCGATTTTGAATGGTTATACCGCCATTGGTCGGTTCCGCTGTACCTCAGTCGGCTCCTACGACACCTGGTACTAGAGGGGGATACTATTCTACTCTGCCGGTACCCCACGGCCAATTATGATTATTAAATGCTAATTAGTCTATTGATGATTGATAAATACTAATTAGTCTATTGATGATTGATAAATGCTAATGAAAGTTTATTGATGATAGATAAATGCTAATTAGAGTCTATTGATGATTGATAAATGCTAATTAAAGTCTATTGATGACTGATAAATGCTAATTAAAGTCTATTGCTGATTGATAAATGCTAATTAAAGTCAATGGTAATAATTAGGTACTATTTTCATAAATAAAGATTATATTGTTTTTTATACCTTTTTTATTTATTTCAATTACAATTCAAATTCATAAACATTACTGCATACTCGTATTACGATGTTAACACTACATACGTTTATACAAAAACAAAATCGTTATATAGATATACGAAGAAAAAAATACTATAATTTCACAGGAACAAAATCGTATTAATTTGTTACAGTTACACTTCCTTCATGAAAGTATGATAGAAAAACATCGTAATGAACAGATATCGTTTTCGTAATATTGCAACTTTACGAGAATAAAATGGTTATGTTCCATTACTTAGAATACATCTAAATATAAAATCAGTATTACATATTTTTCGTAATAACTATAAAATTATATGTATAATTTCATTTCTTTCCATGGCCACTTATTAACAAAAAAATACTGAAAAGAATGATGTATAATATAACAACATAGGCCGATTACTTCAGGAGTTATAACAAAATAACAGTATTTTGCTCGTCCTGTAAAATTTACTTTTGTCTATTACGATTTTATTCCCTGGGGACGTCGACATTATGGTACAGCCCGTCTAATGGCCAACTGTATCGTAATGTAACCTGTCCATCGATACAACTTCAGCTGTGGACAAGAAGGTTCCAATGCATTTTGTCTCTACATAGTCAGTGGACGCGGCGCAACAAGCATGCGCGATCAGTGCATGGACTTTGGCGCTAAAATTTTCTGTCAGTTTGAGCAAATTGTATTCTTTCATGAAATTCTCACGTAATTTAGTCTTAAAATTATTATTAGGCAACAGTTTCATAAACTAATACTAATGAATTGATTCCAGTTAAAAAACCAATGTCAATTCAAGTCAACAGTGGATGACCTAATAAGTTTGTTGGAATTGACAGATCATGCAAATTTTTTGAGCGATCAACTACCCAAGGGATTGCGCAGATGTTTGCAGGTATTTTGTAATTAATACCCATATTCAACTCCCTTAATTTACGTAAGGTAATAATAATCAAATAATATCAATAATTATTAAAATAATGTATTATTTTGATAATTATTGAATCATTTTTTTTTACCGACGACTACAAAATTTTTTCAAACGTCTACTTCACTTATTTGCGTTAGTTGATTATTATTATAGTTGCGTTGTAGACCAAGGACATAATTACGTAAGGGCCGTAAGTTGTTCGAACTAGAAAGAGGGTTTTTGGAGGGCGAGAAACATTTAATGTGTAGCTTCATTCTGAGTTCTAACACGTCATACTATAAAACAAGTCAGTCAGCATGTTTAGAGGTAAAAGGAGTAAAAGTTAAGTGTTTCCTTTTCAAAGGTGGCGTGCACTATAATCAGTGGAGCAGATGTGCTGATCTTGGATGAGCCCACTAGCGACATGGGTATTGAAGCAACGCATCGAATATGGGACGTCATTATGGTAAATTTTGAGAACATTTCCGTATGCCCGCGGCTCCACCTAAGTGGAATTTCAATTCCGTTTCCGGAACCCATGGAAACCTATGTGTTAGTGAAAGTAGCCTATGTATTAGTCCAGATTATAATCTATCTCTGTACCAAATTTCAGCCAATTCCGTTTAGCCGTTAAAGCGTGATGGAATAACAAACATGCAAATATGTTCACGAATTTTATAATATTAGTAGGAATAGTAGGATTATGATGTTAAAAATACGATTTGATTGAATAGTTGCCTCTCCTCTTGGGGTTCTTGAATCACTTTAAAGCTAATGTAATGGTGTTAAGTATGGAAGGTCTATTTATTTTGGAACATTCTAGAAACTACGTGGCAAAAGGTCGATAATAATGACAACGAAAATACTGGAAGAAGCGTCTGCGTTGGGTGATCGTATTGCTATTCTTAATAAGGGAAAAATGCAGTGCCATGGTAGCCCCAGTTTTCTGAATGATGCTATCGGTGAGTTGGTAGAAATAGACTTGGAACACAGGTCGGTCGATGAAGGAAGAATCGAACTAGGTATGGTTTCTTGAATGACAGGGACCGTGGTATGAATGTGGAGTTGCGCTTCAGACCATAGCCTGTATGTGTGTTGCATGCCCATGTAATTGTACACTGGAGGATCTTATGAGCGCCTCCGAGAACGCAATCCAGGTAGCAGTACCTACTAGGCAAACAGAATTTGAGAGTAGAAGTGCCGTCTATTCGAATCTTAGCTATGATCGCAATTGCATCTGAAGCTTTTCTCGGTGGAGTTCAAGATCCTCATGTTTAAATATTTGGCTAATTTGATCGATGATTCAGATTCTGATTCAGAGCATTGTCTGCTGGTTAGAAGGCACACCAGCTAGCACGTTGGCTTGAACTCTAAAAATCCTGATGGGACATTTTTAACATAGCACAACAAAAAAAGATGTAACGACTTGTATTATTTGGGGGTCGACCTCGCAGAGCATACCTACACTGACCAAATTAATGAGCTATTGAAAATAGAGTAGCTCAGAAGCTTTGCAGGAAAGGTTTAATGAAAATAGGGGAAGCTCGTGAAGTGGGTATCAGCATTAAGCATCTGCTTCCTACCCTGATGGATGGATAGGTGTGAAGATAACTACTTATATCTATTTTTTTATATACAGCCTGTTGGATGGCAATAAGCTAGGATGAAGTCCAGGATGACGAGAACCATCATTTTTCAATTATTTTGCATTTCTAGGTATTGGCTTGAATCTCACAATAACTTTAAAAAACACGAATTATTTAGAAGCGTTACAGCATCTTGTTGAAAAGTCGATACCTGATGTGAAATGTCAGAAGCGCGGCGCACGTTGTATGAGTTTTATGTTACCTCAGAAAGAGCGAGCATTATTTTTAACCTTAGTTGACACTTTAGAGGCAAAACGAAAGCAGTTTTCTATTACGACGATCGATATTGGAGTTTTTATGGAGGCTGTTTACTTACAGTAAGAGTACAAAATTATTCTGTTTAATTTTTGTGAAAGTTGCGTACAAGAAAGACAATTAGGCATTCTACAGTATGCTATTACCCCGTGTGTATTGAATTGTATCAAAACAGGTGTGTCGTTTTTTACTCCACGTCAACGGAACAGTTGCAATGGAAACTGTTCAACAATTTAGCATATTTTATGCTAAGTATTAATTGGTAAAGTTGATTGTAGACTTAATTTTCCACGCCAAGCTTGTGTCTTCCACTAGTTTGATGACACGCTAGGCAGACAACCAAAAAAAACAAATCCGGATTCGTAAGATCCCACAAACAATTTTGTGGAACTCGTCATGTAGGTCGTACGCGATTCCCGTCGGACGAGTCACGAAACTGCAATGCATAATTCTTAGTAGAGATTTTACTTTGGGATCCCTCGCTACGTTCAGGATTCTATGCTAGAATCCTTTGCTTCGCTCGTGGTTCAAAGTACCGCTCTCGCTACTTTGAACCACGTTTATATATAGTTAGATAATCCCCTCTATGACTGATTTATATCTGATTATCATTTGTAGGTTTATTGACAACAATGAAGAAGATGTGTTATTGGAATCAGAATTTGATAGTAAGTATCACAACTACACAACTGTTCAAAATTCAGTTTCGATCTAATTTCAATTTCCCAAATATCAAAAACGGTATTCAGGAAACACATTTTTTATGAAAGAACATCCTACAGTCCCGGGTTCTTCTTCTTCCTCTTAGCGTTAATTCCCAGTCGCATCCGAAGCTTTCAGCTCGGAGTCTGGGGTCCGCTTTTGCCAGTCTTAACTACGGATTTGGCTAGACCTCGATATTTTCTGTGAAGCGATTGCCATCTGACCTCCACATCCCAATGGTAACATTAGGCGATATCGAAGCTTTGCAGCTAGACTGTTTTTGGATTTTTGAGGGCTCCAACTACCCGTAACGACTGCCATAGATGTTCTTATGGCAACCGGGACCGACGGCTTAACGTGCTCTCCGAGGCACGACCAGACCAATGCAAATACCCATATTTCATGAACACAAATATTTGCACTGAGCGGGGATCGAACCCACGCCTCCTGCGTAGCGGCCGCGTTCACTACCGCTACGCCACGGAGGCAGTCCCGGGTTCTAAAGGTGGAAAAGCATCTGATGAGGCCGTCAAGTTAAGTGCCACCATTGTAACATGGTATGTGTCTATAATGGTGACCCATTTTTCCGAGACTTGGCCTTCTGCTTACCATCAGGCGAGGTGGAGTAAAATTGACGTGTCCTTGTATAAAAAAAAGTGATCGTTTTTGTCTCTTTTTTCCCGTCTAAAGCTATTATATTGGTTATTATTTATTATTTTCACAAAATTATTTAATGCTTATAGTTACCAGAGCCGAGCGCACGAGAGATTGGCACATGGTTCGAACTCAGTTTAAAGTACTGATACAAAGGGTATATCATTATGTATGGCTGAAGAAGTATCAATTTATTTTAATGGTAATGTTTTGTTTGTATAAACATATTCTTTCCTAAATTTATTTACTAGTAATTTGGTGACTGATTAGCGGTATCTCATTTCAGTGCTTTCGAGCTTCGGAGGGTATGTCAAAAGTCGGTCTCAGCTATCAATAGTCGCTAGGTCATCCATACAGGTCATATGGATGACCTCGCCCCTCTCCCTAGTTAAATCAAGTGGCAATTCGTTGGCCTGACGTATATGACACGTATTTTGACGTTTGTCATTCTGACGACCATATACGTCAAATCTCATACATTCATCATTCTATTCTGTAAAATGTCGGCCAACGATTTGCCACTTCTCATTCATCTGTACAAAATTTTGCGTTTATAATATTAGTAGGAAGTAAGATAGTAGAAGATATCCTAATTCCTATTAATATCATAAAAGTAAAAGTTTGTGAAAATATTTGGATATTTCTTATTAAATCACGCTGTAACGGCTGAACGGATCTGACTGAAATTTAGTACAGGGATAGATTATATTCTGCAATAATACATAGACTACTTTTGTCCCGGGAATAGGTTCCCAGAGGTTTTGGGAACGGGATAAAAATTGGGAAAAAAAATTGATACCTACCAGGAATTAATGGGTATAATTTTCCCCACCAGAATGAAATTAGTGGGGAAAAATGAATATACATTTTTTTAACATTCCACTTTGCCCCACCAGTGGGGACACTTAGTGGGGCAAACTGGAATAATCTACACATATATTTGTCGAGTACCTACCTAATTATTTTAATTCGTTTACAGCAAGTTCTCCTTCCAATCGTTGGTATATTTCTTGTGACATACACCACGAACCGTCAGGTCGGATATGGGAAATATTTTCGTACAAGTGTGGGTGTCACCCGAATGTCAGCTGACTTGGGACCTTTTAGACGCGCTAATATTGAAGGCAGCCCAAATATTGATAAAGGTATGCACTTCAAATGTACAGTCAATGACATAAGTTGATTAACATTAAAATCTATGCTGAAATTATAAAGCTGAAGAGTTTGTTTGGTATAACGCGCTAATCTCAGGAACTACTGGTTCGAATTTAGAGCCGAATCCTAAAGTTACGTATGACAGCTCAACCACAGGTCGCTATAACCTTATTACGTCGTCATCTTTCAAATCTAAATTCAATAATACCATATCTTCCTAATTGAAAAATTATTTTTGTGTTAAATTGGGAAATAATTCATGAATGCATATTTTTTTAATACCATTTAGGTGGTAGACAAGCACACGGCCCACCTAATGGAACGTGGTTAGCGTAGCCTATGGACGAGTGCAACACCAGGGGAATCACACACCTGCAGACTAAAAACCCTGTAAGAACAGATATATTTTGTGCCGTCAGCGCAGAAGACAAGCAATAATTCTAATTTTATGATCCCCAAAGGACAAAGTTAATATATTTAGCGTTTTGTTCATTATTTTATATAAGGTTTAGGGGCCATAGTGATCAATAAATTATGACTCCGAGGTGAAAGCTTCGGATGCGACTGATAATAATTAACGTTAGGATGAAGAAGAAGTAGTGATCAATAAATTAGAATTTATTAAGCTACTTCTATCGTGGACTGTACATCTATATCTATACAGATAAACAAAAAAGTTTATTTGCAATTCTTTAGTTTTTGTATAATATATGCCTATAATTTTGTTTTTCTTCCTTTCTAAGGTGTAGAAATGCCTCGTGAAGAATTTACTAAAATGTCGATTTCCCAGGATGCGTCACAGCTATGTGAAAACGTGAACAAGTATAGTAATGTATATTTAAAATCAAACTTGCCGGAATTAAATAAGAGTATTATTACTACATTCAAGGCAGTGAATAATACTTCAGAAATAAAAGAACCGAAAAGTTTGTTTCTGTCACTTAATTGGAGTGTCTGGATTATGTTTTGTAAGTATAGATCATAGAATAGAATAGAATAGAATAGAAATAAACTTTATTGTACACCATACAAAAGAAAAGCCAGGAGCTCGGATGAACATGGCGCGTGATCCGTGATTCGTGAAAAATGCAATGAACTCTTTTTCATTGAATTTTGAACTTTAAGTCTATTTCAATAAAATTTCATGGCATTTATTACTGTGTTAGTGATATGACAGTGGTTGACAATTAGTAGAATTGAGCTTTTTTATATCACTTATGTGGCAGACAAGCACCTGATGGAAAGTGGTTACCGTGACCTATGGCGTGGGCAGCACCAGGGGAATCATGCTCGTGCTGCCGACCCTGTAAGATCAGAGGGTTTTCTGTTCTGTCACTACAGATCACAAAGTCTTTGGTCTTCCCACTGACAGCACAAAAACTCCAGTGAGCTCTGACTACCCTACTCACCGCCGGAAACATAACACGAGGTTATTATAGCCACGGTATTCTGTAGGGCAGGGGTGGCGAACCTTTATGCATCAACGTGCCGTAATTCTAAAAAAAAGTTCAATGAAGTCCTAGACGTACCGACGAGAGGGGGGGGGGGGGGGGGGTTGGCTGAAGTTGCTCTGTCTGTTTGCGCCTAAATTACTGGACAGATTGATCTTCGATTATTTCACATACCTAATTTGATTTGGCCCAAATAAATGTATCCCAAGATTATTTGGAGAATATTAATTTCTGATAATATGCCATAGTCCGCCTCTAGTTATATCATGCTTTCTGAAAGAAAGAAACAGGTATAGTAACAGATTACCGAATGCCCACCTACTAACACAGGTGGCACTGGTGACATTGGTGGCGTGCCCAAAAAATTGTGCCGCGTGCCATTTCTGGCACGCGTGCCAATGGTTCGCCATCCCTGAGCTGTAGGGTGTAGGTAGGTAGGTAGGTAGGTTGGGATGGTACGAAGAGGTCCTGGGTTAGAGCTCGAATGATGACTGCTAAGACTGTTTTAATGTTATTTTCCTATCTTATTCTAGTGTCAGTGCTACCTCTAACCCCATTTATCATGCTGGCTATAACGGAACATTTGAAAGGCACTCGGAACGTCCACAGCATGGCGGGTTGTTCCGCCACAGTGCAATGGTGTGCTAAGCTCGTGGCACATTTTTCAATTTATACGGCCGTGATCCCACCCACAGTGACCTTTGCAGCTAAATTTCTTGATTACGATGAAACTTTGCAACAGTTCGAGTTTCTATGTAAGATTATGGAGTTTTATTTTCTTCTATATTGCTTCTATACTAATATTTATTTTATATACTACCAGCTGACCCCGCGAACTTCGTACCCGTAATTTTTTTTGCATATAACGAATAAACCCAAAAACCACTGGACCTATTTATCACCAACATAATATTATGTAAATGAATATTTTTAACGCTATTTTTCAAAATTTTGAGTTAGTTTCCTATTGCAATTAAGTTTTGTTTTCTAACATAAAATGTGCAAAAAAGACATTTCATTAATTCTGAAAATTAGATTGAACTAAATAATTATCGTAAAGGGTGATTATGGATAAAAGGGTGAATAGAAATAAAATGGTCAAAATAAATTTTGCATTGTTAAGTGAAAATATGGATTCATTAAATGTAACAATTAACAGAAATAATTGTCAAATGTCTGGTTAGCTACGTGGGTGACGGAAATTCTTTAGAAAAATTTGGCCGCCTCTGAAAACCAGCGCTGGCACAAAAACGCGGACAGCATTAAGCTGAAAGGCAGCCGTTATTATGTATGGCTGTGTACAGTATAGAAAATATTTATATAGACATAAATATATTTTTTTATGTATATTGTTCGTGCATCTCTGTACATAATAAAAAAACTTTTCTTTCTTCTTTCTTTCAAAAATGTAACGACAATTTTTATCTCTATTCACCCTTTAATCCCTATTCACCCTGTTTCATTTGGTACATAGCTTTTATTAAATTTCAGGTGGTGTATTTCTATTGTTAATGTTTTTTGCATTAGCTTTTCTAGCTCATCTAGATTTCTTGAGTTTCTTTTTATACGATTATGTGGCTATGGGCCAGATCTACTTCATGACGTTAGGATTCGGTAAGATTCCGATGTTTTATTTCTCTAAAGATAGATAGATAGATAACTCTTTATTGTACCCCAACATCTACACTAATATTATAAAGAGGAAAGATTTGTACCTATTTTTGTAGGTTTGTATGTTTGTAATGAATAGGCTCCGGAACTACTGTACCGATTTTAATAATTCTTTCACCTATAGAAAGCTACACTATCTGGGAGTAACATAGGCTATACAATATGGATACGACATATAGGCAATAATTGAAACCATATACTTGGTACCCCCTAAGCTTCAAGCAGGAAAAGTTTGAACAAAATTGGTCCAGTATTAAGGGCAGAAACTAGAGTTTTAATTTTATAGAATTTGAACAACTTTGAGCACTCTGTAGAATCGCATGTTGCCGCTTAGCTGTTCAAGTAAGTTACCTACTATGCCTATTGTTGTGTGTGTGTGTGAAGTTGTTGTGTGTGTGTGTGAAGGTGTGTGCGTATTCATTAATGACTTATGACACAGTCAATGACTTTAAAGCAATGGATGAAACTATTTAATGACTTATACAAGTGGTTGCATTTTCTACATTTATTTTAATAATTATTTTGTTAGAAAATTTCGGATTTTATAAATCAGGGAATTTAAGTTTAAATTTAATTTGGTTCTATTCCTACGGACCAGGATGCTTCGCGGTTTCAGTATTTGCACATATCGTCTGCTTACGGGTAAAAAGTAATAAGTGCAGTTAGTGTCAATTCGAGTAAATGCATCTTTAAAGTTTACGTTCTAATTTGATCTAATTCAAACACATTAATTAAAAAAATGTTAAAGTAAAATGGTGCAATAACTATCCTATTTTTCAGATATAATCTTAAATATAATTTAGTGTACTTAAAAACTGTATAAAATTTAGTTTAGATCGAAAGGGGGTCGCATTTATTACATTTTACTTGTACATTACAAACATGTTATATCACCCGAACTCATAGATATTAAATTTGTTGGTTTGAAATATTACGTCCATGATAATAAATGCGTTTATGACCTTTTCTCGGAATAATTCTTACCATTTTACTATTTAAATTATAAAATGTAAAAAGCTTTAACCGTATTTATTATTGTTTAGCTGTAAAACTAAAACGAATTTGAGGAATAACATTATTTATTATGTTATACTGGTATATATTTTTTAAATATGAGGAAATATTACTTTTTCAAATTCATTATCTCTGCAGCTATTGGACATAGCATTTATTCGATTTTACTAGTACATAGCGCGTAAAAAAACACATTTAACTGCATTTTTAACTCAATAGGCTTGTGTCCACTAAGAATAAATCGGGTTGATGTATGTTCCTAGCGACTATTCTTGTTATAAAGATAGCAAAAAGCATAATAGTTTGGTATATAAAATAAGGATTACTTTTATTTTTATAAAATAAATTTAGAGAAATTAGACATTCAGTCACGTGACATCAAACACCAATCAGAGAGCGTGACGTCACGCCTTGCGCCCTGTGTTGACAACGTAGGTGATTTTTCGCCATGTAGGCCTAGACGAAAATTGGAAAACAGTTCTTTAAATTAATAAATTTATAACTGGAGTGAAGTCAAAACAATACCTATAAACTTAAATTATAATACATAAAATAATCTATAATACTAAGTCAAAGTAAAAAAAAAAAAACTAAGTTTTTATTTATTTTTTACAGTTTTTAATTCTAAAATAACAAATTGTGATGATAACTTGAAAAAAAAAAACGTTTTATACTAATATACTTACTGATATTTTGGCGTTTGGACTACTTTAGGCTACTTTGGGAATGAAAAACGGCGATATTAGGCCAAGCGTGGTTGGCAACACAACACTGCTTGCGTTTGCGTTATTGTTTTTGTTTACGATACGTAGTACGTACCAGTATAATATGAATCTATGCACTACACATGAACTTGTTTGGCAGTTTTGACACGGGGACACGGCGTGACGTAACAAAAGTCGCCATTACAGTTTGGAGTGTTTTTGACATAAATTCAAATCGACTTATTAAATCTCAAAATAAACCATGTAAATGATTGTTTTATATCAAAATAATATATTTTTGGGGTCATTTAGGTATAGAAGTATTGTATTAACAATTTTTTCAAATTTAGGACACAAGCCTATTTGGTAAAAAAATGCATTTATCTGGTTTTACCAGTAAGCAGACGATATGTCGTATCCATATCGTATAAAAATAAAATAAAATAAAATAAAATAAAATAAAATAAAATAAAATAAAATAAAATAAAATAAAATAAAATAAAATAAAATAAAATAAAATAAAATAAAATAAAATAAAATAAAATAAAATAAAATAAAATAAAATAAAATAAAATAAAATAAAATAAAATAAAATAAAATAAAATAAAATAAAATAAAACAAAATAAAACAAAACAAAACAAAACAAAACAAAACAAAACAAAACAAAACAAAACAAAACAAAACAAAACAAAACAAAACAAAACAAAACAAAACAAAACAAAACAAAACAAAACAAAACAAAACAAAACAAAACAAAACAAAACAAAACAAAACAAAACAAAACAAACCAAAACAAAACAAAACAAAACAAAACAAAACAAAACAAAACAAAACAAAACAAAACAAAACAAAACAAAACAAAACAAAACAAAACAAAACAAAACAAAACAAAACAAAACAAAACAAAACAAAACAAAACAAAACAAAACAAAACAAAACAAAACAAAACAAAACAAAACAAAACAAAACAAAACAAAACAAAACAAAACAAAACAAAACAAAACAAAACAAAACAAAACAAAACAAAACAAAACAAAACAAAACAAAACAAAACAAAACAAAACAAAACAAAACAAAACAAAACAAAACAAAACAAAACAAAACAAAACAAAACAAAACAAAACAAAACAAAACAAAACAAAACAAAACAAAACAAAACAAAACAAAACAAAACAAAACAAAACAAAACAAAACAAAACAAAACAAAACAAAACAAAACAAAACAAAACAAAACAAAACAAAACAAAACAAAACAAAACAAAACAAAACAAAACAAAACAAAACAAAACAAAACAAAACAAAA
Organism: Eilema depressum; assembly: GCA_914767945.1. Classification (NCBI taxonomy): domain Eukaryota; kingdom Metazoa; phylum Arthropoda; class Insecta; order Lepidoptera; family Erebidae; genus Eilema; species Eilema depressum. Next base: position 16,682,443 of record OU612030.1, on the reverse strand, counting down.
CAAAACAAAACAAAACAAAACAAAACAAAACAAAACAAAACAAAACAAAACAAAACAAAACAAAACAAAACAAAACAAAACAAAACAAAACAAAACAAAACAAAACAAAACAAAACAAAACAAAACAAAACAAAACAAAACAAAACAAAACAAAACAAAACAAAACAAAACAAAACAAAACAAAACAAAACAAAACAAAACAAAACAAAACAAAACAAAACAAAACAAAACAAAACAAAACAAAACAAAACAAAACAAAACAAAACAAAACAAAACAAAACAAAACAAAACAAAACAAAACAAAACAAAACAAAACAAAACAAAACAAAACAAAACAAAACAAAACAAAACAAAACAAAACAAAACAAAACAAAACAAAACAAAACAAAACAAAACAAAACAAAACAAAACAAAACAAAACAAAACAAAACAAAACAAAACAAAACAAAACAAAACAAAACAAAACAAAACAAAACAAAACAAAACAAAACAAAACAAAACAAAACAAAACAAAACAAAACAAAACAAAACAAAACAAAACAAAACAAAACAAAACAAAACAAAACAAAACAAAACAAAACAAAACAAAACAAAACAAAACAAAACAAAACAAAACAAAACAAAACAAAACAAAACAAAACAAAACAAAACAAAACAAAACAAAACAAAACAAAACAAAACAAAACAAAACAAAACAAAACAAAACAAAACAAAACAAAACAAAACAAAACAAAACAAAACAAAACAAAACAAAACAAAACAAAACAAAACAAAACAAAACAAAACAAAACAAAACAAAACAAAACAAAACAAAACAAAACAAAACAAAACAAAACAAAACAAAACAAAACAAAACAAAACAAAACAAAACAAAACAAAACAAAACAAAACAAAACAAAACAAAACAAAACAAAACAAAACAAAACAAAACAAAACAAAACAAAACAAAACAAAACAAAACAAAACAAAACATAACAAAACAAAACAAAACAAAACAAAACAAAACAAAACAAAACAAAACAAAACAAAACAAAACAAAACAAAACAAAACAAAACAAAACAAAACAAAACAAAACAAAACAAAACAAAACAAAACAAAACAAAACAAAACAAAACAAAACAAAACAAAACAAAACAAAACAAAACAAAACAAAACAAAACAAAACAAAACAAAACAAAACAAAACAAAACAAAACAAAACAAAACAAAACAAAACAAAACAAAACAAAACAAAACAAAACAAAACAAAACAAAACAAAACAAAACAAAACAAAACAAAACAAAACAAAACAAAACAAAACAAAACAAAACAAAACAAAACAAAACAAAACAAAACAAAACAAAACAAAACAAAACAAAACAAAACAAAACAAAACAAAACAAAACAAAACAAAACAAAACAAAACAAAACAAAACAAAACAAAACAAAACAAAACAAAACAAAACAAAACAAAACAAAACAAAACAAAACAAAACAAAACAAAACAAAACAAAACAAAACAAAACAAAACAAAACAAAACAAAACAAAACAAAACAAAACAAAACAAAACAAAACAAAACAAAACAAAACAAAACAAAACAAAACAAAACAAAACAAAACAAAACAAAACAAAACAAAACAAAACAAAACAAAACAAAACAAAACAAAACAAAACAAAACAAAACAAAACAAAACAAAACAAAACAAAACAAAACAAAACAAAACAAAACAAAACAAAACAAAACAAAACAAAACAAAACAAAACAAAACAAAACAAAACAAAACAAAACAAAACAAAACAAAACAAAACAAAACAAAACAAAACAAAACAAAACAAAACAAAACAAAACAAAACAAAACAAAACAAAACAAAACAAAACAAAACAAAACAAAACAAAACAAAACAAAACAAAACAAAAAAAAACAAAACAAAACAAAACAAAACAAAACAAAACAAAACAAAACAAAACAAAACAAAACAAAACAAAACAAAACAAAACAAAACAAAACAAAACAAAACAAAACAAAACAAAACAAAACAAAACAAAACAAAACAAAACAAAACAAAACAAAACAAAACAAAACAAAACAAAACAAAACAAAACAAAACAAAACAAAACAAAACAAAACAAAACAAAACAAAACAAAACAAAACAAAACAAAACAAAACAAAACAAAACAAAACAAAACAAAACAAAACAAAACAAAACAAAACAAAACAAAACAAAACAAAACAAAACAAAACAAAACAAAACAAAACAAAACAAAACAAAACAAAACAAAACAAAACAAAACAAAACAAAACAAAACAAAACAAAACAAAACAAAACAAAACAAAACAAAACAAAACAAAACAAAACAAAACAAAACAAAACAAAACAAAACAAAACAAAACAAAACAAAACAAAACAAAACAAAACAAAACAAAACAAAACAAAACAAAACAAAACAAAACAAAACAA